>OZ020510.1:87060841-87660841 GCA_963971375.1 Platycheirus rosarum | reverse complement strand
AAACAAATGCAAGGAATTTCAAAACCCACATCATACTACACTTTACAACAAACTATAATGCTTTACTGAAAATGCCTGCCAAAGGTTACAAATACGTCAATAGAGGTCATTGGCTTAAGCAAAAACCAAACTGCATGCTCCACAAGACAGGTGCAGCTAAGACTTCAATCAATCAAAACAAAACAAAGCGCAGTAGAAGTAAAAATGTTTGTCTTAAAAACAATCACTGACCTATTGCCAACCAAGGAATCATTAAGGTGAAATTTGAAACATCTCCAAGATTTCGAGATAGCGGATCCAATCTTTTGGAAACCCAATTCCGTAGATGTTTTGCTTGGAGCTGATATATAAGCATTATGAATGCCTGCAAAGGAAATTGAATAAAAACGTTCAACCTAAGCGCGAATATGAAGCATGTCTGGACGAATACATAACAATGGGTCACATGGAGAAGTGTGAACCACCCATAAGCAATAAACCTCATTATTATATACCTCATCATGCGGTATTTAAACAAAGCACTACTTCCAAATTGCGGGTAGTATTCAACGCTTCTGCAAAAACAACAAATGGAAGGTCATTGAATGAACAATTATTAATCGGCCCTACCACTCAGCCAAAATTATTCTCTACAGTTCTTAATTGAAGGAATCACAAGGTAGTAATTACTGCAGATATCGAAAAAAATTGTATCGAATGATTTGGATGCACCCAGAACATCGCAAGTTCCAGCGCATCCTTTGGAGAGATCCAGACACAAAAAATATTCAAGATTATCATCTCAAGACTCTTACGTTTGGTTTATCCCCTGCACAATTTTTATCTGTTCGCACAATACAACAAGCAGCAGTAGATGAACAAGAAAAATACCCATTAGCCATTATTTTTGAGTGGAGCAGATACTATTGAAAATTGCCTTGAGCTACAGAGGCAATTAAAAGAGATGCTCGGTAAAAGTGGTGTCAAGCTTAGGAAATGGGCAAGTAACCGAGTAGACCTTATAAACCACTTACCACCAGAAGATAAAGAAGTGAAGGGTTCACTTGACCGGCAAGAGAATGAATTCATAAAAACTTTAGGAATTCAATGGTATACAGCAGAAGATTACTTCACGTTCAATGTTCAAGGTCTATCAGGTGCACAGGCTAATACGAAACGTGCTATTTTGTCTGAAATCGCATCATTATACGACCCAGTTGGATGGATTTCGCCAATCAACATCACAGCTAAAATATTGATTTAAATATTGTGGATAAGGGGCTACTCTTGAAATAGTAACGTATCTCAGGACATTTCCCGACAATGTCACGAGTTTAAGGACGATTTGGAGAATTTGAAACAAATCAAAATTCCACCATGGATCGGTATCTCCAAAACCAACCAAACCAATCAAATACACGGGTTCTGCGATGCTTCAATCAAAGCATATGCCCCAGTTCTCTATATTCGAACACAAGACCACAATGGCAACTTTAAGATTAGATTAATAACCGCAAAATCAAAGGTTGCTCCAGTAAACCTAATTACTCTGCCTCGCTTAGAGTTAAACGGAGAATTGTTGTTAGCCAAACTTTTAAAGGTTACAGTACAAGATATGCAACTTCAAGACATGCTCATATTTTTATGGACGGATGCAATGGATACGAGAACATCCATTGAAATGGAAAATGTACGTCGCCAACAGAGTTGCAGAGATTCAAAACAGTCTGCCCACTGAACACTGGCATCATGTTCCAACAAAGGATAATCCGGCAGATTAAGCTTCTCGAGGAACGACTACAAAGCAATTAGTCAACTATAATTTGTGGTGGCATGGTCCGGATTGACTAAAAAAAATTCCACCCCAACTAGAAGGTACCAACTTGGAGGCCAAGGCACCAACAACAAACACTCTATTTTCAAGATCGACAAGTGAATGGCTGCCAATGTATTCATCATACACGAAACTCATCAGAGTCATGGCCATGGTCTTGCGATTTATTTAAAATTGTAGCAAACCTTTACAAAGGCAAACAAGTACCTTATCTTTTAAACGGTACAGACGTCAACCTTTAAAATCGATTTGGATACACTCAAAAAGAATAAATTTTTAACGAAGGGGAGCAAACTAATAGCACTTAATCCATTTTTAGATGGAAGTGGTTTGATTCGAGATTGTGGCAGAATAGGAAATGCGAATGTTTCATACAATATGAAACACCCGATTATTTTACCACGAGATCACCATGTTAGCAACTTAATCATTGATACGATACATAAGGAATCCCTACATAAAGACACTTCATTGGTCCTAAACATTATCCGCGGCGATAATCCATAAGTGTGTAGTATGTGCCAAGCAGAGAGCAGCTACAATGCAACAGTTAATGGGCACTTTGCCAGCACCTCGAGTCAACCTGACAAGAGCCTTCTCACACGTGGGTATAGATTACGCTGAATCTATACAGCTAAAAATGTCAATCCACAGAAAGGCAAGACATTATAAAGGATATTCTTGTATATTTGTGTGTATGGCAACCAAGGCTATTCACATAGAAGCTGTATCAGATTTGACCTCAATGGCATTTATAGCAGTATTAAAAAGGTTTGTGTCCCGACAAGGATTATGCTCAGATATATATTCTGATTGCGGAACAAACTTTAAAGGACGAAAAGCAATGTTAGATCGCGACTTAAAACAAGCCATTAAAGATGCTACGCCAGATGTTACAACCTATCTCTCAAGTTGAAACATAAATTGGCACTTTAATCCACCTGCTGCACCTCATCACGAAGGATTATGGGAGGCTGGTGTAAAATCAATAAAATATCATCTTTGTCGTGTTCTAGGCACAACGGTGTGCACATTTGAAGAACTTACAACGTTGCTCGCTCTAATCGAAGCATTTTTTTTTTTTTTTTTTTTTTTTTATAATTAACGCGCGCACAAGGGATTATGTGTTTCCCTTTTAATGTAGAACACACTGCGCGGGCATTACGAAAATAGGGAGGGGAGAGATAGGAGGTGCCGATTAACATTGGTTTTGAATGTTTGCAGATCAAAATGGCAAGGGAAAATCCCGCCGGGTAAACTATTCCAAATTCGTGTCGTTCGGCTAAAAAAAGAATCCCTATATTTCACGGTACGTCCGAAGTTAGGCTCAAGGGTGAACTGATGAGCATTCCTTGCGAGACGAGTATTACGGGAGAAACTTTTAAGAGGAGGAATGCAACTGGCTACTTCGAGTGAACATTTTTTGTAAAAGAAACGATAAAATAAGGAAAGACATGAAACATTGCGTCGGTGTTCGAGTGGGGCAATTGTTTCAGCGGCAGTTCTATTACCTATCAATCTTAACGCTCGATTTTGTATTCTATCAAGCAGGTGAAGCGATGTTTGCGAAGCACCTGCCCAGAGGTGGGAGTTATACTCGAGTTTAGGGCGTATAAACGCTTTATAAATTGTAGCCAGATCAGATGGGGAAAAGTACTTCTTACACCGATACAGAAAACCTAAGCACTTTGCAGCATTCTTAGCAATCTCAAATATATGGTCGTTCCAACGGAGGTCGTCGTTGACACACATACCGAGTACTGAGAGCTTTTCGGTTTCTTCGATGTAAGTGCCATTCATGGACAATGGCATTGGGGGAATGTTTAGCTTTAACGACAGAAGACAGCATTGAGTTTTCGAAGCATTAAACTCCACACGATTCCTATTACCCCATTTGAAAATGCTGTATAAATCGGAGTTTAATGAGCTTGACATACGGCACCGTTGCAATTGTACGTCCGAAGGCGAAGGACGTGAATTATCGAACGAATATGAAAAGCTGAGGGTAGAGTCGTCAGCAAAACAGTTAAGTGGATTAGAAGTAACAGACAGAAGATCATTTATAAAAATGAGGAAAAGAGTCGGAGACAGAACAGAGCCCTGGGGCACACCAGCATTTATTTTATGGGAATCAGACTTGAATCCGTCCAATACAACTTGTATTGAACGGTCCAGGAGATAGCTTCTAATCCAACGAACAAGAGTATTATCGATCCCAAAAGCACGCATTTTCGATAAGAGAGCTTCATGCCAAACTCTATCAAATGCCTTGGAGATATCAAGAGCAATAATCTTACTTTCACCAAAGCGATGTAAAGATTTGTTCCACTGTTCGGTGAGATATGCCATCAGATCACCAGTGGAACGGTTGCTGCGGAAGCCATACTGACGGTCATGGAGAAGCTTACGATCTTCGAGATATTCCTTAAGCTGACGGTTAATCAGTGTTTCCATGACCTTAGAAAGAAGGGATGTCAGTGCTATGGGTCGGTAGGAGGAGGGGAAGGATGGGTCACATTTCTTAGGGACAGGCTGGACAAATGCTGTTTTCCATCTTCTAGGAAAGATTCCAGAAGAGTAGGAGCGATGGAAAAGCTTACGCAGTGGCTTTGCCAGTGTGGAAGAACACCTCTTCAGAAGAATCGGGGGTATACCATCCGGGCCAGCGGATTTGTGTATATCGAGATCTTTGAGAACTCTTGCTACTGTACGAGTGCGGAAAAAAATGTGTCCCATGGAAAAATTTACATTCTCAAGTACAGGAGGGGCAACGTTGCTTTGAGGCAGCGTGGAGCTGGCAGCGAAATGGGCGGCGAGCAAGTTTGCCTTCTCTGAAGAGTAAACAATTGGTTTGTTATTGTCGATGAGCGTTGGAACCGAAGATGTCGAGGAGTTTTTTATATTTTTTACAAATGACCAAAAATTTTTACTGCCTTTGGGACACTGCAGAATTTTTTGCCGTAATTTTTGGTCATGCAAAAATTTGGTTCTTTCTATAACGGAGTTGCATGAGTTCCTTGCTTGTTTGTGCTTTTTCCGATTTTCCTCTGTAGGGTTGGCTTTGTAAGATCGGAAACTTACTTCTTTGAGCCTGATAGCTTCTTTACACTCAGAATTAAACCAAGACTTTTCTTTAGGTTTGATGCTTTTTACTCTGTTAGGAATAAAAGCACGCATCCCTAGAAGAATCACATTTGTGATCATTTCAGCACTGGCATCAATGTCACTATCGAGGAAGCATAGTGACCAGTTAAAGTTTCGGAAAAAGAAATTCAGGCCGTCCCAGTTGGCTTTCTCGTATTGCCAAACGGTCCTGGTGGGAAGTTTTTCTTTAACTGGATGGGTGGGGGATGAGAAATTAGCTGAAATGATACAATGGTCTGAAGTGCCAAATGGAGAAGTTACACTAATGGTATATTTATCAGGGTGAGAAGTAAGAAACAAGTCAAGAGTATGGGCGGCTTGCCCAGCAACATCCGGGATACGCGTTGGCACATCGATCAGTTGGGTAAGGTGATGTAACCCGGCAAAGAGCTCGACATACCTTCCTTCGGGTGTTGTCTGACCAGAATAGCGGAGCCAGTTGGAATTGTGTACATTGAAATCGCCCGCAATAACGATTTCAGTGCGAAAACAAAGGGAAACAATTTTCGAGATGGAATCAGACAGTGCATCAAACTCGTTACAAGTCGAATTACTGTCAAGATTTGGACTCCTGTAAATAAAACAATAATGAATGACATGCTTGCGGACAGTGAATTTGAGCCATAAGAAGTTAAAGTCCGTGTTGGAACATTGCCCATATTGGGGAAGGCTCTGGCAAGCAATATCATTCCTAACATAGACCACGAGCCATGATGAGAAAAGAGTAATGGCACCAAGCTATACCCATGTAGAGCAAATTCTGATAAATCAGTATTTGCTCCAACCTGAGTTTCACTTAATGCCAAAACAGCTGGCCTGTGTTGAACAGTGTAGACGTACACGTGAAAGAAATTCTTTCTTAAACCACGAACATTTGAATACACGACACAAAAATCACTTACCATTTAAAAATACTTACATACAAAACACAACTCTGATTAAGTCGAACTGCGCAGTGAAAATCAAAATTAACTTCTGTAATAATCAAACTGTCTTAGGTGTTATGCCCATAAGACAGCCTGTTTACAAAAAATCAATCTAAACATTCAGCACAATAAGACAAATTCAGATGCCCTTATCTATTTACCGCAAGCATTGTATGGTCATACGATGCCTACAGTAGATAAGAAAGAGGCAGTTAAGCACAAAGGTCTTGGGACAGAATAGAGGATAATTTGTTATGCAAATGCGTTTTTTTTTTTTTTTTCTTCCTCAGCGCGAGTGTGCATCTTTTTCATTCATCCTACGACGCGAATGAACACTATTATTTTTTTTTACAGCACACGCGAGGGGTTTTTTTCCAATTTCTCAACGAGCGTGTATTATTTTTTTTCCTTAAAGCACTCGCGATAACAACGCGCAACAATTATTTGTTTGGTCTTCGTTTAACTATTTGTGCGCGCACCTCGACATCTGTCTTCTACGAGCTTAGGATCGACACTCAAATTAAATTTAAGACCTTTGTGTTCACTTTGAAATGATGTACACGATCTTGCATTGTTGACACCAGGAAATTTTCTCATTGGCCGAGCGTTGAATTCAATTCCAGAGCCCAACCTCATCTCATCTACCGAAACGCCAGGTCAATGATGGAAACATGTACAACAAATTATGCAACATTTCTAGAAAAAATGGACCACAGAATATTTGAACCGTCTTCAGCAACGACCTAATTGGTTTACAAGCAAACAGGATTTAAGTGTTGGAGATGTTGTTCTTATCAAGGATGAAAACTCTCCACCATTAGGAATTATTCAAATTGTTCATCCTGGTAAAGATGGATTAGTCAGACTAGTAACGGTACGCACGAGGCATAATACTTGCCAAAGACCCATCGTCAAGATTTGTCGTTTACCAATTGAACAAACCTTAACTACCAATACAATATGAAATCGATCTAATTAGTAGAATCTTGTCCATGTATTGTTTGTAGTAGTTGTGTATATGTTAATCAGTAATTGTCCTCGCAATGATGCTTCGCCATTATAATTCAAATTATTCTTCTTCAATTCCAATTTTGTTTTTTTAGTAAAATGCAATCAAAGTGGGACGATTACATCACAATCTCGGAAGATATCAGATTCTCTCCACCTGATTGCTCAATATCACTTCAGCAACTTATCCAAGATAATATTGCTCGTGAAGCCCCTGTAACCGATGAGATAATACCCGAGGTAGAAATTGATCACGCTCAAGACGCAACCCTTGGGAACCCAATACCTGTCAAGATCAATAGCTCCACCATATATTCATTGGAAAGATTAAGACCATCGACTACGGTGAAGGAAATCCAAATGCAGATTGGAAATGATTTTCAACGCTTCACAACCAGGGAAGGTGAAGACATATTTATTAACAAGGATGCCTTGCGTCGAATTGATTTTGAGAGAATTCAAAATAGCAAAAGGAAACAGTTCACGGAAAATCTTCCAGTTCGCTATCAAGTGAAGGTCAATGTGAACGAGGCTGGAAAGGTGGTGTTTCATCATCACCATAGACGAGGCATCGAAAAAATTAAGGCAATTGAACGTAACCGTTTAACGGGGGGAGAATGTTGAATTATCAAATAACAACAATTAACTAAACAAACAAAACATTTTAATTTTATGAATTAATTTAATAAAAATGAATTTACATTGTATAATACATATTTACATTTTTTTTTAAACTAATGTTTTATAATATAATTATAGTACCTGAAACTAAATAAGGATTGAATTATTTGTATATTTTAAATTAAAATGAATACTCAATTGTATTCGTAGTGAAATAATTGTTGTTATATGTGTTTCAATTATAAAACACAACGAACTTACCCTATGATGCACAATGTGCAAATCAACGTTAAATACAAAAAAAATCATTTTTCTTTGTCCAGCGGAGCACCAATAAAACACCAATTAAATTTTAGTTAATGTTTTAGAAAACTAAAAATAAACCGAAATAAATTATATATATTTATTATAATAATCCAAAAGCAATAAATGAAAAAACATTAAAACGACAACAAAAGCATGAAAATGCACAATTTACATGAAAAAAGTCATTTAGTATGACCTTCAAAAAAAACACTGAATTATTTTGTTTATTAAGTTCACAAATTACGGTAAACAAACATTTAATTTATTAGTATATTAAACAAATAACGTCTTTTAAACAAAAGTACGAACAAATATTAAACAATTTATAAACAATTAAACAAAAACGTCACTTCATAACACGTGCAAATTAATTTGGTCGATTAACACTCAAATTTTATAAACAGCGTTAAGAAGAGAAAAAAGGATTTGTTAGTAAATTATTAAAAATTTTAACTGTTTATAAAATAATTAAAAAAATTATAATTTTCTCTATAAACAATGACGAAAAAAGAGAAAAAAAGAAAATTAGAGGAATATAGCTCGAGTATAAAAAACAACAAACAGTGCTGCCAAAACATGTCTTTGAGGAAGGAAGTTTCCAATATTCACAGCAGTTGAAATGGCACCATCAGAGCTCATTAATTTGTATAAAAGGTGGCAAATTTGTTCGAGAAGTCATTCCAAATCCAGAGTTCAATAAGTAAGGCAATCAAATTGAAATTGTGCGCAAATATAATTATTTTTTTATTTTATTTATCATAAATTTATTAATAATAAATTTTCTTGGATTAATCAAAGAAGTTAATCAAATTGAAATTGTTTTTTTCTCTAACAAATATAATTTGATAAAAATAAAAAAAAAATACTTTTTTTTAATTATTTTTTAACAAGAAAGAAATTCAATTTGAAATCGATCGATGACAATATACGCCGTTCGAATATAAATTGAAATCTAACTTGAAATTTAAATTTAAGGTAATTCAACTGGAAATTATCCGAATATTTATACGTCAGATAAAAATCGGTTGAGACTATTATATGCAACATTAATTATTTAATGTTTATTAACAATTGTTAAGATATTTAATGACAATAAAAAAACAATTTTATTAATAACCGAATCACTCTTTTTTTTTTTATTAATACATTTTTGAACGATCGTTGAAATTTAAAATCGTAAGTATCAACAATAGTCAAAAAAATAATGACAGACAAAACTTCCGTCCACCTGACCAAAATGAAGTAAGGATAGCAATATCTAAACTAAAAAACAACAAAGCTGCTGGACCCGACGGACTATCCGCCGAACTTTTTAAAGGGGCCGGAGATGACCTGGTGGAGTGCATACACACACTCATCTCTAAGGTTTGGTCAGAAGAAAGTATGCCTGATGAATGCAACCTCACCATCGTTCACAAGAAAGGAGACCCTCTAAACTGCGCCAACTATAGAGGAATTAGTCTCCTGAATATCGGCTACAAGATCCTCTCTGCCGTGCTATTTGTAAACGCCTGAAACCTTCGTCAGCAACCTGATTGGCCCCTTTCAGTGTGGTTTCAGACAAGGAAAGTCCACAATCGATCAAATGTTCACGTTACGGCAGATCTGGAAACTACCCAAGAATTCCAAATCGATACCCACCACGTCTTTATTGATTTTAAGGCTTTAACTTCAACTAAAAAAACTTCAACTTCAACTTCAACTTAATACTAAAAAAAATTATAAGAAACTCGCAAGTCAATTGTAGTGGGACAATTTTTGTCAAGTCTGTGCAATTGCTAGCATACGCTGACGAGATGAACATCATTGGCAGAACTCGGCGAGCTGTCACTTGAACGTTTGCTAGCACTGAAGCTGAAGCGGCTAAGATGGGACTAGCAGTCATTGAGGCCTAAAAGAAGTACCTGCTGTCCACAAAAAAGGACACACAACACCGGCAGATTGGACAAAACATCACAATAGACAGGTACAACTTTGAGGTAGTTCGGATCCGCTATAACATCTGAAAACAATATCTCGTCAGAAATAAAGCGAAGAATTACTCTTGCCAATCGCTGTTTCTATGGGCTAGGAACTGTAGCGCCCCCTAAGTAAGTAAGTAACAATGCAATTTGGTTAAATTTTGTGATGCAGACTTTGCAGGGGATGAAGATGAAAGACGATCTTGCACAGGTTGTGTTCATTCAACAAGGAGGAGCTATCAGCTGGAACAGTAAACGCCAAACAACTGTTGCACTATCCACAACCAAGGCGGAATATATAGCCTTACCAGCTGCATTTCAAAAAGCGGAATGCGAGTGGTTACGACAACTCAAGAACGAGCTAAATAAAGAAGAATCCAAGCAAATAAAGATATACAACAAAAGCGCCATCAGCAAAGCTAAGACAGATGCTTACCGTGCACGTTCAGAGCACATAGAGGTTCGTCATCATTTTGTTCGTGACAAAGTGGCATTAAGCCATTTTCAGTTGGAATATATTATGAGTGACGATATGGCTGCTGATTCATTGACAAAAGCTGTTTGTTAAACGGAGTAGCATACCCTATATTTATTATTCTATTTGCTTATTGTTTGATTTTAGTACTTTTTCTCCTATTCGCTTTCACACTATTTTTCGTATTTATTACAAACTATTTTTGAATTCGCTATTAATAAACCATTTGTTGTCAAGCACTCAAAGTGTTAAGTTCGTTTTTTTATTTTAAACAAACAGGTTATGGGCCTAGCCATACTCTGGAAGCAATAAGCAAATAGAATCCAAGCGGATTACTCTAGTTTACAGCATTTTGTATGTACAGTTTTTTGTTCAGTCGATTTAACCGTTTTTTGTCACGTTGCTATATATCTATAAAAACGTTTTTTTTTTGCTTGTCTAATCATTTTAACTAGCATGGACAGTGAGCTACTAAAAATCGACAAACTTCACAGCAGTGAAAACTGGACGCTGTTGAAATTTCAATTGAAGGTGCTAATGAAAACATCTGAGGTATGGGAGATTGTTACTGGTTAAGCCAGAAGCAGCGTCTTATTTGGTCAAATGGACTAAAAAAGACAACCAGGCTCAAAAAATTGTTGTGACTACGATTGGAAAAGAGCCAATGCTACACATAATGCATTACGAGACTTCTGTAGAAATGTGGGCGAAACTAGAGAGTGTATATGAACAGAAATCGGAGACAAGTATTCACTTGGTGCAGCAGCAATTCTTCAATTATTCGAAAGAACCAGATGATTCGATTGCGGTTCATATTTCTAAGCTGCTAAGAAAAACCGCATGGTGGTAGTGGTAGCAGAGCAGAGCGTGGTGGCAGTGGGGGTAGTCGATTCACTGGTGCTTTGGTTAAGGGGTACAGAAAACGTGGCAAATACTTTATATGCAAGAAGGATGGTCACTGGAAAAATTAATGTGCAAAGAAAAGTGGTAGGCAGGTACAGCATAACACTGAAAGGATAGGTGATGCCTTCATTATCCAAAAGAGTGAATTAATAACTTCGGAGAAAGATAGCTGGTTCTAAGACTCAGGAGCAAGTGATCACATGTGCTTCAGAAAGGATTGAATTCGTGGTTATACGCAATTCAATAAGCCAATGGTTATAAGAGTTGGAAACGGAGATGTGATCAGGGCTGAGGGAAAGGGAACTGTGAACATTGAGGCGTTTAATGGTAAATGTTGGTCGAAAAAGATTTTATCAAATGTCTTGTTCGTTCCAGATATAAAATTGAATCTGTTTTCAAGTACTTCTACTTTGGACAAGGGTTTTAACTTGGTAGCAAATACTAGTCAGTGTGAAATACTAAGGAACAAAGAGGTTATGGCAGCTGCATACAGGGAGCCTATTAAGCTTTTCAAACTGGCTTTCAAGGTAATTTTGGCTAAAAATTTTGGTGAGGCTAATGCGGCACTACTTTTGCCTTTGCAAACTTGGCATCAGAAAACATGTAGGCCATATCAAAAATGTGCTTGATTGTCAAAATATAGCGTTTTGTAAAGAAAAAAATTTCTTCTGTGAGTCATGTGTTTTTGGCAAACACCATCGAAAACCTTTTGAGAAGAGTAACAATCGAGCTAAGTTAGTGGGTGAGCTTGTGCATACCGATCTATGCGGCGCTATGCAGGAAAACTCTCATGGAGGTGCTCGTTATATGCTTTTGTTTCGTGACGATTTCTCTAATTTTCGCAGAGTCTTCACAATAAAATCTAAGACGTATGTACCACGATTCATTGAGCAGTATTCGGAACAAGTTCATGCAGAAACAGGGTTTTGCGTCAGGACATTGTGGTCAGACAACTGACTCGAGTTCACCAAAAAGGATGTAAAAGCTATTTTGAGAAAGCACAGCGTTTGTCGCCAAAAGAGTGTTCCCTACACCCCTCAGCATAATGGCAGAGTAGAGCATGAGAACGGTTATAGAGTTAACCAGAACCAAGATACATGCTAGAGATCTGAGTTATAAGTTCTGGGGAGAAGCTGTAACAACAGCCGTTTATACACTAAATAGCACGGGATCTTGTCCAGAAGATGATAGTAAGACGCCTTTTGAGTTGTGGTTTGGGAAAGTTCCAGATTTAAACATTTTCAAATTTTTGAAATTGATGCAGATATTCATGTGCCGAAAGAGAAAAGACGCAGGTTGTGTGCAAAGGCAAGAAAAGGGGTGTTTGTGGGCTACGAAGAAAATTCGTAGGGTTATCGAATGTGGCTTCCTCAGTGCAGCAAAATAGAAATTTCAAGAGACGTTGTATTCCGAGAATCTCTGTCAAGTGAAGCTTTTCCCAACTTAGACCAAAAAGAAGAGCTTCTGAACATAACCGATCGAAAAGAAGATCCTTCGAATGCAGTGGAAGAAAACAAAGTGGAAGGAAAAACAAAACACGAATCACAAGGTGTCCTAGAAATCCTCTCCAAAGAAAACTCCAAAAAGAAAAATGAAAGCCTTGAAATAAAAACAGAAGAGAAGAGAGCCCGCCTGCTACGTTCAAAAGGTTCCAGCCCATGTGGTTGTGGAGAAGGATTTGCTTACATAGCTGATTCCAAAGAACCTCAGTGTTTTGAAGATGTTGAAAAATCACCGTCAAGAAAAGAATGGCAAGTAGCTATGGACGAAAAAATACTGTCACTGAAGAAAAATCATACATGGAAGCTTGTGCCTATCCCCGATAATAAACTCTGACCGTTTGACATTAAAACAGCGTTTTTGTATGGTGATATTAAGGAAGATATCTTCATGTACCAACCGAAAGGCTATGACGACGGAAGCGGGAAGGTGTGTAAGCTACAGAAGAGCCTGTATGGACTTAAACAGGCGTCCAAATGCTGGGACATCAGGTTCACAGACTTTTTAAACAGTTTTCATTTCAAAGTGAGAGAAGCGGACTCTTGTGCATTCATCAGTGAGAGGGATGGGTGAAAGATGATACTGGCGATATATATTGACGATGGTCTAGTAGCAGCGGATGATGAAAACGACATAGAGGCTCTGCTTTTGTTTCTGAGCCAAGAGTTCAGTTCAGTTCAATCAAATTCTCAATGGTAAACTGTTATTTGGGTTTGGAAATCAAGTTCACCGAAAATGGAAACGTACAAGTGAAACAAACATCGTATGCTATGAAGGTTCTATGAAGGTTTGGTATGTTGGATTCAAAATCGGTTTCAACACCAGTTGAGAACAGAGATACTTTTATTGCGCCTGGCCCTGAACATGTGTCAAACTATCCGTTTCGTGAAGCAGTGGGCTGCTTAATGTATTTGGCTGTTGGCACAAGGCCGACATTGCCTATGCAGTTAGCTTGTTTAGTCGTCACTTAGAAGAAGTGAAAGCTGCCATATTATTGCGATAAAAAGAATATTTAGATAATTAAGAGGCACTCTTGATTATGGTCTCATTTTAAAAAAAAAGTTAATCAACAAATACATTGTTTTACAGATGCTGACTTTGCTGGTAATCCAGAAACAATGGTATCAACGAGCGGATATGCTATGATAGTTGGATCCGCTTCGATATCTTGGTGTTCTCAGCGTCAAAATGTGTGTCTCTTTCAACGACAGAGTCTGAATAAGTGGCAGCATGCGAAGGTGTCAAAGAGTTGATATGAGTATATCGGCTTTTTTTGGAGCTTGTTGGAAAGAACACAGATATTCCAACACTTAACATGGATAACCAGAGTGCTGTTAAACTGATTAAAAATCTGGAATAGAATTATAAAAGTGGAAGTGTTATACGGAGTAGCATACCCTATGTTTATTATTCTATTTGCTTATTGTATGATTTTAGTACTTTTTCTCCTATTCGCTTTCACATTATTTTTCATATTTATTACATACTATTTTTTAATTCGCTATTGATAAAGCACTTGTTGTCAAGCACTCAAAGTGTTAAGTTCATTTTTTTATTTTAAACAAACACTGTTCCAAGTCAGAAGCATAACAAGTGCGCATACATAATGGGAATCACTGACCTCAAGCCTGATTTAGAGGTGTTGTGATAAAATCAGACCCTTAAGCTTTTCATTATCAATAACTTTTAGTCTCTTTACAAATGTTTCTTTGGTTTTCCATTCATTCCTTTTGGTATCATCTCGTTGAACATGTCTTCTTTTACATGATCGTGGAATAAACGTTTTTATATCTTGTTTATGTTTTATAATGGTTTTTTATTTCTGGCACCCCAACAAATTTCACCAATCAAATTTCCGTCAGCTATTTGCTTACAATTATTCACGTACACAAAATTAAAATGTCAGGCTTTGCCGGGCATGGTCGGTAGGGTCGCAGTTTTTTTTTTTTTTGTATGGTATAGATCTGTAAAGCTGAAAACAGATGTGCAGTTGTTCTCACACATAACTGCGCGCAGAACCACACCCAAAACAGATGTTCATATTTTTTGACATTTATGTAGTAATGCCAAAATGCAGCATTACCACTGGACATTATTAAAAAGTGGCAACATTTTGTTATACTGAAGAAAAAACTTTACTTAAAAATAATGTAAATAAAATCAAATTTGAGTGAATATTGAATTTAGAGAATAAAAATTTCAACAAATGCGACAAAAATTTGATTTTATTGAGTATTGTATTATTGTAAGTGATGAAAAATATAATATAGGCATAAAAGCTATGATGAAGTATTTTGTTAAAAGAGGGGGCAATAGTTTCACGCTGATTAATAAGTGTGGTATATATCAGTAATGCCAGATAGATATTATTTACATTTTTTTCGTTTGTTGTTGTGGCAGCAATGAAACTAGGCATGAAATTTAGAAATAGACATCGTGCAGATACTGCAACCTAGCAGAATTTCGGGTTTACATCCCCATAAGAGCCTGTGTAATTTTATTTTCCTGCTCGAAAATATCTGCACATCTGTTTTGACCATAAGGCGTCGTTTAAAGGTGGTAAAAGATGTTAAAAATGCTTTGAAGCTGCTTTTAAGGACCTTTTATTTGCATAAACAGGTTCAATGGCTGCTGCGGGTTGGACTTGTGTCCTTTTGGAACGATATGCAGACGAATTTTTTTCATTAATTGTTGGCATTTTCGAAAGAAAGAAATAAAACAATTTCTGAAATATAAGTTATTAAAAAAAAATAATACCATAAAGTATGAGTGGGGGAAATGGCACCGGTGCCATATATCCCGAAGAGATACACTATACGCTGTTTGCATACTGTTCCGATTCCAAACAGATGCCTTTGTATATACATTTTCTACAGTACTCTCATAGTGGTCATTTTTCGTTTGGCCATCTTCCTGGTTGATTCGAAACTAACTCTAAATAGTGGAGACGAGAACCTTTACCGATATTTTACCAGTATTTAATACAATTTTGTTGTCTGTACTTATTATATATTCACACCAATTGGCAATTTCAGCACGCCTCATTGCGAATTGGTTCTTACTTACTTACTTACTTAGGGGGTTCCTCAGTTCGGGATGAACCAACATGCCTCTCCAGCCAGCTCGGTCTTTGGCTAGCTGCCTCCAGTTTTGCACTCCAAGTTGGTTGACGTCGTCTTCCACTTGAGCGCGCCACCTAAGGCGAGGTCTTCCTTGATTGCTTCTACCCTCTGGGATGGAATCAAAGATCTTGCGAGCTGGAGCATTATTGTACATTCGCTCTACATGACCTAGCCTTCTTAAACGTGATATGCGACCAGGTCAATGTTGCTGTACAGCTCGTATAGTTCTTGGTTGAACCTTCTCCTCCAAAGCCTGTTAACGCAGATAGGGCCAAAAATCCTCCGAAGAATCTTACGCTCGAAACGACTAAGGATATCTTCATCCGCTTTAGATAGAGTCCATGCCTCAGGCGCCATAGAGCAGGACTAGGATGATTAGGGTCTTTTACAGAGTCTCCTTTGTCTTTCGAGAGAGGGCTTTGCTACTCAATTGCCTTCCTAGCCCATAGAAACAGCGATTGGCAAGAGTAGTTATTCGCCTTATTTCTGACGAGATGTTGTTTTCAGATGTTATAGCGGATCCTAAGTACACAAAGTCCCTAACTACCTCAAAGTTGTACCTATCTATGGTGATGTTTTGTCCAATCCGCCGGTGTTGTGTGTCCCTTTTTGTGGACAGCAGGTACTTCGTTTAGGCCTCATTGACTGCTAGTCCCATCTTAGCCGCTTCAGCTTCAGTGCTAGCAAACGTTCCAGTGACAGCTCGCCGAGTTCGGCCAATGATGTCTATGTCATCAGCGTATGCTAGCAATTGCACAGACTTGAACAAAATTGCCCCAGTACAATTGACTTGCGAGTTTCTTATAATTTTTTCAAGTATTAAGTTGAAAGAATCGCACGATAGCGCATCGCCTTGTCGGAACCTTTTTTTGACGTCAAAAGCTTCTGTGAGGTCATTACCAACCTTGACGGAGCACCGAGAGTTCTCCATCGTCATCCTGCACAGTCGGACGAGTTTTGTGGGGATGCCAAAACCTGACATGGCACTGCATAGCTCGTCTCTGTAAATGCTATCATACGCAGCCTTAAAATCAATAAAGAGGTGGTGGGTATCGATTTGAAATTCTTAGGTAGTTTCCAGGATCTGCCGTAGCGTGAACATTTGATCGATTGTGGACTTTCCTGGTCTGAAACCATATCGATAGGGTCCAATCAGGTTGCTAACGAAAGGTTTCAGGCGTTCACATAGTACGGCAGAGAGGATCTTGTAGGCGATATTCAGGAGACTAATTCCTCTATAGTTGGCGCAGTTTAAAGGGTCTCCTTTCTTGTGGATCGGGCAAACGATGCTGAGGTTCCATTCATCAGACATGCTTTCTTCTGACCAAACTTTGGAGATGAGTTGGTGTATGCAATCCACCAGGTCATCTCCGGCCGCTTTAAAAAGTTCGGTGGGTAGTCCGTCGGGTCCAGCAGCTTTGTTGTTTTTTAGTTTAGATATTGCTATCCTTACTTCATTTTGGGCTGGTGGACGGAAATTTAGTCTGTCATCATCCATGTTGGATGGTTCATTCTGCCTGACAGCGGGATTTTGCTCCACATCGCCGTTTAACAGTCTGCAGAAATGGTCCTTCCACTGACTGTGACTCTACTGCGAGGTTTCCATTCTTATCTCTACAAGCTTCTGTGTAGGTTTTTTTTCCTTGGCACGTTCTTTTTACCTGTCGTGTGTGTCGAAAGCCCAAGACTTCTTGCCTAAATCTACCGCTTATGACGAATCCACACCCAAATAAACACTGTGGTCTTCTTGCACAATCACCGTAGTACACTTCACAGTTTTTTATCCTCCTTTTTCCCGGCCCATTCCATCGCACTTCCTGGATGGCAGTAATTCCTGCTCTGTAGCAGTCTATCTGTTAAGAATTCTAATATTCCACGTGCTGATCCGAAGGTCGTTGTCCTTAATTCGTTTTTCCGGGTCGTCAACAGTAAATCCGTCCTTTTTCGAGGCTATTGGTCGCTTTGCAACTTTTTCTTTTTTCTGTGGCAGGGCTGTTGTTGCACAGCCCCCAACCTGGAGGGCCAGGTCCTTTGTTGGATTCCTTGGACAAAAGGAACCAGAGAATCTGGAGTCAGTAACCCACTGCCTTGAATTGTCCCAATGACCTTATCTCCAAATAGGTTGAAGTAGCTCTTTAGGGCGTCTGCTTCGTTAACTGTTGACGCCACCGTTGGTCCAATTGGTTGGGCTCATTCGCCGTATGTCCTCTTTCTGAGGGGCTCCTGCAAGACTTCTGCGAATCAATTAGAACAGTCATTAAAGCAGAGCATTATAGTGTTGCTATTTTCCTGTGTTCAACACTCGCGCTTATAAGTTTAGCAGGAATGTCCGGATGGACAGACCAGTACCCGGTTGTTACCGCGGGGAGGCAAAATAAGCACAATTTATGTGTAAGAGATAGTTGCAGCAACTGTGCATCACCAGTTTGATGCCTTTCCGTGCCAACCTTATCCATACAGCATCCAACCACCCGTCTTGATTCAGAAATAAAAAATGATGTTTCATGAAAGTACTATACTAGGCAGTGTATATACAATGCAGATACCCAGAATCGATATAACTCATAAAAAAATAGTTGTCGCCATCTTGAAAATGTCAAACAAAATTTGGTTTTCATCCATTGAATACAAGATTACGCCGTCCAATAATCCGCCATTGTGTAATTTTTTTTCTTTGAGAGCTATAAAGTAGAAAGAGACTGTGAAGTTAACATATATTTCGTACTGGCTGTAGAAATTAAATTTTCTGAATTTATTTGTACTATTTATTTGAGTGTTTATCTGAACATAATGTAGAAAATAAGGAAATAGAAGAAAATATGGAACAAATTAATTTTACTTTGAGTTTTTGTTAGTATAGTACTTTGTTTATTTAGTGGCAACAATTTTGTTATACTGAAGAAAAAACTTTGAATATTGAATTTAGAGAATAAAAATTTCAACAAATGCGACAAAAATTTGATTTTATTGAGTATTGTATTATTGTAAGTGATGAAAAATATAATATAGGCATAAAAGCTATGATGAAGTATTTTGTTAAAAGAGGGGGCAATAGTTTCACGCTGATTAACAAGTGTGGTATATATCAGTAATGCCAGATAGATATTATTTACATTTTTTTCGTTTGTTGTTGTGGCAGCAATGAAACTAGGCATGAAATTTAAAAATAGACATCGTGCAGATACTGCAACCTAGCAGAATTTTGGGTTTACATCCCCATAAGAGCCTGTGTAATTTTATTTTCCTGCTCGAAATTATCTGCACATCTGTTTTGACCATAAGGCGTCGTTTAAAGGTGGTAAAAGATGTTAAAAATGCTTTGAAGCTGCTTTTAAGGACCTTTTATTTGCATAAACAGGTTCAATTACTGCTGCGGGTTGGACTTGTGTCCTTTTGGAACAATATGCAGACGATTTTTTTTCATTAATTGTTGGCATTTTCGAAAGAAAGTTGTCAACGCAACAAAATAAAAATAGAACAATTTCTGAAATATAAGTTATTAAAAATAATAATACCGTAAAGTATGAGTGGGGAAATGGCACCGGTGCCATATATTCCGAAGAGATACCCTATACGCTATTTGCATACTGTTCCGATTCCAAACAGATGCCATTGTATATACATTTTCTACAGTACTCTCATGGTGGTCATTTTTCTTCTGGCCATCTTCCTGGTTGATTCGAAACTAACTCTAAATAGTGGAGACGAGAACCTTTACCGATATTTTACCAGTATTTAATACAATTTTGTTGTCTGTACTTATTCTATATTCACACCAATTGGCAATTTCTGCACGCCTCATTGCGAATTAATTCTTACTTACTTACTTACTTAGGGGGTTCCTCAGTTCGGGATGAACCAACATGCCTTTCCAGCCAGCTCGGTCTTTGGCTAGCTGCCTCCAGTTTTGCACTCCAAGTTGGTTGACGTCGTCTTCCACTTGAGCGCGCCACCTAAGGCCCTCTAGCCTTCTACCCTCTGGGATGGAATCAAAGATCTTGCGAGCTGGAGCATTATTGTACATTCGCTCTACATGACCTAGCCTTCTTAAACGTGATATGCGACCAGGTCAATGTTGCTGTACAGCTCGTATAGTTCTTGGTTGAACCTTCTCCTCCAAAGCCTGTTAACGCAGATAGGGCCAAAAATCCTCCGAAGAATCTTACGCTCGAAACGACTAAGGATATCTTCATCCGCTTTAGATAGAGTCCATGCCTCGGCGCCATAGAGCAGGACTAGGATGATTAGGGTCTTTTACAGAGTCTTCTTTGTCTTTCGAGAGAGGGCTTTGCTACTCAATTGCCTTCCTAACCCATAGAAACAGCGATTGGCAAGAGTAGTTCTTCGCCTTATTTCTGACGAGATGTTGTTTTCAGATGTTATAGCGGATCCTAAGTACACAAAGTCCCTAACTATCTCAAAGTTGTACCTATCTATGGTGATGTTTTGTCCAATCCGCCGGTGTTGTGTGTCCGTTTTTGTGGACAGCAGGTACTTCGTTTAGGCCTCATTGACTGCTAGTCCCATCTTAGCCGCTTCAGCTTCAGTGCTAGCAAACGTTCCAGTGACAGCTCGCCGAGTTCGGCCAATGATGTCTATGTCATCAGCGTATGCTAGCAATTGCACAGACTTGAACAAAATTGCCCCACTACAATTGACTTGCGAGTTTATTATAATTTTTTCAAGTATTAAGTTGAAAAAATCGCACGATAGCGCATCGCCTTGTCGGAATCCTTTTTTGACGTCAAAAGCTTCTGTGAGATCATTACCAACCTTGACGGAGCACCGAGAGTTCTCCATCGTCATCCTGCACAGTCGGACGAGTTTTGTGGGGATGCCAAAACCTGATATGGCTCTGCATAGCTCGTCTCTGTAAATGCTATCATATGCAGCCTTAAAATCAATAAAGAGGTGGTGGGTATCGATTTGAAATTCTTAGGTAGTTTCCAGGATCTGCCGTAGTGTGAACATTTGATCGATTGAGGACTTTTCTGGTCTGAAACCACATCGATAGGGTCCAATCAGGTTGCTAACGAAAGGTTTCAGGCGTTCACATAGTACGGCAGAGAGGATCTTGTAGGCAATATTCAGGAGACTAATTCCTCTATAGTTGGAGCAGTTTAAAGGGTCTCCTTTCTTGTGGATCGGGCAAACGATGCTGAGGTTCCATTCATCAGACATGCTTTCTTCTGACCAAACTTTGGAGATGAGTTGGTGTATGCAATCCACCAGGTCATCTCCGGCCGCTTTAAAAAGTTCGGTGGGTAGTCCGTCGGGTCCAGCAGCTTTGTTGTTTTTTTAGTTTAGATATTGCTTTCCTTACTTCATTTTGGGCTGGTGGACGGAAGTTTTGTCTGTCATCATCCATGTTGGATGGTACATTCTGCCTGACAGCGGGATTTTGGTCCACATCACCGTTTAACAGTCTGCAGAAATGGTCCTTCCACTGACTGTGACTCTACTGCGAGGTTTCCATTCTTATCTCTACAAGCTTCTGTGTAGGTTTTTTTTCCTTGGCACGTTCTTTTTACCTGTCGTGTGTGTTGAAAGCCCAAGACTTCTTGCCTTAATCTACCGCTTATGACGAATCCACACCCAAATAAACACTGTGGTCTTCTTGCACAATCACCGTAGTACACTTCACAGTTTTTTATCCTCCTTTTTTCCGGCCCATTCCATCGCACTTCCTGGATGGCAGTAATTCCTGCTCTGTAGCAGTCTAGGGCCTCCGCTAGTTGTTTGGCTGCACGTGATCTGTTAAGAATTCTAACATTCCACGTGCTGATCCGAAGGTCGTTGTCCTTAATTCGTTTTTCCGGGTCGTCAACAGTAAATCCGTCCTTTTTCGAGGCTATTGGTCGCTTCGCAACTTTTTCTTTTTTCTGTGGCAGGGCTGTTGTTGCACAGCCCCCAACCTGGAGGGCCAGGTCCTTTGTTGGATTCCTTGGACAAAAGGAATCGGAGAATCTAGAGTCAGTAACCCACTGCCGTTGGCCAATTAAGGGTTCATCTGCCACCATCTCTATTTCAATGCCCTAACTTGCCTTGAATTGTCCCAATGACCTTATCTCCAAATAGGTTGAAGTAGCTCATTAGGGCGTCTGCTTCGTTAACTGTTGACGCCACCGTTGGTCCAATTGGTTGGGCTCATCCGCCGTATGTCCTCTTTCTGAGGGGCTCCTGCAAGACTTCTGCGAATCAATTAGAACAGTCATTAAAGCAGAGCATTATAGGTTGCTATTTTCCTGTGTTCAACACTCGCGCTTATAAGTTTAGCAGGAATGTCCGGATGGACAGACCAGTACCCGGTTGTTACCGCGGGGAGGCAAAATAAGCACAATTTATGTGTACGAGATAGTTGCAGCAACTGTGCATCACCAGTTTGATGCCTTTCCGTGCCAACCTTATCCATACAGCATCCAACCACCCGTCTTGATTCAGAAATAAAAAATGATGTTTCATGAAAGTACTATACTAGGCAGTGTATATACAATGCAGATACCCAGAATCGATATAACTCATAAAAAAATAGTTGTCGCCATCTTGAAAATGTCAAACAAAATTTGGTTTTCATCCATTGAATACAAGATTACGCCGTCTAATAATCCGCCATTTTGTAATTTTTTTTCTTTGAGAGCTATAAAGTAGAAAGAGACTGTGAAGTTAACATATATTTCGTACTGGCTGTAGAAATTAAATTTTCTGAATTTATTTGTACTATTTATTTGAGTGTTTATCTGAACATAATGTAGAAAATAAGGAAATAGAAGAAAATATGGAACAAATTGATTTTACTTTGAGTTTTTGTTAGTATAGTACTTTGTTTATTTAGTGGCAACATTTTGTTATACTGAAGCAAAACTTTACTTAAAAATAATGTAAATAAAATCAAATTTGGGTGAATATTGAATTTAGAGAATACAAATTTCAACAAATGCGACAAAAATTTGATTTTATTGAGTATTGTATTATTGTAAGTGATGAAAAATATAATATAGGCATAAAAGTTATGATGAAGTATTTTGTTAAAAGAGGGGGCAATAGTTTCACGCTGATTAACAAGTGTGGTATATATCAGTAATGCCAGATAGATATTATTTACATTTTTTTCGTTTGTTGTTGTGGCAGCAATGAAACTAGGCATGAAATTTAGAAATAGACATCGTGCAGATACTGCAACCTAGCAGAATTTCGGGTTTACATCCCCATAAGAGCCTGTGTAATTTTATTTTCCTGCTCGAAATTATCTGCACATCTGTTTTGATCATAAGGCGTCGTTTAAAGGTGGTAAAAGATGTTAAAAATGCTTTGAAGCTGCTTTTAAGGACCTTTTATTTGCATAAACAGGTTCAATTACTGCTGCGGGTTGGACTTGTGTCCTTTTGGAACGATATGCAGACGATTTTTTTTTCATTAATTGTTGGAATTTTCGAAAGAAAGTTGTAACGCAGCAAAATAAAAATAAAACAATTTCTGAAATAAAAGTTATTAAAAAAAATAATACCATAAAGTATGAGTGGGGAAATGGCACCGGTGCCATATATCCCGAAGAGATACCCTATACGCTGTTTGCATACTGTTCCGATTCCAAACAGATGCCATTGTATATACATTTTCTACAGTACTCTCATGGTGGTCATTTTTCTTCTGGCCATCTTCCTGGTTGATTCGAAACTAACTCTAAATAGTGGAGACGAGAACCTTTACCGATATTTTACCAGTATTTAATACAATTTTGTTGTCTGTACTTATTCTATATTCACACCAATTGGCAATTTCTGCACGCCTCATTGCGAATTAATTCTTACTTACTTACTTACTTAGGGGGTTCCTCAGTTCGGGATGACCCAACATGCCTTTCCAGCCAGCTCGGTCTTTGGCTAGCTGCCTCCAGTTTTGCACTCCAAGTTGGTTGACGTCGTCTTCCACTTGAGCGCGCCACCTAAGGCCCTCTAGCCTTCTACCCTCTGGGATGGAATCAAAGATCTTGCGAGCTGGAGCATTATTGTACATTCGCTCTACATGACCTAGCCTTCTTAAACGTGATATGCGACCAGGTCAATGTTGCTGTACAGCTCGTATAGTTCTTGGTTGAACCTTCTCCTCCAAAGCCTGTTAACGCAGATAGGGCCAAAAATCCTCCGAAGAATCTTACGCTCGAAACGACTAAGGATATCTTCATCCGCTTTAGATAGAGTCCATTCCTCGGCGCCATAGAGCAGGACTAGGATGATTAGGGTCTTTTACAGAGTCTCCTTTGTCTTTCGAGAGAGGGCTTTGCTACTCAATTGCCTTCCTAACCCATAGAAACAGCGATTGGCAAGAGTAGTTCTTCGCCTTATTTCTGACGAGATGTTGTTTTCAGATGTTATAGCGGATCCTAAGTACACAAAGTCCCTAACTACCTCAAAGTTGTACCTATCTATGGTGATGTTTTGTCCAATCCGCCGGTGTTGTGTGTCCCTTTTTGTGGACAGCAGGTACTTCGTTTAGGCCTCATTGACTGCTAGTCCCATCTTAGCCGCTTCAGCTTCAGTGCTAGCAAACGTTCCAGTGACAGCTCGCCGAGTTCGGCCAATGATGTCTATGTCATCAGCGTATGCTAGCAATTGCACAGACTTGAACAAAATTGCCCCACTACAATTGACTTGCGAGTTTCTTATAATTTTTTCAAGTATTAAGTTGAAAAAATCGCACGATAGCGCTTCGCCTTGTCGGAATCCTTTTTTGACGTCAAAAGCTTCTGTGAGATCATTACCAACCTTGACGGAGCACCGAGAGTTCTCCATCGTCATCCTGCACAGTCGGACGAGTTTTGTGGGGATGCCAAAACCTGACATGGCTCTGCATAGCTCGTCTCTGTAAATGCTATCATATGCAGCCTTAAAATCAATAAAGAGGTGGTGGGTATCGATTTGAAATTCTTAGGTAGTTTCCAGGATCTGCCGTAGTGTGAACATTTGATCGATTGTGGACTTTTCTGGTCTGAAAC
Source organism: Platycheirus rosarum (assembly GCA_963971375.1). Lineage (NCBI taxonomy): Eukaryota > Metazoa > Arthropoda > Insecta > Diptera > Syrphidae > Platycheirus > Platycheirus rosarum. The sequence continues at coordinate 87,636,070 of OZ020510.1, read as the reverse complement.
CACATCGATAGGGTCCAATCAGGTTGCTAACGAAAGGTTTCAGGCGTTCACATAGTACGGCAGAGAGGATCTTGTAGGCAATATTCAGGAGACTAATTCCTCTATAGTTGGAGCAGTTTAAAGGGTCTCCTTTCTTGTGGATCGGGCAAACGATGCTGAGGTTCCATTCATCAGACATGCTTTCTTCTGACCAAACTTTGGAGATGAGTTGGTGTATGCAATCCACCAGGTCATCTCCGGCCGCTTTAAAAAGTTCGGTGGGTAGTCCGTCGGGTCCAGCAGCTTTGTTGTTTTTTTAGTTTAGATATTGCTTTCCTTACTTCATTTTGGGCTGGTGGACGGAAGTTTTGTCTGTCATCATCCATGTTGGATGGTACATTCTGCCTGACAGCGGGATTTTGGTCCACATCACCGTTTAACAGTCTGCAGAAATGGTCCTTCCACTGACTGTGACTCTACTGCGAGGTTTCCATTCTTATCTCTACAAGCTTCTGTGTAGGTTTTTTTTCCTTGGCACGTTCTTTTTACCTGTCGTGTGTGTCGAAAGCCCAAGACTTCTTGCCTAAATCTACCGCTTATGACGAATCCACACCCAAATAAACACTGTGGTCTTCTTGCACAATCACCGTAGTACACTTCACAGTTTTTTATCCTCCTTTTTTCCGGCCCATTCCATCGCACTTCCTGGATGGCAGTAATTCCTGCTCTGTAGCAGTCTAGGGCCTCCGCTAGTTGTTTGGCTGCACGTGATCTGTTAAGAATTCTAACATTCCACGTGCTGATCCGAAGGTCGTTGTCCTTAATTCGTTTTTCCGGGTCGTCAACAGTAAATCCGTCCTTTTTCGAGGCTATTGGTCGCTTCGCAACTTTTTCTTTTTTCTGTGGCAGGGCTGTTGTTGCACAGCCCCCAACCTGGAGGGCCAGGTCCTTTGTTGGATTCCTTGGACAAAAGGAATCGGAGAATCCGGAGCCAGTAACCCACTGCCGTTGGCCAATTAAGGGTTAATCCGCCACCATCTCTATTTCAATGCCCTAACTTGCCTTGAATTGTCCCAATGACCTTATCTCCAAAAAGGTTGAAGTAGCTCATTAGGGCGTCTGCTTCGTTAACTGTTGACGCCACCGTTGGTCCAATTGGTTGGGCTCATCCGCCGTATGTCCTCTTTCTGAGGGGCTCCTGCAAGACTTCTGCGAATCAATTAGAACAGTCAATAAAGCAGAGCATTATAGGTTGCTATTTTCCTGTGTTCAACACTCGCGCTTATAAGTTTAGCAGAAATGTCCGGATGGACAGACCAGTACCCGGTTGTTACCGCGGGGAGGCAAAATAAGCACAATTTATGTGTACGAGATAGTTGCAGCAACTGTGCATCACCAGTTTGATGCCTTTCCGTGCCAACCTTATCCATACAGCATCCAACCACCCGTCTTGATTCAGAAATAAAAAATGATGTTTCATGAAAGTACTATACTAGGCAGTGTATATACAATGCAGATACCCAGAATCGATATAACTCATAAAAAAATAGTTGTCGCCATCTTGAAAATGTCAAACAAAATTTGGTTTTCATCCATTGAATACAAGATTACGCCGTCCAATAATCCGCCATTTTGTAGTTTTTTTTCTTTGAGAGCTATAAAGTAGAAAGAGACTGTGAAGTTAACATATATTTCGTACTGGCTGTTGAAATTAAATTTTCTGAATTTATTTGTACTATTTATTTGAGTGTTTATCTGAACATAATGTAGAAAATAAGGAAATAGAAGAAAATATGGAACAAATTGATTTTACTTTGAGTTTTTGTTAGTATAGTACTTTGTTTATTTAGTGGCAACATTTTGTTATACTGAAGCAAAACTTTACTTAAAAATAATGTAAATAAAATCAAATTTGGGTGAATATTGAATTTAGAGAATACAAATTTCAACAAATGCGACAAAAATTTGATTTTATTGAGTATTGTATTATTGTAAGTGATGAAAAATATAATATAGGCATAAAAGTTATGATGAAGTATTTTGTTAAAAGAGGGGGCAATAGTTTCACGCTGATTAACAAGTGTGGTATATATCAGTAATGCCAGATAGATATTATTTACATTTTTTTCGTTTGTTGTTGTGGCAGCAATGAAACTAGGCATGAAATTTAGAAATAGACATCGTGCAGATACTGCAACCTAGCAGAATTTCGGGTTTACATCCCCATAAGAGCCTGTGTAATTTTATTTTCCTGCTCGAAATTATCTGCACATCTGTTTTGATCATAAGGCGTCGTTTAAAGGTGGTAAAAGATGTTAAAAATGCTTTGAAGCTGCTTTTAAGGACCTTTTATTTGCATAAACAGGTTCAATTACTGCTGCGGGTTGGACTTGTGTCCTTTTGGAACGATATGCAGACGATTTTTTTTTCATTAATTGTTGGAATTTTCGAAAGAAAGTTGTAACGCAGCAAAATAAAAATAAAACAATTTCTGAAATAAAAGTTATTAAAAAAAATAATACCATAAAGTATGAGTGGGGAAATGGCACCGGTGCCGTATATCCCGAAGAGATACCCTATACGCTGTTTGCATACTGTTCCGATTCCAAACAGATGCCATTGTATATACATTTTCTACAGTACTCTCATGGTGGTCATTTTTCTTCTGGCCATCTTCCTGGTTGATTCGAAACTAACTCTAAATAGTGGAGACGAGAACCTTTACCGATATTTTACCAGTATTTAATACAATTTTGTTGTCTGTACTTATTCTATATTCACACCAATTGGCAATTTCTGCACGCCTCATTGCGAATTAATTCTTACTTACTTACTTACTTACTTACTTATTTAGGGGGTTCCTCAGTTCGGGATGAACCAACATGCCTTTCCAGCCAGCTCGGTCTTTGGCTAGCTGCCTCCAGTTTTGCACTCCAAGTTGGTTGACGTCGTCTTCCACTTGAGCGCGCCACCTAAGGCGAGGTCTTCCTTGATTGCTTCTACCCTCTGGGATGGAATCAAAGATCTTGCAAGCTGGAGCATTATTGTACATTCGCTCTACATGACCTAGCCTTCTTAAACGTGATATGCGACCAGGTCAATGTTGCTGTACAGCTCGTATAGTTCTTGGTTGAACCTTCTCCTCCAAAGCCTGTTAACGCAGATAGGGCCAAAAATCCTCCGAAGAATCTTACGCTCGAAACGACTAAGGATATCTTCATCCGCTTTAGATAGAGTCCATGCCTCGGCGCCATAGAGCAGGACTAGGATGATTAGGGTCTTTTACAGAGTCTTCTTTGTCTTTCGAGAGAGGGCTTTGCTACTCAATTGCCTTCCTAACCCATAGAAACAGCGATTGGCAAGAGTAGTTCTTCGCCTTATTTCTGACGAGATGTTGTTTTCAGATGTTATAGCGGATCCTAAGTACACAAAGTCCCTAACTATCTCAAAGTTGTACCTATCTATGGTGATGTTTTGTCCAATCCGCCGGTGTTGTGTGTCCGTTTTTGTGGACAGCAGGTACTTCGTTTAGGCCTCATTGACTGCTAGTCCCATCTTAGCCGCTTCAGCTTCAGTGCTAGCAAACGTTCCAGTGACAGCTCGCCGAGTTCGGCCAATGATGTCTATGTCATCAGCGTATGCTAGCAATTGCACAGACTTGAACAAAATTGCCCCACTACAATTGACTTGCGAGTTTCTTATAATTTTTTCAAGTATTAAGTTGAAAAAATCGCACGATAGCGCATCGCCTTGTCGGAATCCTTTTTTGACGTCAAAAGCTTCTGTGAAATCATTATCAACCTTGACGGAGCACCGAGAGTTCTCCATCGTCATCCTGCACAGTCGGACGAGTTTTGTGGGGATGCCAAAACCTGACACGGCTCTGCATAGCTCGTCTCTGTAAATGCTATCATATGCAGCCTCAAAATCAATAAAGAGGTGGTGGGTATCGATTTGAAATTCTTAGGTAGTTTCCAGGATCTGCCGTAGCGTGAACATTTGATCGATTGTGGACTTTCCTGGTCTGAAACTACATCGATAGGGTCCAATCAGGTTGCTAACGAAAGGTTTCAGGCGTTCACATAGTACGGCAGAGAGGATCTTGTAGGCAATATTCAGGAGACTAATTCCTCTATAGTTGGAGCAGTTTAAAGGGTCTCCTTTCTTGTGGATCGGGCAAACGATGCTGAGGTTCCATTCATCAGACATGCTTTCTTCTGACCAAACTTTGGAGATGAGTTGGTGTATGCAATCCACCAGGTCATCTCCGGCCGCTTTAAAAAGTTCGGTGGGTAGTCCGTCGGGTCCAGCAGCTTTGTTGTTTTTTAGTTTAGATATTGCTATCCTTACTTCATTTTGGGCTGGTGGACAGAAGTTTTGTCGGTCATCATCCATGTTGGATGGTTCATTCTGCCTGACAGCGGGATTTTGGTCCACATCGCCGTTTAACAGTTTGCAGAAATGGTCCTTTAATGTACTCAGCACCGAATGTGGGCGTAGTACACTTCACAGTTTTTTATCCTCCTTTTTCCCGGCCCATTCCATCGCATTTCCTGGATGGCAGTAATTCCTGCTCTGTAGCAGTCTAGGGCCTCCAATAGTTGTTTGGCTGCACGTGATCTGTTAAGAGTTCTAACATTCCACTTGCAGATCCGAAGGTCGTTGTCCTTAATTCGTTTTTCCGGGTCGTCAACAGTAAATCCGTCCTTTTTCGAGGCTATTGGTCGCTTCGCAACTTTTTCTTTTTTCCGTGGCAGAACTGTTGTTGCACAACCCCCAACCTGGAGGGCCAGGTCCTTTGTTGGATTCCTTGGACAAAAGGAATCGGAGAATCCGGAGTCAGCAACCCACTTCAGGGATATGAGCGCTGCTTTGGCCCATTAAGGGTTCATCCGCCACCATCTCTATTTCAATGCCCTAACTTGCCTTGAATTGTCCCAATGACCTTATCTCGAAATAGGTCGAAGTAGCTCATTAGGGCGTCTGCTTCGTTAACTGTTGACGCCACGGTTGGTCCAATTGGTTGGGCTCATCCGCCGTATGTCCTCTTTCTGAGGGGCTCCTGCAAGACTTCTGCGAATCAATTAGAACAGTCATTAAAGCAGAGCATTATAGTGTTGCTATTTTCTTGTGTTCAACACTCGCGCTTATAAGTTTAGCAGGAATGTCCGGATGGACAGACCAGTACCCGGTTGTTACCGCGGGGAGGCAAAATAAGCACAATTTATGTGTACGAGATAGTTGCAGCAACTGTGCATCACCAGTTTGATGCCTTTCCGTGCCAACCTTATCCATACAGCATCCAACCACCCGTCTTGATTCAGAAATAAAAAATGATGTTTCATGAAAGTACTATACTAGGCAGTGTATATACAATGCAGATACCCAGAATCGATATAACTCATAAAAAAATAGTTGTCGCCATCTTGAAAATGTCAAACAAAATTTGGTTTTCATCCATTGAATACAAGATTACGCCGTCCAATAATCCGCCATTTTGTAATTTTTTTTCTTTGAGAGCTATAAAGTAGAAAGAGACTGTGAAGTTAACATATATTTCGTACTGGCTGTAGAAATTAAATTTTCTGAATTTATTTGTACTATTTATTTGAGTGTTTATCTGAACATAATGTAGAAAATAAGGAAATAGAAGAAAATATGGAACAAATTGATTTTACTTTGAGTTTTTGTTAGTATAGTACTTTGTTTATTTAGTGGCAACATTTTGTTATACTGAAGCAAAACTTTACTTAAAAATAATGTAAATAAAATCAAATTTGGGTGAATATTGAATTTAGAGAATACAAATTTCAACAAATGCGACAAAAATTTGATTTTATTGAGTATTGTATTATTGTAAGTGATGAAAAATATAATATAGGCATAAAAGTTATGATGAAGTATTTTGTTAAAAGAGGGGGCAATAGTTTCACGCTGATTAACAAGTGTGGTATATATCAGTAATGCCAGATAGATATTATTTACATTTTTTTCGTTTGTTGTTGTGGCAGCAGTGAAACTAGGCATGAAATTTAGAAATAGACATCGTGCAGATACTGCAACCTAGCAGAATTTCGGGTTTACATCCCCATAAGAGCCTGTGTAATTTTATTTTCCTGCTCGAAATTATCTGCACATCTGTTTTGATCATAAGGCGTCGTTTAAAGGTGGTAAAAGATGTTAAAAATGCTTTGAAGCTGCTTTTAAGGACCTTTTATTTGCATAAACAGGTTCAATTACTGCTGCGGGTTGGACTTGTGTCCTTTTGGAACGATATGCAGACGATTTTTTTTTCATTAATTGTTGGAATTTTCGAAAGAAAGTTGTAACGCAGCAAAATAAAAATAAAACAATTTCTGAAATAAAAGTTATTAAAAAAAATAATACCATAAAGTATGAGTGGGGAAATGGCACCGGTGCCATATATCCCGAAGAGATACCCTATACGCTGTTTGCATACTGTTCCGATTCCAAACAGATGCCATTGTATATACATTTTCTACAGTACTCTCATGGTGGTCATTTTTCGTCTGGCCATCTTCCTGGTTGATTCAAAACTAACTCTAAATAGTGGAGACGAGAACCTTTACCGATATTTTACCAGTATTTAATACAATTTTGTTGTCTGTACTTATTCTATATTCACACCAATTGGCAATTTCTGCACGCCTCATTGCGAATTAATTCTTACTTACTTACTTACTTACTTACTCATTTAGGGGGTTCCTCAGTTCGGGATGAACCAACATGCCTTTCCAGCCAGCTCGGTCTTTGGCTAGCTGCCTCCAGTTTTGCACTCCAAGTTGGTTGACGTCGTCTTCCACTTGAGCGCGCCACCTAAGGCGAGGTCTTCCTTGATTGCTTCTACCCTCTGGGATGGAATCAAAGATCTTGCAAGCTGGAGCATTATTGTACATTCGCTCTACATGACCTAGCCTTCTTAAACGTGATATGCGACCAGGTCAATGTTGCTGTACAGCTCGTATAGTTCTTGGTTGAACCTTCTCCTCCAAAGCCTGTTAACGCAGATAGGGCCAAAAATCCTCCGAAGAATCTTACGCTCGAAACGACTAAGGATATCTTCATCCGCTTTAGATAGAGTCCATGCCTCGGCGCCATAGAGCAGGACTAGGATGATTAGGGTCTTTTACAGAGTCTTCTTTGTCTTTCGAGAGAGGGCTTTGCTACTCAATTGCCTTCCTAACCCATAGAAACAGCGATTGGCAAGAGTAGTTCTTCGCCTTATTTCTGACGAGATGTTGTTTTCAGATGTTATAGCGGATCCTAAGTACACAAAGTCCCTAACTATCTTAAAGTTGTACCTATCTATGGTGATGTTTTATCCAATCCGCCGGTGTTGTGTGTCCGTTTTTGTGGACAGCAGGTACTTCGTTTAGGCCTCATTGACTGCTAGTCCCATCTTAGCCGCTTCAGCTTCAGTGCTAGCAAACGTTCCAGTGACAGCTCGCCGAGTTCGGCCAATGATGTCTATGTCATCAGCGTATGCTAGCAATTGCACAGACTTGAACAAAATTGCCCCACTACAATTGACTTGCGAGTTTCTTATAATTTTTTCAAGTATTAAGTTGAAAAAATCGCACGATAGCACATCGCCTTGTCGGAATCCTTTTTTGACGTCAAAAGCTTCTGTGAGATCATTATCAACCTTGACGGAGCACCGAGAGTTCTCCATCGTCATCCTGCACAGTCGGACGAGTTTTGTGGGGATGCCAAAACCTGACATGGCTCTACATAGCTCGTCTCTGTAAATGCTATCATATGCAGCCTTAAAATCAATAAAGAGGTGGTGGGTATCGATTTGAAATTCTTAGGTAGTTTCCAGGATCTGCCGTAGCGTGAACATTTGATCGATTGTGGACTTTCCTGGTCTGAAACCACATCGATAGGGTCCAATCAGGTTGCTAACGAAAGGTTTCAGGCGTTCACATAGTACGGCAGAGAGGATCTTGTAGGCAATATTCAGGAGACTAATTCCTCTATAGTTGGAGCAGTTTAAAGGGTCTCCTTTCTTGTGGATCGGGCAAACGATGCTGAGGTTCCATTCATCAGACATGCTTTCTTCTGACCAAACTTTGGAGATGAGTTGGTGTATGCAATCCACCAGGTCATCTCCGGCCGCTTTAAAAAGTTCGGTGGGTAGTCCGTCGGGTCCAGCAGCTTTGTTGTTTTTTAGTTTAGATATTGCTATCCTTACTTCATTTTGGGCTGGTGGACAGAAGTTTTGTCGGTCATCATCCATGTTGGATGGTTCATTCTGCCTGACAGCGGGATTTTGGCCTTCATCGCCGTTTAACAGTTTGCAGAAATGGTCCTTTAATGTACTCAGCACCGAATGTGAGCGTAGTACACTTCACAGTTTTTTATCCTCCTTTTTCCCGGCCCATTCCATCGCATTTCCTGGATGGCAATAATTCCTGCTCTGTAGCAGTCTAGGGCCTCCAATAGTTGTTTGGCTGCACGTGATCTGTTAAGAGTTCTAACATTCCACTTGCAGATCCGAAGGTCGTTGTCCTTAATTCGTTTTTCCGGGTCGTCAACAGTAAATCCGTCCTTTTTCGAGGCTATTGGTCGCTTCGCAACTTTTTCTTTTTTCCGTGGCAGAACTGTTGTTGCACAACCCCCAACCTGGAGGGCCAGGTCCTTTGTTGGATTCCTTGGACAAAAGGAATCGGAGAATCCGGAGTCAGCAACCCACTTCAGGGATATGAGCGCTGCTTTGGCCCATTAAGGGTTCATCCGCCACCATCTCTATTTCAATGCCCTAACTTGCCTTGAATTGTCCCAATGACCTTATCTAGAAATAGGTCGAAGTAGCTCATTAGGGCGTCTGCTTCGTTAACTGTTGACGCCACCGTTGGTCCAATTGGTTGGGCTCATCCGCCGTATGTCCTCTTTCTGAGGGGCTCCTGCAAGACTTCTGCGAATCAATTAGAACAGTCATTAAAGCAGAGCATTATAGTGTTGCTATTTTCCTGTGTTCAACACTCGCGCTTATAAGTTTAGCAGGAATGTCCGGATGGACAGACCAGTACCCGGTTGTTACCGCGGGGAGGCAAAATAAGCACAATTTATGTGTACGAGATAGTTGCAGCAACTGTGCATCACCAGTTTGATGCCTTTCCGTGCCAACCTTATCCATACAGCATCCAACCACCCGTCTTGATTCAGAAATAAAAAATGATGTTTCATGAAAGTACTATACTAGGCAGTGTATATACAATGCAGATACCCAGAATCGATATAACTCATAAAAAAATAGTTGTCGCCATCTTGAAAATGTCAAACAAAATTTGGTTTTCATCCATTGAATACAAGATTACGCCGTCCAATAATCCGCCATTTTGTAATTTTTTTTCTTTGAGAGCTATAAAGTAGAAAGAGACTGTGAAGTTAACATATATTTCGTACTGGCTGTAGAAATTAAATTTTCTGAATTTATTTGTACTATTTATTTGAGTGTTTATCTGAACATAATGTAGAAAATAAGGAAATAGAAGAAAATATGGAACAAATTGATTTTACTTTGAGTTTTTGTTAGTATAGTACTTTGTTTATTTAGTGGCAACATTTTGTTATACTGAAGCAAAACTTTACTTAAAAATAATGTAAATAAAATCAAATTTGGGTGAATATTGAATTTAGAGAATACAAATTTCAACAAATGCGACAAAAATTTGATTTTATTGAGTATTGTATTATTGTAAGTGATGAAAAATATAATATAGGCATAAAAGTTATGATGAAGTATTTTGTTAAAAGAGGGGGCAATAGTTTCACGCTGATTAACAAGTGTGGTATATATCAGTAATACCAGATAGATATTATTTACATTTTTTTCGTTTGTTGTTGTGGCAGCAATGAAACTAGGCATGAAATTTAGAAATAGACATCGTGCAGATACTGCAACCTAGCAGAATTTCGGGTTTACATCCCCATAAGAGCCTGTGTAATTTTATTTTCCTGCTCGAAATTATCTGCACATCTGTTTTGATCATAAGGCGTCGTTTAAAGGTGGTAAAAGATGTTAAAAATGCTTTGAAGCTGCTTTTAAGGACCTTTTATTTGCATAAACAGGTTCAATTACTGCTGCGGGTTGGACTTGTGTCCTTTTGGAACGATATGCAGACGATTTTTTTTTCATTAATTGTTGGAATTTTCGAAAGAAAGTTGTAACGCAGCAAAATAAAAATAAAACAATTTCTGAAATAAAAGTTATTAAAAAAAATAATACCATAAAGTATGAGTGGGGAAATAGCACCGGTGCCATATATCCCGAAGAGATACCCTATACGCTGTTTGCATACTGTTCCGATTCCAAACAGATGCCATTGTATATACATTTTCTACAGTACTCTCATGGTGGTCATTTTTCGTCTGGCCATCTTCCTGGTTGATTCGAAACTAACTCTAAATAGTGGAGACGAGAACCTTTACCGATATTTTACCAGTATTTAATACAATTTTGTTGTCTGTACTTATTCTATATTCACACCAATTGGCAATTTCTGCACGCCTCATTGCGAATTAATTCTTACTTACTTACTTACTTAGGGGGTTCCTCAGTTCGGGATGACCCAACATGCCTTTCCAGCCAGCTCGGTCTTTGGCTAGCTGCCTCCAGTTTTGCACTCCAAGTTGGTTGACGTCGTCTTCCACTTGAGCGCGCCACCTAAGGCCCTCTAGCCTTCTACCCTCTGGGATGGAATCAAAGATCTTGCGAGCTGGAGCATTATTGTACATTCGCTCTACATGACCTAGCCTTCTTAAACGTGATATGCGACCAGGTCAATGTTGCTGTACAGCTCGTATAGTTCTTGGTTGAACCTTCTCCTCCAAAGCCTGTTAACGCAGATAGGGCCAAAAATCCTCCGAAGAATCTTACGCTCGAAACGACTAAGGATATCTTCATCCGCTTTAGATAGAGTCCATTCCTCGGCGCCATAGAGCAGGACTAGGATGATTAGGGTCTTTTACAGAGTCTCCTTTGTCTTTCGAGAGAGGGCTTTGCTACTCAATTGCCTTCCTAACCCATAGAAACAGCGATTGGCAAGAGTAGTTCTTCGCCTTATTTCTGACGAGATGTTGTTTTCAGATGTTATAGCGGATCCTAAGTACACAAAGTCCCTAACTACCTCAAAGTTGTACCTATCTATGGTGATGTTTTGTCCAATCCGCCGGTGTTGTGTGTCCCTTTTTGTGGACAGCAGGTACTTCGTTTAGGCCTCATTGACTGCTAGTCCCATCTTAGCCGCTTCAGCTTCAGTGCTAGCAAACGTTCCAGTGACAGCTCGCCGAGTTCGGCCAATGATGTCTATGTCATCAGCGTATGCTAGCAATTGCACAGACTTGAACAAAATTGCCCCACTACAATTGACTTGCGAGTTTCTTATAATTTTTTCAAGTATTAAGTTGAAAAAATCGCACGATAGCGCTTCGCCTTGTCGGAATCCTTTTTTGACGTCAAAAGCTTCTGTGAGATCATTACCAACCTTGACGGAGCACCGAGAGTTCTCCATCGTCATCCTGCACAGTCGGACGAGTTTTGTGGGGATGCCAAAACCTGACATGGCTCTGCATAGCTCGTCTCTGTAAATGCTATCATATGCAGCCTTAAAATCAATAAAGAGGTGGTGGGTATCGATTTGAAATTCTTAGGTAGTTTCCAGGATCTGCCGTAGTGTGAACATTTGATCGATTGTGGACTTTTCTGGTCTGAAACCACATCGATAGGGTCCAATCAGGTTGCTAACGAAAGGTTTCAGGCGTTCACATAGTACGGCAGAGAGGATCTTGTAGGCAATATTCAGGAGACTAATTCCTCTATAGTTGGAGCAGTTTAAAGGGTCTCCTTTCTTGTGGATCGGGCAAACGATGCTGAGGTTCCATTCATCAGACATGCTTTCTTCTGACCAAACTTTGGAGATGAGTTGGTGTATGCAATCCACCAGGTCATCTCCGGCCGCTTTAAAAAGTTCGGTGGGTAGTCCGTCGGGTCCAGCAGCTTTGTTGTTTTTTTAGTTTAGATATTGCTTTCCTTACTTCATTTTGGGCTGGTGGACGGAAGTTTTGTCTGTCATCATCCATGTTGGATGGTTCATTCTGCCTGACAGCGGGATTTTGGTCCACATCACCGTTTAACAGTCTGCAGAAATGGTCCTTCCACTGACTGTGACTCTACTGCGTGGTTTCCATTCTTATCTCTACAAGCTTCTGTGTAGGTTTTTTTTCCTTGGCACGTTCTTTTTACCTGTCGTGTGTGTCGAAAGCCCAAGACTTCTTGCCTAAATCTACCGCTTATGACGAATCCACACCCAAATAAACACTGTGGTCTTCTTGCACAATCACCGTAGTACACTTCACAGTTTTTTATCCTCCTTTTTTCCGGCCCATTCCATCGCACTTCCTGGATGGCAGTAATTCCTGCTCTGTAGCAGTCTAGGGCCTCCGCTAGTTGTTTGGCTGCACGTGATCTGTTAAGAATTCTAACATTCCACGTGCTGATCCGAAGGTCGTTGTCCTTAATTCGTTTTTCCGGGTCGTCAACAGTAAATCCGTCCTTTTTCGAGGCTATTGGTCGCTTCGCAACTTTTTCTTTTTTCTGTGGCAGGGCTGTTGTTGCACAGCCCCCAACCTGGAGGGCCAGGTCCTTTGTTGGATTCCTTGGACAAAAGGAATCGGAGAATCCGGAGTCAGTAACCCACTGCCGTTGGCCAATTAAGGGTTCATCCGCCACCATCTCTATTTCAATGCCCTAACTTGCCTTGAATTGTCCAAATGACCTTATCTCGAAATAGGTCGAAGTAGCTCATTAGGGCGTCTGCTTCGTTAACTGTTGACGCCACCGTTGGTCCAATTGGTTGGGCTCATCCGCCGTATGTCCTCTTTCTGAGGGGCTCCTGCAAGACTTCTGCGAATCAATTAGAACAGTCATTAAAGCAGAGCATTATAGTGTTGCTATTTTCCTGTGTTCAACACTCGCGCTTATAAGTTTAGCAGGAATGTCCGGATGGACAGACCAGTACCCGGTTGTTACCGCGGGGAGGCAAAATAAGCACAATTTATGTGTACGAGATAGTTGCAGCAACTGTGCATCACCAGTTTGATGCCTTTCCGTGCCAACCTTATCCATACAGCATCCAACCACCCGTCTTGATTCAGAAATAAAAAATGATGTTTCATGAAAGTACTATACTAGGCAGTGTATATACAATGCAGATACCCAGAATCGATATAACTCATAAAAAAATAGTTGTCGCCATCTTGAAAATGTCAAACAAAATTTGGTTTTCATCCATTGAATACAAGATTACGCCGTCCAATAATCCGCCATTTTGTAATTTTTTTTCTTTGAGAGCTATAAAGTAGAAAGAGACTGTGAAGTTAACATATATTTCGTACTGGCTGTAGAAATTAAATTTTCTGAATTTATTTGTACTATTTATTTGAGTGTTTATCTGAACATAATGTAGAAAATAAGGAAATAGAAGAAAATATGGAACAAATTGATTTTACTTTGAGTTTTTGTTAGTATAGTACTTTGTTTATTTAGTGGCAACATTTTGTTATACTGAAGCAAAACTTTACTTAAAAATAATGTAAATAAAATCAAATTTGGGTGAATATTGAATTTAGAGAATACAAATTTCAACAAATGCGACAAAAATTTGATTTTATTGAGTATTGTATTATTGTAAGTGATGAAAAATATAATATAGGCATAAAAGTTATGATGAAGTATTTTGTTAAAAGAGGGGGCAATAGTTTCACGCTGATTAACAAGTGTGGTATATATCAGTAATGCCAGATAGATATTATTTACATTTTTTTCGTTTGTTGTTGTGGCAGCAATGAAACTAGGCATGAAATTTAGAAATAGACATCGTGCAGATACTGCAACCTAGCAGAATTTCGGGTTTACATCCCCATAAGAGCCTGTGTAATTTTATTTTCCTGCTCGAAATTATCTGCACATCTGTTTTGATCATAAGGCGTCGTTTAAAGGTGGTAAAAGATGTTAAAAATGCTTTGAAGCTGCTTTTAAGGACCTTTTATTTGCATAAACAGGTTCAATTACTGCTGCGGGTTGGACTTGTGTCCTTTTGGAACGATATGCAGACGATTTTTTTTTCATTAATTGTTGGAATTTTCGAAAGAAAGTTGTAACGCAGCAAAATAAAAATAAAACAATTTCTGAAATAAAAGTTATTAAAAAAAATAATACCATAAAGTATGAGTGGGGAAATGGCACCGGTGCCATATATCCCGAAGAGATACCCTATACGCTGTTTGCATACTGTTCCGATTCCAAACAGATGCCATTGTATATACATTTTCTACAGTACTCTCATGGTGGTCATTTTTCTTCTGGCCATCTTCCTGGTTGATTCGAAACTAACTCTAAATAGTGGAGACGAGAACCTTTACCGATATTTTACCAGTATTTAATACAATTTTGTTGTCTGTACTTATTCTATATTCACACCAATTGGCAATTTCTGCACGCCTCATTGCGAATTAATTCTTACTTACTTACTTACTTAGGGGGTTCCTCAGTTCGGGATGAACCAACATGCCTTTCCAGCCAGCTCGGTCTTTGGCTAGCTGCCTCCAGTTTTGCACTCCAAGTTGGTTGACGTCGTCTTCCACTTGAGCGCGCCACCTAAGGCCCTCTAGCCTTCTACCCTCTGGGATGGAATCAAAGATCTTGCGAGCTGGAGCATTATTGTACATTCGCTCTACATGACCTAGCCTTCTTAAACGTGATATGCGACCAGGTCAATGTTGCTGTACAGCTCGTATAGTTCTTGGTTGAACCTTCTCCTCCAAAGCCTGTTAACGCAGATAGGGCCAAAAATCCTCCGAAGAATCTTACGCTCGAAACGACTAAGGATATCTTCATCCGCTTTAGATAGAGTCCATGCCTCGGCGCCATAGAGCAGGACTAGGATGATTAGGGTCTTTTACAGAGTCTTCTTTGTCTTTCGAGAGAGGGCTTTGCTACTCAATTGCCTTCCTAACCCATAGAAACAGCGATTGGCAAGAGTAGTTCTTCGCCTTATTTCTGACGAGATGTTGTTTTCAGATGTTATAGCGGATCCTAAGTACACAAAGTCCCTAACTATCTCAAAGTTGTACCTATCTATGGTGATGTTTTGTCCAATCCGCCGGTGTTGTGTGTCCGTTTTTGTGGACAGCAGGTACTTCGTTTAGGCCTCATTGACTGCTAGTCCCATCTTAGCCGCTTCAGCTTCAGTGCTAGCAAACGTTCCAGTGACAGCTCGCCGAGTTCGGCCAATGATGTCTATGTCATCAGCGTATGCTAGCAATTGCACAGACTTGAACAAAATTGCCCCACTACAATTGACTTGCGAGTTTCTTATAATTTTTTCAAGTATTAAGTTGAAAAAATCGCACGATCGCGCATCGCCTTGTCGGAATCCTTTTTTGACGTCAAAAGCTTCTGTGAGATCATTATCAACCTTGACGGAGCACCGAGAGTTCTCCATCGTCATCCTGCACAGTCGGACGAGTTTTGTGGGGATGCCAAAACCTGACATGGCTCTGCATAGCTCGTCTCTGTAAATGCTATCATATGCAGCCTCAAAATCAATAAAGAGGTGGTGGGTATCGATTTGAAATTCTTAGGTAGTTTCCAGGATCTGCCGTAGCGTGAACATTTGATCGATTGTGGACTTTCCTGGTCTGAAACCACATCGATAGGGTCCAATCAGGTTGCTAACGAAAGGTTTCAGGCGTTCACATAGTACGGCAGAGAGGATCTTGTAGGCAATATTCAGGAGACTAATTCCTCTATAGTTGGAGCAGTTTAAAGGGTCTCCTTTCTTGTGGATCGGGCAAACGATGCTGAGGTTCCATTCATCAGACATGCTTTCTTCTGACCAAACTTTGGAGATGAGTTGGTGTATGCAATCCACCAGGTCATCTCCGGCCGCTTTAAAAAGTTCGGTGGGTAGTCCGTCGGGTCCAGCAGCTTTGTTGTTTTTTAGTTTAGATATTGCTATCCTTACTTCATTTTGGGCTGGTGGACAGAAGTTTTGTCGGTCATCATCCATGTTGGATGGTTCATTCTGCCTGACAGCGGGATTTTGGCCTTCATCGCCGTTTAACAGTTTGCAGAAATGGTCCTTTAATGTACTCAGCACCGAATGTGGGCGTAGTACACTTCACAGTTTTTTATCCTCCTTTTTCCCGGCCCATTCCATCGCATTTCCTGGATGGCAGTAATTCCTGCTCTGTAGCAGTCTAGGGCCTCCAATAGTTGTTTGGCTGCACGTGATCTGTTAAGAGTTCTAACATTCCACTTGCAGATCCGAAGGTCGTTGTCCTTAATTCGTTTTTCCGGGTCGTCAACAGTAAATCCGTCCTTTTTCGAGGCTATTGGTCGCTTCGCAACTTTTTCTTTTTTCCGTGGCAGAACTGTTGTTGCACAACCCCCAACCTGGAGGGCCAGGTCCTTTGTTGGATTCCTTGGACAAAAGGAATCGGAGAATCCGGAGTCAGCAACCCACTTCAGGGATATGAGCGCTGCTTTGGCCCATTAAGGGTTCATCCGCCACCATCTCTATTTCAATGCCCTAACTTGCCTTGAATTGTCCAAATGACCTTATCTCGAAATAGGTCGAAGTAGCTCATTAGGGCGTCTGCTTCGTTAACTGTTGACGCCACCGTTGGTCCAATTGGTTGGGCTCATCCGCCGTATGTCCTCTTTCTGAGGGGCTCCTGCAAGACTTCTGCGAATCAATTAGAACAGTCATTAAAGCAGAGCATTATAGTGTTGCTATTTTCCTGTGTTCAACACTCGCGCTTATAAGTTTAGCAGGAATGTCCGGATGGACAGACCAGTACCCGGTTGTTACCGCGGGGAGGCAAAATAAGCACAATTTATGTGTACGAGATAGTTGCAGCAACTGTGCATCACCAGTTTGATGCCTTTCCGTGCCAACCTTATCCATACAGCATCCAACCACCCGTCTTGATTCAGAAATAAAAAATGATGTTTCATGAAAGTACTATACTAGGCAATGTATATACAATGCAGATACCCAGAATCGATATAACTCATAAAAAAATAGTTGTCGCCATCTTGAAAATGTCAAACAAAATTTGGTTTTCATCCATTGAATACAAGGTTACGCCGTCCAATAATCCGCCATTGTGTAATTTTTTTTCTTTGAGAGCTATAAAGTAGAAAGAGACTGTGAAGTTAACATATATTTCGTACTGGCTGTAGAAATTAAATTTTCTGAATTTATTTGTACTATTTATTTGAGTGTTTATCTGAACATAATGTAGAAAATAAGGAAATAGAAGAAAATATGGAACAAATTGATTTTACTTTCAGTTTTTGTTAGTATAGTACTTTGTTTATTTAGTGGCAACATTTTGTTATACTGAAGCAAAACTTTACTTAAAAATAATGTAAATAAAATCAAATTTGGGTGAATATTGAATTTAGAGAATACAAATTTCAACAAATGCGACAAAAATTTGATTTTATTGAGTATTGTATTATTGTAAGTGATGAAAAATATAATATAGGCATAAAAGTTATGATGAAGTATTTTGTTAAAAGAGGGGGCAATAGTTTCACGCTGATTAACAAGTGTGGTATATATCAGTAATGCCAGATAGATATTATTTACATTTTTTTCGTTTGTTGTTGTGGCAGCAATGAAACTAGGCATGAAATTTAGAAATAGACATCGTGCAGATACTGCAACCTAGCAGAATTTCGGTTTTACATCCCCATAAGAGCCTGTGTAATTTTATTTTCCTGCTCGAAATTATCTGCACATCTGTTTTGATCATAAGGCGTCGTTTAAAGGTGGTAAAAGATGTTAAAAATGCTTTGAAGCTGCTTTTAAGGACCTTTTATTTGCATAAACAGGTTCAATTACTGCTGCGGGTTGGACTTGTGTCCTTTTGGAACGATATGCAGACGATTTTTTTTTCATTAATTGTTGGAATTTTCGAAAGAAAGTTGTAACGCAGCAAAATAAAAATAAAACAATTTCTGAAATAAAAGTTATTAAAAAAAATAATACCATAAAGTATGAGTGGGGAAATGGCACCGGTGCCATATATCCCGAAGAGATACCCTATACGCTGTTTGCATACTGTTCCGATTCCAAACAGATGCCATTGTATATACATTGTCTACAGTACTCTCATGGTGGTCATTTTTCGTCTGGCCATCTTCCTGGTTGATTCGAAACTAACTCTAAATAGTGGAGACGAGAACCTTTACCGATATTTTACCAGTATTTAATACAATTTTGTTGTCTGTACTTATTCTATATTCACACCAATTGGCAATTTCTGCACGCCTCATTGCGAATTAATTCTTACTTACTTACTTACTTAGGGGGTTCCTCAGTTCGGGATGAACCAACATGCCTTTCCAGCCAGCTCGGTCTTTGGCTAGCTGCCTCCAGTTTTGCACTCCAAGTTGGTTGACGTCGTCTTCCACTTGAGCGCGCCACCTAAGGCCCTCTAGCCTTCTACCCTCTGGGATGGAATCAAAGATCTTGCGAGCTGGAGCATTATTGTACATTCGCTCTACATGACCTAGCCTTCTTAAACGTGATATGCGACCAGGTCAATGTTGCTGTACAGCTCGTATAGTTCTTGGTTGTACCTTCTCCTCCAAAGTCTGTTAACGCAGATAGGGCCAAAAATCCTCCGAAGAATCTTACGCTCGAAACGACTAAGGATATCTTCATCCGCTTTAGATAGAGTCCATTCCTCGGCGCCATAGAGCAGGACTAGGATGATTAGGGTCTTTTACAGAGTCTCCTTTGTCTTTCGAGAGAGGGCTTTGCTACTCAATTGCCTTCCTAACCCATAGAAACAGCGATTGGCAAGAGTAGTTCTTCGCCTTATTTCTGACGAGATGTTGTTTTCAGATGTTATAGCGGATCCTAAGTACACAAAGTCCCTAACTACCTCAAAGTTGTACCTATCTATGGTGATGTTTTGTCCAATCCGCCGGTGTTGTGTGTCCCTTTTTGTGGACAGCAGGTACTTCGTTTAGGCCTCATTGACTGCTAGTCCCATCTTAGCCGCTTCAGCTTCAGTGCTAGCAAACGTTCCAGTGACAGCTCGCCGAGTTCGGCCAATGATGTCTATGTCATCAGCGTATGCTAGCAATTGCACAGACTTGAACAAAATTGCCCCACTACAATTGACTTGCGAGTTTCTTATAATTTTTTCAAGTATTAAGTTGAAAAAATCGCACGATAGCGCATCGCCTTGTCGGAATCCTTTTTTGACGTCAAAAGCTTCTGTGAGATCATTACCAACCTTGACGGAGCACCGAGAGTTCTCCATCGTCATCCTGCACAGTCGGACGAGTTTTGTGGGGATGCCAAAACCTGACATGGCTCTGCATAGCTCGTCTCTGTAAATGCTATCATATGCAGCCTTAAAATCAATAAAGAGGTGGTGGGTATCGATTTGAAATTCTTAGGTAGTTTCCAGGATCTGCCGTAGTGTGAACATTTGATCGATTGTGGACTTTTCTGGTCTGAAACCACATCGATAGGGTCCAATCAGGTTGCTAACGAAAGGTTTCAGGCGTTCACATAGTACGGCAGAGAGGATCTTGTAGGCAATATTCAGGAGACTAATTCCTCTATAGTTGGAGCAGTTTAAAGGGTCTCCTTTCTTGTGGATCGGGCAAACGATGCTGAGGTTCCATTCATCAGACATGCTTTCTTCTGACCAAACTTTGGAGATGAGTTGGTGTATGCAATCCACCAGGTCATCTCCGGCCGCTTTAAAAAGTTCGGTGGGTAGTCCGTCGGGTCCAGCAGCTTTGTTGTTTTTTTAGTTTAGATATTGCTTTCCTTACTTCATTTTGGGCTGGTGGACGGAAGTTTTGTCGGTCATCATCCATGTTGGATGGTTCATTCTGCCTGACAGCGGGATTTTGGTCCACATCACCGTTTAACAGTCTGCAGAAATGGTCCTTCCACTGACTGTGACTCTACTGCGAGGTTTCCATTCTTATCTCTACAAGCTTCTGTGTAGGTTTTTTTTCCTTGGCACGTTCTTTTTACCTGTCGTGTGTGTCGAAAGCCCAAGACTTCTTGCCTAAATCTACCGCTTATGACGAATCCACACCCAAATAAACACTGTGGTCTTCTTGCACAATCACCGTAGTACACTTCACAGTTTTTTATCCTCCTTTTTTCCGGCCCATTCCATCGCACTTCCTGGATGGCAGTAATTCCTGCTCTGTAGCAGTCTAGGGCCTCCGCTAGTTGTTTGGCTGCACGTGATCTGTTAAGAATTCTAACATTCCACGTGCTGATCCGAAGGTCGTTGTCCTTAATTCGTTTTTCCGGGTCGTCAACAGTAAATCCGTCCTTTTTCGAGGCTATTGGTCGCTTCGCAACTTTTTCTTTTTTCCGTGGCAGGGCTGTTGTTGCACAGCCCCCAACCTGGAGGGCCAGGTCCTTTGTTGGATTCCTTGGACAAAAGGAATCGGAGAATCCGGAGTCAGTAACCCACTGCCGTTGGCCAATTAAGGGTTCATCCGCCACCATCTCTATTTCAATGCCCTAACTTGCCTTGAATTGTCCCAATGACCTTATCTCCAAATAGGTTGAAGTAGCTCATTAGGGCGTCTGCTTCGTTAACTGTTGACGCCACCGTTGGTCCAATTGGTTGGGCTCATCCGCCGTATGTCCTCTTTCTGAGGGGCTCCTGCAAGACTTCTGCGAATCAATTAGAACAGTCATTAAAGCAGAGCATTATAGTGTTGCTATTTTCCTGTGTTCAACACTCGCGCTTATAAGTTTAGCAGGAATGTCCGGATGGACAGACCAGTACCCGGTTGTTACCGCGGGGAGGCAAAATAAGCACAATTTATGTGTACGAGATAGTTGCAGCAACTGTGCATCACCAGTTTGATGCCTTTCCGTGCCAACCTTATCCATACAGCATCCAACCACCCGTCTTGATTCAGAAATAAAAAATGATGTTTCATGAAAGTACTATACTAGGCAGTGTATATACAATGCAGATACCCAGAATCGATATAACTCATAAAAAAATAGTTGTCGCCATCTTGAAAATGTCAAACAAAATTTGGTTTTCATCCATTGAATACAAGATTACGCCGTCCAATAATCCGCCATTGTGTAATTTTTTTTCTTTGAGAGCTATAAAGTAGAAAGAGACTGTGAAGTAAATATATATTTCGTAGTGGCTGAAGAAATTAAATTTTCTGTATTTATTTGTACTATTTATTTGAGTGTTTATCTGAACATAATGTAAAAAATAAGGAAATAGAAGAAAATATGGAACAAATTGATTTTACTTTGAGTTTTTGTTAGTATAGTACTTTGTTTATTTAGTGGCAACATTTTGTTATACTGAAGCAAAACTTTACTTAAAAATAATGTAAATAAAATCAAATTTGGGTGAATATTGAATTTAGAGAATACAAATTTCAACAAATGCGACAAAAATTTGATTTTATTGAGTATTGTATTATTGTAAGTGATGAAAAATATAATATAGGCATAAAAGCTATGATGAAGTATTTTGTTAAAAGAGGGGGCAATAGTTTCACGCTGATTAACAAGTGTGGTATATATCAGTAATGCCAGATAGATATTATTTACATTTTTTTCGTTTGTTGTTGTGGCAGCAATGAAACTAGGCATGAAATTTAGAAATAGACATCGTGCAGATACTGCAACCTAGCAGAATTTCGGGTTTACATCCCCATAAGAGCCTGTGTAATTTTATTTTCCTGCTCGAAATTATCTGCACATCTGTTTTGATCATAAGGCGTCGTTTAAAGGTGGTAAAAGATGTTAAAAATGCTTTGAAGCTGCTTTTAAGGACCTTTTATTTGCATAAACAGGTTCAATTACTGCTGCGGGTTGGACTTGTGTCCTTTTGGAACGATATGCAGACGATTTTTTTTTCATTAATTGTTGGAATTTTCGAAAGAAAGTTGTAACGCAGCAAAATAAAAATAAAACAATTTCTGAAATAAAAGTTATTAAAAAAAATAATACCATAAAGTATGAGTGGGGAAATGGCACCGGTGCCATATATCCCGAAGAGATACCCTATACGCTGTTTGCATACTGTTCCGATTCCAAACAGATGCCATTGTATATACATTTTCTACAGTACTCTCATGGTGGTCATTTTTCGTCTGGCCATCTTCCTGGTTGATTCGAAACTAACTCTAAATAGTGGAGACGAGAACCTTTACCGATATTTTACCAGTATTTAATACAATTTTGTTGTCTGTACTTATTCTATATTCACACCAATTGGCAATTTCTGCACGCCTCATTGCGAATTAATTCTTACTTACTTACTTACTTAGGGGGTTCCTCAGTTCGGGATGACCCAACATGCCTTTCCAGCCAGCTCGGTCTTTGGCTAGCTGCCTCCAGTTTTGCACTCCAAGTTGGTTGACGTCGTCTTCCACTTGAGCGCGCCACCTAAGGCGAGGTCTTCCTTGATTGCTTCTACCCTCTGGGATGGAATCAAAGATCTTGCGAGCTGGAGCATTATTGTACATTCGCTCTACATGACCTAGCCTTCTTAAACGTGATATGCGACCAGGTCAATGTTGCTGTACAGCTCGTATAGTTCTTGGTTGAACCTTCTCCTCCAAAGCCTGTTAACGCAGATAGGGCCAAAAATCCTCCGAAGAATCTTACGCTCGAAACGACTAAGGATATCTTCATCCGCTTTAGATAGAGTCCATGCCTCGGCGCCATAGAGCAGGACTAGGATGATTAGGGTCTTTTACAGAGTCTTCTTTGTCTTTCGAGAGAGGGCTTTGCTACTCAATTGCCTTCCTAACCCATAGAAACAGCGATTGGCAAGAGTAGTTCTTCGCCTTATTTCTGACGAGATGTTGTTTTCAGATGTTATAGCGGATCCTAAGTACACAAAGTCCCTAACTACCTCAAAGTTGTACCTATCTATTGTGATGTTTTGTCCAATCCGCCGGTGTTGTGTGTCCCTTTTTGTGGACAGCAGGTACTTCGTTTAGGCCTCATTGACTGCTAGTCTCATCTTAGCCGCTTCAGCTTCAGTGCTAGCAAACGTTCCAGTGACAGCTCGCCGAGTTCGGCCAATGATGTCTATGTCATCAGCGTATGCTAGCAATTGCACAGACTTGAACAAAATTGCCCCACTACAATTGACTTGCGAGTTTCTTATATTTTTTTCAAGTATTAAGTTGAAAAAATCGCACGATAGCGCATCGCCTTGTCGGAATCCTTTTTTGACGTCAAAAGCTTCTGTGAGATTATTACCAACCTTGACGGAGCACCGAGAGTTCTCCATCGTCATCCTGCACAGTCGGACGAGTTTTGTGGGGATGCCAAAACCTGACATGGCTCTGCATAGCTCGTCTCTGTAAATGCTATCATATGCAGCCTTAAAATCAATAAAGAGGTGGTGGGTATCGATTTGAAATTCTTAGGTAGTTTCCAGGATCTGCCGTAGTGTGAACATTTGATCGATTGTGGACTTTTCTGGTCTGAAACCACATCGAAAGGGTCCAATCAGGTTGCTAACGAAAGGTTTCAGGCGTTCACATAGTACGGCAGAGAGGATCTTGTAGGCAATATTCAGGAGACTAATTCCTCTATAGTTGGAGCAGTTTAAAGGGTCTCCTTTCTTGTGGATCGGGCAAACGATGCTGAGGTTCCATTCATCAGACATGCTTTCTTCTGACCAAACTTTGGAGATGAGTTGGTGTATGCAATCCACCAGGTCATCTCCGGCCGCTTTAAAAAGTTCGGTGGGTAGTCCGTCGGGTCCAGCAGCTTTGTTGTTTTTTTAGTTTAGATATTGCTTTCCTTACTTCATTTTGGGCTGGTGGACGGAAGTTTTGTCTGTCATCATCCATGTTGGATGGTTCATTCTGCCTGACAGCGGGATTTTGGTCCACATCACCGTTTAACAGTCTGCAGAAATGGTCCTTCCACTGACTGTGACTCTACTGCGAGGTTTCCATTCTTATCTCTACAAGCTTCTGTGTAGGTTTTTTTTCCTTGGCACGTTCTTTTTACCTGTCGTGTGTGTCGAAAGCCCAAGACTTCTTGCCTAAATCTACCGCTTATGACGAATCCACACCCAAATAAACACTGTGGTCTTCTTGCACAATCACCGTAGTACACTTCACAGTTTTTTATCCTCCTTTTTTCCGGCCCATTCCATCGCACTTCCTGGATGGCAGTAATTCCTGCTCTGTAGCAGTCTAGGGCCTCCGCTAGTTGTTTGGCTGCACGTGATCTGTTAAGAATTCTAACATTCCACGTGCTGATCCGAAGGTCGTTGTCCTTAATTCGTTTTTCCGGGTCGTCAACAGTAAATCCGTCCTTTTTCGAGGCTATTGGTCGCTTCGCAACATTTTCTTTTTTCTGTGGCAGGGCTGTTGTTGCACAGCCCCCAACCTGGAGGGCCAGGTCCTTTGTTGGATTCCTTGGACAAAAGGAATCGGAGAATCCGGAGTCAGTAACCCACTGCCGTTGGCCAATTAAGGGTTCATCCGCCACCATCTCTATTTCAATGCCCTAACTTGCCTTGAATTGTCCCAATGACCTTATCTCCAAATAGGTTGAAGTAGCTCATTAGGGCGTCTGCTTCGTTAACTGTTGACGCCACCGTTGGTCCAATTGGTTGGGCTCATCCGCCGTATGTCCTCTTTCTGAGGGGCTCCTGCAAGACTTCTGCGAATCAATTAGAACAGTCATTAAAGCAGAGCATTATAGTGTTGCTATTTTCCTGTGTTCAACACTCGTGCTTATAAGTTTAGCAGGAATGTCCGGATGGACAGACCAGTACCCGGTTGTTACCGCGGGGAGGCAAAATAAGCACAATTTATGTGTACGAGATAGTTGCAGCAACTGTGCATCACCAGTTTGATGCCTTTCCGTGCCAACCTTATCCATACAGCATCCAACCACCCGTCTTGATTCAGAAATAAAAAATGATGTTTCATGAAAGTACTATACTAGGCAGTGTATATACAATGCAGATACCCAGAATCGATATAACTCATAAAAAAATAGTTGTCGCCATCTTGAAAATGTCAAACAAAATTTGGTTTTCATCCATTGAATACAAGATTACGCCGTCCAATAATCCGCCATTGTGTAATTTTTTTTCTTTGAGAGCTATAAAGTAGAAAGAGACTGTGAAGTAAATATATATTTCGTAGTGGCTGAAGAAATTAAATTTTCTGTATTTATTTGTACTATTTATTTGAGTGTTTATCTGAACATAATGTAGAAAATAAGGAAATAGAAGAAAATATGGAACAAATTGATTTTACTTTGAGTTTTTGTTAGTATAGTACTTTGTTTATTTAGTGGCAACATTTTGTTATACTGAAGCAAAACCTTACTTAAAAATAATGTAAATAAAATCAAATTTGGGTGAATATTGAATTTAGAGAATACAAATTTCAACAAATGCGACAAAAATTTGATTTTATTGAGTATTGTATTATTGTAAGTGATGAAAAATATAATATAGGCATAAAAGCTATGATGAAGTATTTTGTTAAAAGAGGGGGCAATAGTTTCACGCTGATTAACAAGTGTGGTATATATCAGTAATGCCAGATAGATATTATTTACTTTTTTTTTCGTTTGTTGTTGTGGCAGCAATGAAACTAGGCATGAAATTTAGAAATAGACATCGTGCAGATACTGCAACCTAGCAGAATTTCGGGTTTACATCCCCATAAGAGCCTGTGTAATTTTATTTTCCTGCTCGAAATTATCTGCACATCTGTTTTGATCATAAGGCGTCGTTTAAAGGTGGTAAAAGATGTTAAAAATGCTTTGAAGCTGCTTTTAAGGACCTTTTATTTGCATAAACAGGTTCAATTTCTGCTGCGGGTTTGACTTGTGTCCTTTTGGAACGATATGCAGACGATTTTTTTTCATTAATTGTTGGAATTTTCGAAAGAAAGTTGTAACGCAGCAAAATAAAAATAAAACAATTTCTGAAATAAAAGTTATTAAAAAAAATAATACCATAAAGTATGAGTGGGGAAATGGCACCGGTGCCATATATCCTGAAGAGATACCCTATACGCTGTTTGCATACTGTTCCGATTCCAAACAGATGCCATTGTATATATATTTTCTACAGTACTCTCATGGTGGTCATTTTTCGTCTGGCCATCTTCCCGGTTGATTCAAAACTAACTCTAAATAGTGGAGACGATAACCTTTACCGATATTTTACCAGTATTTAATACAATTTTGTTGTCTGTACTTATTCTATATTCACACCAATTGGCAATTTCTGCACGCCTCATTGCGAATTAATTCTTACTTACTTACTTACTTACTTACTTATTTAGGGGGTTCCTCAGTTCGGGATGAACCAACATGCCTTTCCAGCCAGCTCGGTCTTTGGCTAGCTGCCTCCAGTTTTGCACTCCAAGTTGGTTGACGTCGTCTTCCACTTGAGCGCGCCACCTAAGGCGAGGTCTTCCTTGATTGCTTCTACCCTCTGGTATGGAATCAAAGATCTTGCGAGCTGGAGCATTATTGTACATTCGCTCTACATGACCTAGCCTTCTTAAACGTGATATGCGACCAGGTCAATGTTGCTGTACAGCTCGTATAGTTCTTGGTTGAACCTTCTCCTCCAAAGCCTGTTAACGCAGATAGGGCCAAAAATCCTCCGAAGAATCTTACGCTCGAAACGACTAAGGATATCTTCATCCGCTTTAGATAGAGTCCATGCCTCGGCGCCATAGAGCAGGACTAGGATGATTAGGGTCTTTTACAGAGTCTTCTTTGTCTTTCGAGAGAGGGCTTTGCTACTCAATTGCCTTCCTAACCCATAGAAACAGCGATTGGCAAGAGTAGTTCTTCGCCTTATTTCTGACGAGATGTTGTTTTCAGATGTTATAGCGGATCCTAAGTACACAAAGTCCCTAACTATCTTAAAGTTGTACCTATCTATGGTGATGTTTTATCCAATCCGCCGGTGTTGTGTGTCCGTTTTTGTGGACAGCAGGTACTTCGTTCATCATCGTTCATCTTAGCCGCTTCAGCTTCAGTGCTAGCAAACGTTCCAGTGACAGCTCGCCGAGTTCGGCCAATGATGTCTATGTCATCAGCGTATGCTAGCAATTGCACAGACTTGAACAAAATTGCCCCACTACAATTGACTTGCGAGTTTCTTATAATTTTTTCAAGTATTAAGTTGAAAAAATCGCACGATAGCGCATCGCCTTGTCGGAATCCTTTTTTGACGTCAAAAGCTTCTGTGAGATCATTACCAACCTTGACGGAGCACCGAGAGTTCTCCATCGTCATCCTGCACAGTCGGACGAGTTTTGTGGGGATGCCAAAACCTGACATGGCTCTGCATAGCTCGTCTCTGTAAATGCTATCATATGCAGCCTTAAAATCAATAAAGAGGTGGTGGGTATCGATTTGAAATTCTTAGGTAGTTTCCAGGATCTGCCGTAGCGTGAACATTTGATCGATTGTGGACTATCCTGGTCTGAAACCACATCGATAGGGTCCAATCAGGTTGCTAACGAAAGGTTTCAGGCGTTCACATAGTACGGCAGAGAGGATCTTGTAGGCGATATTCAGGAGACTAATTCCTCTATAGTTGGAGCAGTTTAAAGGGTCTCCTTTCTTGTGGATCGGGCAAACGATGCTGAGGTTCCATTCATCAGACATGCTTTCTTCTGACCAAACTTTGGAGATGAGTTGGTGTATGCAATCCACCAGGTCATCTCCGGCCGCTTTAAAAAGTTCGGTGGGTAGTCCGTCGGGTCCAGCAGCTTTGTTGTTTTTTAGTTTAGATATTGCTATCCTTACTTCATTTTGGGCTGGTGGACGGAAATTTTGTCTGTCATCATTCATGTTGGATGGTTCATTCTGCCTGACAGCGGGATTTTGGTCCACATCGCCGTTTTACAGTCTGCAGAAATGGTCCTTCCACTGACTGTGACTCTACTGCGAGGTTTCCATTCTTATCTCTACAAGCTTCTGTGTAGGTTTTTTTTCCTTGGCACGTTCTTTTTACCTGTCGTGTGTGTCGAAAGCCCAAGACTTCTTGCCTAAATCTACCGCTTATGACGAATCCGCACCCAAATAAACACTGTGGTCTTCTTGCACAATCACCGTAGTACACTTCACAGTTTTTTATCCTCCTTTTTTCCGGCCCATTCCATCGCACTTCCTGGATGGCAGTAATTCCTGCTCTGTAGCAGTCTAGGGCCTCCGTTAGTTGTTTGGCTGCACGTGATCTGTTAAGAATTCTAACATTCCACGTGCTGATCCAAAGGTCGTTGTCCTTAATTCGTTTTTCCGGGTCGTCAACAGTAAATCCGTCCTTTTTCGAGGCTATTGGTCGCTTCGCAACTTTTTCTTTTTTCTGTGGCAGGGCTGTTGTTGCACAGCCCCCAACCTGGAGGGCCAGGTCCTTTGTTGGATTCCTTGGACAAAAGGAATCGGAGAATCCGGAGTCAGTAACCCACTGCCGTTGGCCAATTAAGGGTTCATCCGCCACCATCTCTATTTCAATGCCCTAACTTGCCTTGAATTGTCCCAATGACCTTATCTCCAAATAGGTTGAAGTAGCTCATTAGGGCGTCTGCTTCGTTAACTGTTGACGCCACCGTTGGTCCAATTGGTTGGGCTCATCCGCCGTATGTCCTCTTTCTGAGGGGCTCCTGCAAGACTTCTGCGAATCAATTAGAACAGTCATTAAAGCAGAGCATTATAGTGTTGCTATTTTCCTGTGTTCAACACTCGCGCTTATAAGTTTAGCAGGAATGTCCGGATGGACAGACCAGTACCCGGTTGTTACCGCGGGGAGGCAAAATAAGCACAATTTATGTGTACGAGATAGTTGCAGCAACTGTGCATCACCAGTTTGATGCCTTTCCGTGCCAACCTTATCCATACAGCATCCAACCACCCGTCTTGATTCAGAAATAAAAAATGATGTTTCATGAAAGTACTATACTAGGCAGTGTATATACAATGCAGATACCCAGAATCGATATAACTCATAAAAAAATAGTTGTCGCCATCTTGAAAATGTCAAACAAAATTTGGTTTTCATCCATTGAATACAAGATTACGCCGTCCAATAATCCGCCATTGTGTAATTTTTTTTCTTTGAGAGCTATAAAGTAGAAAGAGACTGTGAAGTAAATATATATTTCGTAGTGGCTGAAGAAATTAAATTTTCTGTATTTATTTGTACTATTTATTTGAGTGTTTATCTGAACATAATGTAGAAAATAAGGAAATAGAAGAAAATATGGAACAAATTAATTTTACTTTGAGTTTTTGTTAGTATAGTACTTTGTTTATTTAGTGGCAACATTTTGTTATACTGAAGAAAAAACTTTACTTAAAAATAATGTAAATAAAATCAAATTTGGGTGAATATTGAATTAAGAGAATAAAAATTTCAACAAATGCGACAAAAATTTGATTTTATTGAGTATTGTATTATTGTAAGTGATGAAAAATATAATATAGGCATAAAAGCTATGATGAAGTATTTTGTTAAAAGAGGGGGCAATAGTTTCACGCTGATTAACAAGTGTGGTATATATCAGTAATGCCAGATAGATATTATTTACTTTTTTTTTCGTTTGTTGTTGTGGCAGCAATGAAACTAGGCATGAAATTTAGAAATAGACATCGTGCAGATACTGCAACCTAGCAGAATTTCGGGTTTACATCCCCATAAGAGCCTGTGTAATTTTATTTTCCTGCTCGAAATTATCTGCACATCTGTTTTGATCATAAGGCGTCGTTTAAAGGTGGTAAAAGATGTTAAAAATGCTTTGAAGCTGCTTTTAAGGACCTTTTATTTGCATAAACAGGTTCAATTACTGCTGCGGGTTTGACTTGTGTCCTTTTGGAACGATATGCAGACGATTTTTTTTCATTAATTGTTGGAAT
This sequence comes from Platycheirus rosarum, assembly GCA_963971375.1. Taxonomy (NCBI): domain Eukaryota; kingdom Metazoa; phylum Arthropoda; class Insecta; order Diptera; family Syrphidae; genus Platycheirus; species Platycheirus rosarum. The sequence goes on along the minus strand of OZ020510.1, from coordinate 87,606,095 downwards.
TTTCGAAAGAAAGTTGTAACGCAGCAAAATAAAAATAAAACAATTTCTGAAATAAAAGTTATTAAAAAAAATAATACCATAAAGTATGAGTGGGGAAATGGCACCGGTGCCATATATCCCGAAGAGATACCCTATACGCTGTTTGCATACTGTTCCGATTCCAAACAGATGCCATTGTATATATATTTTCTACAGTACTCTCATGGTGGTCATTTTTCGTCTGGCCATCTTCCTGGTTGATTCAAAACTAACTCTAAATAGTGGAGACGATAACCTTTACCGATATTTTACCAGTATTTAATACAATTTTGTTGTCTGTACTTATTCTATATTCACACCAATTGGCAATTTCTGCACGCCTCATTGCGAATTAATTCTTACTTACTTACTTACTTACTTACTTATTTAGGGGGTTCCTCAGTTCGGGATGAACCAACATGCCTTTCCAGCCAGCTCGGTCTTTGGCTAGCTGCCTCCAGTTTTGCACTCCAAGTTGGTTGACGTCGTCTTCCACTTGAGCGCGCCACCTAAGGCGAGGTCTTCCTTGATTGCTTCTACCCTCTGGGATGGAATCAAAGATCTTGCGAGCTGGAGCATTATTGTACATTCGCTCTACATGACCTAGCCTTCTTAAACGTGATATGCGACCAGGTCAATGTTGCTGTACAGCTCGTATAGTTCTTGGTTGAACCTTCTCCTCCAAAGCCTGTTAACGCAGATAGGGCCAAAAATCCTCCGAAGAATCTTACGCTCGAAACGACTAAGGATATCTTCATCCGCTTTAGATAGAGTCCATGCCTCGGCGCCATAGAGCAGGACTAGGATGATTAGGGTCTTTTACAGAGTCTTCTTTGTCTTTCGAGAGAGGGCTTTGCTACTCAATTGCCTTCCTAACCCATAGAAACAGCGATTGGCAAGAGTAGTTCTTCGCCTTATTTCTGACGAGATGTTGTTTTCAGATGTTATAGCGGATCCTAAGTACACAAAGTCCCTAACTATCTTAAAGTTGTACCTATCTATGGTGATGTTTTATCCAATCCGCCGGTGTTGTGTGTCCGTTTTTGTGGACAGCAGGTACTTCGTTTAGGCCTCATTGACTGCTAGTCCCATCTTAGCCGCTTCAGCTTCAGTGCTAGCAAACGTTCCAGTGACAGCTCGCCGAGTTCGGCCAATGATGTCTATGTCATCAGCGTATGCTAGCAATTGCACAGACTTGAACAAAATTGCCCCACTACAATTGACTTGCGAGTTTCTTATAATTTTTTCAAGTATTAAGTTGAAAAAATCGCACGATAGCGCATCGCCTTGTCGGAATCCTTTTTTGACGTCAAAAGCTTCTGTGAGATCATTACCAACCTTGACGGAGCACCGAGAGTTCTCCATCGTCATCCTGCACAGTCGGACGAGTTTTGTGGGGATGCCAAAACCTGACATGGCTCTGCATAGCTCGTCTCTGTAAATGCTATCATATGCAGCCTTAAAATCAATAAAGAGGTGGTGGGTATCGATTTGAAATTCTTAGGTAGTTTCCAGGATCTGCCGTAGCGTGAACATTTGATCGATTGTGGACTATCCTGGTCTGAAACCACATCGATAGGGTCCAATCAGGTTGCTAACGAAAGGTTTCAGGCGTTCACATAGTACGGCAGAGAGGATCTTGTAGGCGATATTCAGGAGACTAATTCCTCTATAGTTGGAGCAGTTTAAAGGGTCTCCTTTCTTGTGGATCGGGCAAACGATGCTGAGGTTCCATTCATCAGACATGCTTTCTTCTGACCAAACTTTGGAGATGAGTTGGTGTATGCAATCCACCAGGTCATCTCCGGCCGCTTTAAAAAGTTCGGTGGGTAGTCCGTCGGGTCCAGCAGCTTTGTTGTTTTTTAGTTTAGATATTGCTATCCTTACTTCATTTTGGGCTGGTGGACGGAAATTTTGTCTGTCATCATTCATGTTGGATGGTTCATTCTGCCTGACAGCGGGATTTTGGTCCACATCGCCGTTTAACAGTCTGCAGAAATGGTCCTTCCACTGACTGTGACTCTACTTCGAGGTTTCCATTCTTATCTCTACAAGCTTCTGTGTAGGTTTTTTTTCCTTGGCACGTTCTTTTTACCTGTCGTGTGTGTCGAAAGCCCAAGACTTCTTGCCTAAATCTACCGCTTATGACGAATCCGCACCCAAATAAACACTGTGGTCTTCTTGCACAATCACCGTAGTACACTTCACAGTTTTTTATCCTCCTTTTTTCCGGCCCATTCCATCGCACTTCCTGGATGGCAGTAATTCCTGCTCTGTAGCAGTCTAGGGCCTCCGTTAGTTGTTTGGCTGCACGTGATCTGTTAAGAATTCTAACATTCCACGTGCTGATCCAAAGGTCGTTGTCCTTAATTCGTTTTTCCGGGTCGTCAACAGTAAATCCGTCCTTTTTCGAGGCTATTGGTCGCTTCGCAACTTTTTCTTTTTTCTGTGGCAGGGCTGTTGTTGCACAGCCCCCAACCTGGAGGGCCAGGTCCTTTGTTGGATTCCTTGGACAAAAGGAATCGGAGAATCCGGAGTCAGTAACCCACTGCCGTTGGCCAATTAAGGGTTCATCCGCCACCATCTCTATTTCAATACCCTAACTTGCCTTGAATTGTCCCAATGACCTTATCTCCAAATAGGTTGAAGTAGCTCATTAGGGCGTCTGCTTCGTTAACTGTTGACGCCACCGTTGGTCCAATTGGTTGGGCTCATCCGCCGTATGTCCTCTTTCTGAGGGGCTCCTGCAAGACTTCTGCGAATCAATTAGAACAGTCATTAAAGCAGAGCATTATAGTGTTGCTATTTTCCTGTGTTCAACACTCGCGCTTATAAGTTTAGCAGGAATGTCCGGATGGACAGACCAGTACCCGGTTGTTACCGCGGGGAGGCAAAATAAGCACAATTTATGTGTACGAGATAGTTGCAGCAACTGTGCATCACCAGTTTGATGCCTTTCCGTGCCAACCTTATCCATACAGCATCCAACCACCCGTCTTGATTCAGAAATAAAAAATGATGTTTCATGAAAGTACTATACTAGGCAGTGTATATACAATGCAGATACCCAGAATCGATATAACTCATAAAAAAATAGTTGTCGCCATCTTGAAAATGTCAAACAAAATTTGGTTTTCATCCATTGAATACAAGATTACGCCGTCCAATAATCCGCCATTGTGTAATTTTTTTTCTTTGAGAGCTATAAAGTAGAAAGAGACTGTGAAGTAAATATATATTTCGTAGTGGCTGAAGAAATTAAATTTTCTGTATTTATTTGTACTATTTATTTGAGTGTTTATCTGAACATAATGTAGAAAATAAGGAAATAGAAGAAAATATGGAACAAATTGATTTTACTTTGAGTTTTTGTTAGTATAGTACTTTGTTTATTTAGTGGCAACATTTTGTTATACTGAAGCAAAACTTTACTTAAAAATAATGTAAATAAAATCAAATTTGGGTGAATATTGAATTAAGAGAATACAAATTTCAAAAAATGCGACAAAAATTTGATTTTATTGAGTATTGTATTATTGTAAGTGATGAAAAATATAATATAGGCATAAAAGCTATGATGAAGTATTTTGTTAAAAGAGGGGGCAATAGTTTCACGCTGATTAACAAGTGTGGTATATATCAGTAATGCCAGAGAGATATTATTTACATTTTTTTCGTTTGTTGTTGTCGCAGCAATGAAACTAGGCATGAAATTTAGAAATAGACATCGTGCAGATACTGCAACCTAGCAGAATTTCGGGTTTACATCCCCATAAGAGCCTGTGTAATTTTATTTTCCTGCTCGAAATTATCTGCACATCTGTTTTGATCATAAGGCGTCGTTTAAAGGTGGTAAAAGATGTTAAAAATGCTTTGAAGCTGCTTTTAAGGACCTTTTATTTGCATAAACAGGTTCAATTACTGCTGCGGGTTGGACTTGTGTCCTTTTGGAACGATATGCAGACGATTTTTTTTTCATTAATTGTTGGAATTTTCGAAAGAAAGTTGTAACGCAGCAAAATAAAAATAAAACAATTTCTGAAATAAAAGTTATTAAAAAAAATAATACCATAAAGTATGAGTGGGGAAATGGCACCGGTGCCATATATCCCGAAGAGATACCCTATACGCTGTTTGCATACTGTTCCGATTCCAAACAGATGCCATTGTATATACATTTTCTACAGTACTCTCATGGTGGTCATTTTTCGTCTGGCCATCTTCCTGGTTGATTCAAAACTAACTCTAAATAGTGGAGACGAGAACCTTTACCGATATTTTACCAGTATTTAATACAATTTTGTTGTCTGTACTTATTCTATATTCACACCAATTGGCAATTTCTGCACGCCTCATTGCGAATTAATTCTTACTTACTTACTTACTTACTTACTTAGGGGGTTCCTCAGTTCGGGATGAACCAACATGCCTTTCCAGCCAGCTCGGTCTTTGGCTAGCTGCCTCCGTTGGTTGACGTCGTCTTCCACTTGAGCGCGCCACCTAAGGCGAGGTCTTCCTTGATTGCTTCTACCCTCTGGGATGGAATCAAAGATCTTGCGAGCTGGAGCATTATTGTACATTCGCTCTACATGACCTAGTCTTCTTAAACGGGATATGCGACCAGGTCAATGTTGCTGTACAGCTCGTATAGTTCTTGGTTGAACCTTCTCCTCCAAAGCCTGTTAACGCAGATAGGGCCAAAAATCCTCCAAAGAATCTTACGCTCGAAACGACTAAGGATATCTTCATCCGCTTTAGATAGAGTCCATGCCTCGGCGCCATAGAGCAGGACTAGGATGATTAGGGTCTTTTACAGAGTCTCCTTTGTCTTTCGAGAGAGGGCTTTGCTACTCAATTGCCTTCCTAGCCCATAGAAACAGCGATTGGCAAGAGTAGTTCTTCGCCTTATTTCTGACGAGATGTTGTTTTCAGATGTTATAGCGGATCCTAAGTACACAAAGTCCCTAACTACCTCAAAGTTGTACCTATCTATGGTGATGTTTTGTCCAATCCGCCGGTGTTGTGTGTCCGTTTTTGTGGACAGCAGGTACTTCGTTTAGGCCTCATTGACTGCTAGTCCCATCTTAGCCGCTTCAGCTTCAGTGCTAGCAAACGTTCCAGTGACAGCTCGCCGAGTTCGGCCAATGATGTCTATGTCATCAGCGTATGCTAGCAATTGCACAGACTTGAACAAAATTGCCCCACTACAATTGACTTGCGAGTTTCTTATAATTTTTTCAAGTATTAAGTTGAAAGAATCGCACGATAGCGCATCGCCTTGTCGGAACCTTTTTTTGACGTCAAAAGCTTCTGTGAGGTCATTACCAACCTTGACGGAGCACCGAGAGTTCTCCATCGTCATCCTGCACAGTCGGACGAGTTTTGTGGGGATGCCAAAACCTGACATGGCACTGCATAGCTCGTTTCTGTAAATGCTATCATACGCAGCCCTAAAATCAATAAAGAGGTGGTGGGTATCGATTTGAAATTCTTAGGTAGTTTCCAGGATCTGCCGTAGCATGAACATTTGATCGATTGTGGACTTTCCTGGTCTGAAACCACATCGATAGGGTCCAATCAGGTTGCTAACGAAAGGTTTCAGGCGTTCACATAGTACGGCAGAGAGGATCTTGTAGGCGATATTCAGGAGACTAATTCCTTTATAGTTGGCGCAGTTTAAAGGGTCTCCTTTCTTGTGGATCGGGCAAACGATGCTGAGGTTCCATTCATCAGACATGCTTTCTTCTGACCAAACTTTGGAGATGAGTTGGTGTATGCAATCCACCAGGTCATCTCCGGCCGCTTTAAAAAGTTCGGTGGGTAGTCCGTCGGGTCCAGCAGCTTTGTTGTTTTTTAGTTTAGATATTGCTATCCTTACTTCATTTTGGGCTGGTGGACAGAAGTTTTGTCTGTCATCATCCATGTTGGATGGTTCATTCTGCCTGACAGCGGGATTTTGGCCTTCATCGCCGTTTAACAGTTTGCAGAAATGGTCCTTTAATGTACTCAGCACCGAATGTGAGCGTAGTACACTTCACAGTTTTTTATCCTCCTTTTTCCCGGCCCATTCCATCGCACTTCCTGGATGGCAGTAATTCCTGCTCTGTAGCAGTCTAGGGCCTCCACTAGTTGTTTGGCTGCACGTGATCTGTTAAGAGTTCTAACATTCCACTTGCAGATCCGAAGGTCGTTGTCCTTAATTCGTTTTTCCGGGTCGTCAACAGTAAATCCGTCCTTCGAGGCTATTGGTCGCTTCGCAACTTTTTCTTTTTTCCGTGGCAGGGCTGTTGTTGCACAACCCCCAACCTGGAGGGCCAGGTCCTTTGTTGGATTCCTTGGACAAAAGGAATCGGAGAATCCGGAGTCAGTAACCCACTTCAGGGATATGAGCGCTGCTTTGGCCCATTAAGGGTTCATCCGCCACCATCTCTATTTCAATGCCCTAACTTGCCTTGAATTGTCCCAATGACCTTATCTCCAAATAGGTCGAAGTAGCTCATTAGGGCGTCTGCTTCGTTAACTGTTGACGCCACCGTTGGTCCAATTGGTTGGGCTCATCCGCCGTATGTCCTCTTTCTGAGGGGCTCCTGCAAGACTTCTGCGAATCAATTAGAACAGTCATTAAAGCAGAGCATTATAGTGTTGCTATTTTCCTGTGTTCAACACTCGCGCTTATAAGTTTAGCAGGAATGTCCGGATGGACAGACCAGTACCCGGTTGTTACCGCGGGGAGGCAAAATAAGCACAATTTATGTGTACGAGATAGTTGCAGCAACTGTGAATCACCAGTTTGATGCCTTTCCGTGCCAACCTTATCCATACAGCATTCAACCACCCGTCTTGATTCAGAAATAAAAAATGATGTTTCATGAAAGTACTATACTAGGCAGTGTATATACAATGCAGATACCCAGAATCGATATAACTCATAAAAAAATAGTTGTCGCCATCTTGGAAATGTCAAACAAAATTTGGTTTTCATCCATTGAATACATGATTACGCCGTCCAATAATCCGCCATTGTGTAATTTTTTTTCTTTGAGAGCTATAAAGTAGAAAGAGACTGTGAAGTTAACATATATCTCGTACTGGCTGTAGAAATTAAATTTTCTGAATTTATTTGTACTATTTATTTGAGTGTTTATCTGAACATAATGTAGAAAATAAGGAAATAGAAGAAAATATGGAACAAATTAATTTTACTTTGAGTTTTTGTTAGTATAGTACTTTGTTTATTTAGTGGCAACATTTTGTTATACTGAAGAAAAAACTTTACTTAAAAATAATGTAAATAAAATCAAATTTGGGTGAATATTGAATTAAGAGAATAAAAATTTCAACAAATGCGACAAAAATTTGATTTTATTGAGTATTGTATTATTGTAAGTGATGAAAAATATAATATAGGCATAAAAGCTATGATGAAGTATTTTGTTAAAAGAGGGGGCAATAGTTTCACGCTGATTAACAAGTGTGGTATATATCAGTAATGCCAGATAGATATTATTTACATTTTTTTCGTTTGTTGTTGTGGCAGCAATGAAACTAGGCATGAAATTTAGAAATAGACATCGTGCAGATACTGCAACCTAGCAGAATTTCGGGTTTACATCCCCATAAGAGCCTGTGTAATTTTATTTTCCTGCTCGAAATTATCTGCACATCTGTTTTGGCCATAAGGCGTCGTTTAAAGGTGGTAAAAGATGTTAAAAATGCTTTGAAGCTGCTTTTAAGGACCTTTTATTTGCATAAACAGGTTCAATTACTGCTGCGGGTTGGACTTGTGTCCTTTTGGAACGATATGCAGACGATTTTTTTTTCATTAATTGTTGGCATTTTCGAAAGAAAGTTGTCAACGCAACAAAATAAAAATAAAACAATTTCTGAAATATAAGTTATTAAAAAAAATAATACCATAAAGTATGAGTGGGGAAATGGCACCGGTGCCATATATTCCGAAGAGATACCATATACGCTGTTTGCATACTGTTCCGATTCCAAACAGATGCCATTGTATATACATTTTCTACAGTACTCTCATGGTGGTCATTTTTCGTCTGGCCATCTTCCTGGTTGATTCGAAACTAACTCTAAATAGTGGAGACGAGAACCTTTACCGATATTTTACCAGTATTTAATACAATTTTGTTGTCTGTACTTATTCTATATTCACACCAATTGGCAATTTCTGCACGCCTCATTGCGAATTGGTTCTTACTTACTTACTTACTTAGGGGGTTCCTCAGTTCGGGATGACCCAACATGCCTTTCCAGCCAGCTCGGTCTTTGGCTAGTTGCCTCCGGTTTTGCACTCCAAGTTGGTTGACGTCGTCTTCCACTTGAGCGCGCCACCTAAGGCGAGGTCTTCCTTGATTGCTTCTACCCTCTGGGATGGAATCAAAGATCTTGCGAGCTGGAGCATTATTGTACATTCGCTCTACATGACCTAGCCTTCTTAAACGTGATATGCGACCAGGTCAATGTTGCTGTACAGCTCGTATAGTTCTTGGTTGAACCTTCTCCTCCAAAGCCTGTTAACGCAGATAGGGCCAAAAATCCTCCGAAGAATCTTACGCTCGAAACGACTAAGGATATCTTCATCCGCTTTAGATAGAGTCCATGCCTCGGCGCCATAGAGCAGGACTAGGATGATTAGGGTCTTTTACAGAGTCTTCTTTGTCTTTCGAGAGAGGGCTTTGCTACTCAATTGCCTTCCTAGCCCATAGAAACAGCGATTGGCAAGAGTAGTTATTCGCCTTATTTCTGACGAGATGTTGTTTTCAGATGTTATAGCGGATCCTAAGTACACAAAGTCCTTAACTACCTCAAAGTTGTACCTATCTATGGTGATGTTTTGTCCAATCCGCCGGTGTTGTGTGTCCCTTTTTGTGGACAGCAGGTACTTCGTTTAGGCCTCATTGACTGCTAGTCCCATCTTAGCCGCTTCAGCTTCAGTGCTAGCAAACGTTCCAGTGACAGCTCGCCGAGTTCGGCCAATGATGTCTATGTCATCAGCGTATGCTAGCAATTGCACAGACTTGAACAAAATTGCCCCACTACAATTGACTTGCGAGTTTCTTATAATTTTTTCAAGTATTAAGTTGAAAAAATCGCACGATAGCGCATCGCCTTGTTGGAATCCTTTTTTGACGTCAAAAGCTTCTGTGAGGTCATTACCAACCTTGACGGAGCACCGAGAGTTCTCCATCGTCATCCTGCACAGTCGGACGAGTTTTGTGGGGATGCTAAAACCTGACATGGCTCTGCATAGCTCGTGTCTGTAAATGCTATCATACGCAGCCTTAAAATCAATAAAGAGGTGGTGGGTATCGATTTGAAATTTTTAGGTAGTTTCCAGGATCTGCCGTAGCGTGAACATTTGATCGATTGGGACTTTCCTGGTCTGAAACCACATCGATAGGGTCCAATCAGGTTTCTAACGAAAGGTTTCAGGCGTTCACATAGTACGGCAGAGAGGATCTTGTAGGCGATATTCAGGAGACTAATTCCTTTATAGTTGGCGCAGTTTAAAGGGTCTCCTTTCTTGTGGATCGGGCAAACGATGCTGAGGTTCCATTCATCAGACATGCTTTCTTCTGACCAAACTTTGGAGATGAGTTGGTGTATGCAATCCACCAGGTTATCTCCGGCCGCTTTAAAAAGTACGGTGGGTAGTCCGTCGGGTCCAGCAGCTTTGTTGTTTTTTAGTTTAGATATTGCTATCCTTACTTCATTTTGGGCTGGTGGACGGAAGTTTTGTCTGTCATCATCCATGTTGGATGGTTCATTCTGCCTGACAGCGGGATTTTGGTCCACATCGCCGTTTAACAGTCTGCAGAAATGGTCCTTCCACTGACTGTGACTCTACTACGAGGTTTCCATTCTTATCTCTACAAGCTTCTGTGTAGGTTTTTTTCCTTGGCACGTTCTTTTTACCTGTCGTGTGTGTCGAAAGCCCAAGACTTCTTGCCTAAATCTACCGCTTATGACGAATCCACACCCAAATAAACACTGTGGTCTTCTTGCACAATCACCGTAGTACACTTCACAGTTTTTTATCCTCCTTTTTCCCGGCCCATTCCATCGCACTTCCTGGATGGCAGTAATTCCTGCTCTGTAGCAGTCTAGGGCCTCCGCTAGTTGTTTGGCTTCACGTGATCTGTTAAGAATTCTAACATTCCACGTGCTGATCCGAAGGTCGTTGTCCTTAATTCGTTTTTCCGGGTCGTCAACAGTAAATCCGTCCTTTTTCGAGGCTATTGGTCGCTTCGCAACTTTTTCTTTTTTCCGTGGCAGGGCTGTTGTTGCACAGCCCCCAACCTGGAGGGCCAGGTCCTTTGTTGGATTCCTTGGACAAAAGGAACCGGAGAATCTGGAGTCAGTAACCCACTGCCGTTGGCCCATTAAGGGTTCATCCGCCACCATCTCTATTTCAATGCCCTAACTTGCCTTGAATTATCCCAATGACCTTATCTCCAAATAGGTTGAAGTAGCTCATTACGGCGTCTGCTTCGTTGACTGTTGACGCCACCGTTGGTCCAATTAGTTGGGCTCATCCGCCGTACGTCCTCTTTCTGAGGGGCTCCTGCAAGACTTCTGCGAATCAATTAGAACAGTCATTAAAGCAGAGCATTATAGTGTTGCTATTTTCCTGTTTTCAACACTCGCGCTTATAAGTTTAGCAGGAATGTCCGGATGGACAGACCAGTACCCGGTGGTTACCGCGGGGAGGCAAAATAAGCACAATTTATGTGTACGAGATAGTTGCAGCAACTGTGCATCACCAGTTTGATGCCTTTCCGTGCCAACCTTATCCATACAGCATCCAACCACCCGTCTTGATTCAGAACTAAAAAATGATGTTTCATGATAGTACTGTACTAGGCAGTATATATTCCATGCCGATGCCCAGAATCGATATAACTCATAAAAAAATAGTTGTCGCCATCTTGAAAATGTCGAACAAAATTTGGTTTTCATCCATTGAATACAAGATTACGCCGTCCAATAATCCGCCATTGTGTAATTTTTTTTTTTTTTGAGAGCTATAAAGTAGAAAGAGACTGTGAAGTAAACATATATTTCGTAATGGCTGTAGAAATTAAATTTTCTGTATTTATTTGTACTATTTATTTGAGTGTTTATCTGAACATAATGTAGAAAATAAGGAAATAGAAGAAAATATGGAACAAATTAATTTAATTTTACTTTGAGTTTTTGTTAGTATAGCAATTAATTTATTGGTAAATGTATTTAAAAGAACGGCCTCCAAAAGATGGTAACTTGAATCGTTTGCTCCCACTGCTCTTTAAGAACACAGTACACATAACTAAGGTAATATACTGCGCAGGTTGTTAAAGTCTGATCTGTCACTATTTATTAAAAATGGTGGTTGTTAGAGACCTTTATCAAAAAAGTTATGAACAAAACTGCACACATCACGTTTGTTTTATATTTTTCTTATTTTCTCGTTTATAAAAAACCTTTTTTTATAAATAAATTACAGAATATACTTTAAAATATAGCCACGAGATCTATTTTTCAGAACAAATAAACAAGCTAATGGTCTCTTGCGGCCGCCATTTTACTTTGATTTTGACAGATGGGCAAAAGAGAAGAACCAATGATAGAGTAGATATTTCTACTAGTACGGATGATTTAGTTCTGGATAATAATCCATCTACAATCACCTCTGTTGATGAAGATTCTTGTTTACAGCCTGATCCTGAAGTCAGCAAGGAAATTATATCTGATGGTTTAAGACTAAATAAAAATAAAAATAAAAGAAGTCGAAACAAATCGTCGACTCTAAGAATTCTGATCCCACCTCTAAACGAATTAATTTCAGTCCCACGGTTTCAAGTCATTCTTCTTTGGAAACACAAAATCCAGTCCAATTATTCCAACAAACATTTAATACGGACACTAAAAAAGACTCCCATACTGTCACAGAAACTAATAGTTTAACTGAAAGTTCTCTAAATTCTAATACTATAAAAGCTGTTTCAAAGCCCAAATCAATTTTATTTCTCGTCTAGAATTTGACACAACCAATGATGATATTACTTCACATTTAGTCTCTAGCAAAGCCATACCTCATAGCTGTTTTGGTTTGGAGGTGTTTTGATTGCGATAAGAAACATGTTTTTTTCTTCATCAGTCTTTTTCTCTTTTGAACTATCAATTGAACTAGTCCGTGTAAAACTAACTGGCAACTAACTGTTGAAAGGATTTATGGATCAGGAGATTTAGGAAAGGGAAGTGGATTAGATAGGAAATAGAAGAAAAAGGAAATGAGTATGACAGGAAAGGGAAACTATATGAAATATATATATGGATATGAAAAGGAATGGCAACACTAGGTTCGGGAACGGATAGAAAATGGCAAGGATCAGATAAGGAAGTGATGTGGAACGCCATCTATGGTAGGATATGGGAAGGAGGAGGGATTTTGAATTTGAATTTAAATGGACGGGCAGAAAACAGGAAAGATGGCGGATCGGAAGAAAAACGTTCAGGTTCATGGTTCCTTGGTAACACACAGAAGAAAACAGATGGAAATTGGTCTAGGAAAAGGAAACCTAAAATGGAAGGTAGGATTAGGGATAGGGAAGATTTGAAAAAAACCGGTAAAATATTCAAACAAAGAATTAAAAAAAAACAAGTAGGAAACTATAGACCTAGACGAATACTAAGAGATCCGAAGTAGGAAGGGCAACCTGAACAAGGGGAAGGAATTGGAAGGATCAGGACATCTGCCATTGGGACCTCGCAAGCTAGCGAGGCACATGCCGCTCGCCAGTTTAGGGGAGGATCTTGTCCCAATGACAAACGAGGACCTTACAGCAAAACACATATCGTGCTAAAATTCATAACATAAACAAATTAACCTCCACCACATCAAAATAACATTAAAGCCACCACCGAACGAAACCTACCACACTTTGTCCTGCAGATGTTGGCAGGATTGCCTTACCCTTTCGACCATGAGTCCGTGGCGGGATGTATCGGACTCTCCACCATACACTTTGGATGCTGCCTTTAGGTCATCTCTCCACCGAGCGACTTAGCCGCTCTCTCCTCACCCCCTGAAAATGTCTTTAAATTGCCATGAGCCAAATTGCCTCTATTGGCTCAGAAAAAAACATTGAATGGCGTGATGTACATCATCATTTAAAACTTTTTATTTATTCAAAAAAAAATTACAAAAATAACAAAATCAGCTTGAATAAGTGACATGGAATTAGAAAAATATACTAAACGAAGATTTAACTGAAATGGTTTGACTTAAAAATTGTTTAATTTAAAAATTAAAAAAAAATCAAACTTAAAAAACCCAACAGAACTTAATAAATAAAAATAAATTAATGAAAAAGAAAAAAAATAATTAAAACAAAATGAACAATAAAAAAACTAAAGAATTGTGTTATCAAAAATAGAACCAAATTATCGAAACCTTAACCCAAGGACAGAAAAAAAATTATGAATTTTGAATTTAATAAAAAAACAATATTTATATAAAAAAAAATAACAACAAAAATAATAAAAATATGGATGAGAAGCCCAATGCCTGGAAGCTAAAGCTTATTCCTTCACCCAGGAGCCTTGAAAAAAAAATTTTACAGTGCGCCTTAATTTAGGCGCTTATGGGATTTCAAGAAAAACAGTCGCGTCCCTTCCTAAAAAGAGCTCTATTTAGGAGTACGGTTTCCACTTAGATTAAAAACGGCACTTTGTCCACCTACGTCCCGCAAGTAACCGGAGTGAAGTACCACCTTAGCTTCTTAAAAATACAAAGAAAGGGAATCTTCCTGTTGTTCTTCCCGATTTCCTTTTTTTTCTTTCTTTTTTGTCCTTCACAACATTTAACACATTTAAAGAAGTTAATTAAAAGCCATAGAACAAAAAAAAAACTAAAAGAAATCACGCCAAAATAACTTAAAAAAACAAAAAAAAAAATTCGGCATTCATCAACTGCTGTCCACAAAAAAAGAAACGAAGGTTGGTTGTTTTAGGACTCCACTGTCACCTTGCTACAATCCTTTGTTGAATTTCCTAGGCCCATTAAAAAAAAACTTGCGGTCCCGACGATGCGTATCCTTCCGTCGGCGACCGCAAAACCAAAAGGTGGTGAACCCTTTAATCTCCTATTCAATTTAAATTGCATATCAAAAATACCCTCCCAGAAGAAAAAGATAATGTCACTCATCCCTTTTTATAGTTTTAATCTATTTTTGGTTTCCTCCTTCCTTCTTTCCTTATATGGTCCTCTTTTCCTCTTTGCAAAAAAAGTGTCTTGTCTGGTTTTTTTTTTGTATCTCCACGAAAACTAACAAAAAAAAATCGCACTTCACTTTTTTAAATTCTATATTAACTACCACTTGCCTATTAGGCTGTTTCTAACAATCTGCGCATTTTACCAACTACAGCTTATCTCTACGATCTCCTTTCTTTTTCTAATACACCCCCTCTCCCTGTAATTCAACAAATCTAATTTTCTTCCTAATTTATAGGATTACCTAAAAGTGGGCTGTCTTTTATTAATAACAAAAATAACATAAACATGAATTCTAGCTTTACCGCATGTCAGAACCCTTCATCGGATAAAATTATTAACCGATTCGTCATGTAATTATGTACATAAAACATGAATGGTTGTGCAACGTGCTGACATCACAAAAAACATTTTCTAAACTAAAATCAAATCTCAGTATCCCTATCGTCTATCTTATCTATTCTGCGTCCAAATCCGAACCCTCTCTTTCTCATCGTTTTGTGGATTGAAAGTGCTGTTTCCCTAAAATCTCATCTTGCTGGCATTTCGCACTTTGAAATTTTGTTTAGTCAGGTATTTCATATTTTTTTTCGATTCACGTGTTTTTGTTTGTTTATTTTTTTCTGGTATATTTAAAAAAGCAAATTTTAAAGAAGTGCCAAAAACACAATAAAAAAAACGCAATTTCGAATTGCATTCGGACGTGCCAGTTGGTAAGTAAGCCTGTAAAAATTAGATAAACAAAAAAATTTCTATAATTGTTAATTTGTTTCCAATATTTTTATTTATTTTTTATTTTTATTTTTTTTATTTATTTGACTATAACTACAGATATATAATTGATCACAGTTATTTGGATTATACAAATAATATTACATTTACATAATTAGTGACGATTTAAATTGAATAAAAGTATAATTTGTTTAAATTTCAATGAAGTAAGATTAAAATCTACGAAGGAATTATAATTATTGAACTGTTTACATAAGAGAGAGAACGGTTCATTATTTAAGTAGTTTAAAGTAGTTTCATGTGTTCGCAAAATTTTATAATTTCGACTTGGACGGAATGGCACATTTAATTTTATTAAGGAAAGCAAATAAGGAGAATTTATATCACCGTTTAAAAGTTTAAATATGAATGCAGCATTGAGTGATGACCTCCTATCCTCGAGTGTATTAAGACCAATCAGTAAAAGTCGCGAACGATATGGTGGAAGATGGTGATGATTATCCCAGTTAAGATGACGGAGAGCAAATAATAGAAACTGTTTTTGAATGGATTCAATGCAGAATAATGCCGTTCTCCATTGGTTCTTCGCCGTCCATATTGAGGTTTTTTGGTGAGAAGGAATTTGCTTGAACAGATAAGTATTATGATATAGACAAAACCATAGTGACCCTAATTTTTGCTTTTGTTTGTTTCTATCTTACGGAAATTCGTAACATAACTAACAGACAAAAACTTTGTATATTTTAAACGTATACATTCCACCAAAAAGTTTATCATCCGTTCGTTTATGGTGAACTCTCCATGGCAATTGATTTTGTTATATATTTGTCCTGCTCTGACAGCAATATTTTACTTTTAGGTGATTTTAATTTACCTAACATTGACTCGGTTCCTTCCTATTTAGAAGCTTGTTTATCTTCATCACAAATGAAACTTTCTTTTCTTGATAAAATTATTTCCACTGATTTACAGCAAACAACCTGTATTAAGAATTCAAAAAATCAAACTCTCGATTTAATATTTTCCTCTGACCCTATTAGTACACTCGTTCTAGAGTCAAAATCTAGAATCACTAATATAGATATTTATCACCCACCTCTGAAAATCTTTCTTGATTTGAGTGATCAAATTTTAGAAAACAGTAACCCCTTTGACTGCTCCTATACTTATGACATCAGAAAAGCAAATTTCCTGGTGTTATCTGAAGATTTATTTAGTTCAGGAATTGAAAACATTCTATCTTGAGATTTTAGGTTTTTATTTTCGCGGACGATATTCATATTAGATAAAGTTTTGTATTTTCGGAACTTACCGCGTTATAAGAAATATTAGAAACCTAGTAACGTTCTCCCACAAATGTTCAAATGCATTAGAAAAAGGTTATGAAGTTGGCTGCATTAACACTGACTTTTCAAAAGCTTTTGATCAACTAAGCCACGAACTAATCTTGTTTAAGCTAAAAGCTTATGGTTTTCCTCCCTGTATCTTAGCTTGTATCAAATTATACATTGAGAATAGATCCTACCAGGTAAAATTTAGAAATTGTCTTTCAGATGCCTTCGTGGCTCACTCTGGAGTACCTCAAGGAAGCCACCTTGGTCCATTATTATTCATTTTGGCTATAAATGATGTTACATTACGCATTCAGTCAAGTGACGTTCTCATATTTGCTGATGACATGAAAATTTTCAAAATAATAAAGTCTAGCAATGACCGTATTCTTCTGCAGGCAGATATTGATAACTTTAGTATTTGTTGCTGAAAAAGTGGAATTTCCCTTTATAAATACTAAAGCTAGCTCTATGCTTGTATTCATAAAAAGCTGGGTAAAGGAATTTAATGATCCATATGTGACTCTTTCCTTGAACAATTGCTACGTACGCCCTCACCTGGAATATGCTTCACAGGTATGGACTCCTTATTACAAAATTCATAAGAACCAAATTGAAGAAATCTAACATAATTTTTTTCGATTGCAAAAATAAAATTTGTATTGATATTACCTTAGATATGTGTACTGTGCATTAAGAATGGTATTGAAGGATCTTCCTTACACTGCTTCCTGCTGTTTATCATTCAAAGAGAAGGTTTTTGATTTAGGTTTACTAGAGATATGTATTGCGATATATTACAACGCGGCGTTGAAATGCGGCTGTGTTACGACACCATAATAGAGCTCTGGCTTCTCAGCTCATAATTCTCGCATTAGTTTTGCGCAGAAGATTTCATTCTCACGTCGCAACAACTCATTTTTGGACCACAATGAACGAATTCTTTGTGGTGGCCTTTGGTTGTTGTCGGAGTTATCATCACTGCTGGTTTCCAATATGTAGGTCACAAGAATTGCCACCTCTGCCATATTTCGTGTAGACACACTTCATTAGACTTTTCACTTTTGCCTTTAATCACTATGTAATTGGAAATGTATTATTAATTCTTTTTTTTATTAAATTATTTTAGGCAATTGACACACTTCAGAACCTCATGTCAATATTTAACCAAGACACAATAATTCATTTAAGAGACGCCGTTTGATCGCCACTGCTAAAAATGATAAATCTCATTAGCCATGTTTTTTTGGGAAAGCTATAGGCAGATTTCCAAAAAAACGCATAGCCCCGCATAGGCAGCCGCCTGTTGTTTTATGTCCCAGTGCAATCTTTCAAACTTCTGAAACAATGCAACATAAAACGATCAATCACCAAAAACCATCGACCAGTGTGTGTAAAATCTTGCTCCGCTGTGCATAAATTTCCCAATAAAACATGGCTATTGCAGTTTGAGCTCACTGCCAACGATCAGCTGACAGGGATAACTGTGACACACTTTGACTTTCATTGTATTTTAGGACAACAATGACAGATACGTGTCATTCATGTGATAGTCACTGTAGCTAGCCTTGGCACGATTACCTTTGTCACGGCAATGACGGTAGAAGGACCTATTTTGTTGGGACGTCACAGTGTCACTGCAGTGACAAATTACAAAAACCGTCCAATACTAGATTAAGTGTTTGTTTAGTGTTTACATTGGACTACTTGAACTGGTTGACTTGACCTGTTCGTGTTCACACAAGAATGATATAAACAAGATTACGCCATGCTGCCAAATGAAAGTTGGGATTTTTTTCTCGGTTGCGTTTAAAAATGTTTTAATTTTAGTTCCTGTGCCGATATTAAACGGAAAGTTATTGTTTAATTAAACGGAGATATGTGCTTTTGTATTAATCATGAAAGTATCTGTGGTTCGTGCTATTTTTTAACACTTAATTTTGCCATTTGAAATGAGCAATAGGTGGATGGTTGTTTGTAGTTAGGAAGTAGGATGGAAGCCAGGTTAGGATCGGGACTCACAAGGGTGGAGTGTTCAGCACTGGAGATGCGGTCTGCTTCCGTCACTCGGTCTTAGCTCACCGGAATGGGGGGATCTTATCTCCAGTCCTGAACCTCATCCGCAAACAAAACACAAATCAGGCCTGAAAAGGATACCAGGTATCATCTGGTACAAAACGACCTCGGACGGACTATTTCTCCTACGCCAGGGTGCTGCTGGCGTTGTCGCAGCGAGGCCTTATTTATTACCCACCCTCCTGGAAATTCGCGGCCATAGCTTGAATTTCCCCATTTAAGATACAATTCTGTAGATCAATCCATCTTCACCGAAGAACGCACTTACCTTTTACACCCCTGAAGAAAAATTAGGCCACCATATTTGCTACATTGACAGAGCAAATAAAAAAACTTGATTCGTTTATTTAAAAGGATGAAGAAACATTTAATATTTTGAAATTTTCGATATGAAAGTGGAGGAACATTCCAATTTAAACAAACATTTTAAAGACCATTTAACAAATCAAATTGAGCATTATTTACTAAAAAAAACATGTGAATTATTTTAGTTCCCTTTTTTTTTGTTTGGCTTGTCAAATGTATTTTTCTAATACTTCCCAAAACCTTTCCCTAAATAGAGCTCTATGTAGGAGTGTATGTGGCATTAATATAGCGATGCCACCAGTAAGTTTAAATAATTAAAAAAAACGGAAACTTAAATAGTATCACTTACAAACTAAAAAAAAGGAAATTATATATATGTATTTTCCAAAAAAAAAAACAAGAATGAAAAATAAAAAAATTAAGTAAGAAACATTTAAATAACAAGTATATAGATAAGCTACTATCAATGAATTAATTATAATATATTGTTTTCTTTTAATTTTTAATTAATTATGGTTGTCTTCGGACAACTATAGCTTCGGGGCTATATTCTTGTGAATACCCAACCGTATAAATTATTTTCTTCTCAAACTGTTCTTTTTTTCTAGAACTCTTTTTTTTCTTTAAAAAAAAAGTGCATAAGAAATGGTACCTTATGTCCAGCACAAAATTCTTCAATGACTGCCTCACTCACTCGTCTCACCTCTGCTCTAATCAGATTTGGGTGTCCTGCTCTTTTTTTTATGTTACTGCATCTTTTGGCGGAATTGAAATGTTTGCACAACTGGTCACACCAAATCTTCAATTATTCCATTTGACGTGCTACAAAAAACTCTTGGCGGTCACGACTCCTTTCATCAGTCTATGACCGCCACGATTTCACCAGAATATAGAAACACCTACATACATACAATCATAAGTAAAAAAATAATACCTATTCAAAAAAAAATCTGCCTTAACTCACCCTCTTAATTTTTCCCGAAAGCTTCAGCTTTTCCTTTTTTTTTTCTTAATTCGTCTTCGTGTCCCCTTTTTTTGCAGTTGAAATTTGTTTTGGCACAGGAATTCCTTGCACTTGAACTAGTTAGATGCTAAGTACATTAACCATATTTTCTTTTCATGGTTTTAAAAATACTCACTGCCGACCCAATTATTTGAATATTTGATTTTAAATTTAACCGCCACTTGACGAATCACTACTGCGAGGCATTCGGTTGGAAATTCAAAGACGAACTGTCCTAAGTCACTCTGACTAACCTTAGTCTATCTCCTGCATAACCATATACCCTTTCACATTTTTCCCTCTACCTTTTCCTAGACATTCGATTTTACCTCTTTCTCAGGCCATCTCACATGACTTGATTCCGTACCAAACCACTACCAAGACGCTATACCATTTTCTTGACTTTTCCTTTATTCGTAATTACGAATAGTTAACAGTGGCTTAAATATTTGTTTCTCTCGCTATTAATTATGACCCCTCGAAACTCTAGGTGGCTCTGGTTTCAAAAAAAAAAACATCGAGATTCGAAGTTTATGTTGACATTTCAAAAGAAATTCAGAATATGTTTATTAAATGAAAAATGAAAAGGTTTTCTAGATTTATTTAGTTTTTCGATTTAAGATTGATTAAGGTAAAAAAAAATAGTTTGAAATGTTTGTGTGTAAGTACACGTTATAATTTCCTGACGGACGGCCTCCTAGTCAAATGATTTGGATAACCTTGAAGTATACAACAACATTGAATTTTTTTGTTTATCTTTATTATGAATATTACAACTACTCGAACGGGGATGATCCTCGTAGTTGTGGACACACAATAATATATGTTTAATCTGCTCCAACTGAATACCACAAAAGCCGCTTCTCACAGAACTGTTTCACCAATTGGGAACACTTGATGTTTGCAATGAAAGCCGGCACGAGTTCAGCCTGATCGACACCCTTAAATTGAGTGAGGAAGGTTTGCTTTCCGGTCGTGTCTGAAGCTCCAAAGATTTTCTCGGTATTGAGACCTCGATCGAATCCGTTCTTTTCGGGTTTTATTTCGCCTATTGCGTCATTGGATGGCGAATCGTTGTTCGAGACAAATTTCGAAGATTCTCTTCTTCCCTTCTTGTTATTCGATGTTGTGGTGTTGTTTGTGGCTGTACTCTTGGAATCTTGAATGGGTTCATCTTTTTTCGATTTTCTGGGATCCACTAACAAAGTTCCTTTCCGAGATGTTTGCCCCAAACTATCGGGAAGGAAAAAAAGGGAATCCGGTAGTTCATAGCATTTTTATTAAGCTTATGTTGTTATCACGCGTGAGCATAAACGCCGATTACTAACATACATTAGCTATTAATATATGTCTTTTAATTTTGTGTATTATAACCATAATTTCAAATTCCCTCTTCCCTAGTATAAAGGTTTGTCCAGCGACAAGCTAGACGATCTGCAGTACCAAGCAGACTTTGAATAAGAAATATGCGAACTTTGTCACGGATATTTTTTTGTCTCCAACGGTGTTAACTCGTGGTGGTGTTCGAAATGTTTTCGCTGTTTTATTTTAATAGGTTCAAAAAAAAAAATTCAAAAAACTTTATGTCAGTCGGAAAAATATTGTGGTTGATTTCTACAAAAGTTTTGGTGTTTTTTTTTTTGGACTTTAATGTGAGAAGAACTCAAGTTACCAGAATAGCCGGGCCTAATGATAGGAGTTCAAGTTTCCTTCTCAAAATGAGCTATGGCTTTACTTAATAATCGCTTGTTTAAATAGTGCCAGTAAGTATATCTATTGGGACCTAAAATGGACTTTCCTACTCACCAAATTTTGTTTAAAATTTTCCCATAGGGGTAGTTTTTGGTGTTTTGTTGCTAATAACAGTGTCTGTTGTTTGAGAATCTAGAAGACTAGTGAATTTATAAGGGTAGTAAGTTCAGATTGGTACTTCTAAGCATTTCGATGCTATTTTTCCTTTTTTTCGACCCTTATTGTTTCAAATCCTTAGCATGGTATATCCCTATTTGCTTTCCTGCCAGGTTTTCAATTTGATACATTTGTTCGCCTACTTGTTTGGTTATTCGGCATTTTAAGTACTTCGGGCATAATTTGGGGGATAATTGTTTCGACGCATCACTCAGAACAAAATTTCGTCGTTGGACTTCTTGCCTGGGCAAGAAGCGAATTTTGTAGGTTTTTGCAGTTCTCGTACCGATAACCGATCGTAGGCTTTTAGAAGATTTTCTTTCAGTTGATTACGAATGCATTTCAGCCGCTCGTGTCGGGGTAACAGAAGCAATTCGTCGTCGTCCTTCGCTCTTAATTTGTTTGCCAGTTCATAGCTACTCCCGTGTATGATCATATTAGATCCAAATAGAGCAAAATAGGGGGTTACCTTAGTAGAGCTATGAACGGAGCTTCTTATAGCACAGGCTATGTCGATAAGATGGTAGTCCCAATCCCGTTGATTGGTTTTTAGATAGGAGCGGATGGCCGCGAGTAAGGTTCTGTTCACCCTCTCAGATGCATTTGACTGGGGCGAGTAGTTAGCAGTTTTGAAGTGTCTTACCCCCAAGCATTCATTGGGGGTCGAGTTATTTGGTTAACCGCTTTACTCTGCTTGCATACTGTGCATTGGGAAAAATACTCTTATATCCTAATAGTCATGTTTGGCCAGTAAAAGTGTTCCTTTATTCTTTGCAAAGTCTTGGCCAGACCACCGTGAGAGGATTGAGGAGGATCATGGGACCTCTTATAATCTCTTCACTCAAACCTGATGGTACCCATAGAAGCCACGAGTGCTCATACATAACCGATCGTTCTTCCCATTTTATGCACCGTTTGTAAAAATAGCCGTCTTCGACTTTAAGATCCGGCAATTCTTCGGAGTGATCTTTAATAGTCTTTATGAGACTGGTGTATTCCTCTGACTGAAATTCTTCAGAGTTCAAGTCTATCAGGGGTGCCACTTCTTGTATGGTCAGAGAGTCCAAGTATACCCGAGAAAGAGTGTCGGGAACTACATTTAGTGAGCCTTTCCGGTGCTGGATGTCGAAGGCGTAGGACTGTTACAGCAAACTCCACCTGGCGAGCTTTCCACTCTTAAGCCATTGGAGACTGGAGTGGTCGGTGATCACCGTGAAGTCCATGCCTTCAACGTAAGGTCTAAATTTTTGCGCCACCTTCACCGCCGCCATGCACTCCTTCTCGGTTTCACTATAGTTTTTCTGACATTTGTTAAACTTTTGTGAGAAGAAAGCTATAGGAATTTCTTCATCACACTGGATGTAGAATCTGTTGGAAAAGTTTGGACTTGCTAGCACCGGTGTTGAAGTCAAGGCTACCTTAAGGTTTTCGAATGCCTCAAGCGCTTCTTCAGTAATCTTAAATTTCTCATTTGTCTTCTTAAGCAGTTCTGTCAGGGGTGCAGTAAGGGTCGAAAATTTTTTGATGAACTTACGGTACCAACCGGCTAAGTCAAGTAACCGTCTGATTTGTCGATGAGTCTTAGGAACAGGAAATTCAATTATGGCTTTAACTTTCTTTGGGTTAGTCCTATGCGTGCCTCCACCAACTATGAACCCTAAATACTTAAGTTCCTTGAAGCAGAACTTCGACTTGGCCATGTTGATGGTAAGGTTTGCCTTCGCAAACATTCGGCTACTTCCTCTACCAGAGCTAGGTGTATCTCAAAGTTGGCCGCCATGATGAGCAAATCGTCCAGATAGACGAAGACTCGGTCCCTGAGTCGTGCAGGGATAACCTTGTCCATTAACTGGCTCAACCTTTGGGCTGCGTTACACAACCCAAAAGGCATCACTGTAAACTGGCACTAGAGTTTCCCGGTACCGCAAAGGCAGTTTTTTCCCTACTCTGTCTCTCCAAAGGAATTTGCCAGAAGGCTTCTTTGAGGTATATGCTACTTATGTAGACCGTATCGTTAAGACGGCTCAGAAGACCTTCGATGTGTGGGAGAGGATTGGCGTTTTTCTTGGTCAACGAGTTCACTTTGCGGGAGTTCAGGCATAAACGAATTTTCCCGGGTTTCTGTAAAAGGACAACAGGTGAACACAGATGACTTTCGCTCTCCTCTATTACACCGAGACTTAACATACGATCTATTTCTTTATATAGAATGGCCTGTATCGCTGGGGAGACAGGGTAGTGACGCTGCTTCACAGGGGCCGCGTTACCGGTATCTATCACGTGCTCCAATATTGCTGTTTTACCGAGACCATCGCGTTCAAAACACAGACATTTATCCCTTACTGCATCCAATCGAGCCTGTTGTTCTGGAGTTAAATCATGAGCATTCAAGAGGTCTGAGGAGTCATTGACCAGGCTAAGGTAACTAACTAAGTTGGGAGCAATTTGAAAAACTTTCCAAAAGTCTATCCCAAGGTACAACTCTTGGTCAATATTTGGAACCAAGTAAAAAGTAAATTGATTAGTTAAGTTCTTATACTACTACTACTACTTATAGCTTCGAAGTAGTCCGTACTGTTTTCCCAAAGCCCCTGTCTACGGTCCATAATCTCACGCATAACTTCGAGACCAGTACGGTGATTTTTGTACTCCCGCATTAAAGCATCTTTCACCGTTGGCCAGTCAGGGAGATAGTTATGGTGTTGTAAACGCCACCAACATTCATAAGCGGACCCTGACAAAAGCAAGTGAAAGTCTCGCAAAATTACTGCCCATTGGTCATTGGTCATATTGGCATTGGAGGGTTTCCAGCCGGAAAATGAAATCTTCAACCCTAAGACCATCAGGCTTCCCGTCGAACTTAAGACCCCACTTGTCAATTGGACCTCTCACATTCGTATGGATAATTGGTTGTGGTTGGTGTTACCGATATGGTTGGTTGCCCTGGATATATCGCCCATTGAGCATAATCTGGCGTAAAGTCGTTTGGATTGGCTGAAGTTCGGTCAGCCTCTCGTCTCATCCGATCGGGATGCCTGCTATTATGACGACCTACAGGAATAAAAGCCCTACTGTTAGGTTCCAACTGGGGTGTTCTGAATCTGGGCGAGGTGAGAGATGGTTGAGAGACTTGTTCAGATCGACATGAGTTTAATCTCGGATCGGCAATTGGAGGTGCACCTTGGAAGGCATTCCCTTGGCTGGAATTAGGCCTCTATTGTTTGCTCTACTTGGTGAGCATTGACCTGGATTGGATCTGGTCCTGCTCCAGGAGCTGCTACTCGATTCAAACTTATATCCCTCATAAAACCTGCGAGTTGATCTTGCAGTTCACTCTTCAAGGTGTTTGTAAGGTCAGAACATACTGAAGCCTTGTGTTGAATTCAATTCTAACATATATGTGTACTTCAAATAAATGAAAGATTTACGTTTCCGAAATTTACAGAGCTGCTTTAGCAAAGCTCTTAAATTTTCCTGCAAAGGAATATTTCATTTCACCTGAGTTCTTACATTTACAATATAGACTTACGTTTAGTATTTGATTTCAATTTTAATATATTTTAAATCCAAAATTTTTACTTTTTATTTGTTTTTAAGCTTAACTTTTATCAATTTGTGTATTTGATCTCCGCATGAAATTTGTTCTTAAACAGACTTAAAAAAATTAGAAAAAAGGCAAAGTACCAAGATAAAATGAAGGCGCCAAAAAAAAGCAATTAGAAAAGGTCGAATATATTTTAACTTTATGGTTTCAGTTGGCTGGTTATCGATGTCAGATTCGACGATTCAGTGAAGCCAAGTTCGCTTACACTCCCCCCTGGTAACTGAGTAAAGGGACTCAGGCTACCATCTTCCTCGAACTTGCCAACGTCCAGTACCGCTAACTTGACAGCCGGTCGGGTATATATACCAGCAGTCGTTTGCACATCTGCGCTACGTACTATTCCATCTCTTCCAGGAAGTACTTTAAGGATCTTCCCCTTTGGCCATGTTATTCTTGGATTATCTGGGTCAACGATAATCACAATATCACCTTCCTTCAACTGCTTGAATGGTTTAAACCATTTTGTACGTCGAGTTAGATCTGGTAAGTATTCACGTATCCATCTGTGCCAAAAGGTTTTTGCGTACTTCTCGGCGGTCAGCCAATTCCTTCTTATTGCATGACCATCATCTAAAGATTCTTTACTCAGGCACTCTCGGTTAGGACAACCCATTAAGAAATGGTTTGGAGTAATTGCTTCACTGTTCTCACAATCGATAGGAACATAGGTAAGGGGTCGAGAATTCACAATAATTTCTACTTCCGCCATCATGCTCAATAATAATTCTTCTGAATTGTTGCGAGTTGGTGTTATTTCAACGAATGTTTGTTTGACTGATCGGACCATGCGTTCCCAACTCCCACCCATGTGGGGTGCTGATGGTGGGATAAAGTTCCATTTTAGTTCCAATTCGAATTCTCTAGCTAGTGCATTTTTATTAAGGTCTCGTATGGCCTGCTGCAACTCGGAATATACCTCTTTGGGCATTCCTATCCTTGATACAAATCTCTTTAATCCTAATATACAGGAGTCGCTTGAAAGACTATGAACAATCTCAATATGAATCGCTCGCACGGTGAAACAGGTTTATTAACCGATTTATATAATGGTCCTTTGGCAGGATCATTGGTCGTTTGGTTTCTAAAGGAACGCTTTCTATGGCATCAATACGTCCTCCGATACGGATCACTCCTTTTTCATCTATATAAGGTGAGAGTTTATAAGGGGACTGGATTTGCAGATGTGAGCCACCTTTTGTGAAGTTGAGACGGCAATATCATCTGGAAAACTTTCTTTTTGACATTGTTTGTATAAGAATCTCGCAGCTGCTTCTTTGTCATCAAGTATAAGCAGAGTTGGGCTTTCTGTTTTCCTCCATTTCAGTACAAACAACTTGACGAATCGTAAAATGTACATAATGGTCCTTATAAGTCGTTTCCATCTTGAAAAACGATTGTAGTCTACTATATGTGGACAACACGTAGCTCTGATGTGTGTATAACATTCCTTCACCTCTTCGTTGCCCTCTTCAGAAGTTACAATTTTCGACTTATTTTTTGGAAAGATCAATGGATTTTGGTATAAAAGTGTTGGCCCTGTATACCATCGTCCAGAAGAGCTAAAGTCGTAGCTGCATTTATATTTTGAGGCATTGTCAGCAACGTTCTCTTTGCTAGGAACCCAATTCCAATTAGTTGTTTCTGAATTCTCAAGTATTTCTCCAATACGTACCGCTACAAAGCTTTTATATTTTTTGCAGCTTGATTTTATCCAGCTGAGGACCACTTGAGAATCTGTTCAAAAGTTTAAGCTGTCAAAGTGTATAGTGTGACCATTGCGAATATAGCTGGAGAGCCTGACTCCAAGTACAGCCGCCTCCAATTCCAGACGTGGTATTGAAAGGGTTTTAATGGGAGCTACCTTCGTCTTAGCGCAGATTAGTGAGCACTCTACTGCATTCTCGTTTGAAACTCTGACATAGGCTACCGCAGCTATGGCTTCCTCACTCGCATCCACAAAAATATGTAACTGAACACAACTCCCATCCCCGAATCGTAGATTATTAAGGTATCTTCTGTTAATTGAAACATTTTTTATTTTAGGAATTAGGTCCAACCACGTTTTCCACCTTTCAAATTTGTTTTTCTTTGATCCTCCCATCCCAATCCACTCCTGAGCGCCAAACTTCCTGTAGAATAATCTTTAAATGAATGGTAAAGTTTGCAATCAGCCCCAAGGGGTCAAATATGCACATAAGCGCTCTCAAAGTCTCACGTTTTGTGGGAACGCGTGTACCATTCATCACGTCTTGGTGCATTTTATTGCATTTGAATGTATAGATGAACATATCAGTTACTGGAGAACACCACATACCCAGGAGTTTCTCGAATTCGTTCTGAATATTATCAGTAAAAGGCTTACTAGATCTTGAAGTTTGAGATGGCATTAAGGCATTTAAGACGTATGTGGAGTTTGAGACGAAATTTCGAATTTCAAAACCGGCTTGCTTGTGAATAAATATAACTTCTTTTGCTAGGTTTATAGCTTCTTCTTCTGTTTCTGCACTGTCTAAAAAATCGTCCACATAGTGGTTTTCAATAATTGCCTTCGATGCTTTTGGATATTGCATCTCAAATTTTTTAGCATTTTTGTTTTTTATGTATTGCGCGCAAAAAGGTGAACAAGTTGACCCGAAAGTCATAACTTGCATCTGGTACACCTCTATATTCCCCGTTTTGGTATTCCTCCACAAGAACCGTTGAGCGTCTTTATCGTCATCTAGTATTTTAATTTGATGGAACATCTCGCGTATATCTCCCGATATTGCGAACCGCCTCTCTCGAAATCGAAAGAGAACCGATGGAAGCTCTGGTACGTTATCTGGTCCTGTCATTAAAAAAGAATTAAGGGACATTCCTTTGACCTTCGCTGCCGCATCCCAAACAATGCGCACTTTTTCTGGTTTATTGGGGCTTATGACTGGAAAAATTGGCAGATACTAGGTCCGGGATGTGATACTATTTACCTCATCTAGGTTCAGCTTCCTAACATAGCCCTTTCTCACATAATCCTCAATTTGGTCAGACAGTTTCTTTAATAATAGTGGTTGGTTTGAAAGTCGTTTTTCGAGGCAGTGCAATCTATTTTCTGCCATGGCTTTGGTGCTTGGGAGAGAAATATTTTGATATTTCCATAATAGTGGGACGGCATATCTATCACCTAAGAAAACAGTTTTTTCATCCAAGATCTGAACTGCCTTATAATCCTCGTCTGATAATAATTTTTGCCTTATTGGTTTAGTACCTAAGCTTTCTAATGTAAAATAGTGCTTGACGGTTTCATGAATTTTCGAATCGATTTTGTTTTGACAATCGCAAAGATGGATGTTAACGTTTGCATCCGAATTGTTTGTAGTTTCAACACCGGCTGAAACTGCACCGAAGAGAGCCCATCCCAATCTGGTTTTGATGGCAACTGGCTGAGAACAATTGCCCTCTCGAGTTTTGAGTGGTATACCTAGTTTACAATGTTGTAGACCTAGCAATATCTGTGGCTTTGCATTCCAATAAGATTTAATTCGTTCTTATGCAGAAGTGCATTGTGTCGATAAGTGCATCCATCAATGCCGCATAATTGTGACGACAAACAGCGACGACTTACATGGCGACGTAGACAGGTGCGACAGATGTAATTTTGCTTAACTATTTTCCATCTGTGTTCGAGAGACATTTTTAAGAATTGTCCACATGATGAGAGCATTTTACAGTCATCATTGCAAGCCGGGCACCTTTTCTCATGTCGAGGTTTAGTTTCTTCGTGTATATTTACAATGGCTTTTGTTTTCCTATTCGTCATTTGCTCCAACGAGGATGGGATTGTTAATGCCACTTCTGACGCCGCTTTTGCCAACTGTGCAAGCCAATCATTAAAGACTGACAAATCTACACAACTTACAGTTTGCTTGAAGACACCCCAGTTCAGTTTGATTTGCAGCGGCAGCTTATCAACTAACTCTTGGAGTAGGCTAGGATTGTTTAGATAGGTGGATAAACCGGTTACTTCCATAGTGCGACACATATTGTCTACTTCAAGCGAGAAGTTTACCATTGTCTCTAATTTTTCGTACTTAGGCCCAGGCGAATTTCTTATTTTGCCTAAGAGAGAGTTAATTATTCTTTCAGGCCTTCCAAACAACATAGTAAGCGTTGAGATCACTTGATCGACTTGATCGAGGTGGAGGAGTCTAAACCGCACCGCTTCCAGGGCCTTTCCTCTCAGGCATCGTTGAAGACGAATCATATTCTCATAGCTACTAAAGCCACAGGCATGTGTTGAATTTTTTTGGCTTTGTTTACCCATTTCTTAACACGATTTTTGTCAACACACTCAACGCTAGTAGAGTCTAGTTCGTCGTCCGAGTTGAGCTGTTCGAGTATGGCATATTTTTTATCGATGTAATCTCGATCGCGTTTTTCTTGAAGCTTTCGTTCTCTTCAAGTCTTTTCAATTGCATTTTGACCATTTTAGCACTGGATGTTGTCTTAGAAGAATTGCCTTGTGATGATTTGCTGTTTTTACTTTTAGTTGATGGAACTCGAATGCATATGCCTCGCGGAACCTTTGGAGTTTCTAAGGTAGCACCCTTCGGCGGTAATTCTAGATCAGCGCTTGGAGCACCAGTAATATGTTGGGAATTATTTTTAGATTTGGAATTGTGGACTTCTTGTAACTGAATAACACATGTACTGCAATGCCAATCTACATTTTCTACGTCTTGCGAAACACCGACGCATGTAAAGTGGAACCAACTTTCGCAAGTACCACATTCCACCATCGGACCCTGACTGTCAGAGGCGGAGCAGTTTTTGCAATTTTGAGCTTCAGGATTGTGAATTCGCGACCTAAGTCTACGACTACGAGATATAGATATATCTGACATGTTGACTTACCTTGCACAAATATCGATTGTGATAAAACAATACTAGGTGAGAGATTATGAAGCTAATTAGGATTTTGTTGGTCTCAAAATGTTAAAGCTGATGGTTATTTTTGAGTTGATATATATAAATCAGGTACTACCGGTGAGTTTAGGTTATGTTACGATGACCATGTGATTAAATCGTCAGGTTAAGTTTCATAACTTAAACGAAAATTTAAGTTTATGTTGAATTCAATTCTAACATATATGTGTACTTCAAATAAATGAAAGATTTACGTTTCCGAAATTTACAGAGCTGCTTTAGCAAAGCTCTTAAATTTTCCTGCAAAGGAATATTTTATTTCACCTGAGTTCTTACATTTACAATATAGACTTACGTTTAGTATTTGATTTCAATTTTAATATATTTTAAATCCAAATTTTTTATTTTTTATTTGTTTTTAAGCTTAACTTTTATCAATTTGTGTATTTGATCTCCGCATGAAATTTGTTCTTAAACAGACTTAAAAAAATTAGAAAAAAGGCAAAGTACCAAGATAAAATGAAGGCGCCAAAAAAAAAGCAATTAGAAAAGGTCGAATATTGTTTTTACTTTATGGTTTCAGTTAGCTGGTTATCGATGTCAGATTCGACGATTCAGTGAAGCCAAGTTCGCTTACACCTTGTAAGAAGACAACGCGTACATCACGGTCAAGTTGATATAGGCCTTCAAATCTTCTGGGACTACCGTGCGTTCCCTTACCCCACCCGCTGCCAAAGACGAAGCAGCACTATCAAATCTACTTTTCAATTCTCGGAAATTACCTACAGTGATCTAACCCCAGGAGCTTAAGCTACATTTGGTATGATAGTATTGTTAATATCCTGGCTACTTGGAAGTGGTACTGAAGTTTTTTTTCAGTATGTTTTTGGTTGTTATATTAGCATTGGGGGTGCTACAGGTAGTGCTTTTCGGTGGTTACGTTAGCTTTATGGCTTGATCTTCACTGGATAATTTTCGATTTTTATTATAGACTGCGGACGGACTTAGTTATACCCCTGGCGTAGGAAAAGTTCAAAGGGAAATACAAGAAAATTAAAACTCAACACAAAATTTTGTATTCTTTCTTCAGCCTAGCAATTCTAGTCGGCCTACTCAACTATGCTAGAAGTCTAGGATTGGAAAGAAGAAACTCCATTAAGTTTTAAATCATTTTGTTGAGAACGGTGCATCGATGCTCAAACCCTGGTCATGCACGGCCACCGGTCCCAAATAAGATTTTATATAGAATAGAAAAGAAAAATGAAAATATTAGATATAGGAAAGTGAAATTTACAAAAAAAAGGATAGTAAAAAAAACAAAGGTTTATCATGTTCAACTACCTTCGGAACACTTCGTAGCAATTCAACATAGTACGTTAGTAACCTTCCAGAAGAAGACTTACGATTTTACCGAAGAGTACCGCAAGGGAAGTTGTAACTGATCACATTTAAGGACGAAAACGAACACTATGAACATTACGTTGCGTTGCCCCACGTTGGGCGCCATTTGTTGCAATACAAGAGGAGGTGAATAGGATTGAAGGTAATTTGGATGGTGGTTTGTAGTTAGGAAGTAGGATGGAAGCCAGGTTAGGATCGGGACTCACAAGGGTGGAGTGTTCAGCACTGGAGATGCGGCCTGCTTGCGTCGTACGGTCTTAGCTCGCCGGAATGGGGGGGATCTTATCTCCAGTCCTGAACCTCATCCGCAAACAAAACACAAATCAGGCCTGACCTGTACCAGGTACCATCTGGTACAAAACGACCTCGGACGGACTATTTCTCCTACGCCAGGACGCTGCTGGTGTTATCGCAGCGAGGCCTTATTACCCGCCCTCCTGGAAATTCGCGCATAGCTTGAATTTCCCCATTTAAGAATACCTCTACAATTCTGTAGATCAATCCATCTTCACCGAAGAACGCACTTACCTTTTACACCCCTGAAAAAAAATTAGGTCACCATATTTGCTACATTGACAGAGCAAATAAAAAAACTTGATTCGTTTATTTAAAGGGATGAAGAAACATTTAATATTTTGTAATTTTCGATATGAAGGTGGAGGAACATTCCAATTTAAACAAAAATTTTAAAGACCATTTAACAAATCAAGCAAACTGAGAATTATTTACTAAAAAAAACATGTGAATTATATTAGTTCCCTTTTTTTTGTTTGGCTTTCTAATACTTCCCAAAACCTTTCCCTAAATAGAGCTCTATGTAGGAGTGTATGTGGCATTAATATAGCGATACATCCAGTAAGTTTAAATAATAAAAAAAAAACGGAAACTTAAATAGTATCACTTACAAACTAAAAAAAAGGAAATTATATATATGTATATTCAAAAAAAAACAAGAATGAAACATAAAAAAAATAAGTAAGAAACATTTAAATAACAAGTATATAGATAAGCTTTTATTAATTAATTAATTATAATAATTATATTGTTTTCTTTTAATTTTTAATTAATTATGGTTGTCTTCGGTATTGGACAACTATAGCTTCGGGGCTATATTGTTGTGAATACCCAACCGTATAAATTATTTTCTTCTCAAACTGTTCTTTTTTCAAGAATTCTCTTTTTTTCTTTAAAAAAAAGTGCATAAGAAATGGTACCTTATGTCCAGCACGAAATTCTTCAATGACTGCCTCACTCACGCGTTTCAACTCTGCTCGAATCAGATTTGGGTGTTTTGCTCTTTTTTTATTGTACTGCAGTTTTTGGCGGAATAGAAATGATTGCACAATCGGTCACGCCAAATCTTCAATTATTCCATTTGACGGGAGGTGCTACAAAA
Source organism: Platycheirus rosarum (assembly GCA_963971375.1). Taxonomy (NCBI): domain Eukaryota; kingdom Metazoa; phylum Arthropoda; class Insecta; order Diptera; family Syrphidae; genus Platycheirus; species Platycheirus rosarum. The sequence goes on along the minus strand of OZ020510.1, from coordinate 87,573,143 downwards.
AACTCTTGGCCGTCACGACAAGTCTATGACAGCCATGATTTCACCAGAATATAGAAACACCTACATATATACAATCATAAGTAAAAAAAAATAATACCTATTCAAAAAAAAACTCTGCCTTAACTCACCCTCTTAATTTTTCCCGAAAGCTTTAGCTTTTCCTTTTTTTCTTAATCCGTCTTCGTGGAATTGTGCTTCGGCACAGGAATTCCTTGCATTTGAACTAGCTAGATGCTAAGTACATTAACCATATTTTCTTTTCATGGTTTTAAAAATACTCACTGCCGACCCAATTATTTGAATATTTGATGTTAAATTTAACCGCCACTTGACGAATCACTACTGCGAGGCATTCGGTTGGAAATTCAAAGACGAACTGTCCTAAGTCACTCTGAGTAACCTTAGTCTATCTCCTGCATAACCATATACATTTTCAGATTTTTCCATCTACCTTTTCCTAGACATTTGATTTTACCTCTTTCTCAGGCTATCTCACATGACTTGATTCCGTACCAAACCACTACCAAGACGCTATACCATTTTCTTGACTTTTCCTTTATTCGTAATTACGAATAGTTAACAGTGGCTTAAATATTTGTTTCTCTCGCTATTGATTATGACCCCACGAAACTCTAGCTGGCTCTGGTTACAAAAAAAAACATCGAGAATCGAAGTTTATGTTGACATTTCAAAAGAAATTCAGAATATGTTTAATAAATGAAAAATGAAAAGGTTTTCTAGGTTTTTTTTCGATTTAAGAGTGATTAAGGTAAAAAAAAAATTGTTTGAAATGTTTGTGTGGAAGTACACGTTATAATTTCCTGACTGACGGCTTCCTCGTAAAATGATTTGGATAACCTATGGGAAGTATACAACAACATTGAATTTTTTTGTTTATCTTTATTATGAATATTACTACTACTCGAACGGGGATGATCCTCGTCACTTCTCGTAGTTGTGGACACGCAATAATATATGTTTAATCTGCTCCAACTGAATACCACAAAAGCCGCTCCTCATAGAACTGTATCACCAATTGGGAACACTTGATGTTTGCAATGAAAGTCGGCACGAGTTCAGCTTGATCGACACCCTTAAATTGAGTGAGGAAGGTTAGCTTTCCGGTCGTGTCTGAAGCTCCAAAGATTTTCTCAGTATTGAGACCTCGATCGAATCCGTTCTTTTCGGGTTTCATGGCGCCTATTGCGTCATTTTTTTTATAATGTAACGCACTGCGCGGGCATTAGGAAGATAGGGAGGGGAGATATAGGAGGTGTCGATTAACATTGGTTTTGAATGCTTGCAGATCAAATGGCAAGGGAAAAGCTCGCCGGGTAAACTATTCCAAATTCGTGTCGTTTGCCTAAAAAAAGAATCTCTATATTTCACGGTACTTCCGAAATTGGGCTCAAGGGTGAACTGATGAGCATTCCTTGCAAGGCGAGTATTACGGGAGAAACATTTAAGGGGAGGAATGCAACTGGTTTCTTCGAGTGATGAACATTTTTTGTAAAAGAAACGATAAAATAAGGAAAGACATGAAACATTGCGTCGGTGTTCGAGAGGGGCAATGTGTCAGCGGCAGTTCTATTTCCTATCAATCTTAACTTTCGATTTTGTATTCTATCAAGCAGGTGTAGCGATGTTTGCGAAGCACCTGCCCAGAGGTGGAAGTTATACTCGTGTTTAGGGCGTATAAACGCTTTATAGATTGTAGCCAGATCAGATGGGGAAAAATACTTCTTACACCGATACAGAAAAACTAAGCACCTAGCAGCATTCTTAGCGATCTCAAATGTATGGTCGTTCCAACGGAGGTCGTCGTTGACACACATGCCGAGTACTGAGAGCTTTTTGGTTTCTTCGATGTAAGTGCCATTCATGGACAATGGCATTGGGGGTATATTTAGCTTTAACGACAGAAGACAACATTGAGTTTTTGAAGCATTAAACTCCACACGATTCCTATTACCCCATTTGACAATGCTGTATAAATTGGAGTTTAATGAGCTTGACATACTGCACCGTTGCAGTTGTACGTCCGCAGGCGAAGGACGTGAATTATCGAACGAATACGAAAAGCTGAGGGTAGAGTCGTCAGCAAAACACTTAAGTGGATTAGAAGTAACAGACAGAAGATCATTTATAAGAATGAGGAAAAGAGTCGGAGAAGAACAGAGCCCTGGGGCACACCAGCATTTATTTTGTGGCAATCAGACTTGAATCCATCCAATACAACTTGTATTGAACGGTCCAGAAGATAGCTTCTAATCCAACGAACAAGAGTATTATCGATCCCAAAAGCACGCATTTTCGATAAGAGAGCTTCATGCCAAACTCTATCAAATGCCTTGGAGATATCAAAGCTTACGCATTGGCTTTGCCAGTGTGGAAGAACACCTGTTCAGAAGAATGGAGATCTTTGAGAACTCTTGCTACTATACGAGTGCGGAAAAAAATCTGTCCCGTGGAAAAATTTACATTCTCAAGTACAGGAGGCGCAACGTTGCTATGCGGCAGCGTGGAGCTGGCAGCGAAATTGGCGGCGAGCAAGTTTGCCTTCTCTGAAGAGTAAACTATTGGTTTGTTATTGTCGATGAGCGTTGGAACCGAAGATTTTGAGGAGTTTTTAATATTTTTTACAAATGACCAAAAATTGTTACTGCCTTTGGGACACTGCTAGAATTTTTTGCCGTAATTTTTGGTCATGCAAAAATTTGGTTCTTTCAATAACGGAGTTGCATGAGTTCCTTGCTTGTTTGTGCTTTTTCCGATTTTCCTCTGTAGGGTTGGCTTTGTAGGATCGGAAACTTGTTTCTTTGAGCCTGATAGCTTCTTTACACTCAGAATTAAACCAGGACTTTTCTTTAGGCTTGATGCATTTTACTCTGTTAGGAATAAAAGAACGCATCCCTAGAAGAATCACATTTGTGATCATTTTAGCACTGGCATCAATGTCACTATCGAGGAAGCATAGTGACCAGCTAAAGTTTCGGAAAAAAGTATTCAGGCCGTCCCAGTTGGCTTTCTCGCATTGCCAAACGGTCCTGGTGGGAAGTTTTTCTTTAACTGAATGGGTGGAGGATGAGAAATTAGCTGAAATGACACAATGGTCTGAAGTGCCAAATGGAGAAGTTACACTAATGGTATATTTATCAGGGTGAGAAGTAAGAAACAAGTCAAGAGTATGGGCGGCTTGCCCAGCAACATCCGGTATACGCGTTGGCACATCGATCAGTTGGGTAAGGTGATGTAACCCGGCAAAGAGCTCGACATACCTTCCTTCGGGTGTTGTCTGACCAGAATAGCGGAGCCAGTTGGAATTGTGTACATTTAAATCGCCCGCAATAACGATTTCAGTGCGAGGACAAAGGGAAACAATTTTCGAGATGGAATCAGACAGTGCATCAAACTCGTTACAAGTCGAATTACTGTCAAGATTTGGACTCCTGTAAATAAAACAATAATGAATGACATGCTTGCGGACAGTGAATTTGAGCCATAAGAAGTTAAAGTACGTGTTGGAACATTGCCCATATTGCGGAAGGCTCTGGCAAGCAATATTATTTCTACATATTATTTCTAACATAGACATAGAGAAAAGAGTAATGGCACCAAGCTATACCCATGTAGAGCAAATTCTGATAAATCAGTATTTACTCCAACCTGGGTTTCACTTAATGCCAAAACAGCTGGCCTGTATTGAACAGTGTAGACGTACACGTGAAAAAAATTCTTTCGTAGGCCACGAACATTAGAATACACGACACGAAAATCACTTATAATTTTAAAATACATACTTACATACAAAACACAATTATGACTAAGTCGAACCATGCAGTGAAAATTTAAATTAATTTCTGTAATAAACAAACTGTCTTAGGTGTTATGCCCATAAGACAGCTTGCATACGAAAAATCAATTTTAATATTCAGCACAATAAGACAAACTCAGATGCCCTTATCCATTTACCGCAAGCATTAGATGGTCATACGATGCCCACAGTAGATAAGAAAGAGGCAGTTAAGCACAAAGGTCTTGGGACAGATAAGGATGGCGAATCGTTGTTCGAGACAAATTTGGAAGACTCTCTTCTTCCCTTCTTGTTATTTGAAGTTGTGGTGTTGTTTGTGGCTGACATTCGATTTTACCTCTTTCTCAGGCTATCTCACATGACTTGATTCCGTACCAAACCACTACCTAGACGCTATACCATTTTCTTGACTTTTCCTTTATTTGTAATTACGAATAGTTACAGTGGCTTAAATATTTGTTTCTCTCGCTATTGATTATGACCCCACGAAACTCTAGCTGGCTCTGGTTACAAAAAAAAAAACATCGAGAATTCGACATTTCAAAAGAAATTCAGAATATGTTTAATAAATGAAAAATGAAAAGGTTTTCTAGGTTTTTTTTTCGATTTAATAGTGATTAAGGTAAAAAAAAAATTGTTTGAAATGTTTGTGTGGAAGTACACGTTATAATTTCCTGACTGACGGCTTCCTCGTAAAATGATTTGGATAACCTATGGGAAGTATACAACAACATTGAATTTTTTTGTTTATCTTTATTATGAATATTACTACTACTCGAACGGGGATGATCCTCGTCACTTCTCGTAGTTGTGGACACGCAATAATATATGTTTAATCTGCTCCAACTGAATACCACAAAAGCCGCTCCTCATAGAACTGTATCACCAATTGGGAACACTTGATGTTTGCAATGAAAGCCGGTACGAGTTCAGCTTGATCGACACCCTTAAATTGAGTGAGGAAGGTTAGCTTTCCGGTCGTGTCTGAAGCTCCAAAGTATTTCTCAGTATTGAGACCTCGATCGAATCCGTTCTTTTCGGGTTTTTTTTTTTATAATGTAACGCACTGCGCGGGCATTAGGAAGATAGTGAGGGGAGATATAGGAGGTGTCGATTAACATTGGTTTTGAATGCTTGCAGATCAAATGGCAAGGGAAAAGCTCGCCGGGTAAACTATTCCAAATTCGTGTCGTTTGGCTAAAAAAAGAATCCCTATATTTCACGGTACTTCCGAAATTGGGCTCAAGGGTGAACTGATGAGCATTCCTTGCAAGGCGAGTATTACGGGAGAAACATTTAAGGGGAGGAATGCAACTGGTTTCTTCGAGTGATGAACATTTTTTGTAAAAGAAACGATAAAATAAGGAAAGACATGAAACATTGCGTCGGTGTTCGAGAGGGGCAATGTGTCAGCGGCAGTTCTATTTCCTATCAATCTTAACTTTCGATTTTATATTCTATCAAGCAGGTGTAGCGATGTTTGCGAAGCACCTGCCCAGAGGTGGAAGTTATACTCGTGTTTAGGGCGTATAAACGCTTTATAGATTGTAGCCAGATCAGATTGGGAAAAATACTTCTTACACCGATACAGAAAAACTAAGCACCTAGCAGCATTCTTAGCGATCTCAAATATATGGTCGTTCCAACGGAGGTCGTCGTTGACACACATGCCGAGCACTGAGAGCTTTTCGGTTTCTTCGATGTAAGTGCCATTCATGGACAATGGCATTGCGGGTATGTTTAGCTTTAACGACAGAAGACAACATTGAGTTTTTGAAGCATTAAACTCCACACGATTCCTATTACCCCATTTGACAATGCTGTATAAATTGGAGTTTAATGAGCTTGACATACTGCACCGTTGCAGTTGTACGTCCGCAGGCGAAGGACGTGAATTATCGAACGAATACGAAAAGCTGAGGGTAGAGTCGTCAGCAAAACACTTAAGTGGATTAGAAGTAACAGACAGAAGATCATTTATAAGAATGAGGAAAAGAGTCGGAGAAGAACAGAGCCCTGGGGCACACCAGCATTTATTTTGTGGCAATCAGACTTGAATCCATCCAATACAACTTGTATTGAACGGTCCAGAAGATAGCTTCTAATCCAACGAACAAGAGTATTATCGATCCCAAAAGCACGCATTTTCGATAAGAGAGCTTCATGCCAAACTCTATCAAATGCCTTGGAGATATCAAAGCTTACGCATTGGCTTTGCCAGTGTGGAAGAACACCTCTTCAGAAGAATCGAGATCTTTGAGAACTCTTGCTACTTTACGAGTGCGGAAAAAAATCTGTCCCGTGGAAAAATTTACATTCTCAAGTACAGGAGGCGCAACGTTGCTATGCGGCAGCGTGGAGCTGGCAGCGAAATTGGCGGCGAGCAAGTTTACCTTCTCTGAAGAGTAAACTATTGGTTTGTTATTGTCGATGAGCGTTGGAACCGAAGATTTTGAGGAGTTTTTAATATTTTTTACAAATGACCAAAAATTGTTACTGCCTTTGGGACACTGCAGAATTTTTTGCCGTAATTTTTGGTCATGCAAAAATTTGGTTCTTTCAATAACGGAGTTGCATGAGTTCCTTGCTTGTTTGTGCTTTTTCCGATTTTCCTCTGTAGGGTTGGCTTTGTAGGATCGGAAACTTGTTTCTTTGAGCCTGATAGCTTCTTTACACTCAGAATTAAACCAGGATTTTTCTTTAGGCTTGATGCATTTTACTCTGTTAGGAATAAAAGCACAAATCCCTAGAAGAATCACATTTGTGATCATTTCAGCACTGGCATCAATGTCACTATCGAGGAAGCATAGTGACCAGTTAAAGTTTCGGAAAAAAGTATTCAGGCCGTCCCAGTTGGCTTTCTCGTATTGCCAAACGGTCCTGGTGGGAAGTTTTTCTTTAACTGAATGGGTGGAGGATGAGAAATTAGCTGAAATGACACAATGGTCTGAAGTGCCAAATGGAGAAGTTACACTAATGGTATATTTATCAGGGTGAGAAGTAAGAAACAAGTCAAGAGTATGGGCGGCTTGCCCAGCAACATCCGGTATACGCGTTGGCACATCGATCAGTTGGGTAAGGTGATGTAACCCGGCAAAGAGCTCGACATACCTTCCTTCGGGTGTTGTCTGACCAGAATAGCGGAGCCAGTTGGAATTGTGTACATTTAAATCGCCCGCAATAACGATTTCAGTGCGAGGACAAAGGGAAACAATTTTCGAGATGGAATCAGACAGTGCATCAAACTCGTTACAAGTCGAATTACTGTCAAGATTTGCACTCCTGTAAATAAAACAATAATGAATGACATGCTTGCGGACAGTGAATTTGAGCCATAAGAAGTTAAAGTACGTGTTGGAACATTGCCCATATTGCGGAAGGCTCTGGCAAGCAATATTATTTCTACATATTATTTCTAACATAGACATAGAGAAAAGAGTAATGGCTCCAAGCTATACCCATGTAGAGCAAATTCTGATAAATCAGTATTTACTCCAACCTGGGTTTCACTTAATGCCAAAACAGCTGGCCTGTATTGAACAGTGTAGACGTACACGTGAAAGAAATTCTTTCGTAGGCCACGAACATTAGAATACACGACACGAAAATCACTTATAATTTTAAAATACATACTTACATACAAAACACAATTCTGACTAAGTCGAACCATGCAGTGAAAATTTAAATTAATTTCTGTAATAAACAAACTGTCTTAGGTGTTATGCCCATAAGACAGCTTGCATACAAAAAATCAATTTTAATATTCAGCACAATAAGACAAACTCAGATGCCCTTATCCATTTACCGCAAGCATTAGATGGTCATACGATGCCCACAGTAGATAAGAAAGAGGCAGTTAAGCACAAAGGTCTTGGGACAGATAAGGATGGCGAATCGTTGTTCGAGACAAATTTGGAAGACTCTCTTCTTCCCTTCTTGTTATTTGATGTTGTGGTGTTGTTTGTGGCTGACATTCGATTTTACCTCTTTCTCAGGCTATCTCACATGACTTGATTCCGTACCAAACCACTACCAAGACGCTTTACCATTTTGTTGACTTTTCCTTTATTTGTAATTACGAATAGTTACAGTGGCTTAAATATTTGTTTCTCTCGCTATTGATTATGACCCCACGAAACTCTAGCTGGCTCTGGTTACAAAAAAAAAAACATCGAGAATCGAAGTTTATGTTGACATTTCAAAAGAAATTCAGAATATGTTTAATAAATGAAAAATGAAAAGGTTTTCTAGGTTTTTTTTTCGATTTAAGAGTGATTAAGGTAACAAAAAAATTGTTTGAAATGTTTGTGTGGAAGTACACGTTATAATTTCCTGACTGACGGCTTCCTCGTAAAATGATTTGGATAACCTATGGGAAGTATACAACAACATTGAATTTTTTTGTTTATCTTTATTATGAATATTACTACTACTCGAACGGGGATGATCCTCGTCACTTCTCGTAGTTGTGGACACGCAATAATATATGTTTAATCTGCTCCAACTGAATACCACAAAAGCCGCTCCTCATAGAACTGTATCACCAATTGGGAACACTTGATGTTTGCAATGAAAGCCGGCACAAGTTCAGCTTGATAGACACCCTTAAATTGAGTGAGAAAGGTTAGCTTTCTGGTCGTGTCTGAAGCTCCAAAGATTTGCTCAGTATTGAGACCTCGATCGAATCCGTTCTTTTCGGGTTTCATGGCGCCTATTGCGTCATTTTTTTTTTATAATGTAACGCACTGCGCGGGCATTAGGAAGATAGGGAGGGGAGATATAGGAGGTGTCGATTAACAATGGTTTTGAATGCTTTCAGATCAAATGGCAAGGGAAAAGCTCGCCGGGTAAACTATTCCAAATTCGTGTCGTTTGGCTAAAAAAAGAATCCCTATATTTCACGGTACTTCCGAAATTGGGCTCAAGGGTGAACTGATGAGCATTCCTTGCAAGGCGAGTATTACGGGAGAAACATTTAAGGGGAGGAATGCAACTGGTTTCTTCGAGTGATGAACATTTTTTGTAAAAGAAACGATAAAATAAGGAAAGACATGAAACATTGCGTCGGTGTTCGAGAGGGGCAATGTGTCAGCGGCAGTTCTATTTCCTATCAATCTTAACTTTCGATTTTATATTCTATCAAGCAGGTGTAGCGATGTTTGCGAAGCACCTGCCGGAGGTGGAAGTTATACTCGTGTTTAGGGCGTATAAACGCTTTATAGATTGTAGCCAGATCAGATGGGGAAAAATACTTCTTACACCGATACAGAAAAACTAAGCACCTAGCAGCATTCTTAGCGATCTCAAATATATGGTCGTTCCAACGGAGGTCGTCGTTGACACACATGCCGAGCACTGAGAGCTTTTCGGTTTCTTCGATGTAAGTGCCATTCATGGACAATGGCATTGGGGGTATGTTTAGCTTTAACGACAGAAGACAACATTGAGTTTTTAAAGCATTAAACTCCACACGATTCCTATTACCCCATTTGACAATGCTGTATAAATTGGAGTTTAATGAGCTTGACATACTGCACCGTTGCAGTTGTACGTCCGCAGGCGAAGGACGTGAATTATCGAACGAATACGAAAAGCTGAGGGTAGAGTCGTCAGCAAAACACTTAAGTGGATTAGAAGTAACAGACAGATGATCATTTATAAGAATGAGGAAAAGAGTCGGAGAAGAACAGAGCCCTGGGGCATACCAGCATTTATTTTGTGGCAATCAGACTTGAATCCATCCAATACAACTTGTATTGAACGGTCCAGAAGATAGCTTCTAATCCAAGGAACAAGAGTATTATCGATCCCAAAAGCACGCATTTTCGATAAGAGAGCTTCATGCCAAACTCTATCAAATGCCTTGGAGATATCAAAGCTTACGCATTGGCTTTGCCAGTGTGGAAGAACACCTCTTCAGAAGAATCGAGATCTTTGAGAACTCTTGCTACTATACGAGTGCGGAAAAAAATCTGTCCCGTGGAAAAATTTACATTCTCAAGTACAGGAGGCGCAACGTTGCTATGCGGCAGCGTGGAGCTGGCAGCGAAATTGGCGGCGAGCAAGTTTACCTTCTCTGAAGAGTAAACTATTGGTTTGTTATTGTCGATGAGCGTTGGAACCGAAGATTTTGAGGAGTTTTTAATATTTTTTACAAATGACCAAAAATTGTTACTGCCTTTGGGACACTGCAGAATTTTTTGCCGTAATTTTTGGTCATGCAAAAATTTGGTTCTTTCAATAACGGAGTTGCATGACTTCCTTGCTTGTTTGTGCTTTTTCCGATTTTCCTCTGTAGGGTTGGCTTTGTAGGATCGGAAACTTGTTTCTTTGAGCCTGATAGCTTCTTTACACTCAGAATTAAACCAGGATTTTTCTTTAGGCTTGATGCATTTTACTCTGTTAGGAATAAAAGCACAAATCCCTAGAAGAATCACATTTGTGATCATTTCAGCACTGGCATCAATGTCACTATCGAGGAAGCATAGTGACCAGTTAAAGTTTCGGAAAAAAGTATTCAGGCCGTCCCAGTTGGCTTTCTCGTATTGCCAAACGGTCCTGGTGGGAAGTTTTTCTTTAACTGAATGGGTGGAGGATGAGAAATTAGCTGAAATGACACAATGGTCTGAAGTGCCAAATGGAGAAGTTACACTAATGGTATATTTATCAGGGTGAGAAGTAAGAAACAAGTCAAGAGTATGGGCGGCTTGCCCAGCAACATCCGGTATACGCGTTGGCACATCGATCAGTTGGGTAAGGTGATGTAACCCGGCAAAGAGCTCGACATACCTTCCTTCGGGTGTTGTCTGACCAGAATAGCGGAGCCAGTTGGAATTGTGTACATTTAAATCGCCCGCAATAACGATTTCAGTGCGAGGACAAAGGGAAACAATTTTCGAGATGGAATCAGACAGTGCATCAAACTCGTTACAAGTCGAATTACTGTCAAGATTTGCACTCCTGTAAATAAAACAATAATGAATGACATGCTTGCGGACAGTGAATTTGAGCCATAAGAAGTTAAAGTACGTGTTGGAACATTGCCCATATTGCGGAAGGCTCTGGCAAGCAATATTATTTCTACATATTATTTCTAACATAGACATAGAGAAAAGAGTAATGGCTCCAAGCTATACCCATGTAGAGCAAATTCTGATAAATCAGTATTTACTCCAACCTGGGTTTCACTTAATGCCAAAACAGCTGGCCTGTATTGAACAGTGTAGACGTACACGTGAAAGAAATTCTTTCGTAGGCCACGAACATTAGAATACACGACACGAAAATCACTTATAATTTTAAAATACATACTTACATACAAAACACAATTCTGACTAAGTCGAACCATGCAGTGAAAATTTAAATTAATTTCTGTAATAAACAAACTGTCTTAGGTGTTATGCCCATAAGACAGCTTGCATACAAAAAATCAATTTTAATATTCAGCACAATAAGACAAACTCAGATGCCCTTATCCATTTACCGCAAGCATTAGATGGTCATACGATGCCCACAGTAGATAAGAAAGAGGCAGTTAAGCACAAAGGTCTTGGGACAGATAAGGATGGCGAATCGTTGTTCGAGACAAATTTGGAAGACTCTCTTCTTCCCTTCTTGTTATTTGATGTTGTGGTGTTGTTTGTGGCTGACATTCGATTTAACCTCTTTCTCAGGCTATCTCACATGACTTGATTCCGTACCAAACCACAACCAAGACGCTATACCATTTTGTTGACTTTTCCTTTATTTGTAATTACGAATAGTTACAGTGGCTTAAATATTTGTTTCTCTCGCTATTGATTATGACCCCACGAAACTCTAGCTGGCTCTGGTTACAAAAAAAAAAACATCGAGAATCGAAGTTTATGTTGACATTTCAAAAGAAATTCAGAATATGTTTAATAAATGAAAAATGAAAAGGTTTTCTAGGTTTTTTTTCGATTTAAGAGTGATTAAGGTAACAAAAAAATTGTTTGAAATGTTTGTGTGGAAGTACACGTTATAATTTCCTGACTGACGGCTTCCTCGTAAAATGATTTGGATAACCTATGGGAAGTATATAACAACATTGAATTTTTTTGTTTATCTTTATTATGAATATTACTACTACTCGAACGGGGATGATCCTCGTCACTTCTCGTAGTTGTGGACACGCAATAATATATGTTTAATCTGCTCCAACTGAATACCACAAAAGCCGCTCCTCATAGAACTGTATCACCAATTGGGAACACTTGATGTTTGCAATGAAAGCCGGCACAAGTTCAGCTTGATAGACACCCTTAAATTGAGTGAGGAAGGTTAGCTTTCTGGTCGTGTCTGAAGCTCCAAAGATTTGCTCAGTATTGAGACCTCGATCGAATCCTTTCTTTTCGGGTTTCATGGCGCCTATTGCGTCATTTTTTTTTTATAATGTAACGCACTGCGCGGGCATTAGGAAGATAGGGAGGGGAGATATAGGAGGTGTCGATTAACATTGGTTTTGAATGCTTGCAGATCAAATGGCAAGGGAAAAGCTCGCCGGGTAAACAATTCCAAATTCGTGTCGTTTGGCTAAAAAAAGAATCCCTATATTTCACGATACTTCCGAAATTGGGCTCAAGGGTGAACTGATGAGCATTCCTTGCAAGGCGAGTATTACGGGAGAAACATTTAAGGGGAGGAATGCAACTGGTTTCTTCGAGTGATGAACATTTTTTGTAAAAGAAACGATAAAATAAGGAAAGACATGAAACATTGCGTCAGTGTTCGAGAGGGGCAATGTGTCAGCGGCAGTTCTATTTCCTATCAATCTTAACTTTCGATTTTATATTCTATCAAGCAGGTGTAGCGATGTTTGCGAAGCACCTGCCCAGAGGTGGAAGTTATACTCGTGTTTAGGGCGTATAAACGCTTTATAGATTGTAGCCAGATCAGATGGGGAAAAATACTTCTTACACCGATACAGAAAAACTAAGCACCTAGCAGCATTCTTAGCGATCTCAAATATATGGTCGTTCCAACGGAGGTCGTCGTTGACACACATGCCGAGCACTGAGAGCTTTTCGGTTTCTTCGATGTAAGTGCCATTCATGGACAATGGCATTGGGGGTATGTTTAGCTTTAACGACAGAAGACAACATTGAGTTTTTGAAGCATTAAACTCCACACTATTCCTATTACCCCATTTGACAATGCTGCATAAATTGGAGTTTAATGAGCTTGACATACTGCACCGTTGCAGTTGTACGTCCGCAGGCGAAGGACGTGAATTATCGAACGAATACGAAAAGCTGAGGGTAGAGTCGTCAGCAAAACACTTAAGTGGATTAGAAGTAACAGACAGAATATCATTTATAAGAATGAGGAAAAGAGTCGGAGAAGAACAGAGCCCTGGGGCACACCAGCATTTATTTTGTGGCAATCAGACTTGAATCCATCCAATACAACTTGTATTGAACGGTCCAGAAGATAGCTTCTAATCCAACGAACAAGAGTATTATCGATCCCAAAAGCATGCATTTTCGATAAGAGAGCTTCATGCCAAACTCTATCAAATGCCTTGGAGATATCAAAGCTTACGCATTGGCTTTGCCAGTGTGGAAGAACACCTCTTCAGAAGAATCGAGATCTTTGAGAACTCTTGCTACTATACGAGTGCGGAAAAAAATCTGTCCCGTGGAAAAATTTACATTCTCAAGTACAGGAGGCGCAACGTTGCTATGCGGCAGCGTGGAGCTGGCAGCGAAATTGGCGGCGAGCAAGTTTGCCTTCTCTGAAGAGTAAACTATTGGTTTGTTATTGTCGATGAGCGTTGGAACCGAAGATTTTGAGGAGTTTTTAATATTTTTTACAAATGACCAAAAATTGTTACTGCCTTTGGGACACTGCAGAATTTTTTGCCGTAATTTTTGGTCATGCAAAAATTTGGTTCTTTCAATAACGGAGTTGCATGAGTTCCTTGCTTGTTTGTGCTATTTCCGATTTTCCTCTATAGGGTTGGCTTTGTAGGATCGGAAACTTGTTTCTTTGAGCCTGATAGCTTCTTTACACTCAGAATTAAACCAGGATTTTTCTTTAGGCTTGATGCATTTTACTCTGTTAGGAATAAAAGCACAAATCCCTAGAAGAATCACATTTGTGATCATTTCAGCACTGGCATCAATGTCACTATCGAGGAAGCATAGTGACCAGTTAAAGTTTCGGAAAAAAGTATTCAGGCCGTCCCAGTTGGCTTTCTCGTATTGCCAAACGGTCCTGGTGGGAAGTTTTTCTTTAACTGAATGGGTGGAGGATGAGAAATTAGCTGAAATGACACAATGGTCTGAAGTGCCAAATGGAGAAGTTACACTAATGGTATATTTATCAGGGTGAGAAGTAAGAAACAAGTCAAGAGTATGGGCGGCTTGCCCAGCAACATCCGGTATACGCGTTGGCACATCGATCAGTTGGGTAAGGTGATGTAACCCGGCAAAAAGCTCGACATACCTTCCTTCGGGTGTTGTCTGACCAGAATAGCGGAGCCAGTTGGAATTGTGTACATTTAAATCGCCCGCAATAACGATTTCAGTGCGAGGACAAAGGGAAACAATTTTCGAGATGGAATCAGACAGTGCATCAAACTCGTTACAAGTCGAATTACTGTCAAGATTTGGACTCCTGTAAATAAAACAATAATGAATGACATGCTTGCGGACAGTGAATTTGAGCCATAAGAAGTTAAAGTACGTGTTGGAACATTGCCCATATTGCGGAAGGCTCTGGCAAGCAATATTATTTCTACATATTATTTCTAACATAGACATAGAGAAAAGAGTAATGGCACCAAGCTATACCCATGTAGAGCAAATTCTGATAAATCAGTATTTACTCCAACCTGGGTTTCACTTAATGCCAAAACAGCTGGCCTGTATTGAACAGTGTAGACGTACACGTGAAAGAAATTCTTTCGTAGGCCACGAACATTAGAATACACGACACGAAAATCACTTATAATTTTAAAATACATACTTACATACAAAACACAATTCTGACTAAGTCGAACCATGCAGTGAAAATTTAAATTAATTTCTGTAATAAATAAACTGTCTTAGGTGTTATGCCCATAAGACAGCTTGCATACAAAAAATCAATTTTAATATTCAGCACAATAAGACAAACTCAGATGCCCTTATCCATTTACCGCAAGCATTAGATGGGCATACGATGCCCACAGTAGATAAGAAAGAGGCAGTTAAGCACAAAGGTCTTGGGACAGATAAGGATGGCGAATCGTTGTTCGAGACAAATTTGGAAGACTCTCTTCCCCCTTCTTGTTATTTGATGTTGTGGTGTTGTTTGTGGCTGACATTCGATTTTACCTCTTTCTCAGGCTATCTCACATGACTTGATTCCGTACCAAACCACTACCAAGACGCTATACCATTTTGTTGACTTTTCCTTTATTTGTAATTACGAATAGTTACAGTGGCTTAAATATTTGTTTCTCTCGCTATTGATTATGACCCCACGAAACTCTAGCTGGCTCTGGTTACAAAAAAAAAACATCGAGAATCGAAGTATATGTTGACATTTCAAAAGAAATTCAGAATATGTTTAATAAATGAAAAATGAAAAGGTTTTCTAGGTTTTTTTTCGATTTAAGAGTGATTAAGGTAACAAAAAAATTGTTTGAAATGTTTGTGTGGAAGTACACGTTATAATTTCCTGACTGACGGCTTCCTCGTAAAATGATTTGGATAACCTATGGGAAGTATACAACAACATTGAATTTTTTTGTTTATCTTTATTATGAATATTACTACTACTCGAACGGGGATGATCCTCGTCACTTCTCGTAGTTGTGGACACGCAATAATATATGTTTAATCTGCTCCAACTGAATACCACAAAAGCCGCTCCTCATAGAACTGTATCACCAATTGGGAACACTTGATGTTTGCAATGAAAGCCGACACGAGTTCAGCTTGATAGACACCCTTAAATTGAGTGAGGAAGGTTAGCTTTCTGGTCGTGTCTGAAGCTCCAAAGATTTGCTCAGTATTGAGACCTCGATCGAATCCGTTCTTTTCGGGTTTCATGGCGCCTATTGCGTCATTTATTTTTATTATGTAACGCACTGCGTGGGCATTAGGAAGATAGGGAGGGGTGATATAGGAGGTGTCGATTAACATTGGTTTTGAATGCTTGCAGATCAAATGGCAAGGGAAAAGCTCGCCGGGTAAACTATTCCAAATTCGTGTCGTTTGGCTAAAAAAAGAATCCCTATATTTCACGGTACTTCCGAAATTGGGCTCAAGGGTGAACTGATGAGCATTCCTTGCAAGGCGAGTATTACGGGAGAAACATTTAAGGGGAGGAATGCAACTGGTTTCTTCGAGTGATGAACATTTTTTGTAAAAGAAACGATAAAATAAGGAAAGACATGAAACATTGCGTCGGTGTTCGAGAGGGGCATAGTGTCAGCGGCAGTTCTATTTCCTATCAATCTTAACTTTCGATTTTGTATTCTATCAAGCAGGTGTAGCGATGTTTGCGAAGCACCTGCCCAGAGGTGGAAGTTATACTCGTGTTTAGGGCGTATAAACGCTTTTAGCCAGATCAGATGGGGAAAAATACTTCTTACACCGATACAGAAAAACTAAGCACCTAGCAGCATTCTTAGCGATCTCAAATATATGGTCGTTCCAACGGAGGTCGTCGTTGACACACATGCCGAGTACTGAGAGCTTTTCGGTTTCTTCGATGTAAGTGCCATTCATGGACAATGGCATTGGGGGTATATTTAGCTTAACGACAGAAGACAACATTGAGTTTTTGAAGCATTAAACTCCACACGATTCCTATTACCCCATTTGACAATGCTGTATAAATTGGAGTTTAATGAGCTTGACATACTGCACCGTTGCAGTTGTACGTCCGCAGGCGAAGGACGTGAATTATCGAACGAATACGAAAAGCTGAGGGTAGAGTCGTCAGCAAAACACTTAAGTGGATTAGAAGTAACAGACAGAAGATCATTTATAAGAATGAGGAAAAGAGTCGGAGAAGAACAGAGCCCTGGGGCACACCAGCATTTATTTTGTGGCAATCAGACTTGAATCCATCCAATACAACTTGTATTGAACGGTCCAGAAGATAGCTTCTAATCCAACGAACAAGAGTATTATCGATCCCAAAAGCACGCATTTTCGATAAGAGAGCTTCATGCCAAACTCTATCAAATGCCTTGGAGATATCAAAGCTTACGCATTGGCTTTGCCAGTGTGGAAGAACACCTCTTTAGAAGAATCGAGATCTTTGAGAACTCTTGCTACTATACGAGTGCGGAAAAAAATCTGTCCCGTGGAAAAATTTACATTCTCAAGTACAGGAGGCGCAACGTTGCTATGCGGCAGCGTGGAGCTGGCAGCGAAATTGGCGGCGAGCAAGTTTGCCTTCTCTGAAGAGTAAACTATTGGTTTGTTATTGTCGATGAGCGTTGGAACCGAAGATTTTGAGGAGTTTTTAATATTTTTTACAAATGACCAAAAATTGTTACTGCCTTTGGGACACTGCAGAATTTTTTGCCGTAATTTTTGGTCGTGCAAAAATTTGGTTCTTTCAATAACGGAGTTGCATGAGTTCCTTGCTTGTTTGTGCTTTTTCCGATTTTCCTCTGTAGGGTTGGCTTTGTAGGATCGGAAACTTGTTTCTTTGAGCCTGATAGCTTCTTTACACTCAGAATTAAACCAGGATTTTTCTTTAGGCTTGATGCATTTTACTCTGTTAGGAATAAAAGCACGCATCCATAGAAGAATCACATTTGTGATCATTTCAGCACTGGCATCAATGTCACTATCGAGGAAGCATAGTGACCAGTTAAAGTTTCGGAAAAAAGTATTCAGGCCGTCCCAGTTGGCTTTCTCGTATTGCCAAACGGTCCTGGTGGGAAGTTTTTCTTTAACTGAATGGGTGGAGGATGAGAAATTAGCTGAAATGACACAATGGTCTGAAGTGCCAAATGGAGAAGTTACACTAATGGTATATTTATCAGGGTGAGAAGTAAGAAACAAGTCAAGAGTATGGGCGGCTTGCCCAGCAACATCCGGTATACGCGTTGGCACATCGATCAGTTGGGTAAGGTGATGTAACCCGGCAAAAAGCTCGACATACCTTCCTTCGGGTGTTGTCTGACCAGAATAGCGGAGCCAGTTGGAATTGTGTACATTTAAATCGCCCGCAATAACGATTTCAGTGCGAGGACAAAGGGAAACAATTTTCGAGATAGAATCAGACAGTGCATCAAACTCGTTACAAGTCGAATTACTGTCAAGATTTGGACTCCTGTAAATAAAACAATAATGAATGACATGCTTGCGGACAGTGAATTTGAGCCATAAGAAGTTAAAGTACGTGTTGGAACATTGCCCATATTGCGGAAGGCTCTGGCAAGCAATATTATTTCTACATATTATTTCTAACATAGACATAGAGAAAAGAGTAATGACACCAAGCTATACCCATGTAGAGCAAATTCTGATAAATCAGTATTTACTCCAACCTGGGTTTCACTTAATGCCAAAACAGCTGGCCTGTATTGAACAGTGTAGACGTACACGTGAAAGAAATTCTTTCGTAGGCCACGAACATTAGAATACACGACACGAAAATCACTTATAATTTTAAAATACATACTTACATACAAAACACAATTCTGACTAAGTCGAACCATGCAGTGAAAATTTAAATTAATTTCTGTAATAAATAAACTGTCTTAGGTGTTATGCCCATAAGACAGCTTGCATACAAAAAATCAATTTTAATATTCAGCACAATAAGACAAACTCAGATGCCCTTATCCATTTACCGCAAGCATTAGATGGGCATACAATGCCCACAGTAGATAAGAAAGAGGCAGTTAAGCACAAAGGTCTTGGGACAGATAAGGAAGGCGATTCGTTGTTCGAGACAAATTTGGAAGACTCTCTTCTTCCCTTCTTGTTATTTGATGTTGTGGTGTTGTTTGTGGCTGACATTCGATTTTACCTCTTTCTCAGGCTATCTCACATGACTTGATTCCGTACCAAACCACTACCTAGACGCTATACCATTTTCTTGACTTTTCCTTTATTTGTAATTACGAATAGTTAACAGGGGCTTAAATATTTGTTTCTCTCGCTATTGATTATGACCCCACGAAACTCTAGCTGGCTCTGGTTACAAAAAAAAAAACATCGAGAATCGAAGTTTATGTTGACATTTCAAAAGAAATTCAGAATATGTTTAATAAATGAAAAATGTAAAGGTTTTCTAGGTTTTTTTCGATTTAAGAGTGATTAAGGTAAAAAAAAATTGTTTGAAATGTTTGTGTGGAAGTACACGTTATAATTTCCTGACTGACGGCTTCCTCGTAAAATGATTTGGATAACCTATGGGAAGTATACAACAACATTGAATTTTTTTGTTTATCTTTATTATGAATATTACTACTACTCGAACCGGGATGATCCTCGTCACTTCTCGTAGTTGTGGACACGCAATAATATATGTTTAATCTGCTCCAACTGAATACCACAAAAGCCGCTCCTCATAGAACTGTATCACCAATTGGGAACACTTGATGTTTGCAATGAAAGCCGGCACGAGTTCAGCTTGATCGACACCCTTAAATTGAGTGAGGAAGGTTAGCTTTCCGGTCGTGTCTGAAGCTCCAAAGATTTTCTCAGTATTGAGACCTCGATCGAATCCGTTCTTTTCGGGTTTCATGGCGCCTATTGCGTCATTTTTTTTTTATAATGTAACGCACTGCGCGGGCATTAGGAAGATAGGGAGGGGAGATATAGGAGGTGTTGATTAACATTGGTTTTGAATGCTTGCAGATCAAATGGCAAGGGAAAAGCTCGCCGGGTAAACTAAAGAGTATTATCGATCCCAAAAGCACGCATTTTCGATAAGAGAGCTTCATGCCAAACTCTATCAAATGCCTTGGAGATATCAAAGCTTACGCATTGGCTTTGCCAGTGTGGAAGAACACCTCTTTAGAAGAATCGAGATCTTTGAGAACTCTTGCTACTATACGAGTGCGGAAAAAAATCTGTCCCGTGGAAAAATTTACATTCTCAAGTACAGGAGGCGCAACGTTGCTATGCGGCAGCGTGGAGCTGGCAGCGAAATTGGCGGCGAGCAAGTTTGCCTTCTCTGAAGAGTAAACTATTGGTTTGTTATTGTCGATGAGCGTTGGAACCGAAGATTTTGAGGAGTTTTTAATATTTTTTACAAATGACCAAAAATTGTTACTGCCTTTGGGACACTGCAGAATTTTTTGCCGTAATTTTTGGTCGTGCAAAAATTTGGTTCTTTCAATAACGGTGTTGTATGAGTTCCTTGCTTGTTTGTGCTTTTTCCGATTTTCCTCTGTAGGGTTGGCTTTGTAGGATCGGAAACTTGTTTCTTTGAGCCTGATAGCTTCTTTACACTCAGAATTAAACCAGGATTTTTCTTTAGGCTTGATGCATTTTACTCTGTTAGGAATAAAAGCACGCATCCATAGAAGAATCACATTTGTGATCATTTCAGCACTGGCATCAATGTCACTATCGAGGAAGCATAGTGACCAGTTAAAGTTTCGGAAAAAAGTATTCAGGCCGTCCCAGTTGGCTTTCTCGTATTGCCAAACGGTCCTGGTGGGAAGTTTTTCTTTAACTGAATGGGTGGAGGATGAGAAATTAGCTGAAATGACACAATGGTCTGAAGTGCCAAATGGAGAAGTTACACTAATGGTATATTTATCAGGGTGAGAAGTAAGAAACAAGTCAAGAGTAAGTAAGTAAGTAAGTAAGTAAGTAAGTAATTCATTTATTTATCGATGTTTTTATACAGTTTCAGTAGACATAATGAATTTTAAAGCTTTGACATAGCCGTCAGCTCAGTTGGCAAAGTATATAAAACAATTTTTTAATTTATAAATAAAATTTAAATGAATTGATTTAAATGAATTCAGACATTAATAGATTTCGATACATATAAATTGAGTTTAAAAAACAATACAATAATTTCCAATTTACACCATTTAATAATTCTATTGTTTCTTGCATTGTAAAGCTGTTTTTCTTAAAAAAATTTAGTCTTTGAGGTTTAAATACTGGACAAATGCTTATAAAATGGAAGCAGTCTTCTTTTGCTTTAATATTGCAGAGGGTACAGAATTGCTGGAATTTTCCGTTGTATGGACTGCCAATTAAGGTTAAAAGCTCACATCTGGATTTGAAAATTAGGGATATTTCTTTATAGCTGAATGTGTCTTGAAAGTAATTATTGTCCAACAGGTTATGGTTGAGTTGTGAGTAAATTATTCTGCTCTCAGACTGCTCAGCTTCTCCTACTAATTTTTCTCGAACATAGTCTTCGTGTTTTTGAATTACGTTGTAAAGCTGCTCCTTTAGTTGAACTAAGTTATTCAAATCAAATTGGATACCTTCCCCACAGCTATCACCAATATTTTGCCACTTTGCGATCCACCAGTCCTTATTCCGCATTTCATAAAGGAGCATTTTCTTGGTCAAACGAGCATCTGAATGTGAAGCAACTTTATGGATGTAGTCTGCCTGCAGCTTAAGGGTGTTGGTAAACAGTTTCGCAATTCCCGTTTCCAAGTAAACTGCGTAGTTAGGTGTTCCATTTGGCAAATTAAAAAGTTTTTTTATGAAATTTCTTTGGAGCTTTTCTACAACATCAAATTCATCCGTTCCCCAAACTTGTGCCGCATAGCAAAGAGATGTTTTTACAACACATTCAAAAATTTTCCATTTAGCTGACAACAATACATTTTGGTTTGAGAAAATATTCCTCCAAGTCATATTTATCAAACTTTGGGAGGACTTCGCTTTTTCAGATAGATGATTTTTGAAATCCATCATTTTGTTCAACTTGACGCCTAAATAGTTGTAATCCTTAGTGATTTCAAGCCGATGATCATTGAAGAACCAACTTTCTCTAACCAAACTGTGAGAAGATCTTGAGAATACCATGATTTTAGATTTTTCAGTATTTATTGTAAGTCCCCATGTGATACAGTATGTTGCCAACCGATTTATCATAAGCTGCAAATTTTCTGGTGACTCTGAAAGAATCACTAGATCGTCTGCATACAGAAGAACATTGATTGTAGTGTCAGCTATCCGAATCCCACCAGGAAGATATTTGCCAATATCGTTAATATACAACGCAAACAACAAAGCACTCAGAGGGCATCCTTGTTTGACACCAGCGTTAGTATCAAAATATTGTGAGAACGTAGATCCATCCCATACCGATGCTTCTGTACCAGTATACATGTTCTTTAATACATTTAAGAGCTTTGTAGAGATTCACAAGGTCGAAAGCTGCCTTAAAATCAACAAAAAAAGCGTAAATCTTCTTATTTCTGGCTTGGAATGCTTTAACAATTGACGTTAATACGAATATTTGATCAACAGTACAATAGTTTTTCCTGAAACCCGCTTGGAAGTCTGTTAAAATGCTGTTGTTATCAGCCCACATTTCTATTCTGTTCACGAGAACACCGCAAAATATTTTGGCCATAACGTTCATAAATGATATTCCCCTATAATTCTCGACGTTGTTTATATCACCTTTCTTATGAATAGGGAAAATAACAGATTTTTTGAACGAAGAGGGAATGAAACCGGTTGAAAAAATGTTGTTGAAAAGCTGCTTTAGCTTGTTAATGAAAGCTGGTGTTGCATTTTTGAAGTATTCATATGGAACTCCGTCTTCGCCTGGTGCTTTTCCATCTTTCGCTTTTTGAAGTACCATTTTTATTTCATTTTCGTCTATTTCAGAGTCCAAAGTTTCCTCTATAACCAGTGGTTCTGCATAAGAAAAGGACAAATCAGACTTATTGGAGAGCAGGTTTTTGAAGTGGTATGAAAGATGTTCTGCGGATATATTTGTACCAATTACAAAGTTGGATCCATTTATTTCTTTAGCTAGGTTCCAAAAGTCTTTTGAATTACTGGCCAGACTTAGAGATTTTGCTTGAATATTTTCAAATTCAGCTTTTTTTTTTCGACATAAATGCTTGTACTTGGAGTTTGAGTCAACGTACCATTTTCTAAGTTCCTCAGTATAATAGTTCCGTAGTGCTTTTAAAAGAGCAAATGATTTTCTTCGGGCATTCATACATTCTTTATCGAACCACTTTTTTTTGAATTTTGTAATATATCCAGAAGGTTGGTCTGGTGAAGATTTTCTTATAAGCAATATTATTTTCTCTGAAAACAACTCGACAGATTCATCAACTGAAAAAGTCTCAGAGATATGTAAATCCAGATTATTTTGGTAGGTATACAGGTTTTCAATTTTCCATTTAAGAACAAGTCAAGAGTATGGGCGGCTTGCCCAGCAACATCCGGTATACGCGTTGGCATATCGATCAGTTGGGTAAGGTGATGTAACCCGGCAAAGAGCTCGACATACCTTCCTTCGGGTGTTGTCTGACCAGAATAGCGGAGCCAGTTGGAATTGTGTACATTTAAATCGCCCGCAATAACGATTTCAGTGCGAGGACAAAGGGAAACAATTTTCGAGATAGAATCAGACAGTGCATCAAACTCGTTACAAGTCGAATTACTGTCAAGATTTGGACTCCTGTAAATAAAACAATAATGAATGACATGCTTGCGGACAGTGAATTTGAGCCATAAGAAGTTAAAGTACGTGTTGGAACATTGCCCATATTGCGGAAGGCTCTGGCAAGCAATATTATTTCTACATATTATTTCTAACATAGACATAGAGAAAAGAGTAATGACACCAAGCTATACCCATGTAGAGCAAATTCTGATAAATCAGTATTTACTCCAACCTGGGTTTCACTTAATGCCAAAACAGCTGGCCTGTATTGAACAGTGTAGACGTACACGTGAAAGAAATTCTTTCGTAGGCCACGAACATTAGAATACACGACACGAAAATCACTTATAATTTTAAAATACATACTTACATACAAAACACAATTCTGACTAAGTCGAACCATGCAGTGAAAATTTAAATTAATTTCTGTAATAAATAAACTGTCTTAGGTGTTATGCCCATAAGACAGCTTGCATACAAAAAATCAATTTTAATATTCAGCACAATAAGACAAACTCAGATGCCCTTATCCATTTACCGCAAGCATTAGATGGGCATACGATGCCCACAGTAGATAAGAAAGAGGCAGTTAAGCACAAAGGTCTTGGGACAGATAAGGATGGCGATTCGTTGTTCGAGACAAATTTGGAAGACTCTCTTCTTCCCTTCTTGTTATTTGATGTTGTGGTGTTGTTTGTGGCTGACATTCGATTTTACCTCTTTCTCAGGCTATCTCACATGACTTGATTCCGTACCAAACCACTACCTAGACGCTATACCATTTTCTTGACTTTTCCTTTATTTGTAATTACGAATAGTTAACAGGGGCCTAAATATTTGTTTCTCTCGCTATTGATTATGACCCCACGAAACTCTAGCTGGCTCTGGTTACAAAAAAAAAAACATCGAGAATCGAAGTTTATGTTGACATTTCAAAAGAAATTCAGAATATGTTTAATAAATGAAAAATGTAAAGGTTTTCTAGGTTTTTTTCGATTTAAGAGTGATTAAGGTAAAAAAAAATTGTTTGAAATGTTTGTGTGGAAGTACACGTTATAATTTCCTGACTGACGGCTTCCTCGTAAAATGATTTGGATAACCTATGGGAAGTATACAACAACATTGAATTTTTTTGTTTATCTTTATTATGAATATTACTACTACTCGAACCGGGATGATCCTCGTCACTTCTCGTAGTTGTGGACACGCAATAATATATGTTTAATCTGCTCCAACTGAATACCACAAAAGCCGCTCCTCATAGAACTGTATCACCAATTGGGAACACTTGATGTTTGCAATGAAAGCCGGCACGAGTTCAGCTTGATCGACACCCTTAAATTGAGTGAGGAAGGTTAGCTTTCCGGTCGTGTCTGAAGCTCCAAAGATTTTCTCAGTATTAAGACCTCGATCGAATCCGTTCTTTTCGGGTTTCATGGCGCCTATTGCGTCATTTTTTTTTTTATAATGTAACGCACTGCGCGGGCATTAGGAAGATAGGGAGGGGAGATAAAGGAGGTGTCGATTAACATTGGTTTTGAATGCTTGCAGATCAAATGGCAAGGGAAAAGCTCGCCGGGTAAACTATTCCAAATTCGTATCGTTTGGCTAAAAAAGAATCCCTATATTTCACGGTACTTCCGAAATTGGGCTCAAGGGTGAACTGATGAGCATTCCTTGCAAGGCGAGTATTACGGGAGAAACATTAAAGGGGAGGAATGCAACTGGTTTCTTCGAGTGATGAACATTTTTTGTAAAAGAAACGATAAAATAAGGAAAGACATGAAACATTGCGTCGGTGTTCGAGAGGGGCAATGTGTCAGCGGCAGTTCTATTTCCTATCAATCTTAACTTTCGATTTTGTATTCTATCAAGCAGGTGTAGCGATGTTTGCGAAGCATCTGCTCAGAGGTGGAAGTTATACTCGTGTTTAGGGCGTATAAACGCTTTATAGATTGTAGCCAGATCAGATGGGGAAAAATACTTCTTACACCGATACAGAAAAACTAAGCACCTAGCAGCATTCTTAGCGATCTCAAATATATGGTCGTTCCAACGGAGGTCGTCGTTGACACACATGCCGAGTACTGAGAGCTTTTCGGTTTCTTCGATGTAAGTGCCATTCATGGACAATGGCATTGGGGGTATGTTTAGCTTTAACGACAGAAGACAACATTGAGTTTTTGAAGCATTAAACTCCACACGATTCCTATTACCCCATTTGACAATGCTGTATAAATTGGAGTTTAATGAGCTTGACATACTGCACCGTTGCAGTTGTACGTCCGCAGGCGAAGGATATGAATTATCGAACGAATACGAAAAGCTGAGGGTAGAGTCGTCAGCAAAACACTTAAGTGGATTAGAAGTAACAGACAGAAGATCATTTATAAGAATGAGGAAAAGAGTCGGAGAAGAACAGAGCCCTGGGGCACACCAGCATTTATTTTGTGGCAATCAGACTTGAATCCATCCAATACAACTTGTATTGAACGGTCCAGAAGATAGCTTCTAATCCAACGAACAAGAGTATTATCGATCCCAAAAGCACGCATTTTCGATAAGAGAGCTTCATGCCAAACTCTATCAAATGCCTTGGAGATATCAAAGCTTACGCATTGGCTTTGCCAGTGTGGAAGAACACCTCTTCAGAAGAATGGAGATCTTTGAGAACTCTTGCTACTATACGAGTGCAGAAAAAAATCTGTCCCGTGGAAAAATTTACATTCTCAAGTACAGGAGGCGCAACGTTGCTATGCGGCAGCGAAATTGGCGGCGAGCAAGTTTGCCTTCTCTGAAGAGTAAACTATTGGTTTGTTATTGTCGATGAGCGTTGGAACCGAAGATTTTGAGGAGTTTTTAATATTTTTTACAAATGACCAAAAATTGTTACTGCCTTTGGGACACTGCAGAATTTTTTTGCCGTAATTTTTGGTCATGCAAAAATTTGGTTCTTTCAATAACGGAGTTGCATGAGTTCCTTGCTTGTTTGTGCTTTTTCCGATTTTCCTCTGTAGGGTTGGCTTTGTAGGATCGGAAACTTGTTTCTTTGAGCCTGATAGCTTCTTTACACTCAGAATTAAACCAGGATTTTTCTTTAGGCTTGATGCATTTTACTCTGTTAGGAATAAAAGCACAAATCCCTAGAAGAATCACATTTGTGATCATTTCAGCACTGGCATCAATGTCACTATCGAGGAAGCATAGTGACCAGTTAAAGTTTCGGAAAAAAGTATTCAGGCCGTCCCAGTTGGCTTTCTCGTATTGCCAAACGGTCCTGGTGGGAAGTTTTTCTTTAACTGAATGGGTGGAGGATGAGAAATTAGCTGAAATGACACAATGGTCTGAAGTGCCAAATGGAGAAGTTACACTAATGGTATATTTATCAGGGTGAGAAGTAAGAAACAAGTCAAGAGTATGGGCGGCTTGCCCAGCAACATCCGGTATACGCTTTGGCACATCGATCAGTTGGGTAAGGTGATGTAACCCGGCAAAGAGCTCGACATACCTTCCTTCGGGTGTTGTCTGACCAGAATAGCGGAGCCAGTTGGAATTGTGTACATTTAAATCGCCCGCAATAACGATTTCAGTGCGAGGACAAAGGGAAACAATTTTCGAGATAGAATCAGACAGTGCATCAAACTCGTTACAAGTCGAATTACTGTCAAGATTTGGACTCCTGTAAATAAAACAATAATGAATGACATGCTTGCGGACAGTGAATTTGAGCCATAAGAAGTTAAAGTACGTGTTGGAACGTTGCCCATATTGCGGAAGGCTCTGGCAAGCAATATTATTTCTAACATAGACCACGAAACCATGATTGGAAAAGAGTAATGACACCAAGCTATACCCATGTAGAGCAAATTCTGATAAATCAGTATTTACTCCAACCTGGGTTTCACTTAATGCCAAAACAGCTGGCCTGTATTGAACAGTGTAGACGTACACGTGAAAGAAATTCTTTCGTAGGCCACGAACATTAGAATACACGACACGAAAATCACTTATAATTTTAAAATACATACTTACATACAAAACACAATTCTGACTAAGTCGAACCATGCAGTGAAAATTTAAATTAATTTCTGTAATAAACAAACTGTCTTAGGTGTTATGCCCATAAGACAGCTTGCATACAAAAAATCAATTTTAATATTCAGCACAATAAGACAAACTCAGATGCCCTTATCCATTTACCGCAAGCATTAGATGGGCATACGATGCCCACAGTAGATAAGAAAGAGGCAGTTAAGCACAAAGGTCTTGGGACAGATAAGGATGGCGATTCGTTGTTCGAGACAAATTTGGAAGACTCTCTTCTTCCCTTCTTGTTATTTGATGTTGTGGTGTTGTTTGTGGCTGACATTCGATTTTACCTCTTTCTCAGGCTATCTCACATGACTTGATTCCGTACCAAACCACTACCTAGACGCTATACCATTTTCTTGACTTTTCCTTTATTTGTAATTACGAATAGTTAACAGGGGCCTAAATATTTGTTTCTCTCGCTATTGATTATGACCCCACGAAACTCTAGCTGGCTCTGGTTACAAAAAAAAAAACATCGAGAATCGAAGTTTATGTTGACATTTCAAAAGAAATTCAGAATATGTTTAATAAATGAAAAATGTAAAGGTTTTCTAGGTTTTTTTCGATTTAAGAGTGATTAAGGTAAAAAAAAATTGTTTGAAATGTTTGTGTGGAAGTACACGTTATAATTTCCTGACTGACGGCTTCCTCGTAAAATGATTTGGATAACCTATGGGAAGTATACAACAACATTGAATTTTTTTGTTTATCTTTATTATGAATATTACTACTACTCGAACCGGGATGATCCTCGTCACTTCTCGTAGTTGTGGACACGCAATAATATATGTTTAATCTGCTCCAACTGAATACCACAAAAGCCGCTCCTCATAGAACTGTATCACCAATTGGGAACACTTGATGTTTGCAATGAAAGCCGGCACGAGTTCAGCTTGATCGACACCCTTAAATTGAGTGAGGAAGGTTAGCTTTCCGGTCGTGTCTGAAGCTCCAAAGATTTTCTCAGTATTAAGACCTCGATCGAATCCGTTCTTTTCGGGTTTCATGGCGCCTATTGCGTCATTTTTTTTTTTATAATGTAACGCACTGCGCGGGCATTAGGAAGATAGGGAGGGGAGATAAAGGAGGTGTCGATTAACATTGGTTTTGAATGCTTGCAGATCAAATGGCAAGGGAAAAGCTCGCCGGGTAAACTATTCCAAATTCGTATCGTTTGGCTAAAAAAGAATCCCTATATTTCACGGTACTTCCGAAATTGGGCTCAAGGGTGAACTGATGAGCATTCCTTGCAAGGCGAGTATTACGGGAGAAACATTAAAGGGGAGGAATGCAACTGGTTTCTTCGAGTGATGAACATTTTTTGTAAAAGAAACGATAAAATAAGGAAAGACATGAAACATTGCGTCGGTGTTCGAGAGGGGCAATGTGTCAGCGGCAGTTCTATTTCCTATCAATCTTAACTTTCGATTTTGTATTCTATCAAGCAGGTGTAGCGATGTTTGCGAAGCATCTGCTCAGAGGTGGAAGTTATACTCGTGTTTAGGGCGTATAAACGCTTTATAGATTGTAGCCAGATCAGATGGGGAAAAATACTTCTTACACCGATACAGAAAAACTAAGCACCTAGCAGCATTCTTAGCGATCTCAAATATATGGTCGTTCCAACGGAGGTCGTCGTTGACACACATGCCGAGTACTGAGAGCTTTTCGGTTTCTTCGATGTAAGTGCCATTCATGGACAATGGCATTGGGGGTATGTTTAGCTTTAACGACAGAAGACAACATTGAGTTTTTGAAGCATTAAACTCCACACGATTCCTATTACCCCATTTGACAATGCTGTATAAATTGGAGTTTAATGAGCTTGACATACTGCACCGTTGCAGTTGTACGTCCGCAGGCGAAGGACATGAATTATCGAACGAATACGAAAAGCTGAGGGTAGAGTCGTCAGCAAAACACTTAAGTGGATTAGAAGTAACAGACAGAAGATCATTTATAAGAATGAGGAAAAGAGTCGGAGAAGAACAGAGCCCTGGGGCACACCAGCATTTATTTTGTGGCAATCAGACTTGAATCCATCCAATACAACTTGTATTGAACGGTCCAGAAGATAGCTTCTAATCCAACGAACAAGAGTATTATCGATCCCAAAAGCACGCATTTTCGATAAGAGAGCTTCATGCCAAACTCTATCAAATGCCTTGGAGATATCAAAGCTTACGCATTGGCTTTGCCAGTGTGGAAGAACACCTCTTCAGAAGAATGGAGATCTTTGAGAACTCTTGCTACTATACGAGTGCAGAAAAAAATCTGTCCCGTGGAAAAATTTACATTCTCAAGTACAGGAGGCGCAACGTTGCTATGCGGCAGCGAAATTGGCGGCGAGCAAGTTTGCCTTCTCTGAAGAGTAAACTATTGGTTTGTTATTGTCGATGAGCGTTGGAACCGAAGATTTTGAGGAGTTTTTAATATTTTTTACAAATGACCAAAAATTGTTACTGCCTTTGGGACACTGCAGAATTTTTTTGCCGTAATTTTTGGTCATGCAAAAATTTGGTTCTTTCAATAACGGAGTTGCATGAGTTCCTTGCTTGTTTGTGCTTTTTCCGATTTTCCTCTGTAGGGTTGGCTTTGTAGGATCGGAAACTTGTTTCTTTGAGCCTGATAGCTTCTTTACACTCAGAATTAAACCAGGATTTTTCTTTAGGCTTGATGCATTTTACTCTGTTAGGAATAAAAGCACAAATCCCTAGAAGAATCACATTTGTGATCATTTCAGCACTGGCATCAATGTCACTATCGAGGAAGCATAGTGACCAGTTAAAGTTTCGGAAAAAAGTATTCAGGCCGTCCCAGTTGGCTTTCTCGTATTGCCAAACGGTCCTGGTGGGAAGTTTTTCTTTAACTGAATGGGTGGAGGATGAGAAATTAGCTGAAATGACACAATGGTCTGAAGTGCCAAATGGAGAAGTTACACTAATGGTATATTTATCAGGGTGAGAAGTAAGAAACAAGTCAAGAGTATGGGCGGCTTGCCCAGCAACATCCGGTATACGCTTTGGCACATCGATCAGTTGGGTAAGGTGATGTAACCCGGCAAAGAGCTCGACATACCTTCCTTCGGGTGTTGTCTGACCAGAATAGCGGAGCCAGTTGGAATTGTGTACATTTAAATCGCCCGCAATAACGATTTCAGTGCGAGGACAAAGGGAAACAATTTTCGAGATAGAATCAGACAGTGCATCAAACTCGTTACAAGTCGAATTACTGTCAAGATTTGGACTCCTGTAAATAAAACAATAATGAATGACATGCTTGCGGACAGTGAATTTGAGCCATAAGAAGTTAAAGTACGTGTTGGAACGTTGCCCATATTGCGGAAGGCTCTGGCAAGCAATATTATTTCTAACATAGACCACGAAACCATGATTGGAAAAGAGTAATGACACCAAGCTATACCCATGTAGAGCAAATTCTGATAAATCAGTATTTACTCCAACCTGGGTTTCACTTAATGCCAAAACAGCTGGCCTGTATTGAACAGTGTAGACGTACACGTGAAAGAAATTCTTTCGTAGGCCACGAACATTAGAATACACGACACGAAAATCACTTATAATTTTAAAATACATACTTACATACAAAACACAATTCTGACTAAGTCGAACCATGCAGTGAAAATTTAAATTAATTTCTGTAATAAACAAATTGTCTTAGGTGTTATGCCCATAAGACAGCTTGCATACAAAAAATCAATTTTAATATTCAGCACAATAAGACAAACTCAGATGCCCTTATCCATTTACCGCAAGCATTAGATGGTCATACGATGCCTACAGTAGATAAGAAAGAGGCAGTTAAGCACAAAGGTCTTGTGCATCACACTCGTTACAAGTCGAATTACTGTCAAGATTTGGACTCCTGTAAATAAAACAATAATGAATGACATGCTTGCGGACAGTGAATTTGAGCCATAAGAAGTTAAAGTACGTGTTGGAACATTGCCCATATTGCGGAAGGCTCTGGCAAGCAATATTATTTCTACATATTATTTCTAACATAGACATAGAGAAAAGAGTAATGACACCAAGCTATACCCATGTAGAGCAAATTCTGATAAATCAGTATTTACTCCAACCTGGGTTTCACTTAATGCCAAAACAGCTGGCCTGTATTGAACAGTGTAGACGTACACGTGAAAGAAATTCTTTCGTAGGCCACGAACATTAGAATACACGACACGAAAATCACTTATAATTTTAAAATACATACTTACATACAAAACACAATTCTGACTAAGTCGAACCATGCAGTGAAAATTTAAATTAATTTCTGTAATAAATAAACTGTCTTAGGTGTTATGCCCATAAGACAGCTTGCATACAAAAAATCAATTTTAATATTCAGCACAATAAGACAAACTCAGATGCCCTTATCCATTTACCGCAAGCATTAGATGGGCATACGATGCCCACAGTAGATAAGAAAGAGGCAGTTAAGCACAAAGGTCTTGGGACAGATAAGGATGGCGATTCGTTGTTCGAGACAAATTTGGAAGACTCTCTTCTTCCCTTCTTGTTATTTGATGTTGTGGTGTTGTTTGTGGCTGACATTCGATTTTACCTCTTTCTCAGGCTATCTCACATGACTTGATTCCGTACCAAACCACTACCTAGACGCTATACCATTTTCTTGACTTTTCCTTTATTTGTAATTACGAATAGTTAACAGGGGCCTAAATATTTGTTTCTCTCGCTATTGATTATGACCCCACGAAACTCTAGCTGGCTCTGGTTACAAAAAAAAAAACATCGAGAATCGAAGTTTATGTTGACATTTCAAAAGAAATTCAGAATATGTTTAATAAATGAAAAATGTAAAGGTTTTCTAGGTTTTTTTCGATTTAAGAGTGATTAAGGTAAAAAAAAATTGTTTGAAATGTTTGTGTGGAAGTACACGTTATAATTTCCTGACTGACGGCTTCCTCGTAAAATGATTTGGATAACCTATGGGAAGTATACAACAACATTGAATTTTTTTGTTTATCTTTATTATGAATATTACTACTACTCGAACCGGGATGATCCTCGTCACTTCTCGTAGTTGTGGACACGCAATAATATATGTTTAATCTGCTCCAACTGAATACCACAAAAGCCGCTCCTCATAGAACTGTATCACCAATTGGGAACACTTGATGTTTGCAATGAAAGCCGGCACGAGTTCAGCTTGATCGACACCCTTAAATTGAGTGAGGAAGGTTAGCTTTCCGGTCGTGTCTGAAGCTCCAAAGATTTTCTCAGTATTAAGACCTCGATCGAATCCGTTCTTTTCGGGTTTCATGGCGCCTATTACGTCATTTTTTTTTTTATAATGTAACGCACTGCGCGGGCATTAGGAAGATAGGGAGGGGAGATAAAGGAGGTGTCGATTAACATTGGTTTTGAATGCTTGCAGATCAAATGGCAAGGGAAAAGCTCGCCGGGTAAACTATTCCAAATTCGTATCGTTTGGCTAAAAAAGAATCCCTATATTTCACGGTACTTCCGAAATTGGGCTCAAGGGTGAACTGATGAGCATTCCTTGCAAGGCGAGTATTACGGGAGAAACATTAAAGGGGAGGAATGCAACTGGTTTCTTCGAGTGATGAACATTTTTTGTAAAAGAAACGATAAAATAAGGAAAGACATGAAACATTGCGTCGGTGTTCGAGAGGGGCAATGTGTCAGCGGCAGTTCTATTTCCTATCAATCTTAACTTTCGATTTTGTATTCTATCAAGCAGGTGTAGCGATGTTTGCGAAGCATCTGCTCAGAGGTGGAAGTTATACTCGTGTTTAGGGCGTATAAACGCTTTATAGATTGTAGCCAGATCAGATGGGGAAAAATACTTCTTACACCGATACAGAAAAACTAAGCACCTAGCAGCATTCTTAGCGATCTCAAATATATGGTCGTTCCAACGGAGGTCGTCGTTGACACACATGCCGAGTACTGAGAGCTTTTCGGTTTCTTCGATGTAAGTGCCATTCATGGACAATGGCATTGGGGGTATGTTTAGCTTTAACGACAGAAGACAACATTGAGTTTTTGAAGCATTAAACTCCACACGATTCCTATTACCCCATTTGACAATGCTGTATAAATTGGAGTTTAATGAGCTTGACATACTGCACCGTTGCAGTTGTACGTCCGCAGGCGAAGGACATGAATTATCGAACGAATACGAAAAGCTGAGGGTAGAGTCGTCAGCAAAACACTTAAGTGGATTAGAAGTAACAGACAGAAGATCATTTATAAGAATGAGGAAAAGAGTCGGAGAAGAACAGAGCCCTGGGGCACACCAGCATTTATTTTGTGGCAATCAGACTTGAATCCATCCAATACAACTTGTATTGAACGGTCCAGAAGATAGCTTCTAATCCAACGAACAAGAGTATTATCGATCCCAAAAGCACGCATTTTCGATAAGAGAGCTTCATGCCAAACTCTATCAAATGCCTTGGAGATATCAAAGCTTACGCATTGGCTTTGCCAGTGTGGAAGAACACCTCTTCAGAAGAATGGAGATCTTTGAGAACTCTTGCTACTATACGAGTGCAGAAAAAAATCTGTCCCGTGGAAAAATTTACATTCTCAAGTACAGGAGGCGCAACGTTGCTATGCGGCAGCGAAATTGGCGGCGAGCAAGTTTGCCTTCTCTGAAGAGTAAACTATTGGTTTGTTATTGTCGATGAGCGTTGGAACCGAAGATTTTGAGGAGTTTTTAATATTTTTTACAAATGACCAAAAATTGTTACTGCCTTTGGGACACTGCAGAATTTTTTTGCCGTAATTTTTGGTCATGCAAAAATTTGGTTCTTTCAATAACGGAGTTGCATGAGTTCCTTGCTTGTTTGTGCTTTTTCCGATTTTCCTCTGTAGGGTTGGCTTTGTAGGATCGGAAACTTGTTTCTTTGAGCCTGATAGCTTCTTTACACTCAGAATTAAACCAGGATTTTTCTTTAGGCTTGATGCATTTTACTCTGTTAGGAATAAAAGCACAAATCCCTAGAAGAATCACATTTGTGATCATTTCAGCACTGGCATCAATGTCACTATCGAGGAAGCATAGTGACCAGTTAAAGTTTCGGAAAAAAGTATTCAGGCCGTCCCAGTTGGCTTTCTCGTATTGCCAAACGGTCCTGGTGGGAAGTTTTTCTTTAACTGAATGGGTGGAGGATGAGAAATTAGCTGAAATGACACAATGGTCTGAAGTGCCAAATGGAGAAGTTACACTAATGGTATATTTATCAGGGTGAGAAGTAAGAAACAAGTCAAGAGTATGGGCGGCTTGCCCAGCAACATCCGGTATACGCTTTGGCACATCGATCAGTTGGGTAAGGTGATGTAACCCGGCAAAGAGCTCGACATACCTTCCTTCGGGTGTTGTCTGACCAGAATAGCGGAGCCAGTTGGAATTGTGTACATTTAAATCGCCCGCAATAACGATTTCAGTGCGAGGACAAAGGGAAACAATTTTCGAGATAGAATCAGACAGTGCATCAAACTCGTTACAAGTCGAATTACTGTCAAGATTTGGACTCCTGTAAATAAAACAATAATGAATGACATGCTTGCGGACAGTGAATTTGAGCCATAAGAAGTTAAAGTACGTGTTGGAACGTTGCCCATATTGCGGAAGGCTCTGGCAAGCAATATTATTTCTAACATAGACCACGAAACCATGATTGGAAAAGAGTAATGACACCAAGCTATACCCATGTAGAGCAAATTCTGATAAATCAGTATTTACTCCAACCTGGGTTTCACTTAATGCCAAAACAGCTGGCCTGTATTGAACAGTGTAGACGTACACGTGAAAGAAATTCTTTCGTAGGCCACGAACATTAGAATACACGACACGAAAATCACTTATAATTTTAAAATACATACTTACATACAAAACACAATTCTGACTAAGTCGAACCATGCAGTGAAAATTTAAATTAATTTCTGTAATAAACAAATTGTCTTAGGTGTTATGCCCATAAGACAGCTTGCATACAAAAAATCAATTTTAATATTCAGCACAATAAGACAAACTCAGATGCCCTTATCCATTTACCGCAAGCATTAGATGGTCATACGATGCCTACAGTAGATAAGAAAGAGGCAGTTAAGCACAAAGGTCTTGGGACAGATAAGGATGGCGAATCGTTGTTCGAGACAAATTTGGAAGACTCTCTTCTTCCCTTCTTGTTATTTGATGTTGTGGTGTTGTTTGTGGCTGACATTCGATTTTACCTCTTTCTCAGGCTATCTCACATGACTTGATTCCGTACCAAACCACTACCAAGACGCTATACCATTTTCTTGACTTTTCCTTTATTCGTAATTACGAATAGTTAACAGTGGCTTAAATATTTGTTTCTCTCGCTATTGATTATGACCCCACGAAACTCTAGCTGGCTCTGGTTACAAAAAAAAAACATCGAGAATCGAAGTTTATGTTGACATTTCAAAAGAAATTCAGAATATGTTTAATAAATGAAAAATGAAAAGGTTTTCTAGGTTTTTTTTCGATTTAAAAGTGATTAAGGTAAAAAAAAAATTGTTTGAAATGTTTGTGTGGAAGTACACGTTATAATTTCCTGACTGACGGCTTCCTCGTAAAATGATTTGGATAACCTATGGGAAGTATACAACAACATTGAATTTTTTTGTTTATCTTTATTATGAATATTACTACTACTCGAACGGGGATGATCCTCGTCACTTCTCGTAGTTGTGGACACGCAATAATATATGTTTAATCTGCTCCAAATGAATACCACAAAAGCCGCTCCTCATAGAACTGTATCACCAATTGGGAACACTTGATGTTTGCAATGAAAGCCGGCACAAGTTCAGCTTGATCGACACCCTTAAATTGAGTGAGGAAGGTTAGCTTTCCGGTCGTGTCTGAAGCTCCAAAGATTTTCTCAGTATTGAGACCTCGATCGAATCCGTTCTTTTCGGGTTTCATGGCGCCTATTGCGTCATTTTTTTTTTATAATGTAACGCACTGCGCGGGCATTAGGAAGATAGGGAGGGGAGATATAGGAGGTGTCGATTAACATTGGTTTTGAATGCTTGCAGATCAAATGGCAAGGGAAAAGCTCGCCGGGTAAACTATTCCAAATTCGTGTCGTTTGGCTAAAAAAAGAATCCCTATATTTCACGGTACTTCCGAAATTGGGCTCAAGGGTGAACTGATGAGCATTCCTTGCAAGGCGAGTATTACGGGAGAAACATTTAAGGGGAGGAATGCAACTGGTTTCTTCGAGTGATGAACATTTTTTGTAAAAGAAACGATAAAATAAGGAAAGACATGAAACATTGCGTCGGTGTTCGAGAGGGGCAATGTGTCAGCGGCAGTTCTATTTCCTATCAATCTTAACTTTTGATTTTATATTCTATCAAGCAGGTGTAGCGATGTTTGCGAAGCACCTGCCCAGAGGTGGAAGT
Source organism: Platycheirus rosarum (assembly GCA_963971375.1). Classification (NCBI taxonomy): domain Eukaryota; kingdom Metazoa; phylum Arthropoda; class Insecta; order Diptera; family Syrphidae; genus Platycheirus; species Platycheirus rosarum. Next base: position 87,536,192 of record OZ020510.1, on the reverse strand, counting down.
TATACTCGTGTTTAGGGCGTATAAACGCTTTATAGATTGTAGCCAGATCAGATGGGGAAAAATACTTCTTACACCGATACAGAAAAACTAAGCACCTAGCAGCATTCTTAGCGATCTCAAATATATGGTCGTTCCAACGGAGGTCGTCGTTGACACACATGCCGAGCACTGAGAGCTTTTCGGTTTCTTCGATGTAAGTGCAATTCATGGACAATGGCATTGGGGGTATGTTTAGCTTTAACGACAGAAGACAACATTGAGTTTTTGAAGCATTAAACTCCACACGATTCCTATTACCCCATTTGACAATGCTGTATAAATTGGAGTTTAATGAGCTTGACATACTGCACCGTTGCAGTTGTACGTCCGCAGGCGAAGGACATGAATTATCGAACGAATTCGAAAAGCTGAGGGTAGAGTCGTCAGCAAAACACTTAAGTGGATTAGAAGTAACAGACAGAAGATCATTTATAAGAATGAGGAAAAGAATCGAAGAAGAACAGAGCCCTGGGGCACACCAGCATTTATTTTGTGGCAATCAGACTTGAATCCATCCAATACAACTTGTATTGAACGGTCCAGAAGATAGCTTCTAATCCAACGAACAAGAGTATTATCGATCCCAAAAGCACGCATTTTCGATAAGAGAGCTTCATGCCAAACTCTATCAAATGCCTTGGAGATATCAAAGCTTACGCATTGGCTTTGCCAGTGTGGAAGAACACCTCTTCAGAAGAATCGAGATCTTTGAGAACTCTTGCTACTATACGAGTGCGGAAAAAAATCTGTCCCGTGGAAAAATTTACATTCTCAAGTACAGGAGGCGCAACGTTGCTATGCGGCAGCGTGGAGCTGGCAGCGAAATTGGCGGCGAGCAAGTTTGCCTTCTCTGAAGAGTAAACTATTGGTTTGTTATTGTCGATGAGCGTTGGAACCAAAGATTTTGAGGAGTTTTTAATATTTTTTACAAATGACCAAAAATTGTTACTGCCTTTGGGACACTGCAGAATTTTTTGCCGTAATTTTTGGTCATGCAAAAATTTGGTTCTTTCAATAACGGAGTTGCATGAGTTCCTTGCTTGTTTGTGCTTTTTCCGATTTTCCTCTGTAGGGTTGGCTTTGTAGGATCGGAAACTTGTTTCTTTGAGCCTGATAGCTTCTTTACACTCAGAATTAAACCAGGACTTTTCTTTAGGCTTGATGCATTTTACTCTGTTAGGAATAAAAGCACGCATCCAGGCCGTCCCAGTTGGCTTTCTCGCATTGCCAAACGGTCCTGGTGGGAAGTTTTTCTTTAACTGAATGGGTGGAGGATGAGAAATTAGCTGAAATGACACAATGGTCTGAAGTGCCAAATGGAGAAGTTACACTAATGGTATATTTATCAGGGTGAGAAGTAAGAAACAAGTCAAGAGTATGGGCGGCTTGCCCAGCAACATCCGGTATACGCGTTGGCACATCGATCAGTTGGGTAAGGTGATGTAACCTGGCAAAGAGCTCGACATACCTTCCTTCGGGTGTTGTCTGACCAGAATAGCGGAGCCAGTTGGAATTGTGTACATTTAAATCGCCCGCAATAACGATTTCAGTGCGAGGACAAAGGGAAACAATTTTCGAGATGGAATCAGACAGTGCATCAAACTCGTTACAAGTCGAATTACTGTCAAGATTTGGACTCCTGTAAATAAAACAATAATGAATGACATGCTTGCGGACAGTGAATTTGAGCCATAAGAAGTTAAAGTACGTGTTGGAACATTGCCCATATTGCGGAAGGCTCTGGCAAGCAATATTATTTCTACATATTATTTCTAACATAGACATAGAGAAAAGAGTAATGGCACCAAGCTATACCCATGTAGAGCAAATTCTGATAAATCAGTATTTACTCCAACCTGGGTTTCACTTAATGCCAAAACAGCTGGCCTGTATTGAACAGTGTAGACGTACACGTGAAAGAAATTCTTTCGTAGGCCACGAACATTAGAATACACGACACGAAAATCACTTATAATTTTAAAATACATACTTACATACAAAACACAATTCTGACTAAGTCGAACCATGCAGTGAAAATTTAAATTAATTTCTGTAATAAACAAACTGTCTTAGGTGTTATGCCCATAAGACAGCTTGCATACAAAAAATCAATTTTAATATTCAGCACAATAAGACAAACTCAGATGCCCTTATCCATTTACCGCAAGCATTAGATGGTCATACGATGCCCACAGTAGATAAGAAAGAGGCAGTTAAGCACAAAGGTCTTGGGACAGATAAGGATGGCGAATCGTTGTTCGAGACAAATTTGGAAGACTCTCTTCTTCCCTTCTTGTTATTTGATGTTGTGGTGTTGTTTGTGGCTGACATTCGATTTTACCTCTTTCTCAGGCTATCTCACATGACTTGATTCCGTACTAAACCACTACCAAGACGCTATACCATTTTATTGACTTTTCCTTTATTTGTAATTACGAATAGTTACAGTGGCTTAAATATTTGTTTCTCTCGCTATTGATTATGACCCAACGAAACTCTAGCTGGCTCTGGTTACAAAAAAAAAACATCGAGAATCGAAGTTTATGTTGACATTTCAAAAGAAATTCAGAATATGTTTAATAAATGAAAAAAGAAAAGGTTTTCTAGGTTTTTTTTTCGATTTAAGAGTGATTAAGGTAACAAAAAAATTGTTTGAAATGTTTGTGTGGAAGTACACGTTATAATTTCCTGACTGACGGCTTCCTCGTAAATGATAATGGATAACCTATGGGAAGTATACAACAACATTGAATTTTTTTGTTTATCTTTATTATGAAAATTACTACTACTCGAACGGGGATGATCCTCGTCACTTCTCGTAGTTGTGGACACGCAATAATATATGTTTAATCTGCTCCAAATGAATACCACAAAAGCCGCTCCTCATAGAACTGTATCACCAATTGGGAACACTTGAAGTTTGCAATGAAAGCCGGCACGAGTTCAGCTTGATCGACACCCTTAAATTGAGTGAGGAAGGTTAGCTTTCCGGTCGTGTCTGAAGCTCCAAAGATTTTCTCAGTATTGAGACCTCGATCGAATCCGTTCTTTTCGGGTTTCATGGCGCCTATTGCGTCATTTTTTTTTTAATATGTAACGCACTGCGCGGGCATTAGGAAGATAGGGAGGGGAGATATAGGAGGTGTCGATTAACATTGGTTTTGAATGCTTGCAGATCAAATGGCAAGGGAAAAGCTCGCCGGGTAAACTATTCCAAATTCGTGTCGTTTGGCTAAAAAAAGAATCCCTATATTTCACGGTACTTCCGAAATTGGGCTCAAGGGTGAACTGATGAGCATTCCTTGCAATGCGAGCATTACGGGAGAAACATTAAAGGGGAGGAATGCAACTGGTTTCTTCGAGTGATGAACATTTTTTGTAAAAGAAACGATAAAATAAAGAAAGACATGAAACATTGCGTCGGTGTTCGAGAGGGGCAATGTGTCAGCGGCAGTTCTATTTCCTATCAATCTTAACTTTTGATTTTACATTCTATCAAGCAGGTGTAGCGATGTTTGCGAAGCACCTGCCCAGAGGTGGAAGTTATACTCGTGTTTAGGGCGTATAAACGCTTTATAGATTGTAGCCAGATCAGATGGGGAAAAATACTTCTTACACCGATACAGAAAAACTAAGCACCTAGCAGCATTCTTAGCGATCTCAAATATATGGTCGTTCCAACGGAGGTCGTCGTTGACACACATGCCGAGCACTGAGAGCTTTTCGGTTTCTTCGATGTAAGTGCCATTCATGGACAATGGCATTGGGGGTATGTTTAGCTTTAACGACAGAAGACAACATTGAGTTTTTGAAGCATTAAACTCCACACGATTCCTATTACCCCATTTGACAATGCTGTATAAATTGGAGTTTAATGAGCTTGACATACTGCACCGCTGCAGTTGTACGTCCGCAGGCGAAGGACATGAATTATCGAACGAATACGAAAAGCTGAGGGTAGAGTCATCAGCAAAACACTTAAGTGGATTAGAAGTAACAGACAGAAGATCATTTATAAGAATGAGGAAAAGAATCGAAGAAGAACAGAGCCCTGGGGCACACCAGCATTTATTTTGTGGCAATCAGACTTGAATCCATCCAATACAACTTGTATTGAACGATCCAAAAGATAGCTTCTAATCCAACGAACAAGAGTATTATCGATCCCAAAAGCACGCATTTTCGATAAGAGAGCTTCATGCCAAACTCTATCAAATGCCTTGGAGATATCAAAGCTTACGCATTGGCTTTGCCAGTGTGGAAGAACACCTCTTCAGAAGAATCGAGATCTTTGAGAACTCTTGCTACTATACGAGTGCGGAAAAAAATCTGTCCCGTGGAAAAATTTACATTCTCAAGTACAGAAGGCGCAACGTTGCTATGCGGTAGCGTGGAGCTGGCAGCGAAATTGGCGGCGAGCAAGTTTGCCTTCTCTGAAGAGTAAACTATTGGTTTGTTATTGTCGATGAGCGTTGGAACCGAAGATTTTGAGGAGTTTTTAATATTTTTTAATGATGACCAAAAATTGTTACTGCCTTTGGGACACTGCAGAATTTTTTGCCATAATTTTTGGTCATGCAAAAATTTGGTTCTTTCAATAACGGAGTTGCATGAGTTCCTTGCTTGTTTGTGCTTTTTCCGATTTTCCTCTGTAGGGTTGGCTTTGTAGGATCGGAAACTTGTTTCTTTGAGCCTGATAGCTTCTTTACACTCAGAATTAAACCAGGATTTTTCTTTAGGCTTGATGCATTTTACTCTGTTAGGAATAAAAGCACGCATCCCTAGAAGAATCACATTTGTGATCATTTCAGCATGGCATCAATGTCACTATCGAAGAAGCATAGTGACCAGTTTAAGTTTCGGAAAAAAGTATTCAGGCCGTCCCAGTTGGCTTTCTCGTATTGCCAAACGGTCCTGGTGGGAAGTTTTTCTTTACTTGAATGGGTGGAGGATGAGAAATTAGCTGAAATGACACAATGGTCTGAAGTGCCAAATGGAGAAGTTACACTAATGGTATATTTATCAGGGTGAGAAGTAAGAAACAAGTCAAGAGTATGGGCGGCTTGCCCAGCAACATCCGGTATACGCGTTGGCACATCGATCAGTTGGGTAAGGTGATGTAACCCGGCAAAGAGCTCGACATACCTTCCTTCGGGTGTTGTCTGACCAGAATAGCGGAGCCAGTTGGAATTGTGTACATTTAAATCGCCCGCAATAACGATTTCAGTGCGAGGACAAAGGGAAATAATTTTCGAGATGGAATCAGACAGTGCATCAAACTCGTTACAAGTCGAATTACTGTCAAGATTTGGACTCCTGTAAATAAAACAATAATGAATGACATGCTTGCGGACAGTGAATTTGAGCCATAAGAAGTTAAAGTACGTGTTGGAACATTGCCCATATTGCGGAAGGCTCTGGCAAGCAATATTATTTCTACATATTATTTCTAACATAGACATAGAGAAAAGGGTAATGGCACCAAGCTATACCCATGTAGAGCAAATTTTGATAAATCAGTATTTACTCCAACCTGGGTTTCACTTAATGCCAAAACAGCTGGCCTGTATTGAACAGTGTAGACGTACACGTGAAAGAAATTCTTTCGTAGGCCACGAACATTAGAATACACGACACGAAAATCACTTATAATTTTAAAATACATACTTACATACAAAACACAATTCTGACTAAGTCGAACCATGCAGTGAAAATTTAAATTAATTTCTGTAATAAACAAACTGTCTTAGGTGTTATGCCCATAAGACAGCTTGCATACAAAAAATCAATTTTAATATTCAGCACAATAAGACAAACTCAGATGCCCTTATCCATTTACCGCAAGCATTAGATGGTCATACGATGCCTACAGTAGATAAGAAAGAGGCAGTTAAGCACAAAGGTCTTGGGACAGATAAGGATGGCGAATCGTTGTTCGAGACAAATTTGGAAGACTCTCTTCTTCCCTTCTTGTTATTTGATGTTGTGGTGTTGTTTGTGGCTGACATTCGATTTTACCTCTTTCTCAGGCTATCTCACATGACTTGATTCCGTACCAAACCACTACCAAGACGCTATACCATTTTCTTGACTTTTCCTTTATTCGTAATTACGAATAGTTAACAGTGGCTTAAATATTTGTTTCTCTCGCTATTGATTATGACCCCACGAACCTCTAGCTGGCTCTGGTTACAAAAAAAAACATCGAGAATCGAAGTTTATGTTGACATTTCAAAAAAAATTCAGAATATGTTTAATAAATGAAAAATGAAAAGGTTTTCTAGGTTTTTTTTCGATTTAAGAGTGATTAAGGTAAAAAAAAATTGTTTGAAATGTTTGTGTGGAAGTACACGTTATAATTTCCTGACTGACGGCTTCCTCGTAAAATGATTTGGATAACCTATGGGAAGTATACAACAACATTGAATTTTTTTGTTTATCTTTATTATGAATATTACTACTACTCGAACGGGGATGATCCTCGTCACTTCTCGTAGTTGTGGACACGCAATAATATATGTTTAATCTGCTCCAACTGAATACCACAAAAGCCGCTCCTCATAGAACTGTATCACCAATTGGGAACACTTGATGTTTGCAATGAAAGCCGGCACGAGTTCAGCTTGATCGACACCCTTAAATTGAGTGAGGAAGGTTAGCTTTCCGGTCGTGTCTGAAGCTCCAAAGATTTTCTCAGTATTGAGACCTCGATCGAATCCGTTCTTTTCGGGTTTCATGGCGCCTATTGCGTCATTTTTTTTTATAATGTAACGCACTGCGCGGGCATTAGGAAGATAGGGAGGGGAGATATAGAAGTTGTGTCGATTAACATTGGTTTTGAATGCTTGCAGATCAAATGGCAAGGGAAAAGCTCGCCGGGTAAACTATTCCAAATTCGTGTCGTTTGGCTAAAAAAAGAATCCCTATATTTCACGGTACTTCCGAAATTGGGCTCAAGGGTGAACTGATGAGCATTCCTTGCAAGGCGAGCATTACGGGAGAAACATTTAAGGGGAGGAATGCAACTGGTTTCTTGGAGTGATGAACATTTTTTGTAAAAGAAACGATAAAATAAGGAAAGACATGAAACATTGCGTCGGTGTTCGAGAGGGGCAATGTGTCAGCGGCAGTTCTATTTCCTATCAATCTTAACTTTTGATTTTATATTCTATCAAGCAGGTGTAGCGATGTTTGCGAAGCACCTGCCCAGAGGTGGAAGTTATACTCGTGTTTAGGGCGTATAAACGCTTTATAGATTGTAGCCAGATCAGATGGGGAAAAATACTTCTTACACCGATACAGAAAAACTAAGCACCTAGCAGCATTCTTAGCGATCTCAAATATATGGTCGTTCCAACGGAGGTCGTCGTTGACACACATGCCGAGTACTGAGAGCTTTTCGGTTTCTTCGATATAAGTGCCATTCATGGACAATGGCATTGGGGGTATGTTTAGCTTTAACGACAGAAGACAACATTGAGTTTTTGAAGCATTAAACTCCACACGATTCCTATTACCCCATTTGACAATGCTGTATAAATTGGAGTTTAATGAGCTTGACATACTGCACCGTTGCAGTTGTACGTCCGCAGGCGAAGGACATGAATTATCGAACGAATACGAAAAGCTGAGGGTAGAGTCGTCAGCAAAACACTTAAGTGGATTAGAAGTAACAGACAGAAGATCATTTATAAGAATGAGGAAAAGAGTCGGAGAAGAACAGAGCCCTGGGGCACACCAGCATTTATTTTGTGGCAATCAGACTTGAATCCATCCAATACAACTTGTATTGAACGGTCCAGAAGATAGCTTCTAATCCAACGAACAAGAGTATTATCGATCCCAAAAGCACGCATTTTCGATAAGAGAGCTTCATGCCAAACTCTATCAAATGCCTTGGAGATATCAAAGCTTACGCATTGGCTTTGCCAGTGTGGAAGAACACTTCTTCAGAAGAATGGAGATCTTTGAGAACTCTTGCTACTATACGAGTGCGGAAAAAAATCTGTCCCGTGGAAAAATTTACATTCTCAAGTACAGGAGGCGCAACGTTGCTATGCGGCAGCGTGGAGCTGGCAGCGAAATTGGCGGCGAGCAAGTTTGCCTTCTCTGAAGAGTAAACTATTGGTTTGTTATTGTCGATGAGCGTTGAAACCGAAGATTTTGAGGAGTTTTTAATATTTTTTACAAATGACCTAAAATTGTTACTGCCTTTGGGACACTGCAGAATTTTTTGCCGTAATTTTTGGTCATGCAAAAATTTGGTTCTTTCAATAACGGAGTTGCATGAGTTCCTTGCTTGTTTGTGCTATTTCCGAATTTCCTCTGTAGGGTTGGCTTTGTAGGATCGGAAACTTGTTTCTTTGAGCCTGATAGCTTCTTTACACTCAGAATTAAACCAGGATTTTTCTTAAGGCTTGATGCATTTTACTCTGTTAGGAATAAAAGCACAAATCCCTAGAAGAATCACATTTGTGATCATTTCAGCACTCGCATCAATGTCACTATCGAGGAAGCATAGTGACCAGTTAAAGTTTCGGAAAAAAGTATTCAGGCCGTCCCAGTTGGCTTTCTCGTATTGCCAAACGGTCCTGGTGGGAAGTTTTTCTTTAACTGAATGGGTGGAGGATGAGAAATTAGCTGAAATGACACAATGGTCTGAAGTGCCAAATGGAGAAGTTACACTAATGGTATATTTATCAGAGTGAGAAGTAAGAAACAAGTCAAGAGTATGGGCGGCTTGCCCAGCAACATCCGGTATACGCGTTGGCACTTGGATCAGTTGGGTAAGGTGTGTAACCCGGCAAAGAGCTCGACATACCTTCCTTCGGGTGTTGTCTGACCAGAATAGCGGAGCCAGTTGGAATTGTGTACATTTAAATCGCCCGCAATAACGATTTCAGTGCGAGGACAAAGGGAAACAATTTTCGAGATGGAATCAGACAGTGCATCAAACTCGTTACAAGTCGAATTACTGTCAAGATTTGGACTCCTGTAAATAAAACAATAATGAATGACATGCTTGCGGACAGTGAATTTGAGCCATAAGAAGTTAAAGTACCTGTTGGAACATTGCCCATATTGCGGAAGGCTCTGGCAAGCAATATTATTTTTAACATAGACCACGAGACCATGATTGGAAAAGAGTAATGACACCAAGCTATACCCATGTAGAGCAAATTCTGATAAATCAGTATTTACTCCAACCTGGGTTTCACTTAATGCCAAAACAGCTGGCCTGTATTGAACAGTGTAGACGTACACGTGAAAGAAATTCTTTCGTAGGCCACGAACATTAGAATACACGACACGAAAATCACTTATAATTTTAAAATACATACTTACATACAAAACACAATTCTGACTAAGTCGAACCATGCAGTGAAAATTTAAATTAATTTCTGTAATAAATAAACTGTCTTAGGTGTTATGCCCATAAGACAGCTTGCATACAAAAAATCAATTTTAATACTCAGCACAATAAGACAAACTCAGATGCCCTTATCCATTTACCGCAAGCATTAGATGGTCATACGATGCCTACAGTAGATAAGAAAGAGGCAGTTAAGCACAAAGGTCTTGGGACAGATAAGGATGGCGAATCGTTGTTCGAGACAAATTTGGAAGACTCTCTTCTTCCCTTCTTGTTATTTGATGTTGTGGTGTTGTTTGTGGCTGACATTCGATTTTACCTCTTTCTCAGGCTATCTCACATGACTTGATTCCGTACCAAACCACTACCAAGACGCTATACCATTTTCTTGACTTTTCCTTTATTCGTAATTACGAATAGTTAACAGTGGCTTAAATATTTGTTTCTCTCGCTATTGATTATGACCCCACGAAACTCTAGCTGGCTCTGGTTACAAAAAAAAAACATCGAGAATCGAAGTTTATGTTGACATTTCAAAAGAAATTCAGAATATGTTTAATAAATGAAAAATGAAAAGGTTTTCTAGGTTTTTTTTCGATTTAAAAGTGATTAAGGTAAAAAAAAAATTGTTTGAAATGTTTGTGTGGAAGTACACGTTATAATTTCCTGACTGACGGCTTCCTCGTAAATGATAATGGATAACCTATGGGAAGTATACAACAACATTGAATTTTTTTGTTTATCTTTATTATGAATATTACTACTACTCGAACGGGGATGATCCTCGTCACTTCTCGTAGTTGTGGACACGCAATAATATATGTTTAATCTGCTCCAAATGAATACCACAAAAGCCGCTCCTCATAGAACTGTATCACCAATTGGGAACACTTGATGTTTGCAATGAAAGCCGGCACAAGTTCAGCTTGATAGACACCCTTAAATTGAGTGAGGAAGGTTAGCTTTCTGGTCGTGTCTGAAGCTCCAAAGATTTGCTCAGTATTGAGACCTCGATCGAATCCGTTCTTTTCGGGTTTCATGGCGCCTATTGCGTCATTTTTTTTAATAATGTAACGCACTGCGCGGGCATTAGGAAGATAGGGAGGGGAGATATAGAAGTTGTGTCGATTAACATTGGTTTTGAATGCTTGCAGATCAAATGGCAAGGGAAAAGCTCGCCGGGTAAACTATTCCAAATTCGTGTCGTTTGGCTAAAAAAAGAATCCCTATATTTCACGGTACTTCCGAAATTGGGCTCAAGGGTGAACTGATGAGCATTCCTTGCAAGGCGAGCATTACGGGAGAAACATTTAAGGGGAGGAATGCAACTGGTTTCTTGGAGTGATGAACATTTTTTGTAAAAGAAACGATAAAATAAGGAAAGACATGAAACATTGCGTCGGTGTTCGAGAGGGGCAATGTGTCAGCGGCAGTTCTATTTCCTATCAATCTTAACTTTCGATTTTATATTCTATCAAGCAGGTGTAGCGATGTTTGCGAAGCACCTGCCCAGAGGTGGAAGTTATACTCGTGTTTAGGGCGTATAAACGCTTTATAGATTGTAGCCAGATCAGATGGGGAAAAATACTTCTTACACCGATACAGAAAAACTAAGCACCTAGCAGCATTCTTAGCGATCTCAAATATATGGTCGTTCCAACGGAGGTCGTCGTTGACACACATGCCGAGCACTGAGAGCTTTTCGGTTTCTTCGATGTAAGTGCCATTCATGGACAATGGCATTGGGGGTATGTTTAGCTTTAACGACAGAAGACAACATTGAGTTTTTGAAGCATTAAACTCCACACGATTCCTATTACCCCATTTGACAATGCTGTATAAATTGGAGTTTAATGAGCTTGACATACTGCACCGTTGCAGTTGTACGTCCGCAGGCGAAGGACATGAATTATCGAACGAATACGAAAAGCTGAGGGTAGAGTCGTCAGCAAAACACTTAAGTGGATTAGAAGTAACAGACAGAAGATCATTTATAAGAATGAGGAAAAGAGTCGGAGAAGAACAGAGCCCTGGGGCACACCAGCATTTATTTTGTGGCAATCAGACTTGAATCCATCCAATACAACTTGTATTGAACGGTCCAGAAGATAGCTTCTAATCCAACGAACAAGAGTATTATCGATCCCAAAAGCACGCATTTTCGATAAGAGAGCTTCATGCTAAACTCTATCAAATGCCTTGGAGATATCAAAGCTTACGCATTGGCTTTGCCAGTGTGGAAGAACACCTCTTCAGAAGAATGGAGATCTTTGAGAACTCTTGCTACTATACGAGTGCGGAAAAAAATCTGTCCCGTGGAAAAATTTACATTCTCAAGTACAGGAGGCGCAACGTTGCTATATGGCAGCGTGGAGCTGGCAGCGAAATTGGCGGCGAGCAAGTTTGCCTTCTCTGAAGAGTAAACTATTGGTTTGTTATTGTCGATGAACGTTGGAACCGAAGATTTTGAGGAGTTTTTAATATTTTTTACAAATGACCTAAAATTGTTACTGCCTTTGGGACACTGCAGAATTTTTTGCCGTAATTTTTGGTCATGCAAAAATTTGGTTCTTTCAATAACGGAGTTGCATGAGTTCCTTGCTTGTTTGTGCTATTTCCGATTCTCCTCTGTAGGGTTGGCTTTGTAGGATCGGAAACTTGTTTCTTTGAGCCTGATAGCTTCTTTACACTCAGAATTAAACCAGGATTTTTCTTTAGGCTTGATGCATTTTACTCTGTTAGGAATAAAAGCACAAATCCCTAGAAGAATCAGATTTGTGATCATTTCAGCACTGGCATCAATGTCACTATCGAGGAAGCATAGTGACCAGTTAAAGTTTCGGAAAAAAGTATTCAGGCCGTCCCAGTTGGCTTTCTCGTATTGCCAAACGGTCCTGGTGGGAAGTTTTTCTTTACTTGAATGGGTGGAGGATGAGAAATTAGCTGAAATGACACAATGGTCTGAAGTGCCAAATGGAGAAGTTACACTAATGGTATATTTATCAGGGTGAGAAGTAAGAAACAAGTCAAGAGTATGGGCGGCTTGCCCAGCAACATCCGGTATACGCGTTGGCACATCGATCAGTTGGGTAAGGTGATGTAACCTGGCAAAGAGCTCGACATACCTTCCTTCGGGTGTTGTCTGACCAGAATAGCGGAGCCAGTTGGAATTGTGTACATTTAAATCGCCTGCAATAACGATTTCAGTGCGAGGACAAAGGGAAACAATTTTCGAGATGGAATCAGACAGTGCATCAAACTCGTTACAAGTCGAATTACTGCCAAGATTTGGACTCCTGTAAATAAAACAATAATGAATGACATGCTTGCGGACAGTGAATTTGAGCCATAAGAAGTTAAAGTACCTGTTGGAACATTGCCCATATTGCGGAAGGCTCTGGCAAGCAATATTATTTCTACATATTATTTCTAACATAGACATAGAGAAAAGGGTAATGGCACCAAGCTATACCCATGTAGAGCAAATTCTGATAAATCAGTATTTACTCCAACCTGGGTTTCACTTAATGCCAAAGCAGCTGGCCTGTATTGAACAGTGTAGACGTACACGTGAAAGAAATTCTTTCGTAGGCCACGAACATTAGAATACACGACACGAAAATCACTTATAATTTTAAAATACATACTTACATACAAAACACAATCCTGACTAAGTCGAACCATGCAGTGAAAATTTAAATTAATTTCTGTAATAAACAAACTGTCTTAGGTGTTATGCTCATAAGACAGCTTGCATACAAAAAATCAATTTTAATATTCAGCACAATAAGACAAACTCAGATGCCCTTATCCATTTACCGCAAGCATTAGATGGTCATACGATGCCTACAGTAGATAAGAAAGAGGCAGTTAAGCACAAAGGTCTTGGGACAGATAAGGATGGCGAATCGTTGTTCGAGACAAATTTGGAAGACTCTCTTCTTCCCTTCTTGTTATTTGATGTTGTGGTGTTGTTTGTGGCTGACATTCGATTTTACCTCTTTCTCAGGCTATCTCACATGACTTGATTCCGTACCAAACCACTACCAAGACGCTATACCATTTTCTTGACTTTTCCTTTATTCGTAATAACGAATAGTTAACAGTGGCTTAAATATTTGTTTCTCTCGCTATTGATTATGACCCCACGAACCTCTAGCTGGCTCTGGTTACAAAAAAAAACATCGAGAATCGAAGTTTATGTTGACATTTCAAAAAAAATTCAGAATATGTTTAATAAATGAATAATGAAAAGGTTTTCTAGGTTTTTTTTCGATTTAAGAGTGATTAAGGTAAAAAAAAAATTGTTTGAAATGTTTGTGTGGAAGTACACGTTATAATTTCCTGACTGACGGCTTCCTCGTAAAATGATTTGGATAACCTATGGGAAGTATACAACAACATTGAATTTTTTTGTTTATCTTTATTATGAATATTACTACTACTCGAACGGGGATGATCCTCGTCACTTCTCGTAGTTGTGGACACGCAATAATATATGTTTAATCTGCTCCAACTGAATACCACAAAAGCCGCTCCTCATAGAACTGTATCACCAATTGGGAACACTTGATGTTTGCAATGAAAGCCGGTACGAGTTCAGCTTGATCGACACCCTTAAATTGAGTGAGGAAGGTTAGCTTTCCGGTCGTGTCTGAAGCTCCAAAGTATTTCTCAGTATTGAGACCTCGATCGAATCCGTTCTTTTCGGGTTTTTTTTTTTATAATGTAACGCACTGCGCGGGCATTAGGAAGATAGTGAGGGGAGATATAGGAGGTGTCGATTAACATTGGTTTTGAATGCTTGCAGATCAAATGGCAAGGGAAAAGCTCGCCGGGTAAACTATTCCAAATTCGTGTCGTTTGGCTAAAAAAAGAATCCCTATATTTCACGGTACTTCCGAAATTGGGCTCAAGGGTGAACTGATGAGCATTCCTTGCAAGGCGAGTATTACGGGAGAAACATTTAAGGGGAGGAATGCAACTGGTTTCTTCGAGTGATGAACATTTTTTGTAAAAGAAACGATAAAATAAGGAAAGACATGAAACATTGCGTCGGTGTTCGAGAGGGGCAATGTGTCAGCGGCAGTTCTATTTCCTATCAATCTTAACTTTCGATTTTATATTCTATCAAGCAGGTGTAGCGATGTTTGCGAAGCACCTGCCCAGAGGTGGAAGTTATACTCGTGTTTAGGGCGTATAAACGCTTTATAGATTGTAGCCAGATCAGATGGGGAAAAATACTTCTTACACCGATACAGAAAAACTAAGCACCTAGCAGCATTCTTAGCGATCTCAAATATATGGTCGTTCCAACGGAGGTCGTCGTTGACACACATGCCGAGCACTGAGAGCTTTTCGGTTTCTTCGATGTAAGTGCCATTCATGGACAATGGCATTGGGGGTATGTTTAGCTTTAACGACAGAAGACAACATTGAGTTTTTGAAGCATTAAACTCCACACGATTCCTATTACCCCATTTGACAATGCTGTATAAATTGGAGTTTAATGAGCTTGACATACTGCACCGCTGCAGTTGTACGTCCGCAGGCGAAGGACATAAATTATCGAACGAATACGAAAAGCTGAGGGTAGAGTCATCAGCAAAACACTTAAGTGGATTAGAAGTAACAGACAGAAGATCATTTATAAGAATGAGGAAAAGAGTCGGAGAAGAACAGAGCCCTGGGGCATACCAGCATTTATTTTGTGGCAATCAGACTTGAATCCATCCAATACAACTTGTATTGAACGGTCCAGAAGATAGCTTCTAATCCAAGGAACAAGAGTATTATCGATCCCAAAAGCACGCATTTTCGATAAGAGAGCTTCATGCCAAACTCTATCAAATGCCTTGGAGATATCAAAGCTTACGCATTGGCTTTGCCAGTGTGGAAGAACACCTCTTCAGAAGAATCGAGATCTTTGAGAACTCTTGCTACTATACGAGTGCGGAAAAAAATCTGTCCCGTGGAAAAATTTACATTCTCAAGTACAGGAGGCGCAACGTTGCTATGCGGCAGCGTGGAGCTGGCAGCGAAATTGGCGGCGAGCAAGTTTACCTTCTCTGAAGAGTAAACTATTGGTTTGTTATTGTCGATGAGCGTTGGAACCGAAGATTTTGAGGAGTTTTTAATATTTTTTACAAATGACCTAAAATTGTTACTGCCTTTGGGACACTGCAGAATTTTTTGCCGTAATTTTTGGTCATGCAAAAATTTGGTTCTTTCAATAACGGAGTTGCATGAGTTCCTTGCTTGTTTGTGCTTTTTCCGATTTCCCTCTGTAGGGTTGGCTTTGTAGGATCGGAAACTTGTTCCTTTGAGCCTGATAGCTTCTTTACACTCAGAATTAAACCAGGATTTTTCTTTAGGCTTGATGCATTTTACTCTGTTAGGAATAAAAGCACAAATCCCTAGAAGAATCACATTTGTGATCATTTCAGCACTGGCATCAATGTCACTATCGAGGAAGCATAGTGACCAGTTAAAGTTTCGGAAAAAAGTATTCAGGCCGTCCCAGTTGGCTTTCTCGTATTGCCAAACGGTCCTGGTGGGAAGTTTTTCTTTTACTGAATGGGTGGAGGATGAGAAATTAGCTGAAATGACACAATGGTCTGAAGTGCCAAATGGAGAAGTTACACTAATGGTATATTTATCAGGGTGAGAAGTAAGAAACAAGTCAAGAGTATGGGCGGCTTGCCCAGCAACATCCGGTATACGCGTTGGCACATCGATCAGTTGGGTAAGGTGATGTAACCCGGCAAAGAGCTCGACATACCTTCCTTCGGGTGTTGTCTGACCAGAATAGCGGAGCCAGTTGGAATTGTGTACATTTAAATCGCCCGCAATAACGATTTCCGTGCGAGGACAAAGGGAAACAATTTTCGAGATGGAATCAGACAGTGCATCAAACTCGTTACAAGTCGAATTACTGTCAAGATTTGCACTCCTGTAAATAAAACAATAATGAATGACATGCTTGCGGACAGTGAATTTGAGCCATAAGAAGTTAAAGTACGTGTTGGAACATTGCCCATATTGCGGAAGGCTCTGGCAAGCAATATTATTTCTACATATTATTTCTAACATAGACATAGAGAAAAGAGTAATGGCTCCAAGCTATACCCATGTAGAGCAAATTCTGATAAATCAGTATTTACTCCAACCTGGATTTCACTTAATGCCAAAACAGCTGGCCTGTATTGAACAGTGTAGACGTACACGTGAAAGAAATTCTTTCGTAGGCCACGAACATTAGAATACACGACACGAAAATCACTTATAATTTTAAAATACATACTTACATAAAAAACACAATTCTGACTAAGTCGAACCATGCAGTGAAAATTTAAATTAATTTCTGTAATAAACAAACTGTCTTAGGTGTTATGCCCATAAGACAGCTTGCATACAAAAAATCAATTTTAATATTCAGCACAATAAGACAAACTCAGATGCCCTTATCCATTTACCGCAAGCATTAGATGGTCATACGATGCCCACAGTAGATAAGAAAGAGGCAGTTAAGCACAAAGGTCTTGGGACAGATAAGGATGGCGAATCGTTGTTCGAGACAAATTTGGAAGACTCTCTTCTTCCCTTCTTGTTATTTGATGTTGTGGTGTTGTTTGTGGCTGACATTCGATTTTACCTCTTTCTCAGGCTATCTCACATGACTTGATTCCGTACCAAACCACTACCAAGACGCTATACCATTTTGTTGACTTTTCCTTTATTTGTAATTACGAATAGTTACAGTGGCTTAAATATTTGTTTCTCTCGCTATTGATTATGACCCCACGAAACTCTAGCTGGCTCTGGTTACAAAAAAAAAAACATCGAGAATCGAAGTTTATGTTGACATTTCAAAAGAAATTCAGAATATGTTTAATAAATGAAAAATTAAAAGGTTTTCTAGGTTTTTTTCGATTTAAGAGTGATTAAGGTAACAAAAAAATTGTTTGAAATGTTTGTGTGGAAGTACACGTTATAATTTCCTGACTGACGGCTTCCTCGTAAAATGATTTGGATAACCTATGGGAAGTATACAACAACATTGAATTTTTTTGTTTATCTTTATTATGAATATTACTACTACTCGAACGGGGATGATCCTCGTCACTTCTCGTAGTTGTGGACACGCAATAATATATGTTTAATCTGCTCCAACTGAATACCACAAAAGCCGCTCCTCATAGAACTGTATCACCAATTGGGAACACTTGATGTTTGCAATGAAAGCCGGCACAAGTTCAGCTTGATCGACACCCTTAAATTGAGTGAGGAAGGTTAGCTTTCTGGTCGTGTCTGAAGCTCCAAAGATTTGCTCAGTATTGAGACCTCGATCGAATCCGTTCTTTTCGGGTTTCATGGCGCCTATTGCGTCATTTTTTTTTATAATGTAACGCACTGCGCGGGCATTAGGAAGATAGGGAGGGGAGATATAGAAGTTGTGTCGATTAACATTGGTTTTGAATGCTTGCAGATCAAATGGCAAGGGAAAAGCTCGCCGGGTAAACTATTCCAAATTCGTGTCGTTTGGCTAAAAAAAGAATCCCTATATTTCACGGTACTTCCGAAATTGGGCTCAAGGGTGAACTGATGAGCATTCCTTGCAAGGCGAGCATTACGGGAGAAACATTTAAGGGGAGGAATGCAACTGGTTTCTTGGAGTGATGAACATTTTTTGTAAAAGAAACGATAAAATAAGGAAAGACATGAAACATTGCGTCGGTGTTCGAGAGGGGCAATGTGTCAGCGGCAGTTCTATTTCCTATCAATCTTAACTTTCGATTTTATATTCTATCAAGCAGGTGTAGCGATGTTTGCGAAGCACCTGCCCAGAGGTGGAAGTTATACTCGTGTTTAGGGCGTATAAACGCTTTATAGATTGTAGCCAGATCAGATGGGGAAAAATACTTCTTACACCGATACAGAAAAACTAAGCACCTAGCAGCATTCTTAGCGATCTCAAATATATGGTCGTTCCAACGGAGGTCGTCGTTGACACACATGCCGAGCACTGAGAGCTTTTCGGTTTCTTCGATGTAAGTGCCATTCATGGACAATGGCATTGGGGGTATGTTTAGCTTTAACGACAGAAGACAACATTGAGTTTTTGAAGCATTAAACTCCACACGATTCCTATTACCCCATTTGACAATGTTGTATAAATTGGAGTTTAATGAGCTTGACATACTGCACCGTTGCAGTTGTACGTCCGCAGGCGAAGGACGTGAATTATCGAACGAATACGAAAAGCTGAGGGTAGAGTCGTCAGCAAAACACTTAAGTGGATTAGAAGTAACAGACAGAAGATCATTTATAAGAATGAGGAAAAGAGTCGGAGAAGAACAGAGCCCTGGGGCATACCAGCATTTATTTTGTGGCAATCAGACTTGAATCCATCCAATACAACTTGTATTGAACGGTCCAGAAGATAGCTTCTAATCCAAGGAACAAGAGTATTATCGATCCCAAAAGCACGCATTTTCGATAAGAGAGCTTCATGCCAAACTCTATCAAATGCCTTGGAGATATCAAAGCTTACGCATTGGCTTTGCCAGTGTGGAAGAACACCTCTTCAGAAGAATCGAGATCTTTGAGAACTCTTGCTACTATACGAGTGCGGAAAAAAATCTGTCCCGTGGAAAAATTTACATTCTCAAGTACAGGAGGCGCAACGTTGCTATGCGGCAGCGTGGAGCTGGCAGCGAAATTGGCGGCGAGCAAGTTTACCTTCTCTGAAGAGTAAACTATTGGTTTGTTATTGTCGATGAGCGTTGGAACCGAAGATTTTGAGGAGTTTTTAATATTTTTTACAAATGACCAAAAATTGTTACTGCCTTTGGGACACTGCAGAATTTTTTGCCGTAATTTTTGGTCATGCAAAAATTTGGTTCTTTCAATAACGGAGTTGCATGAGTTCCTTGCTTGTTTGTGCTTTTTCCGATTTTCCTCTGTAGGGTTGGCTTTGTAGGATCGGAAACTTGTTTCTTTGAGCCTGATAGCTTCTTTACACTCAGAATTAAACCAGGATTTTTCTTTAGGCTTGATGCATTTTACTCTGTTAGGAATAAAAGCACAAATCCCTAGAAGAATCACATTTGTGATCATTTCAGCACTGGCATCAATGTCACTATCGAGGAAGCATAGTGACCAGTTAAAGTTTCGGAAAAAAGTATTCAGGCCGTCCCAGTTGGCTTTCTCGTATTGCCAAACGGTCCTGGTGGGAAGTTTTTCTTTAACTGAATGGGTGGAGGATGAGAAATTAGCTGAAATGACACAATGGTCTGAAGTGCCAAATGGAGAAGTTACACTAATGGTATATTTATCAGGGTGAGAAGTAAGAAACAAGTCAAGAGTATGGGCGGCTTGCCCAGCAACATCCGGTATACGCGTTGGCACATCGATCAGTTGGGTAAGGTGATGTAACCCGGCAAAGAGCTCGACATACCTTCCTTCGGGTGTTGTCTGACCAGAATAGCGGAGCCAGTTGGAATTGTGTACATTTAAATCGCCCGCAATAACGATTTCAGTGCGAGGACAAAGGGAAACAATTTTCGAGATGGAATCAGACAGTGCATCAAACTCGTTACAAGTCGAATTACTGTCAAGATTTGGACTCCTGTAAATAAAACAATAATGAATGACATGCTTGCGGACAGTGAATTTGAGCCATAAGAAGTTAAAGTACGTGTTGGAACATTGCCCATATTGCGGAAGGCTCTGGCAAGCAATATTATTTCTACATATTATTTCTAACATAGACATAGAGAAAAGAGTAATGGCTCCAAGCTATACCCATGTAGAGCAAATTCTGATAAATCAGTATTTACTCCAACCTGGGTTTCACTTAATGCCAAAACAGCTGGCCTGTATTGAACAGTGTAGACGTACACGTGAAAGAAATTCTTTCGTAGGCCACGAACATTAGAATACACGACACGAAAATCACTTATAATTTTAAAATACATACTTACATACAAAACACAATTCTGACTAAGTCGAACCATGCAGTGAAAATTTAAATTAATTTCTGTAATAAACAAACTGTCTTAGGTGTTATGCCCATAAGACAGCTTGCATACAAAAAATCAATTTTAATATTCAGCACAATAAGACAAACTCAGATGCCCTCCATTTACCGCAAGCATTAGATGGTCATACGATGCCCACAGTAGATAAGAAAGAGGCAGTTAAGCACAAAGGTCTTGGGACAGATAAGGATGGCGAATCGTTGTTCGAGACAAATTTGGAAGACTCTCTTCTTCCCTTCTTGTTATTTGATGTTGTGGTGTTGTTTGTGGCTGACATTCGATTTTACCTCTTTCTCATGCTATCTCACATGACTTGATTCCGTACCAAACCACTACCAAGACGCTATACCATTTTGTTGACTTTTCCTTTATTTGTAATTACGAATAGTTACAGTGGCTTAAATATTTGTTTCTCTCGCTATTGATTATGACCCCACGAAACTCTAGCTGGCTCTGGTTACAAAAAAAAAAACATCGAGAATCGAAGTTTATGTTGACATTTCAAAAGAAATTCAGAATATGTTTAATAAATGAAAAATGAAAAGGTTTTCTAGGTTTTTTTTCGATTTAAGAGTGATTAAGGTAACAAAAAAATTGTTTGAAATGTTTGTGTGGAAGTACACGTTATAATTTCCTGACTGACGGCTTCCTCGTAAAATGATTTGGATAACCTATGGGAAGTATACAACAACATTGAATTTTTTTGTTTATCTTTATTATGAATATTACTACTACTCGAACGGGGATGATCCTCGTCACTTCTCGTAGTTGTGGACACGCAATAATATATGTTTAATCTGCTCCAACTGAATACCACAAAAGCCGCTCCTCATAGAACTGTATCACCAATTGGGAACACTTGATGTTTGCAATGAAAGCCGGCACAAGTTCAGCTTGATAGACACCCTTAAATTGAGTGAGGAAGGTT
Organism: Platycheirus rosarum; assembly: GCA_963971375.1. Classification (NCBI taxonomy): domain Eukaryota; kingdom Metazoa; phylum Arthropoda; class Insecta; order Diptera; family Syrphidae; genus Platycheirus; species Platycheirus rosarum. The sequence goes on along the minus strand of OZ020510.1, from coordinate 87,514,810 downwards.
AGCTTTCTGGTCGTGTCTGAAGCTCCAAAGATTTGCTCAGTATTGAGACCTCGATCGAATCCGTTCTTTTCGGGTTTCATGGCGCCTATTGCGTCATTTTTTTTTTATAATGTAACGCACTGCGCGGGCATTAGGAAGATAGGGAGGGGAGATATAGGAGGTGTCGATTAACATTGGTTTTGAATGCTTGCAGATCAAATGGCAAGGGAAAAGCTCGCCGGGTAAACAATTCCAAATTCGTGTCGTTTGGCTAAAAAAAGAATCCCTATATTTCGCGATACTTCCGAAATTGGGCTCAAGCGTGAACTGATGAGCATTCCTTGCAAGGCGAGTATTACGGGAGAAACATTTAAGGGGAGGAATGCAACTGGTTTCTTCGAGTGATGAACATTTTTTGTAAAAGAAACGATAAAATAAGGAAAGACATGAAACATTGCGTCGGTGTTCGAGAGGGGCAATGTGTCAGCGGCAGTTCTATTTCCTATCAATCTTAACTTTCGATTTTATATTCTATCAAGCAGGTGTAGCGATGTTTGCGAAGCACCTGCCCAGAGGTGGAAGTTATACTCGTGTTTAGGGCGTATAAACGCTTTATAGATTGTAGCCAGATCAGATGGGGAAAAATACTTCTTACACCGATACAGAAAAACTAAGCACCTAGCAGCATTCTTAGCGATCTCAAATATATGGTCGTTCCAACGGAGGTCGTCGTTGACACACATGCCGAGCACTGAGAGCTTTTCGGTTTCTTCGATGTAAGTGCCATTCATGGACAATGGCATTGGGGGTATGTTTAGCTTTAACGACAGAAGACAACATTGAGTTTTTGAAGCATTAAACTCCACACTATTCCTATTACCCCATTTGACAATGCTGTATAAATTGGAGTTTAATGAGCTTGACATACTGCACCGTTGCAGTTGTACGTCCGCAGGCGAAGGACGTGAATTATCGAACGAATACTAAAAGCTGAGGGTAGAGTCGTCAGCAAAACACTTAAGTGGATTAGAAGTAACAGACAGAATATCATTTATAAGAATGAGGAAAAGAGTCGGAGAAGAACAGAGCCCTGGGGCACACCAGCATTTATTTTGTGGCAATCAGACTTGAATCCATCCAATACAACTTGTATTGAACGGTCCAGAAGATAGCTTCTAATCCAACGAACAAGAGTATTATCGATCCCAAAAGCACGCATTTTCGATAAGAGAGCTTCATGCCAAACTCTATCAAATGCCTTGGAGATATCAAAGCTTACGCATTGGCTTTGCCAGTGTGGAAGAACACCTCTTCAGAAGAATCGAGGTCTTTGAGAACTCTTGCTACTATACGAGTGCGGAAAAAAATCTGTCCCGTGGAAAAATTTACATTCTCAAGTACAGGAGGCGCAACGTTGCTATGCGGCAGCGTGGAGCTGGCAGCGAAATTGGCGGCGAGCAAGTTTGCCTTCTCTGAAGAGTAAACTATTGGTTTGTTATTGTCGATGAGCGTTGGAACCGAAGATTTTGAGGAGTTTTTAATATTTTTTACAAATGACCAAAAATTGTTACTGCCTTTGGGACACTGCAGAATTTTTTGCCGTAATTTTTGGTCATGCAAAAATTTGGTTCTTTCAATAACGGAGTTGCATGAGTTCCTTGCTTGTTTGTGCTTTTTCCGATTTTCCTCTGTAGGGTTGGCTTTGTAGGATCGGAAACTTGTTTCTTTGAGCCTGATAGCTTCTTTACACTCAGAATTAAACCAGGATTTTTCTTTAGGCTTGATGCATTTTACTCTGTTAGGAATAAAAGCACAAATCCCTAGAAGAATCACATTTGTGATCATTTCAGCACTGGCATCAATGTCACTATCGAGGAAGCATAGTGACCAGTTAAAGTTTCGGAAAAAAGTATTCAGGCCGTCCCAGTTGGCTTTCTCGTATTGCCAAACGGTCCTGGTGGGAAGTTTTTCTTTAACTGAATGGGTGGAGGATGAGAAATTAGCTGAAATGACACAATGGTCTGAAGTGCCAAATGGAGAAGTTACACTAATGGTATATTTATCAGGGTAAGAAGTAAGAAACAAGTCAAGAGTATGGGCGGCTTGCCCAGCAACATCCGGTATACGCGTTGGCACATCGATCAGTTGGGTAAGGTGATGTAACCCGGCAAAAAGCTCGACATACCTTCCTTTGGGTGTTGTCTGACCAGAATAGCGGAGCCAGTTGGAATTGTGTACATTTAAATCGCCCGCAATAACGATTTCAGTGCGAGGACAAAGGGAAACAATTTTCGAGATGGAATCAGACAGTGCATCAAACTCGTTACAAGTCGAATTACTGTCAAGATTTGGACACCTGTAAATAAAACAATAATGAATGACATGCTTGCGGACAGTGAATTTGAGCCATAAGAAGTTAAAGTACGTGTTAGAACATTGCCCATATTGCGGAAGGCTCTGGCAAGCAATATTATTTCTACATATTATTTCTAACATAGACATAGAGAAAAGAGTAATGACACCAAGCTATACCCATGTAGAGCAAATTCTGATAAATCAGTATTTACTCCAACCTGGGTTTCACTTAATGCCAAAACAGCTGGCCTGTATTGAACAGTGTAGACGTACACGTGAAAGAAATTCTTTCGTAGGCCACGAACATTAGAATACACGACACGAAAATCACTTATAATTTTAAAATACATACTTACATACAAAACACAATTCTGACTAAGTCGAACCATGCAGTGAAAATTTAAATTAATTTCTGTAATAAATAAACTGTCTTAGGTGTTATGCCCATAAGACAGCTTGCATACAAAAAATCAATTTTAATATTCAGCACAATAAGACAAACTCAGATGCCCTTATCCATTTACCGCAAGCATTAGATGGGCATACGATGCCCACAGTAGATAAGAAAGAGGCAGTTAAGCACAAAGGTCTTGGGACAGATAAGGATGGCGAATCGTTGTTCGAGACAAATTTGGAAGACTCTCTTCCCCCTTCTTGTTATTTGATGTTGTGGTGTTGTTTGTGGCTGACATTCGATTTTACCTCTTTCTCAGGCTATCTCACATGACTTGATTCCGTACCAAACCACTACCAAGACGCTATACCATTTTGTTGACTTTTCCTTTATTTGTAATTACGAATAGTTACAGTGGCTTAAATATTTGTTTCTCTCGCTATTGATTATGACCCCACGAAACTCTAGCTGGCTCTGGTTACAAAAAAAAAACATCGAGAATCGAAGTTTATGTTGACATTTCAAAAGAAATTCAGAATATGTTTAATAAATGAAAAATGAAAAGGTTTTCTAGGTTTTTTTTTCGATTTAAGAGTGATTAAGGTAACAAAAAAATTGTTTGAAATGTTTGTGTGGAAGTACACGTTATAATTTCCTGACTGACGGCTTCCTCGTAAAATGATTTGGATAACCTATGGGAAGTATACAACAACATTGAATTTTTTTGTTTATCTTTATTATGAATATTACTACTACTCGAACGGGGATGATCCTCGTCACTTCTCGTAGTTGTGGACACGCAATAATATATGTTTAATCTGCTCCAACTGAATACCACAAAAGCCGCTCCTCATAGAACTGTATCACCAATTGGGAACACTTGATGTTTGCAATGAAAGCCGGCACGAGTTCAGCTTGATAGACACCCTTAAATTGAGTGAGGAAGGTTAGCTTTCTGGTCGTGTCTGAAGCTCCAAAGATTTGCTCAGTATTGAGACCTCGATCGAATCCGTTCTTTTCGGGTTTCATGGCGCCTATTGCGTCATTTTTTTTTATAATGTAACGCACTGCGTGGGCATTAGGAAGATAGGGAGGGGAGATATAGGAGGTGTCGATTAACATTGGTTTTGAATGCTTGCAGATCAAATGGCAAGGGAAAAGCTCGCCGGGTAAACTATTCCAAATTCGTGTCGTTTGGCTAAAAAAAGAATCCCTATATTTCACGGTACTTCCGAAATTGGGCTCAAGGGTGAACTGATGAGCATTCCTTGCAAGGCGAGTATTACGGGAGAAACATTTAAGGGGAGGAATGCAACTGGTTTCTTCGAGTGATGAACATTTTTTGTAAAAGCAACGATAAAATAAGGAAAGACATGAAACATTGCGTCGGTGTTCGAGAGGGGCATAGTGTCAGCGGCAGTTCTATTTCCTATCAATCTTAACTTTCGATTTTGTATTCTATCAAGCAGGTGTAGCGATGTTTGCGAAGCACCTGCCCAGAGGTGGAAGTTATACTCGTGTTTAGGGCGTATAAACGCTTTTAGCCAGATCAGATGGGGAAAAATACTTCTTACACCGAAACAGAAAAACTAAGCACCTAGCAGCATTCTTAGCGATCTCAAATATATGGTCGTTCCAACGGAGGTCGTCGTTGACACACATGCCGAGTACTGAGAGCTTTTCGGTTTCTTCGATGTAAGTGCCATTCATGGACAATGGCATTGGGGGTATGTTTAGCTTAACGACAGAAGACAACATAGAGTTTTTGAAGCATTAAACTCCACACGATTCCTATTACCCCATTTGACAATGCTGTATAAATTGGAGTTTAATGAGCTTGACATACTGCACCGTTGCAGTTGTACGTCCGCAGGCGAAGGATATGAATTATCGAACGAATACGAAAAGCTGAGGGTAGAGTCGTCAGCAAAACACTTAAGTGGATTAGAAGTAACAGACAGAAGATCATTTATAAGAATGAGGAAAAGAGTCGGAGAAGAACAGAGCCCTGGGGCACACCAGCATTTATTTTGTGGCAATCAGACTTGAATCCATCCAATACAACTTGTATTGAACGGTCCAGAAGATAGCTTCTAATCCAACGAACAAGAGTATTATCGATCCCAAAAGCACGCATTTTCGATAAGAGAGCTTCATGCCAAACTCTATCAAATGCCTTGGAGATATCAAAGCTTACGCATTGGCTTTGCCAGTGTGGAAGAACACCTCTTTAGAAGAATCGAGATCTTTGAGAACTCTTGCTACTATACGAGTGCGGAAAAAAATCTGTCCCGTGGAAAAATTTACATTCTCAAGTACAGGAGGCGCAACGTTGCTATGCGGCAGCGTGGAGCTGGCAGCGAAATTGGCGGCGAGCAAGTTTACCTTCTCTGAAGAGTAAACTATTGGTTTGTTATTGTCGATGAGCGTTGGAACCGAAGATTTTGAGGAGTTTTTAATATTTTTTACAAATGACCAAAAATTGTTACTGCCTTTGGGACACTGCAGAATTTTTTGCCGTAATTTTTGGTCGTGCAAAAATTAAGTTCTTTCAATAACGGAGTTGCATGAGTTCCTTGCTTGTTTGTGCTTTTTCCGATTTTCCTCTGTAGGGTTGGCTTTGTAGGATCGGAAACTTGTTTCTTTGAGCCTGATAGCTTCTTTACACTCAGAATTAAACCAGGATTTTTCTTTAGGCTTGATGCATTTTACTCTGTTAGGAATAAAAGCACGCATCCATAGAAGAATCACATTTGTGATCATTTCAGCACTGGCATCAATGTCACTATCGAGGAAGCATAGTGACCAGTTAAAGTTTCGGAAAAAAGTATTCAGGCCGTCCCAGTTGGCTTTCTCGTATTGCCAAACGGTCCTGGTGGTAAGTTTTTCTTTAACTGAATGGGTGGAGGATGAGAAATTAGCTGAAATGACACAATGGTCTGAAGTGCCAAATGGAGAAGTTACACTAATGGTATATTTATCAGGGTGAGAAGTAAGAAACAAGTCAAGAGTATGGGCGGCTTGCCCAGCAACATCCGGTATACGCGTTGGCACATCGATCAGTTGGGTAAGGTGATGTAACCCGGCAAAGAGCTCGACATACCTTCCTTCGGGTGTTGTCTGACCAGAATAGCGGAGCCAGTTGGAATTGTGTACATTTAAATCGCCCGCAATAACGATTTCAGTGCGAGGACAAAGGGAAACAATTTTCGAGATAGAATCAGACAGTGCATCAAACTCGTTACAAGTCGAATTACTGTCAAGATTTGGACACCTGTAAATAAAACAATAATGAATGACATGCTTGCGGACAGTGAATTTGAGCCATAAGAAGTTAAAGTACGTGTTAGAACATTGCCCATATTGCGGAAGGCTCTGGCAAGCAATATTATTTCTACATATTATTTCTAACATAGACATAGAGAAAAGAGTAATGACACCAAGCTATACCCATGTAGAGCAAATTCTGATAAATCAGTATTTACTCCAACCTGGGTTTCACTTAATGCCAAAACAGCTGGCCTGTATTGAACAGTGTAGACGTACACGTGAAAGAAATTCTTTCGTAGGCCACGAACATTAGAATACACGACACGAAAATCACTTATAATTTTAAAATACATACTTACATACAAAACACAATTCTGACTAAGTCGAACCATGCAGTGAAAATTTAAATTAATTTCTGTAATAAACAAACTGTCTTAGGTGTTATGCCCATAAGACAGCTTGCATACAAAAAATCAATTTTAATATTCAGCACAATAAGACAAACTCAGATGCCCTTATCCATTTACCGCAAGCATTAGATGGGCATACGATGCCCACAGTAGATAAGAAAGAGGCAGTTAAGCACAAAGGTCTTGGGACAGATAAGGATGGCGATTCGTTGTTCGAGACAAATTTGGAAGACTCTCTTCTTCCCTTCTTGTTATTTGATGTTGTGGTGTTGTTTGTGGCTGACATTCGATTTTACCTCTTTCTCAGGCTATCTCACATGACTTGATTCCGTACCAAACCACTACCTAGACGCTATACCATTTTCTTGACTTTTCCTTTATTTGTAATTACGAATAGTTAACAGGGGCTTAAATATTTGTTTCTCTCGCTATTGATTATGACCCCACGAAACTCTAGCTGGCTCTGGTTACAAAAAAAAAAACATCGAGAATCGAAGTTTATGTTGACATTTCAAAAGAAATTCAGAATATGTTTAATAAATGAAAAATGTAAAGGTTTTCTAGGTTTTTTTCGATTTAAGAGTGATTAAGGTAAAAAAAAATTGTTTGAAATGTTTGTGTGGAAGTACACGTTATAATTTCCTGACTGACGGCTTCCTCGTAAAATGATTTGGATAACCTATGGGAAGTATACAACAACATTGAATTTTTTTGTTTATCTTTATTATGAATATTACTACTACTCGAACCGGGATGATCCTCGTCACTTCTCGTAGTTGTGGACACGCAATAATATATGTTTAATCTGCTCCAACTGAATACCACAAAAGCCGCTCCTCATAGAACTGTATCACCAATTGGGAACACTTGATGTTTGCAATGAAAGTCGCCACGAGTTCAGCTTGATCGACACCCTTAAATTGAGTGAGGAAGGTTAGCTTTCCGGTCGTGTCTGAAGCTCCAAAGATTTTCTCAGTATTGAGACCTCGATCGAATCCGTTCTTTTCGGGTTTCATGGCGCCTATTGCGTCATTTTTTTTTATAATGTAACGCACTGCGCGGGCATTAGGAAGATAGGGAGGGGAGATATAGGAGGTGTCGATTAACATTGGTTTTGAATGCTTGCAGATCAAATGGCAAGGGAAAAGCTCGCCGGGTAAACTAAAGAGTATTATCGATCCCAAAAGCACGCATTTTCGATAAGAGAGCTTCATGCCAAACTCTATCAAATGCCTTGGAGATATCAAAGCTTACGCATTGGCTTTGCCAGTGTGGAAGAACACCTCTTTAGAAGAATCGAGATCTTTGAGAACTCTTGCTACTATACGAGTGCGGAAAAAAATCTGTCCCGTGGAAAAATTTACATTCTCAAGTACAGGAGGCGCAACGTTGCTATGCGGCAGCGTGGAGCTGGCAGCGAAATTGGCGGCGAGCAAGTTTACCTTCTCTGAAGAGTAAACTATTGGTTTGTTATTGTCGATGAGCGTTGGAACCGAAGATTTTGAGGAGTTTTTAATATTTTTTACAAATGACCAAAAATTGTTACTGCCTTTGGGACACTGCAGAATTTTTTGCCGTAATTTTTGGTCGTGCAAAAATTTGGTTCTTTCAATAACGGAGTTGTATGAGTTCCTTGCTTGTTTGTGCTTTTTCCGATTTTCCTCTGTAGGGTTGGCTTTGTAGGATCGGAAACTTGTTTCTTTGAGCCTGATAGCTTCTTTACACTCAGAATTAAACCAGGATTTTTCTTTAGGCTTGATGCATTTTACTCTGTTAGGAATAAAAGCACGCATCCATAGAAGAATCACATTTGTGATCATTTCAGCACTGGCATCAATGTCACTATCGAGGAAGCATAGTGACCAGTTAAAGTTTCGGAAAGTATTCAGGCCGTCCCAGTTGGCTTTCTCGTATTGCCAAACGGTCCTGGTGGGAAGTTTTTCTTTAACTGAATGGGTGGAGGATGAGAAATTAGCTGAAATGACACAATGGTCTGAAGTGCCAAATGGAGAAGTTACACTAATGGTATATTTATCAGGGTGAGAAGTAAGAAACAAGTCAAGAGTAAGTAAGTAAGTAAGTAAGTAAGTAAGTAATTCATTTATTTATCGATGTTTTTATACAGTTTCAGTAGACATAATGAATTTTAAAGCTTTGACATAGCCGTCAGCTCAGTTGGCAAAGTATATAAAACAATTTTTTAATTTATAAATAAAATTTAAATGAATTGATTTAAATGAATTCAGACATTAATAGATTTCGATACATATAAATTGAGTTTAAAAAACAATACAATAATTTCCAATTTACACCATTTAATAATTCTATTGTTTCTTGCATTGTAAAGCTGTTTTTCTTAAAAAAATTTAGTCTTTGATGTTTAAATACTGGACAAATGCTTATAAAATGGAAGCAGTCTTCTTTTGCTTTAATATTGCAGAGGGTACAGAATTGCTGGAATTTTCCGTTGTATGGACTGCCATTTAAGGTTAAAAGCTCACATCTGGATTTGAAAATTAGGGATATTTCTTTATAGCTGAATGTGTCTTGAAAGTAATTATTGTCCAACAGGTTATGGTTGAGTTGTGAGTAAATTATTCTGCTCTCAGACTGCTCAGCTTCTCCTACTAATTTTTCTCGAACATAGTCTTCGTGTTTTTGAATTACGTTGTAAAGCTGCTCCTTTAGTTGAACTAAGTTATTCAAATCAAATTGGATACCTTCCCCACAGCTATCACCAATATTTTGCCACTTTGCGATCCACCAGTCCTTATTCCGCATTTCATAAAGGAGCATTTTCTTGGTCAAACGAGCATCTGAATGTGAAGCAACTTTATGGATGTAGTCTGCCTGCAGCTTAAGGGTGTTGGTAAACAGTTTCGCAATTCCCGTTTCCAAGTAAACTGCGTAGTTAGGTGTTCCATTTGGCAAATTAAAAAGTTTTTTTATGAAATTTCTTTGGAGCTTTTCTACAACATCAAATTCATCCGTTCCCCAAACTTGTGCCGCATAGCAAAGAGATGTTTTTACAACACATTCAAAAATTTTCCATTTAGCTGACAACAATACATTTTGGTTTGAGAAAATATTCCTCCAAGTCATATTTATCAAACTTTGGGAGGACTTCGCTTTTTCAGATAGATGATTTTTGAAATCCATCATTTTGTTCAACTTGACGCCTAAATAGTTGTAATCCTTAGTGATTTCAAGCCGATGATCATTGAAGAACCAACTTTCTCTAACCAAACTGTGAGAAGATCTTGAGAATACCATGATTTTAGATTTTTCAGTATTTATTGTAAGTCCCTATGTGATACAGTATGTTGCCAACCGATTTATCATAAGCTGCAAATTTTCTGGTGACTCTGAAAGAATCACTAGATCGTCTGCATACAGAAGAACATTGATTGTAGTGTCAGCTATCCGAATCCCACCAGGAAGATATTTGCCAATATCGTTAATATACAACGCAAACAACAAAGCACTCAGAGGGCATCCTTGTTTGACACCAGCGTTAGTATCAAAATATTGTGAGAACGTAGATCCATCCCATACCGATGCTTCTGTACCAGTATACATGTTCTTTAATACATTTAAGAGCTTTGTAGAGATTCCGAGTTGAGAGAGTTTATACATGAGTGCATATCTATTCACAAGGTCGAAAGCTGCCTTAAAATCAACAAAAAAAGCGTAAATCTTCTTATTTCTGGCTTGGAATGCTTTAACAATTGACGTTAATACGAATATTTGATCAACAGTACAATAGTTTTTCCTGAAACCCGCTTGGAAGTCTGTTAAAATGCTGTTGTTATCAGCCCACATTTCTATTCTGTTCACGAGAACACCGCAAAATATTTTGGCCATAACGTTCATAAATGATATTCCCCTATAATTCTCGACGTTGTTTATATCACCTTTCTTATGAATAGGGAAAATAACAGATTTTTTGAACGAAGAGGGAATGAAACCGGTTGAAAAAATGTTGTTGAAAATTCATATGGAACTCCGTCTTCGCCTGGTGCTTTTCCATCTTTCGCTTTTTGAAGTACCATTTTTATTTCATTTTCGTCTATTTCAGAGTCCAAAGTTTCCTCTATAACCAGTGGTTCTGCATAAGAAAAGGACAAATCAGACTTATTGGAGAGCAGGTTTTTGAAGTGGTATGAAAGATGTTCTGCGGATATATTTGTACCAATTACAAAGTTGGATCCATTTATTTCTTTAGCTAGGTTCCAAAAGTCTTTTGAATTACTGGCCAGACTTAGAGATTTTGCTTGAATATTTTCAAATTCAGCTTTTTTTTTTCGACATAAATGCTTGTACTTGGAGTTTGAGTCAACTTACCATTTTCTAAGTTCCTCAGTATAATAGTTCCGTAGTGCTTTTAAAAGAGCAAATGATTTTCTTCGGGCATTCATACATTCTTTATCGAACCACTTTTTTTTGAATTTTGTAATATATCCAGAAGGTTGGTCTGGTGAAGATTTTCTTATAAGCAATATTATTTTCTCTGAAAACAACTCGACAGATTCATCAACTGAAAAAGTCTCAGAGATATGTAAATCCAGATTATTTTGGTAGGTATACAGGTTTTCAATTTTCCATTTAAGAACAAGTCAAGAGTATGGGCGGCTTGCCCAGCAACATCCGGTATACGCGTTGGCACATCGATCAGTTGGGTAAGGTGATGTAACCCGGCAAAGAGCTCGACTTACCTTCCTTCGGGTGTTGTCTGACCAGAATAGCGGAGCCAGTTGGAATTGTGTACATTTAAATCGCCCGCAATAACGATTTCAGTGCGAGGACAAAGGGAAACAATTTTCGAGATAGAATCAGACAGTGCATCAAACTCGTTACAAGTCGAATTACTGTCAAGATTTGGACTCCTGTAAATAAAACAATAATGAATGACATGCTTGCGGACAGTGAATTTGAGCCATAAGAAGTTAAAGTACGTGTTGGAACATTGCCCATATTGCGGAAGGCTCTGGCAAGCAATATTATTTCTACATATTATTTCTAACATAGACATAGAGAAAAGAGTAATGGCACCAAGCTATACCCATGTAGAGCAAATTCTGATAAATCAGTATTTACTCCAACCTGGGTTTCACTTAATGCCAAAACAGCTGGCCTGTATTGAACAGTGTAGACGTACACGTGAAAGAAATTCTTTCGTAGGCCACGAACATTAGAATACACGACACGAAAATCACTTATAATTTTAAAATACATACTTACATACAAAACACAATTCTGACTAAGTCGAACCATGCAGTGAAAATTTAAATTAATTTCTGTAATAAACAAACTGTCTTAGGTGTTATGCCCATAAGACAGCTTGCATACAAAAAATCAATTTTAATATTCAGCACAATAAGACAAACTCAGATGCCCTTATCCATTTACCGCAAGCATTAGATGGGCATACGATGCCCACAGTAGATAAGAAAGAGGCAGTTAAGCACAAAGGTCTTGGGACAGATAAGGATGGCGATTCGTTGTTCGAGACAAATTTGGAAGACTCTCTTCTTCCCTTCTTGTTATTTGATGTTGTGGTGTTGTTTGTGGCTGACATTCGATTTTACCTCTTTCTCAGGCTATCTCACATGACTTGATTCCGTACCAAACCACTACCTAGACGCTATACCATTTTCTTGACTTTTCCTTTATTTGTAATTACGAATAGTTAACAGGGGCCTAAATATTTGTTTCTCTCGCTATTGATTATGACCCCACGAAACTCTAGCTGGCTCTGGTTACAAAAAAAAAACATCGAGAATCGAAGTTTATGTTGACATTTCAAAAGAAATTCAGAATATGTTTAATAAATGAAAAATGTAAAGGTTTTCTAGGTTTTTTTCGATTTAAGAGTGATTAAGGTAAAAAAAAATTGTTTGAAATGTTTGTGTGGAAGTACACGTTATAATTTCCTGACTGACGGCTTCCTCGTAAAATGATTTGGATAACCTATGGGAAGTATACAACAACATTGAATTTTTTTGTTTATCTTTATTATGAATATTACTACTACTCGAACCGGGATGATCCTCGTCACTTCTCGTAGTTGTGGACACGCAATAATATATGTTTAATCTGCTCCAACTGAATACCACAAAAGCCGCTCCTCATAGAACTGTATCACCAATTGGGAACACTTGATGTTTGCAATGAAAGCCGGTACGAGTTCAGCTTGATCGACACCCTTAAATTGAGTGAGGAAGGTTAGCTTTCCGGTCGTGTCTGAAGCTCCAAAGATTTTCTCAGTATTGAGACCTCGATCGAATCCGTTCTTTTCGGGTTTCATGGCGCCTATTGCGTCATTTTTTTTTTATAATGTAACGCACTGCGCGGGCATTAGGAAGATAGGGAGAGGAGATATAGGAGGTGTCGATTAACATTGGTTTTGAATGCTTGCAGATCAAATGGCAAGGGAAAAGCTCGCCGGGTAAACTATTCCAAATTCGTATCGTTTGGCTAAAAAAGAATCCCTATATTTCACGGTACTTCCGAAATTGGGCTCAAGGGTGAACTGATGAGCATTCCTTGCAAGGCGAGTATTACGGGAGAAACATTAAAGGGGAGGAATGCAACTGGTTTCTTCGAGTGATGAACATTTTTTGTAAAAGAAACGATAAAATAAGGAAAGACATGAAACATTGCGTCGGTGTTCGAGAGGGGCAATGTGTCAGCGGCAGTTCTATTTCCTATCAATCTTAACTTTCGATTTTGTATTCTATCAAGCAGGTGTAGCGATGTTTGCGAAGCATCTGCTCAAAGGTGGAAGTTATACTCGTGTTTAGGGCGTATAAACGCTTTATAGATTGTAGCCAGATCAGATGGGGAAAAATACTTCTTACACCGATACAGAAAAACTAAGCACCTAGCAGCATTCTTAGCGATCTCAAATATATGGTCGTTCCAACGGAGGTCGTCGTTGACACACATGCCGAGTACTAAGAGCTTTTCGGTTTCTTCGATGTAAGTGCCATTCATGGACAATGGCATTGGGGGTATGTTTAGCTTTAACGACAGAAGACAACATTGAGTTTTTGAAGCATTAAACTCCACACGATTCCTATTACCCCATTTGACAATGCTGTATAAATTGGAGTTTAATGAGCTTGACATACTGCACCGTTGCAGTTGTACGTCCGCAGGCGAAGGACATGAATTATCGAACGAATACGAAAAGCTGAGGGTAGAGTCGTCAGCAAAACACTTAAGTGGATTAGAAGTAACAGACAGAAGATCATTTATAAGAATGAGGAAAAGAGTCGGAGAAGAACAGAGCCCTGGGGCACACCAGCATTTATTTTGTGGCAATCAGACTTGAATCCATCCAATGCAACTTGTATTGAACGGTCCAGAAGATAGCTTCTAATCCAACGAACAAGAGTATTATCGATCCCAAAAGCACGCATTTTCGATAAGAGAGCTTCATGCCAAACTCTATCAAATGCCTTGGAGATATCAAAGCTTACGCATTGGCTTTGCCAGTGTGGAAGAACACCTCTTCAGAAGAATGGAGATCTTTGAGAACTCTTGCTACTATACGAGTGCGGAAAAAAATCTGTCCCGTGGAAAAATTTACATTCTCAAGTACAGGAGGCGCAACGTTGCTATGCGGCAGCGTGGAGCTGGCAGCGAAATTGGCGGCGAGCAAGTTTGCCTATCGAGGAAGCATAGTGACCAGTTTAAGTTTCGGAAAAAAGTATTCAGGCCGTCCCAGTTGGCTTTCTCGTATTGCCAAACGGTCCTGGTGGGAAGTTTTTCTTTAACTGAATGGGTGGAGGATGAGAAATTAGCTGAAATGACACAATGGTCTGAAGTGCCAAATGGAGAAGTTACACTAATGGTATATTTATCAGGGTGAGAAGTAAGAAACAAGTCAAGAGTATGGGCGGCTTGCCCAGCAACATCCGGTATACGCGTTGGCACATCGATCAGTTGGGTAAGGTGATGTAACCCGGCAAAGAGCTCGACATACCTTCCTTCGGGTGTTGTCTGACCAGAATAGCGGAGCCAGTTGGAATTGTGTACATTTAAATCGCCCGCAATAACGATTTCAGTGCGAGGACAAAGGGAAACAATTTTCGAGATGGAATCAGACAGTGCATCAAACTCGTTACAAGTCGAATTACTGTCAAGATTTGCACTCCTGTAAATAAAACAATAATGAATGACATGCTTGCGGACAGTGAATTTGAGCCATAAGAAGTTAAAGTACGTGTTGGAACGTTGCCCATATTGCGGAAGGCTCTGGCAAGCAATATTATTTCTAACATAGACCACGAAACCATGATTGGAAAAGAGTAATGACACCAAGCTATACCCATGTAGAGCAAATTCTGATAAATCAGTATTTACTCCAACCTGGGTTTCACTTAATGCCAAAACAGCTGGCCTGTATTGAACAGTGTAGACGTACACGTGAAAGAAATTCTTTCGTAGGCCACGAACATTAGAATACACGACACGAAAATCACTTATAATTTTAAAATACATACTTACATACAAAACACAATTCTGACTAAGTCGAACCATGCAGTGAAAATTTAAATTAATTTCTGTAATAAACAAATTGTCTTAGGTGTTATGCCCATAAGACAGCTTGCATACAAAAAATCAATTTTAATATTCAGCACAATAAGACAAACTCAGATGCCCTTATCCATTTACCGCAAGCATTAGATGGTCATACGATGCCTACAGTAGATAAGAAAGAGGCAGTTAAGCACAAAGGTCTTGGGACAGATAAGGATGGCGAATCGTTGTTCGAGACAAATTTGGAAGACTCTCTTCTTCCCTTCTTGTTATTTGATGTTGTGGTGTTGTTTGTGGCTGACATTCGATTTTACCTCTTTCTCAGGCTATCTCACATGACTTGATTCCGTACCAAACCACTACCAAGACGCTATACCATTTTCTTGACTTTTCCTTTATTCGTAATTACGAATAGTTAACAGTGGCTTAAATATTTGTTTCTCTCGCTATTGATTATGACCCCACGAAACTCTAGCTGGCTCTGGTTACAAAAAAAAAACATCGAGAATCGAAGTTTATGTTGACATTTCAAAAGAAATTCAGAATATGTTTAATAAATGAAAAATGAAAAGATTTTCTAGGTTTTTTTTCGATTTAAAAGTGATTAAGGTAAAAAAAAATTGTTTGAAATGTTTGTGTGGAAGTACACGTTATAATTTCCTGACTGACGGCTTCCTCGTAAAATGATTTGGATAACCTATGGGAAGTATACAACAACATTGAATTTTTTTGTTTATCTTTATTATGAATATTACTACTACTCGAACGGGGATGATCCTCGTCACTTCTCGTAGTTGTGGACACGCAATAATATATGTTTAATCTGCTCCAAATGAATACCACAAAAGCCGCTCCTCATAGAACTGTATCACCAATTGGGAACACTTGATGTTTGCAATGAAAGCCGGCACAAGTTCAGCTTGATCGACACCCTTAAATTGAGTGAGGAAGGTTAGCTTTCCGGTCGTGTCTGAAGCTCCAAAGATTTTCTCAGTATTGAGACCTCGATCGAATCCGTTCTTTTCGGGTTTCATGGCGCCTATTGCGTAATTTTTTTTTTATAATGTAACGCACTGCGCGGGCATTAGGAAGATAGGGAGGGGAGATATAGGAGGTGTCGATTAACATTGGTTTTGAATGCTTGCAGATCAAATGGCAAGGGAAAAGCTCGCCGGGTAAACTATTCCAAATTCGTGTCGTTTGGCTAAAAAAAGAATCCCTATATTTCACGGTACTTCCGAAATTGGGCTCAAGGGTGAACTGATGAGCATTCCTTGCAAGGCGAGTATTACGGGAGAAACATTTAAGGGGAGGAATGCAACTGGTTTCTTCGAGTGATGAACATTTTTTGTAAAAGAAACGATAAAATAAGGAAAGACATGAAACATTGCGTCGGTGTTCGAGAGGGGCAATGTGTCAGCGGCAGTTCTATGTTTGCGAAGCACCTGCCCAGAGGTGGAAGTTATACTCGTGTTTAGGGCGTATAAACGCTTTATAGATTGTAGCCAGATCAGATGGGGAAAAATACTTCTTACACCGATACAGAAAAACTAAGCACCTAGCAGCATTCTTAGCGATCTCAAATATATGGTCGTTCCAACGGAGGTCGTCGTTGACACACATGCCGAGCACTGAGAGCTTTTCGGTTTCTTCGATGTAAGTGCAATTCATGGACAATGGCATTGGGGGTATGTTTAGCTTTAACGACAGAAGACAACATTGAGTTTTTGAAGCATTAAACTCCACACGATTCCTATTACCCCATTTGACAATGCTGTATAAATTGGAGTTTAATGAGCTTGACATACTGCACCGTTGCAGTTGTACGTCCGCAGGCGAAGGACATGAATTATCGAACGAATTCGAAAAGCTGAGGGTAGAGTCGTCAGCAAAACACTTAAGTGGATTAGAAGTAACAGACAGAAGATCATTTATAAGAATGAGGAAAAGAATCGAAGAAGAACAGAGCCCTGGGGCACACCAGCATTTATTTTGTGGCAATCAGACTTGAATCCATCCAATACAACTTGTATTGAACGGTCCAGAAGATAGCTTCTAATCCAACGAACAAGAGTATTATCGATCCCAAAAGCACGCATTTTCGATAAGAGAGCTTCGAGATCTTTGAGAACTCTTGCTACTATACGAGTGCGGAAAAAAATCTGTCCCGTGGAAAAATTTACATTCTCAAGTACAGGAGGCGCAACGTTGCTATGCGGCAGCGTGGAGCTGGCAGCGAAATTGGCGGCGAGCAAGTTTGCCTTCTCTGAAGAGTAAACTATTGGTTTGTTATTGTCGATGAGCGTTGGAACCGAAGATTTTGAGGAGTTTTTAATATTTTTTACAAATGACCAAAAATTGTTACTGCCTTTGGGACACTGCAGAATTTTTTGCCGTAATTTTTGGTCATGCAAAAATTTGGTTCTTTCAATAACGGAGTTGCATGAGTTCCTTGCTTGTTTGTGCTTTTTCCGATTTTCCTCTGTAGGGTTGGCTTTGTAGGATCGGAAACTTGTTTCTTTGAGCCTGATAGCTTCTTTACACTCAAAATTAAACCAGGATTTTTCTTTAGGCTTGATGCATTTTACTCTGTTAGGAATAAAAGCACAAATCCCTAGAAGAATCACATTTGTGATCATTTCAGCACTGGCATCAATGTCACTATCGAGGAAGCATAGTGACCAGTTAAAGTTTCGGAAAAAAGTATTCAGGCCGTCCCAGTTGGCTTTCTCGTATTGCCAAACGGTCCTGGTGGGAAGTTTTTCTTTAACTGAATGGGTGGAGGATGAGAAATTAGCTGAAATGACACAATGGTCTGAAGTGCCAAATGGAGAAGTTACACTAATGGTATATTTATCAGGGTGAGAAGTAAGAAACAAGTCAAGAGTATGGGCGGCTTGCCCAGCAACATCCGGTATAGGCGTTGGCACATCGATCAGTTGGGTAAGGTGATGTAACCCGGCAAAAAGCTCGACATACCTTCCTTCGGGTGTTGTCTGACCAGAATAGCGGAGCCAGTTGGAATTGTGTACATTTAAATCGCCCGCAATAACGATTTTAGTGCGAGGACAAAGGGAAACAATTTTCGAGATGGAATCAGACAGTGCATCAAACTCGTTACAAGTCGAATTACTGTCAAGATTTGGACTCCTGTAAATAAAACAATAATGAATGACATGCTTGCGGACAGTGAATTTGAGCCATAAGAAGTTAAAGTACGTGTTGGAACATTGCCCATATTGCGGAAGGCTCTGGCAAGCCATATTATTTCTACATATTATTTCTACATCTATTTCTAAGCTATACCCATGTAGAGCAAATTCTGATAAATCAGTATTTACTCCAACCTGGGTTTCACTTAATGCCAAAACAGCTGGCCTGTATTGAACAGAAATTCTTTCGTAGGCCACGAACATTAGAATACACGACACGAAAATCACTTATAATTTTAAAATACATACTTACATACAAAACACAATTCTGACTAAGTCGAACCATGCAGTGAAAATTTAAATTAATTTCTGTAATAAACAAACTGTCTTAGGTGTTATGCCCATAAGACAGCTTGCATACAAAAAATCAATTTTAATATTCAGCACAATAAGACAAACTCAGATGCCCTTATCCATTTACCGCAAGCATTAGATGGTCATACGATGCCCACAGTAGATAAGAAAGAGGCAGTTAAGCACAAAGGTCTTGGGACAGATAAGGATGGCGAATCGTTGTTCGAGACAAATTTGGAAGACTCTCTTCTTCCCTTCTTGTTATTTGATGTTGTGGTGTTGTTTGTGGCTGACATTCGATTTTACCTCTTTCTCAGGCTATCTCACATGACTTGATTCCGTACCAAACCACTACCAAGACGCTATACCATTTTGTTGACTTTTCCTTTATTTGTAATTACGAATAGTTACAGTGGCTTAAATATTTGTTTCTCTCGCTATTGATTATGACCCAACGAAACTCTAGCTGGCTCTGGTTACAAAAAAAAAACATCGAGAATCGAAGTTTATGTTGACATTTCAAAAGAAATTCAGAATATGTTTAATAAATGAAAAAAGAAAAGGTTTTCTAGGTTTTTTTTCGATTTAAGAGTGATTAAGGTAACAAAAAAATTGTTTGAAATGTTTGTGTGGAAGTACACGTTATAACTTCCTGACTGACGGCTTCCTCGTAAATGATAATGGATAACCTATGGGAAGTATACAACAACATTGAATTTTTTTGTTTATCTTTATTATGAAAATTACTACTACTCGAACGGGGATGATCCTCGTCACTTCTCGTAGTTGTGGACACGCAATAATATATGTTTAATCTGCTCCAAATGAATACCACAAAAGCCGCTCCTCATAGAACTGTATCACCAATTGGGAACACTTGAAGTTTGCAATGAAAGCCGGCACGAGTTCAGCTTGATCGACACCCTTAAATTGAGTGAGGAAGGTTAGCTTTCCGGTCGTGTCTGAAGCTCCAAAGATTTTCTCAGTATTGAGACCTCGATCGAATCCGTTCTTTTCGGGTTTCATGGCGCCTATTGCGTCATTTTTTTTTTAATATGTAACGCACTGCGCGGGCATTAGGAAGATAGGGAGGGGAGATATAGGAGGTGTCGATTAACATTGGTTTTGAATGCTTGCAGATCAAATGGCAAGGGAAAAGCTCGCCGGGTAAACTATTCCAAATTCGTGTCGTTTAGCTAAAAAAAGAATCCCTATATTTCACGGTACTTCCGAAATTGGGCTCAAGGGTGAACTGATGAGCATTCCTTGCAAGGCGAGCATTACGGGAGAAACATTAAAGGGGAGGAATGCAACTGGTTTCTTCGAGTGATGAACATTTTTTGTAAAAGAAACGATAAAATAAAGAAAGACATGAAACATTGCGTCGGTGTTCGAGAGGGGCAATGTGTCAGCGGCAGTTCTATTTCCTATCAATCTTAACTTTCGATTTTATATTCTATCAAGCAGGTGTAGCGATGTTTGCGAAGCACCTGCCCAGAGGTGGAAGTTATACTCGTGTTTAGGGCGTATAAACGCTTTATAGATTGTAGCCAGATCAGATGGGGAAAAATACTTCTTACACCGATACAGAAAAACTAAGCACCTAGCAGCATTCTTAGCGATCTAAAATATATGGTCGTTCCAACGGAGGTCGTCGTTGACACACATGCCGAGCACTGAGAGCTTTTCGGTTTCTTCGATGTAAGTGCCATTCATGGACAATGGCATTGGGGGTATGTTTAGCTTTAACGACAGAAGACAACATTGAGTTTTTGAAGCATTAAACTCCACACGATTCCTATTACCCCATTTGACAATGCTGTATAAATTGGAGTTTAATGAGCTTGACATACTGCACCGTTGCAGTTGTACGTCCGCAGGCGAAGGACATGAATTATCGAACGAATACGAAAAGCTGAGGGTAGAGTCGTCAGCAAAACACTTAAGTGGATTAGAAGTAACAGACAGAAGATCATTTATAAGAATGAGGAAAAGAATCGAAGAAGAACAGAGCCCTGGGGCACATCAGCATTTATTTTGTGGCAATCAGACTTGAATCCATCCAATACAACTTGTATTGAACGATCCAAAAGATAGCTTCTAATCCAACGAACAAGAGTATTATCGATCCCAAAAGCACGCATTTTCGATAAGAGAGCTTCATGCCAAACTCTATCAAATGCCTTGGAGATATCAAAGCTTACGCATTGGCTTTGCCAGTGTGGAAGAACACCTCTTCAGAAGAATCGAGATCTTTGAGAACTCTTGCTACTATACGAGTGCGGAAAAAAATCTGTCCCGTGGAAAAATTTACATTCTCAAGTACAGAAGGCGCAACGTTGCTATGCGGTAGCGTGGAGCTGGCAGCGAAATTGGCGGCGAGCAAGTTTGCCTTCTCTGAAGAGTAAACTATTGGTTTGTTATTGTCGATGAGCGTTGGAACCGAAGATTTTGAGGAGTTTTTAATATTTTTTAATGATGACCAAAAATTGTTACTGCCTTTGGGACACTGCAGAATTTTTTGCCATAATTTTTGGTCATGCAAAAATTTGGTTCTTTCAATAACGGAGTTGCATGAGTTCCTTGCTTGTTTGTGCTTTTTCCGATTTTCCTCTGTAGGGTTGGCTTTGTAGGATCGGAAACTTGTTTCTTTGAGCCTGATAGCTTCTTTACACTCAGAATTAAACCAGGATTTTTCTTTAGGCTTGATGCATTTTACTCTGTTAGGAATAAAAGCACGCATCCCTACAAGAATCACATTTGTGATCATTTCAGCACTGGCATCAATGTCACTATCGAAGAAGCATAGTGACCAGTTTAAGTTTCGGAAAAAAGTATTCAGGCCGTCCCAGTTGGCTTTCTCGTATTGCCAAACGATACTGGTGGGAAGTTTTTCTTTACTTGAATGGGTGGAGGATGAGAAATTAGCTGAAATGACACAATGGTCTGAAGTGCCAAATGGAGAAGTTACACTAATGATATATTTATCAGGGTGAGAAGTAAGAAACAAGTCAAGAGTATGGGCGGCTTGCCCAGCAACATCCGGTATACGCGTTGGCACATCGTTCAGTTGGGTAAGGTGATGTAACCCGGCAAAGAGCTCGACATACCTTCCTTCGGGTGTTGTCTGACCAGAATAGCGGAGCCAGTTGGAATTGTGTACATTTAAATCGCCCGCAATAACGATTTCAGTGCGAGGACAAAGGGAAATAATTTTCGAGATGGAATCAGACAGTGCATCAAACTCGTTACAAGTCGAATTACTGTCAAGATTTGGACTCCTGTAAATAAAACAATAATGAATGACATGCTTGCGGACAGTGAATTTGAGCCATAAGAAGTTAAAGTACGTGTTGGAACATTGCCCATATTGCGGAAGGCTCTGGCAAGCAATATTATTTCTACATATTATTTCTACATCTATTTCTAAGCTATACCCATGTAGAGCAAATTCTGATAAATCAGTATTTACTCCAACCTGGGTTTCACTTAATGCCAAAACAGCTGGCCTGTATTGAACAGTGTAGACGTACACGTGAAAGAAATTCTTTCGTAGGCCACGAACATTAGAATACACGACACGAAAATCACTTATAATTTTAAAATACATACTTACATACAAAACACAATTCTGACTAAGTCGAACCATGCAGTGAAAATTTAAATTAATTTCTGTAATAAACAAACTGTCTTAGGTGTTATGCCCATAAGACAGCTTGCATACAAAAAATCAATTTTAATATTCAGCACAATAAGACAAACTCAGATGCCCTTATCCATTTACCGCAAGCATTAGATGGTCATACGATGCCCACAGTAGATAAGAAAGAGGCAGTTAAGCACAAAGGTCTTGGGACAGATAAGGATGGCGAATCGTTGTTCGAAACAAATTTGGAAGACTCTCTTCTTCCCTTCTTGTTATTTGATGTTGTGGTGTTGTTTGTGGCTGACATTCGATTTTACCTCTTTCTCAGGCTATCTCACATGACTTGATTCCGTACCAAACCACTACCAAGACGCTATACCATTTTCTTGACTTTTCCTTTATTTGTAATTACGAATAGTTACAGTGGCTTAAATATTTGTTTCTCTCGCTATAAATTATGACCCAACGAAACTCTAGCTGGCTCTGGTTACAAAAAAAAAACATCGAGAATCGAAATTTATGTTGACATTTCAAAAGAAATTCAGAATATGTTTAATAAATGAAAAAAGAAAAGGTTTTCTAGGTTTTTTTTTCGATTTAAGAGTGATTAAGGTAACAAAAAAATTGTTTGAAATGTTTGTGTGGAAGTACACGTTATAATTTCCTGACTGACGGCTTCCTCGTAAATGATAATGGATAACCTATGGGAAGTATACAACAACATTGAATTTTTTTGTTTATCTTTATTATGAAAATTACTACTACTCGAACGGGGATGATCCTCGTCACTTCTCGTAGTTGTGGACACGCAATAATATATGTTTAATCTGCTCCAAATGAATACCACAAAAGCCGCTCCTCATAGAACTGTATCACCAATTGGGAACACTTGAAGTTTGCAATGAAAGCCGGCACGAGTTCAGCTTGATCGACACCCTTAAATTGAGTGAGGAAGGTTAGCTTTCCGGTCGTGTCTGAAGCTCCAAAGATTTTCTCAGTATTGAGACCTCGATCGAATCCGTTCTTTTCGGGTTTCATGGCGCCTATTGCGTCATTTTTTTTTTAATATGTAACGCACTGCGCGGGCATTAGGAAGATAGGGAGGGGAGATATAGGAGGTGTCGATTAACATTGGTTTTGAATGCTTGCAGATCAAATGGCAAGGGAAAAGCTCGCCGGGTAAACTATTCCAAATTCGTGTCGTTTGGCTAAAAAAAGAATCCCTATATTTCACGGTACTTCCGAAATTGGGCTCAAGGGTGAACTGATGAGCATTCCTTGCAATGCGAGCATTACGGGAGAAATATTAAAGGGGAGGAATGCAACTGGTTTCTTCGAGTGATGAACATTTTTTGTAAAAGAAACGATAAAATAAAGAAAGACATGAAACATTGCGTCGGTGTTCGAGAGGGGCAATGTGTCAGCGGCAGTTCTATTTCCTATCAATCTTAACTTTCGATTTTACATTCTATCAAGCAGGTGTAGCGATGTTTGCGAAGCACCTGCCCAGAGGTGGAAGTTATACTCGTGTTTAGGGCGTATAAACGCTTTATAGATTGTAGCCAGATCAGATGGGGAAAAATACTTCTTACACCGATACAGAAAAACTAAGCACCTAGCAGCATTCTTAGCGATCTCAAATATATGGTCGTTCCAACGGAGGTCGTCGTTGACACACATGCCGAGCACTGAGAGCTTTTCGGTTTCTTCGATGTAAGTGCCATTCATGGACAATGGCATTGGGGGTATGTTTAGCTTTAACGACAGAAGACAACATTGAGTTTTTGAAGCATTAAACTCCACACGATTCCTATTACCCCATTTGACAATGCTGTATAAATTGGAGTTTAATGAGCTTGACATACTGCACCGTTGCAGTTGTACGTCCGCAGGCGAAGGACATGAATTATCGAACGAATTCGAAAAGCTGAGGGTAGAGTCGTCAGCAAAACACTTAAGTGGATTAGAAGTAACAGACAGAAGATCATTTATAAGAATGAGGAAAAGAATCGAAGAAGAACAGAGCCCTGGGGCACACCAGCATTTATTTTGTGGCAATCAGACTTGAATCCATCCAATACAACTTGTATTGAACGGTCCAGAAGATAGCTTCTAATCCAACGAACAAGAGTATTATCGATCCCAAAAGCACGCATTTTCGATAAGAGAGCTTCGAGATCTTTGAGAACTCTTGCTACTATACGAGTGCGGAAAAAAATCTGTCCCGTGGAAAAATTTACATTCTCAAGTACAGGAGGCGCAACGTTGCTATGCGGCAGCGTGGAGCTGGCAGCGAAATTGGCGGCGAGCAAGTTTGCCTTCTCTGAAGAGTAAACTATTGGTTTGTTATTGTCGATGAGCGTTGGAACCGAAGATTTTGAGGAGTTTTTAATATTTTTTAATGATGACCAAAAATTGTTACTGCCTTTGGGACACTGCAGAATTTTTTGCCATAATTTTTGGTCATGCAAAAATTTGGTTCTTTCAATAACGGAGTTGCATGAGTTCCTTGCTTGTTTGTGCTTTTTCCGATTTTCCTCTGTAGGGTTGGCTTTGTAGGATCGGAAACTTGTTTCTTTGAGCCTGATAGCTTCTTTACACTCAGAATTAAACCAGGATTTTTCTTTAGGCTTGATGCATTTTACTCTGTTAGGAATAAAAGCACGCGTCCCTACAAGAATCACATTTGTGATCATTTCAGCACTGGCATCAATGTCACTATCGAAGAAGCATAGTGACCAGTTTAAGTTTCGGAAAAAAGTATTCAGGCCGTCCCAGTTGGCTTTCTCGTATTGCCAAACGGTCCTGGTGGGAAGTTTTTCTTTACTTGAATGGGTGGAGGATGAGAAATTAGCTGAAATGACACAATGGTCTGAAGTGCCAAATGGAGAAGTTACACTAATGGTATATTTATCAGGGTGAGAAGTAAGAAACAAGTCAAGAGTATGGGCGGCTTGCCCAGCAACATCCGGTATACGCGTT
The DNA here is from genome assembly GCA_963971375.1 of Platycheirus rosarum. Classification (NCBI taxonomy): domain Eukaryota; kingdom Metazoa; phylum Arthropoda; class Insecta; order Diptera; family Syrphidae; genus Platycheirus; species Platycheirus rosarum. The sequence continues at coordinate 87,489,721 of OZ020510.1, read as the reverse complement.
GGCACATCGTTCAGTTGGGTAAGGTGATGTAACCCGGCAAAGAGCTCGACATACCTTCCTTCGGGTGTTGTCTGACCAGAATAGCGGAGCCAGTTGGAATTGTGTACATTTAAATCGCCCGCAATAACGATTTCAGTGCGAGGACAAAGGGAAATAATTTTCGAGATGGAATCAGACAGTGCATCAAACTCGTTACAAGTCGAATTACTGTCAAGATTTGGACTCCTGTAAATAAAACAATAATGAATGACATGCTTGCGGACAGTGAATTTGAGCCATAAGAAGTTAAAGTACGTGTTGGAACATTGCCCATATTGCGGAAGGCTCTGGCAAGCAATATTATTTCTACATATTATTTCTAACATAGACATAGAGAAAAGGGTAATGGCACCAAGCTATACCCATGTAGAGCAAATTTTGATAAATCAGTATTTACTCCAACCTGGGTTTCACTTAATGCCAAAACAGCTGGCCTGTATTGAACAGTGTAGACGTACACGTGAAAGAAATTCTTTCGTAGGCCACGAACATTAGAATACACGACACGAAAATCACTTATAATTTTAAAATACATACTTACATACAAAACACAATTCTGACTAAGTCGAACCGTGCAGTGAAAATTTAAATTAATTTCTGTAATAAACAAACTGTCTTAGGTGTTATGCCCATAAGACAGCTTGCATACAAAAAATCAATTTTAATATTCAGCACAATAAGACAAACTCAGATGCCCTTATCCATTTACCGCAAGCATTAGATGGTCATACGATGCCTACAGTAGATAAGAAAGAGGCAGTTAAGCACAAAGGTCTTGGGACAGATAAGGATGGCGAATCGTTGTTCGAGACAAATTTGGAAGACTCTCTTCTTCCCTTCTTGTTATTTGATGTTGTGGTGTTGTTTGTGGCTGACATTCGATTTTACCTCTTTCTCAGGCTATCTCACATGACTTGATTCCGTACCAAACCACTACCAAGACGCTATACCATTTTCTTGACTTTTCCTTTATTCGTAATTACGAATAGTTAACAGTGGCTTAAATATTTGTTTCTCTCGCTATTGATTATGACCCCACGAACCTCTAGCTGGCTCTGGTTACAAAAAAAAACATCGAGAATCGAAGTTTATGTTGACATTTCAAAAAAAATTCAGAATATGTTTAATAAATGAAAAATGAAAAGGTTTTCTAGGTTTTTTTTCGATTTAAGAGTGATTAAGGTAAAAAAAAATTGTTTGAAATGTTTGTGTGGAAGTACACGTTATAATTTCCTGACTGACGGCTTCCTCGTAAAATGATTTGGATAACCTATGGGAAGTATACAACAACATTGAATTTTTTTGTTTATCTTTATTATGAATATTACTACTACTCGAACGGGGATGATCCTCGTCACTTCTCGTAGTTGTGGACACGCAATAATATATGTTTAATCTGCTCCAACTGAATACCACAAAAGCCGCTCCTCATAGAACTGTATCACCAATTGGGAACACTTGATGTTTGCAATGAAAGCCGGCACGAGTTCAGCTTGATCGACACCCTTAAATTGAGTGAGGAAGGTTAGCTTTCCGGTCGTGTCTGAAGCTCCAAAGATTTTCTCAGTATTGAGACCTCGATCGAATCCGTTCTTTTCGGGTTTCATGGCGCCTATTGCGTCATTTTTTTTTATAATGTAACGCACTGCGCGGGCATTAAGAAGATAGGGAGGGGAGATATAGAAGTTGTGTCGATTAACATTGGTTTTGAATGCTTGCAGATCAAATGGCAAGGGAAAAGCTCGCCGGGTAAACTATTCCAAATTCGTGTCGTTTGGCTAAAAAAAGAATCCCTATATTTCACGGTACTTCCGAAATTGGGCTCAAGGGTGAACTGATGAGCATTCCTTGCAAGGCGAGCATTACGGGAGAAACATTTAAGGGGAGGAATGCAACTGGTTTCTTGGAGTGATGAACATTTTTTGTAAAAGAAACGATAAAATAAGGAAAGACATGAAACATTGCGTCGGTGTTCGAGAGGGGCAATGTGTCAGCGGCAGTTCTATTTCCTATCAATCTTAACTTTTGATTTTATATTCTATCAAGCAGGTGTAGCGATGTTTGCGAAGCACCTGCCCAGTGGTGGAAGTATACTCGTGTTTAGGGCGTATAAACGCTTTATAGATTGTAGCCAGATCAGATGGGGAAAAATACTTCTTACACCGATACAGAAAAACTAAGCACCTAGCAGCATTCTTAGCGATCTCAAATATATGGTCGTTCCAACGGAGGTCGTCGTTGACACACATGCCGAGTACTGAGAGCTTTTCGGTTTCTTCGATATAAGTGCCATTCATGGACAATGGCATTGGGGGTATGTTTAGCTTTAACGACAGAAGACAACATTGAGTTTTTGAAGCATTAAACTCCACACGATTCCTATTACCCCATTTGACAATGCTGTATAAATTGGAGTTTAATGAGCTTGACATACTGCACCGTTGCAGTTGAACGTCCGCAGGCGAAGGACATGAATTATCGAACGAATACGAAAAGCTGAGGGTAGAGTCGTCAGCAAAACACTTAAGTGGATTAGAAGTAACAGACAGAAGATCATTTATAAGAATGAGGAAAAGAGTCGGAGAAGAACAGAGCCCTGGGGCACACCAGCATTTATTTTGTGGCAATCAGACTTGAATCCATCCAATACAACTTGTATTGAACGGTCCAGAAGATAGCTTCTAATCCAACGAACAAGAGTATTATCGATCCCAAAAGCACGCATTTTCGATAAGAGAGCTTCATGCCAAACTCTATCAAATGCCTTGGAGATATCAAAGCTTACGCATTGGCTTTGCCAGTGTGGAAGAACACTTCTTCAGAAGAATGGAGATCTTTGAGAACTCTTGCTACTATACGAGTGCGGAAAAAAATCTGTCCCGTGGAAAAATTTACATTCTCAAGTACAGGAGCAGCAACGTTGCTATGCGGCAGCGTGGAGCTGGCAGCGAAATTGGCGGCGAGCAAGTTTGCCTTCTCTGAAGAGTAAACTATTGGTTTGTTATTGTCGATGAGCGTTGGAACCGAAGATTTTGAGGAGTTTTTAATATTTTTTAATGATGACCAAAAATTGTTACTGCCTTTGGGACACTGCAGAATTTTTTGCCGTAATTTTTGGTCATGCAAAAATTTGGTTCTTTCAATAACGGAGTTGCATGAGTTCCTTGCTTGTTTGTGCTATTTCCGTTTTTCTCTGTAGGGTTGGCTTTGTAGGATCGGAAACTTGTTTCTTTGAGCCTGATAGCTTCTTTACACTCAGAATTAAACCAGGATTTTTCTTAAGGCTTGATGAATTTTACTCTGTTAGGAATAAAAGCACAAATCCCTAGAAGAATCACATTTGTGATCATTTCAGCACTGGCATCAATGTCACTATCGAGGAAGCATAGTGACCAGTTAAAGTTTCGGAAAAAAGTATTCAGGCCGTCCCAGTTGGCTTTCTCGTATTGCCAAACGGTCCTGGTGGGAAGTTTTTCTTTAACTGAATGGGTGGAGGATGAGAAATTAGCTGAAATGACACAATGGTCTGAAGTGCCAAATGGAGAAGTTACACTAATGGTATATTTATCAGAGTGAGAAGTAAGAAACAAGTCAAGAGTATGGGCGGCTTGCCCAGCAACATCCGGTATACGCGTTGGCACTTGGATCAGTTGGGTAAGGTGTGTAACCCGGCAAAGAGCTCGACATACCTTCCTTCGGGTGTTGTCTGACCAGAATAGCGGAGCCAGTTGGAATTGTGTACATTTATATCGCCCGCAATAACGATTTCAGTGCGAGGACAAAGGGAAACAATTTTCGAGATGGAATCAGACAGTGCATCAAACTCGTTACAAGTCGAATTACTGTCAAGATTTGGACTCCTGTAAATAAAACAATAATGAATGACATGCTTGCGGACAGTGAATTTGAGCCATAAGAAGTTAAAGTACCTATTGGAACATTGCCCATATTGCGGAAGGCTCTGGCAAGCAATATTATTTTTAACATAGACCACGAGACCATGATTGGAAAAGAGTAATGACACCAAGCTATACCCATGTAGAGCAAATTCTGATAAATCAGTATTTACTCCAACCTGGGTTTCACTTAATGCCAAAACAGCTGGCCTGTATTGAACAGTGTAGACGTACACGTGAAAGAAATTCTTTCGTAGGCCACGAACATTAGAATACACGACACGAAAATCACTTATAATTTTAAAATACATACTTACATACAAAACACAATTCTGACTAAGTCGAACCATGCAGTGAAAATTTAAATTAATTTCTGTAATAAACAAACTGTCTTAGGTGTTATGCCCATAAGACAGCTTGCATACAAAAAATCAATTTTAATACTCAGCACAATAAGACAAACTCAGATGCCCTTATCCATTTACCGCAAGCATTAGATGGTCATACGATGCCTACAGTAGATAAGAAAGAGGCAGTTAAGCACAAAGGTCTTGGGACAGATAAGGATGGCGAATCGTTGTTCGAGACAAATTTGGAAGACTCTCTTCTTCCCTTCTTGTTATTTGATGTTGTGGTGTTGTTTGTGGCTGACATTCGATTTTACCTCTTTCTCAGGCTATCTCACATGACTTGATTCCGTACCAAACCACTACCAAGACGCTATACCATTTTCTTGACTTTTCCTTTATTCGTAATTACGAATAGTTAACAGTGGCTTAAATATTTGTTTCTCTCGCTATTGATTATGACCCCACGAAACTCTAGCTGGCTCTGGTTACAAAAAAAAACATCGAGAATCGAAGTTTATGTTGACATTTCAAAAGAAATTCAGAATATGTTTAATAAATGAAAAATGAAAAGGTTTTCTAGGTTTTTTTTCGATTTAAAAGTGATTAAGGTAAAAAAAAAATTGTTTGAAATGTTTGTGTGGTAGTACACGTTATAATTTCCTGACTGACGGCTTCCTCGTAAATGATAATGGATAACCTATGGGAAGTATACAACAACATTGAATTTTTTTGTTTATCTTTATTATGAATATTACTACTACTCGAACGGGGATGATCCTCGTCACTTCTCGTAGTTGTGGACACGCAATAATATATGTTTAATCTGCTCCAAATGAATACCACAAAAGCCGCTCCTCATAGAACTGTATCACCAATTGGGAACACTTGATGTTTGCAATGAAAGCCGGCACAAGTTCAGCTTGATAGACACCCTTAAATTGAGTGAGGAAGGTTAGCTTTCCGGTCGTGTCTGAAGCTCCAAAGATTTTCTCAGTATTGAGACCTCGATCGAATCCGTTCTTTTCGGGTTTCATGGCGCCTATTGCGTAATTTTTTTTTTATAATGTAACGCACTGCGCGGGCATTAGGAAGATAGGGAGGGGAGATATAGGAGGTGTCGATTAACATTGGTTTTGAATGCTTGCAGATCAAATGGCAAGGGAAAAGCTCGCCGGGTAAACTATTCCAAATTCGTGTCGTTTGGCTAAAAAAAGAATCTCTATATTTCACGGTACTTCCGAAATTGGGCTCAAGGGTGAACTGATGAGCATTCCTTGCAAGGCGAGCATTACGGGAGAAAAATTTAAGGGGAGGAATGCAACTGGTTTCTTCGAGTGATGAACATTTTTTTGTAAAAGAAACGATAAAATAAGGAAAGACATGAAACATTGTGTCGGTGTTCGAGAGGGGCAATGTGTCAGCTGCAGTTCTATTTCCTATCAATCTTAACTTTCGATTTTGTATTCTATCAAGCAGGTGTAGCGATGTTTGCGAAGCACCTGCCCAGAGGTGGAAGTTATACTCGTGTTTAGGGCGTATAAACGCTTTTAGCCAGATCAGATGGGGAAAAATACTTCTTACACCGATACAGAAAAACTAAGCACCTAGCAGCATTCTTAGCGATCTCAAATATATGGTCGTTCCAACGGAGGTCGTCGTTGACACACATGCCGAGCACTGAGAGCTTTTCGGTTTCTTCGATGTAAGTGCCATTCATGGACAATGGCATTGGGGGTATGTTTAGCTTTAACGACAGAAGACAACATTGAGTTTTTGAAGCATTAAACTCCACACGATTCCTATTACCCCATTTGACAATGCTGTATAAATTGGAGTTTAATGAGCTTGACATACTGCACCGTTGCAGTTGTACGTCCGCAGGCGAAGGACATGAATTATCGAACGAATACGAAAAGCTGAGGGTAGAGTCGTCAGCAAAACACTTAAGTGGATTAGAAGTAACAGACAGAAGATCATTTATAAGAATGAGGAAAAGAGTCGGAGAAGAACAGAGCCCTGGGGCACACCAGCATTTATTTTGTGGCAATCAGACTTGAATCCATCCAATACAACTTGTATTGAACGGTCCAGAAGATAGCTTCTAATCCAACGAACAAGAGTATTATCGATCCCAAAAGCACGCATTTTCGATAAGAGAGCTTCATGCCAAACTCTATCAAATGCCTTGGAGATATCAAAGCTTACGCATTGGCTTTGCCAGTGTGGAAGAACACCTCTTCAGAAGAATCGAGATCTTTGAGAACTCTTGCTACTATACGAGTGCGGAAAAAAATCTGTCCCGTGGAAAAATTTACATTCTCAAGTACAGGAGGCGCAACGTTGCTATATGGCAGCGTGGAGCTGGCAGCGAAATTGGCGGCGAGCAAGTTTGCCTTCTCTGAAGAGTAAACTATTGGTTTGTTATTGTCGATGAGCGTTGGAACCGAAGATTTTGAGGAGTTTTTAATATTTTTTACAAATGACCTAAAATTGTTACTGCCTTTGGGACACTGCAGAATTTTTTGCCGTAATTTTTGGTCATGCAAAAATTTGGTTCTTTCAATAACGGAGTGGCATGAGTTCCTTGCTTGTTTGTGCTATTTCCGATTTTCCTCTGTAGGGTTGGCTTTGTAGGATCGGAAACTTGTTTCTTTGAGCCTGATAGCTTCTTTACACTCAGAATTAAACCAGGATTTTTCTTTAGGCTTGATGCATTTTACTCTGTTAGGAATAAAAGCACAAATCCCTAGAAGAATCACATTTGTGATCATTTCAGCACTGGCATCAATGTCACTATCGAGGAAGCATAGTGACCAGTTAAAGTTTCGGAAAAAAGTATTCAGGCCGTCCCAGTTGGCTTTCTCGTATTGCCAAACGGTCCTGGTGGGAAGTTTTTCTTTACTTGAATGGGTGGAGGATGAGAAATTAGCTGAAATGACACAATGGTCTGAAGTGCCAAATGGAGAAGTTACACTAATGGTATATTTATCAGGGTGAGAAGTAAGAAACAAGTCAAGAGTATGGGCGGCTTGCCCAGCAACATCCGGTATACGCGTTGGCACATCGATCAGTTGGGTAAGGTGATGTAACCTGGCAAAGAGCTCGACATACCTTCCTTCGGGTGTTGTCTGACCAGAATAGCGGAGCCAGTTGGAATTGTGTACATTTAAATCGCCCGCAATAACGATTTCAGTGCGAGGACAAAGGGAAACAATTTTCGAGATGGAATCAGACAGTGCATCAAACTCGTTACAAGTCGAATTACTGCCAAGATTTGGACTCCTGTAAATAAAACAATAATGAATGACATGCTTGCGGACAGTGAATTTGAGCCATAAGAAGTTAAAGTACCTGTTGGAACATTGCCCATATTGCGGAAGGCTCTGGCAAGCAATATTATTTCTACATATTATTTCTAACATAGACATAGAGAAAAGGGTAATGGCACCAAGCTATACCCATGTAGAGCAAATTCTGATAAATCAGTATTTACTCCAACCTGGGTTTCACTTAATGCCAAAACAGCTGGCCTGTATTGAACAGTGTAGACGTACACGTGAAAGAAATTCTTTCGTAGGCCACGAACATTAGAATACACGACACGAAAATCACTTATAATTTTAAAATACATACTTACATACAAAACACAATTCTGACTAAGTCGAACCATGCAGTGAAAATTTAAATTAATTTCTGTAATAAACAAACTGTCTTAGGTGTTATGCTCATAAGACAGCTTGCATACAAAACAATCAATTTTAATATTCAGCACAATAAGACAAACTCAGATGCCCTTATCCATTTACCGCAAGCATTAGATGGTCATACGATGCCTACAGTAGATAAGAAAGAGGCAGTTAAGCACAAAGGTCTTGGGACAGATAAGGATGGCGAATCGTTGTTCGAGACAAATTTGGAAGACTCTCTTCTTCCCTTCTTGTTATTTGATGTTGTGGTGTTGTTTGTGGCTGACATTCGATTTTACCTCTTTCTCAGGCTATCTCACATGACTTGATTCCGTACCAAACCACTACCAAGACGCTATACAATTTTCTTGACTTTTCCTTTATTCGTAATTACGAATAGTTAACAGTGGCTTAAATATTTGTTTCTCTCGCTATTGATTATGACCCCACGAACCTCTAGCTGGCTCTGGTTACAAAAAAAACATCGAGAATCGAAGTTTATGTTGACATTTCAAAAAAAATTCAGAATATGTTTAATAAATGAATAATGAAAAGGTTTTCTAGGTTTTTTTTTCGATTTAAGAGTGATTAAGGTAAAAAAAAAATTGTTTGAAATGTTTGTGTGGAAGTACACGTTATAATTTCCTGACTGACGGCTTCCTCGTAAAATGATTTGGATAACCTATGGGAAGTATACAACAACATTGAATTTTTTTGTTTATCTTTATTATGAATATTACTACTACTCGAACGGGGATGATCCTCGTCACTTCTCGTAGTTGTGGACACGCAATAATATATGTTTAATCTGCTCCAACTGAATACCACAAAAGCCGCTCCTCATAGAACTGTATCACCAATTGGGAACACTTGATGTTTGCAATGAAAGCCGGCACGAGTTCAGCTTGATCGACACCCTTAAATTGAGTGAGGAAGGTTAGCTTTCCGGTCGTGTCTGAAGCTCCAAAGATTTTCTCAGTATTGAGACCTCGATCGAATCCGTTCTTTTCGGGTTTCATGGCGCCTATTGCGTCATTTTTTTTTATAATGTAACGCACTGCGCGGGCATTAGGAAGATAGGGAGGGGAGATATAGAAGTTGTGTCGATTAACATTGGTTTTGAATGCTTGCAGATCAAATGGCAAGGGAAAAGCTCGCCGGGTAAACTATTCCAAATTCGTGTCGTTTGGCTAAAAAAAGAATCCCTATATTTCACGGTACTTCCGAAATTGGGCTCAAGGGTGAACTGATGAGCATTCCTTGCAAGGCGAGCATTACGGGAGAAACATTTAAGGGGAGGAATGCAACTGGTTTCTTCGAGTGATGAACATTTTTTGTAAAAGAAACGATAAAATAAGGAAAGACATGAAACATTGCGTCGGTGTTCGAGAGGGGCAATGTGTCAGCGGCAGTTCTATTTCCTATCAATCTTAACTTTCGATTTTGTATTCTATCAAGCAGGTGTAGCGATGTTTGCGAAGCACCTGCCCAGAGGTGGAAGTTATACTCGTGTTTAGGGCGTATAAACGCTTTATAGATTGTAGCCAGATCAAATGGGGAAAAATACTTCTTACACCGATACAGAAAAACTAAGCACCTAGCAGCATTCTTAGCGATCTCAAATATATGGTAGTTCCAACGGAGGTCGTCGTTGACACACATGCCGAGTACTGAGAGCTTTTCGGTTTCTTCGATATAAGTGCCATTCATGGACAATGGCATTGGGGGTATGTTTAGCTTTAACGACAGAAGACAACATTGAGTTTTTGAAGCATTAAACTCCACACGATTCCTATTACCCCATTTGACAATGCTGTATAAATTGGAGTTTAATGAGCTTGACATACTGCACCGTTGCAGTTGTACGTCCGCAGGCGAAGGACATGAATTATCGAACGAATACGAAAATCTGAGGGTAGAGTCGTCAGCAAAACACTTAAGTGGATTAGAAGTAACAGACAGTAACATTTATAAGAATGAGGAAAAGAGTCGAAGAAGAACAGAGCCCTGGGGCACACCAGCATTTATTTTGTGGTAATCAGACTTGAATCCATCCAATACAACTTGTATTGAACGGTCCAGAAGATAGCTTCTAATCCAACGAACAAGAGTATTATCGATCCCAAAAGCACGCATTTTCGATAAGAGAGCTTCATGCCAAACTCTATCAAATGCCTTGGAGATATCAAAGCTTACGCATTGGCTTTGCCAGTGTGGAAGAACACCTCTTCAGAAGAATCGAGATCTTTGAGAACTCTTGCTACTATACGAGTGCGGAAAAAAATCTGTCCCGTGAAAAAATTTACATTCTCAAGTACAGGAGGCGCAACGTTGCTATGCGGCAGCGTGGAGCTGGCAGTGAAATTGGCGGCGAGCAAGTTTGCCTTCTCTGAAGAGTAAACTATTGGTTTGTTACTGTCGATGAGCGTTGGAACCGAAGATTTTGAGGAGTTTTTAATATTTTTTACAGATGACCAAAAATTGTTACTGCCTTTGGGACACTGCAGAATTTTTTGCCGTGATTTTTGGTCATGCAAAAATTTGGTTCTTTCAATAACGGAGTTGCATGAGTTCCTTGCTTGTTTGTGCTTTTTCCGATTTTCCTCTGTAGGGTTGACTTTGTAGGATCGGAAACTTGTTTCTTTGAGCCTGATAGCTTCTTTACACTCAGAATTAAACCGGGATTTTTCTTAAGGCTTGATGCATTTTACTCTGTTAGGAATAAAAGCACGCATCCCTAGAAGAATCACATTTGTGATCATTTCAGCACTGGCATCAATGTCACTATCGAAGAAGCATAGTGACCAGTTAAAGTTTCGGAAAAAAGTATTCAGGCCGTCCCAGTTGGCTTTCTCGTATTGCCAAACGGTCCTGGTGGGAGGTTTTTCTTTAACTGAATGGGTGGAGGATGAGAAATTAGCTGAAATGACACAATGGTCTGAAGTGCCAAATGGAGAAGTTACACTAATGGTATATTTATCAGGGTGAGAAGTAAGAAACAAGTCAAGAGTATGGGCGGCTTGCCCAGCAACATCCGGTATACGCGTTGGCACATCGATCAGTTGGGTAAGGTGATGTAACCCGGCAAAGAGCTCGACATACCTTCCTTCGGGTGTTGTCTGACCAGAATAGCGGAGCCAGTTGGAATTGTGTACATTTAAATCGCCCGCAATAACGATTTCAGTGCGAGGACAAAGGGAAACAATTTTCGAGATGGAATCAGACAGTGCATCAAACTCGTTACAAGTCGAATTACTGTCAAGATTTGGACTCCTGTAAATAAAACAATAATGAATGACATGCTTGCGGACAGTGAATTTGAGCCATAAGAAGTTAAAGTACGTGTTGGAACATTGCCCATATTGCGGAAGGCTCTGGCAAGCAATATTATTTCTAACATAGACCACGAGACCATGATTGGAAAAGAGTAATGACACCAAACTATACCCATGTAGAGCAAATTCTGATAAATCAGTATTTACTCCAACCTGGGTCTCACTTAATGCCAAAACAGCTGGCCTGTATTGAACAGTGTAGACGTACACGTGAAAGAAATTCTTTCGTAGGCCACGAACATTAGAATACACGACACGAAAATCACTTATAATTTTAAAATACATACTTACATACAAAACACAATTCTGACTAAGTCGAACCATGCAGTGAAAATTTAAATTAATTTCTGTAATAAACAAACTGTCTTAGGTGTTATGCCCATAAGACAGCTTGCATACAAAAAATCAATTTTAATATTCAGCACAATAAGACAAACTCAGATGCCCTTATCCATTTACCGCAAGCATTAGATGGTCATATGATGCCTACAGTAGATAAGAAAGAGGCAGTTAAGCACAAAGGTCTTGGGACAGATAAGGATGGCGAATCGTTGTTCGAGACAAATTTGGAAGACTCTCTTCTTCCCTTCTTGTTATTTGATGTTGTGGTGTTGTTTGTGGCTGACATTCGATTTTACCTCTTTCTCAGGCTATCTCACATGACTTGATTCCGTACCAAACCACTACCAAGACGCTATACAATTTTCTTGACTTTTCCTTTATTCGTAATTACGAATAGTTAACAGTGGCTTAAATATTTGTTTCTCTCGCTATTGATTATGACCCCACGAAACTCTAGCTGGCTCTGGTTACAAAAAAAAAAACATCGAGAATCGAAGTTTATGTTGACATTTCAAAAGAAATTCAGAATATGTTTAATAAATGAAAAATTAAAAGGTTTTCTAGGTTTTTTTTCGATTTAAGAGTGATTAAGGTAAAAAAAAAATTCTTTGAAATGTTTGTGTGGAAGTGCACGTTATAATTTCCTGACTGACCGCTTCCTCGTAAAATGATTTGCATAACCTATGGGAAGTATACAACAACATTGAATTTTTTTGTTTATCTTTATTATGAATATTACTACTACTCGAACGGGGATGATCCTCGTCACTTCTCGTAGTTGTGGACACGCAATAATATATGTTTAATCTGCTCCAACTGAATACCACAAAAGCCGCTCCTCATAGAACTGTATCACCAATTGGGAACACTTGATGTTTGCAATGAAAGCCGGCACGAGTTCAGCTTGATCGACACCCTTAAATTGAGTGAGGAAGGTTAGCTTTCCGGTCGTGTCTGAAGCTCCAAAGATTTTCTCAGTATTGAGACCTCGATCGAATCCGTTCTTTTCGGGTTTCATGGCGCCTATTGCGTCATTTTTTTTTTATAATGTAACGCACTGCGCGGGCATTAGGAAGATAGGGAGGGGAGATATAGGAGGTGTCGATTAACATTGGTTTTGAATGCTTGCAGATCAAATGGCAAGGGAAAAGCAGGCCGGGTAAACTATTCCAAATTCGTGTCGTTTGGCAAAAAAAAAATCCCTATATTTCACGGTACTTCCGAAATTGGGCTCAAGGGTGAACTGATGAGCATTCCTTGCAAGGCGAGCATTACGGGAGAAACATTTAAGGGGAGGAATGCAACTGGTTTCTTCGAGTGATGAACATTTTTTGTAAAAGAAACGATAAAATAAGGAAAGACATGAAACATTGCGTCGGTGTTCGAGAGGGGCAATGTGTCAGCTGCAGTTCTATTTCCTATCAATCTTAACTTTCGATTTTGTATTCTATCAAGCAGGTGTAGCGATGTTTGCGAAGCACCTGCCCAGAGGTGGAAGTTATACTCGTGTTTAGGGCGTATAAACGCTTTATAGATTGTAGCCAGATCAGATGGGGAAAAATACTTCTTACACCGATACAGAAAAACTAAGCACCTAGCAGCATTCTTAGCGATCTCAAATATATGGTCGTTCCAACGGAGGTCGTCGTTGACACACATGCCGAGTACTGAGAGCTATTCGGTTTCTTCGATATAAGTGCCATTCATGGACAATGGCATTGGGGGTATGTTTAGCTTTAACGACAGAAGACAACATTGAGTTTTTGAAGCATTAAACTCCACACGATTTCTATTACCCCATTTGACAATGCTGTATAAATTGGAGTTTAATGAGCTTGACATACTGCACCGTTGCAGTTGTACGTCCGCAGGCGAAGGACATGAATTATCGAACGAATACGAAAAGCTGAGGGTAGAGTCGTCAGCAAAACACTTAAGTGGATTAGAAGTAACAGACAGTAACATTTATAAGAATGAGGAAAAGAGTCGAAGAAGAACAGAGCCCTGGGGCACACCAGCATTTATTTTGTGGCAATCAGACTTGAATCCATCCAATACAACTTGTATTGAACGGTCCAGAAGATAGCTTCTAATCCAACGAACAAGAGTATTATCGATCCCAAAAGCACGCATTTTCGATAAGAGAGCTTCATGCCAAACTCTATCAAATGCCTTGGAGATATCAAAGCTTACGCATTGGCTTTGCCAGTGTAGAAGAACACCTCTTCAGAAGAATCGAGATCTTTGAGAACTCTTGCTACTATACGAGTGCGGAAAAAAATCTGTCCCGTGAAAAAATTTACATTCTCAAGTACAGAAGGCGCAACGTTGCTATGCGGCAGCGTGGAGCTGGCAGTGAAATTGGCAGCGAGCAAGTTTGCCTTCTCTGAAGAGTAAACTATTGGTTTGTTACTGTCGATGAGCGTTGGAACCGAAGATTTTGAGGAGTTTTTAATATTTTTTACAGATGACCAAAAATTGTTACTGCCTTTGGGACACTGCAGAATTTTTTGCCGTAATTTTTGGTCATGCAAAAATTTGGTTCTTTCAATAACGGAGTTGCATGAGTTCCTTGCTTGTTTGTGCTTTTTCCGATTTTCCTCTGTAGGGTTGGCTTTGTAGGATCGGAAACTTGTTTCTTTGAGCCTGATAGCTTCTTTACACTCAGAATTAAACCGGGATTTTTCTTAAGGCTTGATGCATTTTACTCTGTTAGGAATAAAAGCACGCATCCCTAGAAGAATCACATTTGTGATCATTTCAGCACTGGCATCAATGTCACTATCGAAGAAGCATAGTGACCAGTTAAAGTTTCGGAAAAAAGTATTCAGGCCGTCCCAGTTGGCTTTCTCGTATTGCCAAACGGTCCTGGTGGGAGGTTTTTCTTTAACTGAATGGGTGGAGGATGAGAAATTAGCTGAAATGACACAATGGTCTGAAGTGCCAAATGGAGAAGTTACACTAATGGTATATTTATCAGGGTGAGAAGTAAGAAACAAGTCAAGAGTATGGGCGGCTTGCCCAGCAACATCCGGTATACGCGTTGGCACATCGATCAGTTGGGTAAGGTGATGTAACCCGGCAAAGAGCTCGACATACCTTCCTTCGGGTGTTGTCTGACCAGAATAGCGGAGCCAGTTGGAATTGTGTACATTTAAATCGCCCGCAATAACGATTTCAGTGCGAGGACAAAGGGAAACAATTTTCGAGATGGAATCAGACAGTGCATCAAACTCGTTACAAGTCGAATTACTGTCAAGATTTGGACTCCTGTAAATAAAACAATAATGAATGACATGCTTGCGGACAGTGAATTTGAGCCATAAGAAGTTAAAGTACGTGTTGGAACATTGCCCATATTGCGGAAGGCTCTGGCAAGCAATATTATTTCTAACATAGACCACGAGACCATGATTGGAAAAGAGTAATGACACCAAGCTATACCCATGTAGAGCAAATTCTGATAAATCAGTATTTACTCCAACCTGGATCTCACTTAATGCCAAAACAGCTGGCCTGTATTGAACAGTGTAGACGTACACGTGAAAGAAATTCTTTCGTAGGCCACGAACATTAGAATACACGACACGAAAATCACTTATAATTTTAAAATACATACTTACATACAAAACACAATTCTGACTAAGTCGAATCATGCAGTGAAAATTTAAATTAATTTCTGTAATAAACAAACTGTCTTAGGTGTTATGCCCATAAGACAGCTTGCATACAAAAAATCAATTTTAATATTCAGCACAATAAGACAAATTCAGATGCCCTTATCCATTTACCGCAAGCATTAGATGGTCATACGATGCCTACAGTAGATAAGAAAGAGGCAGTTAAGCACAAAGGTCTTGGGACAGATAAGGATGGCGAATCGTTGTTCGAGACAAATTTGGAAGACTCTCTTCTTCCCTTCTTGTTATTTGATGTTGTGGTGTTGTTTGTGGCTGACATTCGATTTTACCTCTTTCTCAGGCTATCTCACATGACTTGATTCCGTACCAAACCACTACCAAGACGCTATACAATTTTCTTGACTTTTCCTTTATTCGTAATTACGAATAGTTAACAGTGGCTTAAATATTTGTTTCTCTCGCTATTGCTGGCTCTGGTTACAAAAAAAAAAAAACATCGAGAATCGAAGTTTATGTTGACATTTCAAAAGAAATTCAGAATATGTTTAATAAATGAAAAATTAAAAGGTTTTCTATGTTTTTTTTCGATTTAAGAGTGATTAAGGTAAAAAAAAAATTCTTTGAAATGTTTGTGTGGAAGTGCACGTTATAATTTCCTGACTGACCGCTTCCTCGTAAAATGATTTGCATAACCTATGGGAAGTATACAACAACATTGAATTTTTTTGTTTATCTTTATTATGAATATTACTACTACTCGAACGGGGATGATCCTCGTCACTTCTCGTAGTTGTGGACACGCAATAATATATGTTTAATCTGCTCCAACTGAATACCACAAAAGCCGCTCCTCATAGAACTGTATCACCAATTGGGAACACTTGATGTTTGCAATGAAAGCCGGCACGAGTTCAGCTTGATCGACACCCTTAAATTGAGTGAGGAAGGTTAGCTTTCCGGTCGTGTCTGAAGCTCCAAAGATTTTCTCAGTATTGAGACCTCGATCGAATCCGTTCTTTTCGGGTTTCATGGCGCCTATTGCGTCATTTTTTTTTTATAATGTAACGCACTGCGCGGGCATTAGGAAGATAGGGAGGGGAGATATAGGAGGTGTCGATTAACATTGGTTTTGAATGCTTGCAGATCAAATGGCAAGGGAAAAGCTCGCCGGGTAAACTATTCCAAATTCGTGTCGTTTGGCTAAAAAAAGAATCTCTATATTTCACGGTACTTCCGAAATTGGGCTCAAGGGTGAGCTGATGAGCATTCCTTGCAAGGCGAGCATTACGGGAGAAAAATTTAAGGGGAGGAATGCAACTGGTTTCTTCGAGTGATGAACATTTTTTTGTAAAAGAAACGATAAAATAAGGAAAGACATGAAACATTGCGTCGGTGTTCGAGAGGGGCAATGTGTCAGCTGCAGTTCTATTTCCTATCAATCTTAACTTTCGATTTTGTATTCTATCAAGCAGGTGTAGCGATGTTTGCGAAGCACCTGCCCAGAGGTGGAAGTTATACTCGTGTTTAGGGCGTATAAACGCTTTATAGATTGTAGCCAGATCAGATGGGGAAAAATACTTCTTACACCGATACAGAAAAACTAAGCACCTAGCGATCTCAAAGATATGGTCGTTCCAACGGAGGTCGTCGTTGACACACATGCCGAGTACTGAGAGCTTTTCGGTTTCTTCGATGTAAGTGCCATTCATGGACAATGGCATTGGGGGTATGTTTAGCTTTAACGACAGAAGACAACATTGAGTTTTTGAAGCATTAAACTCCACACGATTCCTATTACTCCATTTGACAATGCTGTATAAATTGGAGTTTAATGAGCTTGACATACTGCACCGTTGCAGTTGTACGTCCGCAGGCGAAGGACATGAATTATCGAACGAATACGAAAAGCTGAGGGTAGAGTCGGCAGCTAAACACTTAAGTGGAATAGAAGTAACAGACAGAAGATCATTTATAAGAATGAGGAA
Source organism: Platycheirus rosarum (assembly GCA_963971375.1). Taxonomy (NCBI): domain Eukaryota; kingdom Metazoa; phylum Arthropoda; class Insecta; order Diptera; family Syrphidae; genus Platycheirus; species Platycheirus rosarum. The sequence continues at coordinate 87,472,447 of OZ020510.1, read as the reverse complement.
AAGAGTCGAAGAAGAATAGAGCCCTGGGGCACACCAGCATTTATTTTGTGGCAATCAGACTTGAATCCATCCAATACAACTTGTATTGAACGGTCCAGAAGATAGCTTCTAATCCAACGAACAAGAGTATTATCGATCCCAAAAGCACGCATTTTCGATAAGAGAGCTTCATGCCAAACTCTATCAAATGCCTTGGAGATATCAAAGCTTACGCATTGGCTTTGCCAGTGTGGAAGAACACCTCTTCAGAAGAATCGAGATCTTTGAGAACTCTTGCTACTATACGAGTGCAGAAAAAAATCTGTCCCGTGGAAAAATTTACATTCTCAAGTACAGGAGGCGCAACGTTGCTATGCGGCAGCGTGGAGCTGGCAGCGAAATTGGCGGCGAGCAAGTTTGCCTTCTCTGAAGAGTAAACTATTGGTTTGTTATTGTCGATGAGCGTTGGAACCGAAGATTTTGAGGAGTTTTTAATATTTTTTACAGATGACCAAAAATTGTTACTGCCTTTGGGACACTGCAGAATTTTTTGCCGTAATTTTTGGTCATGCAAAAATTTGGTTCTTTCAATAACGGAGTTGCATGAGTTCCTTGCTTGTTTGTGCTTTTTCCGATTTTCCTCTGTAGGGTTGGCTTTGTAGGATCGGAAACTTGTTTCTTTGAGCCTGATAGCTTCTTTACACTCAGAATTAAACCGGGATTTTTCTTTAGGCTTGATGCATTTTACTCTGTTAGGAATAAAAGCACGCATCCCTAGAAGAATCACATTTGTGATCATTTTAGCACTGGCATCAATGTCACTATCGAAGAAGCATAGTGACCAGTTAAAGTTTCGGAAAAAAGTATTCAGGCCGTCCCAGTTGGCTTTCTCGTATTGCCAAACGGTCCTGGTGGGAGGTTTTTCTTTAACTGAATGGGTGGAGGATGAGAAATTAGCTGAAATGACACAATGGTCTGAAGTGCCAAATGGAGAAGTTACACTAATGGTATATTTATCAGGGTGAGAAGTAAGAAACAAGTCAAGAGTATGGGCGGCTTGCCCAGCAACATCCGGTATACGCGTTGGCACATCGATCAGTTGGGTAAGGTGATGTAACCCGGCAAAGAGCTCGACATACCTTCCTTCGGGTATTGTCTGACCAGAATAGCGGAGCCAGTTGGAATTGTGTACATTTAAATCGCCCGCAATAACGATTTCAGTGCGAGGACAAAGGGAAACAATTTTCGAGATGGAATCAGACAGTGCATCAAACTCGTTACAAGTCGAATTACTGTCAAGATTTGGACTCCTGTAAATAAAACAATAATGAATGACATGCTTGCGGACAGTGAATTTGAGCCATAAGAAGTTAAAGTAAGTGTTGGAACATTGCCCATATTGCGGAAGGCTCTGGCAAGCAATATTATTTCTAACATAGACCACGAGACCATGATTGGAAAAGAGTAATGGCACCAAGCTATACCCATGTAGAGCAAATTCTGATAAATCAGTATTTACTCCAACCTGGGTTTCACTTAATGCCAAAACAGCTGGCCTGTATTGAACAGTGTAGACGTACACGTGAAAGAAATTCTTTCGTAGGCCACGAACATTAGAATACACGACACGAAAATCACTTATAATTTTAAAATACATACTTACATACAAAACACAATTCTGACTAAGTCGAACCATGCCGTGAAAATTTAAATTAATTTCTGTAATAAACAAACTGTCTTAGGTGTTATGCCCATAAGACAGCTTGCATACAAAGAATCAATTTTAATATTCAGCACAATAAGACAAACTCAGATATCCTTATCCATTTACCGCAAGCATTAGATGGTCATACGATGCCTACAGTAGATAAGAAAGAGGCAGTTAAGCACAAAGGTCTTGGGACAGATAAGGATGGCGAATCGTTGTTCGAGACAAATTTGGAATACTCTCTTCTTCCCTTCTTGTTATTTGATGTTGTGGCTGTACTCTTGGAATCTTGAATGGGTTCATCATTTTTTTTCGATTTTCTGGGATCCCATAACAGCAGGATAGGAATTGGCAGAGGAGATACTGTAGGAGAAGTAGGTAAGAGATGGAGGCAGATAGGCAGGCAATGACTGGGACTAGTCAATGGCGAAGACAATGGAACTGGACGCGTGGTTGAAAACGCGATCTTTGTGACATGGGATATGTATTACTGAATATTACAACGCGACGTTGAAACGCGGCCTCGAAACGCGCTCTATTTGACGAGGCTTTAAGTCTTTTAAATTATTGTTTTGATATTTGTTTTTGTGTCACTTCACTTTTAATATTGCTTATCTTAAAAAACTAATAGAATGTGTTAGAAAATAATAAAACATGGAAGAATAAATGTAGTTCTGAAGAACGAGATATGGCAAAAAATCATAAATTAACTATTTCTCCAACGCTGCGTTTGAAACGCTGCATCAACATAATCTCAACGTGAAATTGTAATTATTCGCTGAACGGGTATTTTTCAGTTTGTAGACGAAGAGAGAATTATTCTCCCAGTGGTTGTTCTTGTTTCGTTTTTCTATGATACAGATACAAGAATCATGGACGTATTATATATAGTTGGTTCCATTTTGGTCTCAGTTATTTTGGGCGACACAAGCCCTCCTGAATGCATAAGCGGGAAAAAAATTAATCCTTAATTTTGACATTTCATTCAGTAATCCCAGACTTTGGCAGCAGGTTTTCCCACGTTGGCATGTTAAAATTTCCTTTTTTCTCCCCGTTTCTTAGAATATCTCACAATTTACCACCAAGTAATAAATACAAAAAAAAACACTCATGGATTTATTGAAATTAGTTTTTCTTATAGCTTGGTAAATTACAAGTTCGTAAGATTTATATTATGTATTTAATATTTAAGCAAAGGGGAAACATTTCAGAAATGTTTTTTAAACAGATGTTTTTTTTGGTTTGGACACACTTTTATAGTCGTCACAAGGAATAGGTCTCAACCTCTGGCCATTTTGTCAGGATTTTTATTAACTTTGGCTTTTATCATTATTAATGAACACATAGTTAGAAGAAATAAATAAAAAGGAACGTTGGTCTTAAAAGACACATTGCCTTTTAGAACGCAACTGGAGTTTGGACGTATCTAGTTTGAAGAATAAGAATGATAGGAAAAAATGCCAAAACACATAAGTATCAACTCCCTTGGTAGTGTTTTATTTGATCATAATACATTAGTTTCTTTTAAAGTCTTAATAAAATCAGCAATATTTGAAGACATTGGAAAATAAAAAAGTAAAAAAACAAGAGGCAAAATACCAAAGATGTTGCACACTTCAATGGATGAAATTCAAATGCGACTTTTTGATTTTTTTAAAAACAGATGTAGCGAGCTTTTATGTGAACATTTTAAGTAGTTATTTTTTTCCTGAAGTGGGTTCAGGAGAACTAGCATCGCATTCTCAATTTTGGCGAAATTTTTTTGACAATTCTTGTATGAAGCTGACATAAGAATAGCAGTCCATATATATTTCTGTGGTGAAGGCAGTGACCTTTGCCACTTGTTTGTTTTGGTTTTAGTTCTCGGTTGTGCTTTAAAATGATTTTATTTTAGGTTTTGTTGGTATGTGCTTTTGTATTTATCATCAAAGTTTCTGTGGTCCTAACCATTTTTTCACTTAATTTTGTCTTTTAAAATGAGGCATTAGGTGGTGGAACAGGATAGTGTATTTGGGATATTAAAGCTTGAAAGGGATTAGGATAGTATATATAACATGAGAGATGGGATTAGGATAGGATAGGTTAAGAAGTAGGAGTGGAGTGAATAGCGAAAAAAATCACAGTGGAAGCCTAGATATTTGAAAGAAAACAATTAACATTTAGCAGAAATAATAGACTGGAAGGCATATATTTCTTTTCACCAACTTTCTTAGGCTACTTTATGATCGTTATTTCATGTTTGACTTTTATCCCAATTTTGTATATTCACGAATCCTAAACTTGCCTTAAAGGTACCTATAATCGAAAAGTAAGAAAGTGTCAAACGAAATTAGCAAACTTAGATGAAAACACTTTTTCTCCAAATTTCTAAATGAGATAATTTCGACGGTAATGAAAACGTAGTATAAAACTACGTTTTCATTAGACGAAATGAGCTAATTTCGTATTAAATTTCCAAATTTCCAATCACAATTGAAAAATATTCTATAAGAAACGTCAAGTTGACATTATAAAAAGTCCAACAAGAAAATAAAGAGGTAAGAGGGCACGAATGGGTCGCACATATTTCTGGCAGACAGACATTTCTTGTCACCAATTTTCTTAGGCTTCTCTATGATCGTTATTTTATGTCACGATTTTTATCTCAATTTTTTATTTTCAAGAATCCTTAACTTTTCTTAAGGTACCAAGAAAGAAAATGTCAAACAAAATTAGCAAACTTAGATAAAAACACTTTTTCTGCAAATTTCGAAATTTCTAATAAAAACGTAGTATAAGACTCAGGTAATTGGAAGATGGCACGATACGAAAAGAACTTAAGTCATGCGCCCTCTCTTTGAATGATTAACAGCAGGAAGCAGTGTAAGGTAGATCCTTAATGAGCAGTGAGAGCCAACAATTCTAGTTACAATATTTCGAATATCTTTTTTTAACATATTTACCAATAAGTTTATTGAAAATGAAAATCAATTTCACTCAATAAACAAAGTCCTATAATAAAACAAATTCAAAGTAAAATTAATGTATGCCAAATTTTCTTTATATCCTTATTTTTCTAAAAAAAAAAAATAAGATAAACACTCAAATAAATAGTACAAATACATAAATAAACACAAAAAAATTAATTTCTACTGCCACTAAACAACATTTGTTTACTTCACTTTACGTCATAGATCAAAATGAACGCAATGGTGGATTTTCGGACGGCGTAATCTTGTGTTCTATCACGAACGTAACTTTCGGATATATTACCTTGCTTTTGTTGTAATTGCGTATGTTTACGAACTAACGCGCGAAACAGATTGAACCAGCAACAGCGACCGCCATTATTTTAGAACCAATGTATTTCAATTATTAAAGTAAGATTTGACCAGCAACAGCAACGTCAACAGCGTCGTTAGACCAAAGTCCTAAATTTGCTGTTGCTGTTCCATTGCTACCAACTTTATACAAGTGATAATCAGGGGCACAATACTGCAAAAATAAAAACTGACAGTGTTATTGTTCTAAGAAGACGATGCTGGTGCTGGTGGCAATGTGTTTGAATTTTTGTCGGTGGTCAGCGTGCTGTTCGCTGTTGACAATGCTAATGCTGTTGCTGGTTCCATCTGTTCCATGCTTTATCCTTCGGATAGGTTACCTTTGCTTTTGTTGTAATTGCGTACGTTCACGAACGTAATTTTGGGTAGGTTACCTTGCTTGTGTTTGGGATTTTTTTGTGAACGAACAAATACAACCAGATAGTTTACCTCTCAAAATTCGAAGCTAAAGAGAAACACAGTCAGCATGAATAAAAACAGCTGTTTTCCAGCTGATTGAAGAACATATGGAAACAGAGAAAAAATCCAAAAGTATCCTAAAATTTGTTTGATAATTTTCTCAACACGTGAACAGCTGATGAACAGCTGACCGTTGTCGAATTCGTTTTTACATTACGTTACATTACATTTTAATCTACTACGTAGATAAATCTTAGAAGTAGACACACGAGCACTGGCTACTGAGGCCATCGGCTCAGACATTGCGTACATTCACGAACATAACTCTTGAGTTGGTTACCTTCAATCAACTGAAAAACAACTGATTTTTACCGTGCTAATTACAACAAAGGCAAGGTTACCAATCCAAAAGTTATGATCTTGAACGTATCCAATTACAAGACAACACACAAGACGACATTGACACAGGACAGAACAGAAGATAGAAAGAGGACGGAAAACAGAAAACACATAACACATGTCAACAGCACCCAGTTGGTTTTCGGACGGTCTCCCATCTTTCTACTAACCATGTGCAACGATCCTTGATTTCGCTGATCTCAGGGGAAGCGATGCTTTATCGGAGCCAAGGCCGTTGACGATTCGTTTTTAATTTTTAGATTTGATCTCAGATTTTAGACTTTCTTGTAAGAACGAACATGAATGGAGATGGAATTTTTTTTATAGTTGTGTGAGCGCAACTTTCTGTCGTGTCTTTTGACATTCTAAACGGAATTGTAAACAAACAGGAAACATGTTATAGGTACAAAAAAACTGTTTTCAATAGAAAATTTTATTAAAATATTACAATATGAACATTGAAGCAAATTGTCTAATGAATATTCTGTAATGCCAATGAGAACGATGTGACCTTCATTATTAATAAAACTGTTGAGCAGTTTAATTTTCTAAAAAGAACACAACCCTCAATGAAATTTATTCACGGAGTTCCTTTGCTTCCACCAATTTGCTTGAAAAACAAACAAAATATTACAATCCGGAGACAACGACGGCGTAGATATCGTGATGAGAATAATACAAAATTATTTAATATTTTGTTAATTCTTGATCCTTTTTTCACTTTTATCACCACAAAACTTTCAAATCAACAAAATCCAAAAGAAATGCAAACTTCATTGACATTGGCGAATTGTTTTATAAAGTAGTTTGTCTGAAAATCGATGTAAATCTCGATAAAAATCCAGATTTCCAAAAAGTGATCTAGATCAAAAAAAGATTGATCTTTTTTAAAAACGAATTCGACATGTGTTTCTATTTTGCTTCGAATTTTGAGAGGTAACCTATCTGGTTGGATTTGTTCGTTCACAAAAAACCCAAACACAAGCAAGGTAACCTACCAGTTACGTTCGTGATCGTACGTTATTACAACAAAAGCAAAGGTAACCTATCCGAAGGATAAATTCCTGAACAAATGCATTCGTGATACAGATATTTTGTGTTTATTTAAAAAAAATATTGGGTCGTTGAAATTTATAACAAAGCTTTAATATATAATAATAATAATTATTATTATTGCAGATCAACCAAAAATATTTGTATCGTATTGTATTTTTGATTGCTTATTATCAAAAAAATTGATCTGGACCTATGGGTGTTTCTGGTTTGTGGAAGTTAATTGGACCTTGTGGCCAGCCAGTGCCTGTTGAGATCTTGCAAAATAAAGTTTTAGCTGTTGGCAAGTTTTGTCATAGTAATTTATCGTTATCATTTAATAAATGTTTTTCTTAGATATTTCCATATGGCTTCATCAAGTTGTTAAAGGATTTCAGGACAGCAAAGGCTCAGCGCTTTCCTACGCCCATCTTTTGGGCTTATTTCATCGCCTTTGTAAACTTCTGTACTATGGAATAAGGCCGGTTTTTGTTTTTGATGGAAAAGTGGCGCCTCTAAAAAGGGAGATCATTGTATGATTAATTTTATACAGTATTATTCTAGGTATGAACTTTTGTGATTTCATACACTATTTCAGGCGAAAAGAATTCAACAGAGAAATAAGTTGATCAGTGAAGCAGAGCGAATAGAACCTTTGTTGTTGCAGTCTTTGGTCAAAGAAAAGGTTGTTCTCCAAGCTCTAGGATCGAAAGCTGCAGATAAGCTGTTTAAGGTATCTCCTGGGAAAAAAAACCATGACAAGAGCCATGAATTCGATATATTTACACTACCTAGTTTGCAACACCCCGAAAAAACAGCAGCTGATACTGAATGTGATTGGTTCTCTGAGGTTTCTAGTAGGTTAGGATCGTCACGAATTGAATTAAAACCCCAATACCAGAATAACCAAAATTTGCAAGATATTGATGTGAGTAGTAAAGATTTTCAAAACCTTCCTGCAGATATAAGGCATGAAATACTTATTGACATCAAAGAAACGAGAAAACAGTCTTCATGGGGAAAAATACATGAATTGCCATCAAAAAGCAAAGATTTTAGCACATTTCAAATGAAGAGACTACTGAAAAGAAGACAAGTTCAAGATAGTATAACACAAGTGGAAAAAGAAATGGATGGTGTAAGAACATGCACACTAAGCGAGTTAGAGAGTATCTTTAACGAAGAAGGTATTATCAAAACTACATGCTTAGGCTATTCGAAACATATTTCATCCGATGCTCATTCTCGTTACCTTTTGATGCGTGATTTAAAACATACCCTAGCAAATGGTGCTTTTGAAAAAAGTGACCTGACAACTGATCTAACAGAACAAACTAATCCACAAAAGGAAGAATTGCAGACATCATTGGATAAGTCAGAAACATATAGTAAAAATGAAAATGAATACAAAAGCATATGTAGTAACAATACAGAGCAAGGTTCAGGGGTGGACAATGCCGGTGTAGAATTTACAACGGCCTCTTTGTTTCACTTAGCAGACGTGAACAATGAAGATTACTTGGAGACTTCACGGTATGTACCTAGACCAACAATTTGTTTAGCATTTATTATATTATCATTAAGCTATGTACGGACGGTTGTCAGGTCCGCAAATATTGTCAGGTCTGTCAGTAAAAAATCTTACGACCGTTCGAACTTACAATTAATTATCAGATCATTGTCCTACTACCCCCTGACAATGAAAGTATCTGGTAGTCCAATATTATTTTGGTAGTCTTTCGATGAAAAGGACTTTGTAAATTTTTTATAATTGCTTCCAAAATGGTGGATCTCATGCAAGCAATCCACTTTTTTTTATAATTAACGCGCGGGTCTATTTGTTTCCTTTTTAATGTAGAGCAAACTGCGCGGGCATTAGAAAGATAGGGAGGGAAAAGATAGGCGGTGTCGTTTAACATTAGTTTTGAATGCTTGCAGATCAAAATGGCAAGGGAAAATCTCGCGGGTAAACTATTCCGAATTCGTGTTGTTCGTCTAAAAAACGAATCCCTTTATTTAATGGTACGTCCCAAATTGGGCTCAAGGGTGAACTGATGAGCATTCCTTGCGAGACGAGTATTACGGGACAAATGCAGCTGGCTACTTCGAGGGAACATTTTTTTATAAAAGAAACGATAACGACTTAGCAGCATTCTTAGCGATCTCAAATATATGGTCGTTTCAACGGAGGTCGTCGCTGACACACATACCGAGTACTGAGAGCTTTTCGGTTTCTTCGATGCAAGGGCCATTCATGGACAATGGCATTGGGGGTATGTTTAGCTTTAACGACAGAAGACACCATTGAGTTTTCGAAGCATTAAACTCCAAATCGGAGTTTAATGAGCTTGACATATGGTACCGTTGCAATTGTACGTCCGAAGGCGAAGGACTTGAATTATCGAACGAATTCAGGTTGTACCTGCTTAGTGAAATATTTGTCGGTCCTAATTGAACGTCTACTTACTCTTGGTTTAATGTAGCATCTGGACCAGTTCCCTTGCATTATTGTGAGTGCATTTTTGGAATTGGCGCGGCTGGGTGGATTTTGGCGGTCAAGTTGTTTTGATGACATCTATAAAATCTGTTGTTTATTATTCAGTTACTCATTAGAAATTACCATGGCAAGTAACACAATTGAACAACACGTCCAAATTATATGACTATCATTAATAAAAGCCTTCGATGCGGGTTTCACCTTTTTTACGCTTGACTTGGTAGCATTTGACGTTCGGTGACCAAATTTGAGACGGCCGGGTGGTTGGGCAATCAATCAACCAACATTCGTCCGTCAAAAGATCTGGCGAGAACATCGCCGCGGTCCGTATGGGAATTTCGTGCCGGGACTTAGGCCTACACCCGGTCAAGATACAACTGACTCAGAAGCTCAAAGTTCATGACCATAACCCTTTCTTGAAAATAGCTTTGGTGATACATTCACCGTTAATGGCGAGCGCTACAGAACGCCCAGAACGGTGCCTCCGGGATGATGCTTAGTGCTAAACACCGGACGGCACGAGTGATATTCGAAAGTCCTCCCTCCCCCTTACTGAAAAAACCTATATAACTATCAATATAAAACATTCAACAGATTGTTGGAGTGTTCCAATAAGAACTTACCTCTTAAATTGTATTGTTGATGTTGAGTCTTACTAATACTCGGTATCAAATTGACAGGACTATTGCCTAGATCGTGTATGAGGAAACGATACCGATTTGAGTACTAACTTTAGGACTAGGATCCGTTCTAGCGTTAGAACTCTGTGAAAAATCTGCGATTATTTCCTTAATAAGTCTTCGGATTATTATTATTATTAATTGGCGCGACAGCTCCTTAAGGAGCCAAGGCCTAGGGACTTATACTCTCAACCATTCCTGTGTGTGTGTTGTTAATCTGCAAGAATGGAAGGGACCTACAGTTTACCGCCGAGTCCAAACGGCTACATGAGATGCACTTTTTCGAGACAAATTTTACTCTTGGAGGTTTTGTCAGTTCCTCGCAAGAGGCAGTACCCCGGAAAAAAGGGCTATGAGCTGAATTCGAACCCACACTCATTCGCTTAGCAGTCCGACACACTAACCACTAAGCCACGGGGCACTACAATAAGTCTTCAGGTACATTTTATAAATACAAATATAAGTTTAATGTAAGAGACTTACAATAGAAGCATTGATAATTAAAAAAGTATTGTTTTAAATGCTCCTTCAAATTAAAAAATAAAATTTGTAATATCAGGTGGAGTGGGCCCTTAAAAATTAAATTAAAATTAAAAAGAAAACGAAAAAAGGAGATAATATCAATTTTTGTGTTTGACAATTGAGGAAAAGTACAATTATTATATAAATTTATTTAATTACAATACACAAGTGATTCAATACATGTATGATATAAAATAAATAACCATAATTTCAAAAATCAAAAATATAGACGGTGATCCTTCTGATCTAAGATATAGCGGTAATTTATAATTATTATTATATTTGTTACTTTCCAGCTGATTATATTAGGGGTATTCATGCAACGAGATAAATTCATACACCTTAGAAAATCCTATCCTTCCGCAAGCATTTGCATGAACGCATAAATTGCGTAAATGTGGAAACAGTCATTTAACGTCAGAGTTGAGATTGAAGTACACTTACTAACAAAACTGTACGTACACTAGTAGATCTTATTAGTTATTGGTTATAAAATTGAAAGAAATCAATTATTATTTTTCTCTTCATTATAGCTCAAAATATGAATATAAAAACAAACTTCTTAAGAAAATAGAAAAAAACTAGTCAGCATCTATAGATGCAATCGTCATCGAACCAGAGTTTTCGCGGTGTTGGTCTGGTGAAATTTAGCACATCAGTTGCGGCATCTCTGATGGCTTGTTGGCAGTGTTGCCACTGGTCTTCGGCACTTGATGCTGGACGTAATGGATTTCTTGAGAGGTCACGGGATATTCGATCGGCATAGGTTCTGGCGGTTTCTTGCGATTAGCTTTCCGACGTCATACTTCCTCACAGTATTACTCCGTTGTTGTGGTGTTCGGGTTATTCACATTCTTCCCTTGGCTGCAACAAGGTAGTTATCCGAATCGATGTTAGCTGCTCGGAAGGTGCGAACATCCAAAACACTGGAGGCGACACGCATCGACCGCAACGTGATCAATCTGGTTGACGGTTCTTTGATTTGGGTGTCGCCAAGTCCCTTTGTGTATATCGAGATGAGGAAACCGTGTGCTTGCCATGGTGACGTTATGTGCACCATGCGAAGTCAATTAACCTAAGTCCGTTTTCAGGCATTGTGTCGTGTAGGCTATGTTTTCCGACAGTCCTACCAAAGATTTCCTCTTTACCTATTTAGGCGTTAAAATCGCCTAGTACGATCTTAACGTCGTATTTAGGGCATTGCTCATAGGTTTTGTCGAGGAGCTCGTAGAAGTCCTCCTTGGTGGCCATCTTTGTCCTCTGTGGGTGCATGAGCGCATATTAGGGTAATGTTGGTGAATTTAGCCTTGATACGGATTGTCACAAGTCGCTCACTGACGTGTCGAAAGCCCAAGACTTCTTGCCTAAGTCTACGCTTATGACGAATCCGCGCCGCGTCTTCTTCCACAACCACCGTAGTACACGTCACAGATTTTCATCCTCCTTTTGTCCGGCCCATCTTATCGCACTTCCTGGATGACAGTAATTCCTGCTCTGTAGCAGTCTAGCGCCTCCGCTAGTTGTTTGGCTGCACGTGGTCTGTTAAGAGTTCTAACATTCCACATGCAGATCCGAAGGTCGTTGTCCTTAATTCGTTTTTTCTGGGTCGTCAACAGTTAATCCGTCCTTTTCCGAGGCTATTGGTCGTAGTAAAAATATATTATTTTAATTTACATAGATTGATGAACCATTGGAGCAGATGCATAAATCTAGCAACGTTCTATCTAAGGCTTCCAAAAACAACCGTTGTACATTCATGCTAAACGAATATACTACATTTCTGCAAATCTTTTGCTTGCCATGTCTGAATTCATAGAAAATTTTACATGTTGGTGTTTTACTAGAATACACGTTCAATAGCAATTTAGGTCAGCATCGTGCAGTCATACCGCACACACCACGAGCGGAAGAAAATAATTTTAAATAATTAAATTTCTACCCCATTTCAATTAACAGTAAAAAAAAAAAAAAACTAAATAATAATTTCTTGGGAATTCCATTATGGGTAAATCTGAGAAAAGAAAGAGTGAAAAAGGCATATGAAGCCTTGGAGAGCCAAATAAAGGCAGGCATAAACATTCACGGGAAGGAATTCCTGGTATCTATGCACGCCAAGCTGAGCGACATCGACCAGTTATACGAAAAAGAAGAGGAGATGGACATCTACGATAAAGAAATTAATTGTGATGAAGAAGATGAAGCTACTGACAATGAAGAAAAGCCAACTTTGCAAGAAGTCAACGAAGAAGAAGATGTCGAAAACATGGTCGACCTTAACTCCGACTATGAAAATTTTGTGATGGTTCAACGTAAGAAGAGGAAACCTTCACCAGCAACATCTCCAAAAAAGGAACCTTCATCCAAGAAGATAGCCATGAAGGACGGAAATAATTCCCCTAAAGACAAGGACATTGCCACAAATAACAAGGAAGACGATAAAACCCCTCAACCTGCCAGCAACAGCGCCTCAACCACTGTAGAACCACGCCCCACCTTGATGTCGCCAATTGTATGTTTTGGACTCAACGTAGCCAAAACTAACAAAATCCTTAAAGAACAAGGAGTTGCTTTTAGGATTCATAACATTAACATGAACAAATCTGTCATTACAACAAAGACGAAGGAAGAACATCAAAAAATTCGTAAAATACTGAAAGAGGGAGCACAGAGTTTAATACCTACACGGCCAAAGAAGACAAAAAGAAGCTGCTAGTTCTTAAAGGTATACATTATAGCCATGATGCCATAGAAGTCAAAGAAGAACTATCGAAGGAAGGAATATGTGCTTTGGCAGTACGCCCATTTAAGTCAGTAGAAAAATGCAAAAGCTTCGTGGTTGAAGTAGACAAGCCAGCGGATATCCCTTCCATATATGGTAAAACTCTCCTTATGAACCAAAAGGTTTACTGGGAGAAATTCAAAAGTACCAGCATCTCTCAGTGCAAGAATTGCCAAAAATTCGGTCATGTAGCTAGCAACTGTGGAATGAAGTACAGGTGCGTCAAGTGCAAAGATGACCATTTGCCAGGCCAATGCACAAGAATCACCAACGGCATAACGGACGACAAAGTTTACTGTGTAAACTGCCAGCAGACAGGGCACCCAGCAAGCTACAATGGATGCCCAATGAGAAAGAAGAAACTTGCCGAGAAGGTAAAATATGCAGCCCAAAAACAAGAGAAACACGCTTTTGCAGTCCAATCAGCAACCAGAGCTATTGTTAGCGGTCTATCGTACGCCAACATAGCAGCAGCAGTCGGGCCAGCCCCCAAATCCGTTGGACCGATACCTACGAAACCAGCTCAAAAGCCCTCACCACAACTTCCAACACAAGCCTTACAGAAGCCAACGGCATCAAAATCAAATTATCAGCAAAGACCATCAACAACGAACAATCAGATGCCGAAAGGATCAACGTCATTCAACATCTTCGAGGATACCGAAAGACTGTTTGGAGCAGATCTCTTCATCCCTTCTCCAGAAAGCAAAAGAGATAATTCCAAGCAACTACGGTACTTTGGATGATAAAGATAAGAAAAATATATTGGGTCAACTTATATTCAAATTATGTATATAAAAACCCAACTTTCAATTATAACATATAACGTTAATTATATTTATTCCACAGCCAGAGGAGTTTCTCTATATATGTTTTTTAAAATTAAAAAAACAGACATTATTTTTTTACAGGAAACCAACATCACAGCGAAGAACAACTTTAAATCAGACTATTACACATCCTACAGAGAGGACAAAGGAGCGAGCGGCAGAGGAACAGCAATTCTTCTCAAATCGGACCTCAGGAGCGAAAAGAAAAGAATAACTGGACTTAGATGCATGGAAACAACGACAGTCGTCACTAAACTGACCGAGTCTAAGACGCTTCTGCTAGTCTCAGTATACATCAAGTGCAACTCAACAAGAAGCGACATACATCCACATTATCAACAGCATTGCCAATCAATACACATCTTGTGCCATTGGAGGAGACTTCAACGGTCGGCACCCTCTATGGATGGATACCGCGGAATCTCACCAAGGCAAAGCAATTGTTGACTGGCTTCAAGGAAATCCCGAGCATCACTCTTTGGTTGTCGTGTCTCAACCAAAACCAACATTCCCTAGAACTTCATCTCATTTGTATTTCTTTTTGGTTACGTCGAACTTCATCAACATCCTACCTGAACTACGGAACTACAATTGCGTAGCACACGATAGTGATTCCGACCATCTGGCAGTAGAAGTTAGGGTACGACCTAATCAAAGGATATTCTGCGAACAACCAGAACAAGAGCTCCACATAAGGTATAACAGGGTGAACTGGAGAACATTCCGTACCGAAATTGAAAGAGATCTCCCGGAAGTCCCAACCAGCAGCAATCTCTCAAACAGCAATTTCGCGGTTAGTACCATACTCCAATTCGAGACAACAGTTACCAACGCCTTGGAAAAGCTCAAGACCGCAAAAACCAGCAGAGACCGATATGCGAATATGCCGGAACATATACAGGCCATATATGCTCACAGACAGAGACTCCGCAAAAAGCTTCAACGGATATACCACAGGTTGTTCAACAGAGAGAACGACGAGTATAGACGCATATACTCCGAACTTCAATGCAGCGACACCATATTCAACCAGGCAGTGAAACATCAACAGGAGGATGAATTCAGGAAAAGACTTGCCAAAATCAAACCGGGAGCCGATGCCTTCAAGAAAATTAACCAGCTCGTTGGGAAAAAGGGCACGATGCCAGACACAATAATGCACGGGCAATATACTGCAACAACACCAACCGAAAAAGCAGAAGCCCTCGCTAAGCATTTTGAAGAGACCTTCAAGGATCGCCTGCCCAATCACCTTCCTGGATTCATCGAAGAAGAAAGGGAATTCATACCGGAATGTCAGTATGGTTTCCCAACACGACACTCAACCATGCATCCGCTTCTTGGACTGCACTCCGACGTGACAAACGCACTCAACAAGAAAAAGACGACAGTCGCCTGTTTACTGGACATCGAAAAGGCCTTCGACACAGTTTGGATAAAAGGACTAATATTCAAACTGTCAAGTCTAGGACTACCTCAACACTTGGTAAGATTAATCAAAAATTTTCTAACCCATAGATAGATGTACAGGTAAACAAAGAATATTCACAAAGAAAGACGATCAGCGCTGGAGTTCCACAAGGTTCGAAGTTGGGCCCCATACTTTTCAACCTTTATACAGCTGACCAGCCTACTTACATCCCAGGGACGAATGAAAATCCGCGCCCAAATCATTCACAAATACCTAAACGGTCCTCGTTATGCCATTAATCAAAAATTGGAAAACCCCAACTACGTGTCTGTTGAATACGTGATAGTTCTAGTTTCTAGAATGCTTTACTACTAATTTTGAAATGTTTACTAGTTTACAATTAGGTCTATCGCCCAATTATTTTCTTATTAATTGAACAAGCATTTTGTGACCACTTGATGAAAGCCAGGCAATCCTTAAGGATTTACATTAATCATCCGCAAATAGTTTAAAATAAAACAAATTTCATATACAGAAATGAAATTTCCATAATGATATTTTTTTATCCTAGATTAGGTACACGCACGCACATACATATATTTTTAATTCGTACCCTTTCTCTGTTCACTAATAAGCTACCTAATACCTAACAGACCGAAAATCCGCAAACATATCTTTCACATGTACCTTTGTATATAAAATCTATAGTACTATCATGAAGACGATTTTTTAATTTGAACTCAGCTCATGTGAGGGCGCTACAGTAGCCTAAGTGGATTGTAGTGGAAATGAGTAGAGAAGCACAAAAGTAAGAGCAAGAAATATATATTGGGTAAGAGAGTGAACTCTTTACTTTTTTGGAGGATGTGGCTTGTAGATACATTTGATCAAGTTCAGTAAGTTACATACATAGTTGTTTTGGTTTTGTTTTTTTTTTTCTTAGGAATATGCCGTAAGATACAAGTCTACCGATATAGGTAAACAAATGTGTGCTTACTACTGAAACTGAAAATATTCTTACGTTGCTATGTTAATATGAATCCTTTATTTTGGATTCAATAAAGGGATCGCAGACAGAAAATTCAGAGGGAGAAACATACTTTACATACATATCCTTAGTTAAATCCTTATAAGCGATATTGATGTTGTTGACCTTGTTTTGTGTACCTTTTTTACCTTCACTATTCACTTGCCTACATCTTAAATGTTGAATTTTTTGTGTTGACGTTGATTTAACACACACATTCTTATAATTAACTACATAGTTTTATGTTTGCTGTGAGAAAAAATATTTGTTGGTATTTTTGTTGGAATTTGGTAACTTGTGAATGATTTCAAGGCAGGTATTTTGTAACTTGTGAATGAGTTCAAATTTATGTACCTATCTAGCAATTTAATTAAAAGTCAACCTAAGGTATTTGAATAGTATAGGTAAAGGTACCTATGTTTAAGTATTAAGGTTTATTTTTTCCGAAGGCGCTTAAATATGTATATAATAATTTTTGGACTTTTTGAATTTTTTTTTCAGATTTTGGAATGCAGTCTTATAATATGCAGATTAGATGTTAAATAAAATTAATTGATAAGTTTTACAAAAAATTCTTAAAATAAAAAAAAAATCAAAAAAGGTATAAGTTAGAAGAAATTAATATTCAAAATGTTGGTAAAACTTATTAGAAATTCAAAGAGTCGTTACAGAGAAAGGGGGAAAGACGAGTTATATTCGTAGTGGGAAAAATACAAACAAAAATCCACCATTAAGGGCAATATTTAGTAGAATTATGAAAATCGATAACTTTGGCACCGCAAATTAATAACGGAATCTTGTAGAGGGACTAGATACAAACATTTTATATTAAAGGAAAAGGGGTCTATCTCCTCGCGTTTATGCAGGAGGTGCAATTTTCTAAAAAAGCACTTGCATTAGAACAAAATATATTCAAAAATACCTGCATTACATACAATTATGTGCTTAGTCTTTTTTTAAAGCTCAAAGTCTGTTCTATCATAAAGGTTTTCTAAATCTTTAAATATCTATAAGAACTTTTGTAAAAACTTATTTCAAACTCTAAATTTCAGAAAAAAAATAAAAATAAATATTTCATATTGATTTTTTTCAAAATTGAAAAAAAATGTACTAAATTTGCTTTCAATATTTCATATTACTCCTATTAATTCTTAGTTGAACACTGAAAACGAGATGATATTATGTATTCTAGTGTTCGAAAAAGTTGAAATTTAGCAAACCCACTATTTTACAATTTTTTTGGTATTTAAGTGGTCTTCCCTCTACACATTTCGGGTGGAGTAGATACAATAACTTTGGCGCTGCAAAATAATAAAAGATTCTAGTAGAGGGACTAAATACAAGTATTTTTTGCTATGAGAGGCGGGTCTATAACCCACCTTTTAGGCGGGAGGTACAATTTTATCAAAAATTACTTTTAATGAAAAATTGTTTTTTTTTTTCATTAAAAGTAATTTTTAATAAAATTGTAAAAGAACGATAAGACTAAAAATTAAAAGTTATACTTTTTCTGAGAGATAGAAATTTGCACTTAATTTGAGTTTTTAAATTAATTAACAGTTTTAAAAAAAAAAAAAAAAAATAACTTCAAACTCAAAAAAAAACACAAAAATGATAAGTTCTCCTAAGCATACGCACCTACCCCTAATCCAATAGTGAAAACATTTCTTTTATTTTCTTCTTTACAATTTTCATACACTTTACTAACAAAATAATAGGTATATTTGTTTACTTCACAATTCTTTTGCTTTAAAATTATTTTTTTAATTTAATAAAATCTTAATTTTTTTCTTCTTTACAATTTTCTCAAACTACATAAACAATATATGTAATCGTTTTTTTATCTTTTCCTTTACAATAAAATTAAATA
This sequence comes from Platycheirus rosarum, assembly GCA_963971375.1. NCBI lineage: Eukaryota > Metazoa > Arthropoda > Insecta > Diptera > Syrphidae > Platycheirus > Platycheirus rosarum. The sequence continues at coordinate 87,453,994 of OZ020510.1, read as the reverse complement.
ACACTATGTATTTACAAACACTTCACAAACTTTTACATTTTTACCGTATACTTCACAATTAAACACAATAATAGTATTAAGTAAAAATTACTAAAAGCATTTAACGACATTATTTTACTATCATCATTTGAAAAAGTGACAACGTCTTGTTTTACTCAAAGTCCCTTTATAATTTTCTTACCTTACACGATACATGTTTCAAGATTGTATTCTTATTATACAATATCCGAAAATACACCTTATCGTATAATACTACCATCATTTCAAAAAGTGGCAACGTATTATTTTACTCGTCGTCTCGATAATTTCCTTACCTTACTCAATACTTGTTCCAAGAATGTATCAATACATCTAAATATTCAAGCAATATCAGCAAATACTATTTTTCCACCCCTACCTTATTTGTCTACCATCAATTCAAAACGTGACAGCAAAACATGTTCCATAATACATTCATATATTACCTACCAAACAATAAAAGCATATACATTATTTCCACCCCTAACCTAAGTAAATTAAACGCCTTCTTCACCCTCTTAATGTGATATTCACTTATATTTTCTCTTGGTACAACATGCCTCTTCATTCTCTTACATTCCACAAGTTGTGGAAATTAGTTCTGCCTCAGCTCTATAGAGGGACAACACAAAAAATCTCCCCATGATAGTACTATAGATTTTATATACAAAGCATGTACCTAAACGGCAGATGATGTTTTTTTTTAATCCTGGAGCAGGTCTGTACGCACGCACAATGCATATGCATATATTTTTCTTCGTACAATTTTTGTTTTCACTAAAAAGCTACCAGATACCTGGCTAGCACCTTGCAGATAAAAAATCCGAACACACATAATTCATACACATAAACGCACGTCATTTTTTTAGGAACGCCAACAGTCCCAATTTAGTTTGTTTTAATTCAAATGGTTGGAATATTTTAATGTTTGTAGGATGTATAGGTACCTATGTTCAAATAAATTTGTTGAAAAAAAAACATTATAAGTATTTAAGTATAAATCGAGCTATGTACACTTGCATTTTTTAGCATTATTCATATAAAATAAACCAAAAAATAATAACTCATTGTAAAAGAAATACAAATTTTAGATTAGCCGAACTTATTTAGACTAGATTCTAAAAATTCATCTTAATCATTTGAATTCAAAATAGTCCACACCATCATCACCATTCACCAACCATTAAAAAAATTATAACTATGTTTTTTAAACAAACTACTTTTTTGAGCTAGCTCACTTTTGAGCTGTCTCGACGAATTTGAGATTTTTTTTTTAGATTAGATTATTTTTATTATATTCGTTAGAATTTATGTACAATTGGTCTTAAACTAACTTATAACTAAAATAAATCATGTCGGCTCACGGGGGCTCCGTCATTGTTCATTATATCCTCGAATCGATCGTCTGTGATGGCTCGAATGTTGAGGTAGCGATGGCTAGGCTCTAGTTGTTGCTGGAGTAGTTGCTGGATTTCCAAGTTGGGGTGGTCCTCCAAGTTCCTCAAAATATTTTTGGAGAGCTGTGTCATGAACTGATTTATTGGGATCACTTTGCTGTCTTCATATAGCTTCTTGTTTGGGACATATTTTTTGTAATGGGGTTTCGGTGTAGGCCTGTACAGCTACGGAGTATCTTAATTTCAAAAACTTCGATCTTCTTCATATATATTGGTGATATGGTGAACCAAATAGGACAAGCGTACGTCAGAACTGGACGGATCAGCTGCTTATAGATGAGGAGCTTGGTATTAGTGTTTAGTCCGTTTCTTCTTCTAAGAAGCGGGTGGACCAGATGTAGGGAGAAGTTGGCTCTCTTAAGCATAAATGAAGCGTGCTTATTGAATTGGAAGCGGTTAGTGAAATTCACTCCAAGGTATTTTGCTGTTGTCTTTGTCCTTATTACTGTGTTGTCTGGTAGCTTGATACTGATATTATCACAGCGTGATGCGAAACGTCTTCGACCTCTTGTTGCTGTTGTTGGGGTTCTGAAGCAGATAAGCTCGCTCTTATCGCTATTTATCTTTAGTCTCCATTTAAGGTAGTAGTCCCACAAGTTTCTTATGTGACCTTCAACTCTCCTGGCTGCGATTTCTGTTGAAATGGATGTTGCATATGTTAAGGAGTCATCGGCATATAGCTTCGTTTTCGTCCCTGGGATGTTAGTAGGCTGGTCAGCTGTATAAAGGTTGAAAAGTATGGGGCCCAATTACGAACCTTGTGGAACTCCAGCGCTGATCGTCTTTCTTTATGAATATTCTTTGTTTACCTGTACATCTATCTATGGGTTAGAAATTTTTTGATTAATCTTACCAAGTGTTGAGGTAGCCCTAGACTTGACAGTTTGAATATTAGTCCTTTTATCCAAACTGTGTCGAAGGCCTTTTCGATGTCCAGTAAACAGGCGACTGTCGTCTTTTCGTCTTTTTCTTGTTGAGTACGTTTGTCACGTCGGAGTGCAGTCCAAGAAGCGGATGGATGGTTGAGTGTCGTGTTCGGAAACCATACTGACATTCTGGTATGAATTCCCTTTCCCTGAAGAAATGATGAAGCTATCGCTATTTATCTTTAGTCCCCATTTAAGGTAGTAGTCCCACAAGTTTCTTATGTGACCTTCAACTCTCCTGGCTGCGATTTCTGTTGAAATGGATGTTGCATATGTTAAGGAGTCATCGGCATATAGCTTCGTTTTCGTCCCTGGGATGTTAGTAGGCTGGTCAGCTGTATAAAGGTTGAAAAGTATGGGGCCCAATTACGAACCTTGTGGAACTCCAGCGCTGATCGTCTTTCTTTATGAATATTCTTTGTTTACCTGTACATCTATCTATGGGTTAAAAATTTTTTGATTAATCTTACCAAGTGTTGAGGTAGCCCTAGACTTGACAGTTTGAATATTAGTCCTTTTATCCAAACTGTGTCGAAGGCCTTTTCGATGTCCAGTAAACAGGCGACTGTCGTCTTTTCGTCTTTTTCTTGTTGAGTACGTTTGTCACGTCGGAGTGCAGTCCAAGAAGCGGATGGATGGTTGAGTGGCGTGCTCGGAAACCATACTGACATTCCGGTATGAATTCCCTTTCCCTGAAGAAATGATGAAGCTTTCTCAGGATAATTCCCTCGAGGATTTTGCTGACACAGCATAAAAGCGAAATCGGCCGATATCCATCGACACTAGTCCTGTTGGTTTTCTTCGGAACGGTCACCACTTTTGCCGTTTTCCATGTTTCGGGGAAGTAGCTGTTATTAAGGCAGTTATTGAAGATGATCGTCAATAGTAGGATGGCGAGATTTGGTAGCTTTTCCTGCTGACTTCTTAGAATTTCCTCCGTGGATTATGTCAGTTACTTCCTCGAGTAAAAGCATCTCCAGTTGGTCCGAGTGCAGGGCTGTCCTCATTAAAGTTGGTGACTGAAGTATTAGAGGCTGCAGCTTCTTCAAATTTGTTTTCAACTTCTTCGATGAATTCAGGAAGGTGATTGGGCGGGCGATCCTTTAAGGTCTCTTCAAAATGCTTAGCGAGGGCTTCTGCTTTTTCGGTTGGTGTTGTTGCAGTATATTGCCCGTGCATTATTGTGTCTGGCATCGTGCCCTTTTTCCCAACGAGCTGGTTAATTTTCCTGAAGGCATCGGGTCCCGGTTTGATGTTCGCAAGTCTTTTCCTGAATTCATCCTCCTGGTGATGTTTCACTGCCTGGTTGAACATGGTGTTGGTGCATTGAAGTTCGGAGTATATGCGTCTATACTCGTCGTTCTCTCTGTTGAACAACCTGTGGTATATCCGTTGAAGCTTTTTGCGGAGTCTCTGTCTGTGAGCATATAAGGCCTGTATATGTTCCGGCATATTCGCATATCGGTATCTGCTGTTTTTTTGCGGTCTTGAGCTTTTCCAAGGCGTTGGTAACTGTTGTCTCGAATTAGAGTATGGCACCATCAATTTCGCTGTTTGAGAGATTGCTGCTGGTTGGGACTTCCGGGAGTTCTCTTTCAATTTCGGAATGTTCTCCAGTTCACCCTGTTATACGAATTTGAGCTATGTGCCAAGCTCAGCATTTGAGCTAGCTCGAATTGTAGAGCTAGAGTTAAGCATCCGTAGCATTATATATTGAGAAAAGAGATAACATTATTTGTATTCAATGATATCTTTAGTGTCTAGTACAGTCTTGCACACAACGCTACACCATTTATGTAAAAGAGATAATATTGTGTATATACAATGTTGCAAAGATAATATTATCTCTTCTTCATTATCAAGCAAGATGATTGTATGCTTTGGTCTCCTTGTAGAAAGATAAGGAAGGATATAAATACGACTGTATGATGAGTGATCGGCAGTCTTATAGTTACTATATAATAGCCTTAAGCTTTTTTAAGATTAATGTAAAATATTAGAAAATAAAGGACATAGTTCCAAAAAATATTCTTTTAATTTTAAAAGTACAAAACAAATGTTTTAATTGGCGATCCTGTCAGGAGGTTAAATATACTTTTTAACTTCAATCGAGCGCACCTCGGGAACAAGTAGTGAAATTTCGTATAAACAGAACACTCGCGTTACCGGTTACAAGAACTACCTAGCATAGCACGTACAAATATAGCTTCTTCGTACGAAGCAGCAAAATAAATCAGTGAAAGTGTATATGTGGAGAAAAAAAAACACGAAAATTCGCCGACAACAGACACGAGTTCAAAATGGAGTAACTCGCAGTATTGATGGCAAAATTAAAAGCCTTAGAAACCAGGTGCAACACAGTAACACAAGCCCTAGAGCACACACGCACAGAGAATGCAAGGTTAGCAGCAATAATAACTAACCAAAATCAAATAAACACTGATTTAGAAACAAAACTAAATGATGTGAAGGCTGAATTAGTCATAGTACCAAACATACCTGTGCTAGAGGAAATAAGAACCATACAAACAGATGGTAGTGAAATACAGTTAGAAGCATTTAAAAGTCTACCTATTTTCAACGGCGATCAATCAAATTATCGGTCGTGGCGCGAAGAAGCTTCCAGATTAATGGACAGCATTTAAAACTTTAAAACACGCAGTAAGTACGCAGCAGCATTGATTATAGTGAAAACTAAAGTACAGGGTACAGCCCTAACTAATTATAACACAATTTTTAATTTTGAGGCGATACGTAACAGATTAGATTATACGTACTCTAATCAAGAACCTCTATACGTGCTACAAGACATGACGAAAGCGATCACGTAAAAAAGAAGCACACTGTCTGAATACCACGACGAGAAAAATAAAAATCTCAATTTAATAATATCAAAAATCACTATGTCAGGTGATCTGCCGAATATAATCGACAGACTAATTAAAAATGCTAACGATGACGCAGTTCGTATATTCATTGATGGTATGAGTGACAACTTTACAAGAGGATCATTATATTCAGCTAGAATATATGATCTAGAACACGCATTCGCAATTGCTCGCAGAATAGAACATGATAATGTGCACAGGCATTTACATCTTACTCAAGACAGGCACCACAAAAATATGCCACACGAACGCAGAAACGAGAGAAGACCAAATTATTCGAGCCAAGCAACGAATTATCGACCACAGAAGTAGTACGATAATATGCAGCAACACAATAACCAAGCCTAAACCCATTCAAATGACGTACCACAGCCGATGGAGGTAAACCCGAGACAAATTGTACATGCACAGCGACAAAATTGGAATCAGTACAAACCCGATGTATATAATCCACCAGTGAAACGTGAACACAGCGGAAGTTTCAACACACAGACCGCAACAATCTTAGCAGCAGAACTTCAAGCAGTAGAGAATAAATAACTCCCGACAACAACGAAGAGACGATGTCAGCAGCACATATGCGGAAGCAGATGAGCCGAATGTATGGTAAATAATAACATAAGAATAGATCATTTAAACTAGTAGACAGGTTGCCCTGCTTAAATTTAACAAGTACTATTTCTAAGAAAATTTATAAAATTCTTATTGATACCGGAGCAACCCATAATTACATTAGTAGAAAATGCGATTCTAGCGAAAATTAAAATTAAAATTAAACCTATAAAAAATAAAAACAATGCATGGTTATTCCATGGTAGATACTAAGAAAGTAGTTAACATACTAAAGAAAAATATAACATTTTTTGAATTAGAGGATATTCATATGATATTGGGATATGAAGGACTTAAATTTTTAAACGCGGAAATAAATTTCAGGAATATGACTCTAACCACCATAGACAGTGTCGAATCTATTCAGAAAACTAATTACATAATTGGGGAAAATAATATTTATAAAGCAGATATAGATAGACTGATAAAGTCTAATAACAGCATAGGACCGTTACCTTTTACAGATACTATAGAAGCAAGCATTAGGACGACCAATGATAATCCGGTTTATGTTAAACAATATCCATATCCCATAGCAGATGACGAATTCGTTTACAAAGAAATACAGAAACTTACATGACGATATAAAACAAAGTAAAAATAAAAAGGTAAATCTGAATGACAGCATTAGAAGCGGTTAGAATTTAAAAAAATTATTTGAAAGAACAAGTCGAACTTTTTTTACCGGACTATAGTAAACCATTCGAACTTACTACTGATGCATCCAACATAGCTATTGGAGCCGTTTATTAGTTTATAAACCAGGAAACCTAAATCTTGTCACGTCAACGCATAAATACTTCTACCATAGAAACAGCACATTCAGCTGTAAGTTCTTCAAATGAAATAATAAAAACTGTGAATCAGCCTTTTAATACATACGCTGCACAATTCGAACTTATTGAAGATATAACAAATAACATCGAAACAAAAATCTATTGTTGTAACAAAATAAGACTCATAATAAAGTTTAGGGACAAAGACTCTTTACTAAGGCAGATGAAAGAAGTTATACAACCCCAGAAGGTTATAGCTTTACATACAAAATTTGAAAACATATACAAATATGGTGAAAACATAAAAAAGGAATTTCCCCTAGTAAGATTTATATTCACACCAAGAAAACTTCAAGACGTGACAAATTTGGAATAACAATTAAAACTTGTAAAGAACAGTCACGACAGAGCACATCGAGGATTACGTAACAATATACAAGAAATCTCGGAGAAATGTTGTTGGCCCGATCTAAATAAAAAAATAGAGTTTTAACAAAAAATGCATAGCATGTCTATTTGGAAAATATGAAACAAATCCTATCCTATCATATGGACATATACTTCAACGACAAGTATACTTTCCTTGTAACAGTAGATAAGTATTTTAAATATATAATCCTGCGAGAAATCGAAACTCGAAACACACTGTACGACGTAATGGAAGAGGTCTTATCTAATTATTTCCCAAAATGTGAACGACTCATGACAGATAACGAGAAGGGCTTCAAAACAGAAATGTTGAACCAAATGTGTTTGGAATACAATATAACTAAAGTAGAAACTCCAGTATACAGATCGACAGCGAACGGTCAAGTCGAACGTGTAAACGGTACAATAACTGAACTGTCTAGAATATTCACAATTCAGAATAAAACAAGACTCATCGAGGAAATATTTAGCACAGTGCGTGAGTTTAAAAAAATTCTATACAGTTACAGGTTTGAAACCTAGAGACATTTTCTTTAACCAAAATAAATATAGCAATAGTGAAATTATAATAAATAAACTAAACTCAGCATCCAAAAAAGTAATCGAACGTTTAATTAAAGGAACTCGACAAAGAGAGTATAAAAAAGGATATAAGATAATGGTAAGAATCACAGGTCTTAGAAAGAAATCTAACGCCAGATACATAACAAGAATAGTAGAAGAAGATAAAGGAGACACTATAGTCTCTAAAGAAGGAATACAAATTCACAAGGATAACATTACAAATTATCACTTTTCAGGCGACGAGAATATTAATATTCCTAACATTACTAAGAATTGTACAGAATCAAGAAGGGCAAGGAAACACTCATATAACTGAGTTACTCAACAAGAAGTTTATGCTTACACAAACAGATGACGTGTATCTATTTAAAGAACAAACTTATTTGTTACATGCAACCAACCTGACTTCAATATTTCAACCTTACGTAAATATAACTAGTACATATCAACCTACACAAGAAGAAAAAAATTGGTTAAGTAAAATCAAGAATCTATTAACTTTTTAGGAACAGCTTTCAAATATGTGTTTGGTACTCCAGACCATGATGACTTAGTTAACATAGAAACGAGTATAAATAATCTCGTAGAAAACAATAATAAACAAAAAAACTATAAATTCTAGATTTGAACAAATTTTGCAACAATTTGAAGGTCAGAGCCTTAGAGAACATTTAATAATAGAACAAGTGTACGAACAATTATTATTATTGACCCGAACTACTAATGCAGCAAAAAATTATGAATATTTATCAGAAAGTCTAGACTTAGAAGACATTAAAAATATTATTCAACATAAAATAATTCCAGTACCCATAATAAATATACTTGAGTACTCTAAGATATTATTAGCTAGAACTGATGAACTCTTCATCACAGTTAATTAAATCATGTAAATTACATAAAGTAACACCTTTAAGTTAGAAACACGGAAAAATCATTACAGATAAAACAATTGCCTTATGTAACCAAACTTATATAAGAACAAAAAAATTGTCAAAATCATCTAAGTAAAAACATTTGTGAAATTAACTTTGAAGAAGAAAATTGTCTTTTTCCAAAGAATCTAACTTCAAAATGTAACAATAAACAAGAATACGATTACGACTTAGAAATTGAATCCGGTGTTATGTTATTAAATGGTAAGCATAAGTCAAATAATCAAACAAATAATGGTATAAAATTAGTTACTTATGAAAATACTATAAACCTAGACGATAAAATATAAAAAAACATGCATAAGCAAATTAAAGAAGATACAATTTACAAATTCAATAACATAGATACTTAAAAAAAAACTAATTATTCCTTTTGAAGAAAAACCGATATTGTCAACTATATACACAATTGTAACACTGATTGTTATTCTAGCATTTATGTATGTAACGATAAAAATTATATATATAATGTATAACAGATTGTCAAAAACAAAAAAAGATTGACGCATATAACAAAACTTATGAAAGAGAAATGTTAAAAATGGCCTCGAAAAATCGGGACGATTTCGTTTTACAAGGGGGGGAAGTAAAGCATCGGTAGCATTATATATTTAGAAAAGAGATAACATTATTTGTATTCAATGATATCTTTAGTCTCTAGTACAGTCTTGCACACAAGGCTACACCATTTATGTAACACAGATAATATTGTTTGTATACAATGTTGCATAGATAATATTATCTCTTCTTCATTATCAAGCAAGATGATTATATGCTTTGGTCTCCTTATTATTATGTTTCGACACTGATGATGAAACTAGTGATGTCAAAGAAATAGGTGCGAATTATCAAAAAAAAAAAAATTGTAAAGGACAAGATGCATAAAAATTATTTTGAAACAGTTGTTTCTTCAAGAAGTCCGTGGGTACTTTCGATAAGCAATTCATCAGACAATTAAAGTTCTTTTAAGTTTTGAATAAATATATGTTGGCTTTTGTAAACGTCATTTAGTTTTGCAACCGTATAAAGTCTACCAGATAAAATTTCTCTGGGACAAAACTTGAAAATAAATGCACGGAGGAAAATTCTAGCTGTCATTTTCTTTCGTTTATTTCTATTAATGCATACAAATTAATGAAAACTGTTTAAAGTAAGGTTGCGAGCAAAGTTAATGCTTACTCACTTTTGACTCTGAAAAAGAAGATTTAAATAAAAAAAATATAGATATGGTTAGTTAATCCACTAATTTTCACTTGTTTATTGAAAGTTCCTAAGTTAAAAATAATAATAAAATATATGTTATTTTTTTTTTCATTTATTCGTTAAATAAAATCCGTAAATAGGTTATATCTTCGAAAAAAAGTAGTTTGAGCTCTTATTGATTTTCTCAATACCTATCTAGAAAACATTCAAGCATCTGGTTTTTAATGTTAAAACAATAAATATTATTATTCAATCATCGACTAGCCCTCGTCCCGGTTACATTGCTATAACGAAAGTGTTTTGTGTTTAATCTTTGTTGCGATCCCACTACACGCAAACTTTCTTAACAAACCTGTCTTTCTTATCTTCACATCACTCTTGGCAAGAAAGCAAAAAATAGTGAAATTAAGTTAGTGTCATGGCCTTTGTGCCACGTGTGGGATTTGGGATTTGATTTTGATCTAAAATCAAAAAAAAAAAAAAAAACAATATTCTCCCGAATTTTTCTCCAAAATTCATTGTCATCTCATCAACCGACGAAACTAAACCTCACATCCTTCAGAGTTTTCTTGCTCATTGTGAACAAATAACCCAACTCAGGGACGGAAATCTTCTAATTCTCGTTAGATCAAAAAAAATTGCAGATCAATTCCTTTGTAGGAAATATCTTTCTAATGTATACCCAATTTCTGTGTCACTACAATCAACTCAATGCCTCAAAAGGCACAGTGTATATACAATATATATCTTAACAACGTTCCCGAGAGTGAAATATTGCTAGAAATAAAGTCGCAAGGTGTGCAAGAAGTTTTCAAATTTAAGAAAAATGAAAAAGGAACTCAACACCCACCGGTATGGTCTTGTTCACCTTGGATATTTTCCGACCACCTACTTCCCTAAAAATCGTGTGGTACAAAGTTCATGCTGAGGAATAATTCCCTAATCCCATGCGTTGCCAAAATTGCCAACTTTTAGGACACTGGAATTGCAAATGCAATTCATCATGCGTTAACCACAACCTTCCGCCACACTCGCCTGAAGAATGCATTCATACATTATGTGCAAATTGCGTTGATAAGTACCCAGCTTCTTTAAAAACAAGCTAAAAACACGCTTTAAATAAAAACTATCCATAAATGGAGTATAGATGAGGCGGAACAAATCTATAAAAACAAATGGTTGAGTTTTTTGCAAAAACATGGGAACCTAACGGCGCGTGAACTCAATGTAGCCAGAATTCGTCAACATGATCAACGGAGACAACAAACCAGTCCCACATTAACACGCACGTCATTTTTTCGTCTTGTATTCGAGTATTATTTTTATTGGGGACCTGTGGTTTGCCTTACCTCCACGTCGTGGTCCCCGGGCAATGATTTGTGTATATTTTTGTACACAAATTAGCAAAAATTGCAAGCACTTCCTAAGGGTTGGCGAGGGGCTAGTACCCTCTCCCGTAAAAAAATATTACTCAGAACCCGACAACAAGCCTCGGAAATATACTGATTTCTCAACGACGAAAAAAGCAACGAAAACGGCTAAACGATTTAAGAATTTTCTCATGGAACGTCAGAACGCTCTTAGAGCTCGAGCTGCACAACAGCTAGCTGATGTCCTGGCCATGTATAAAGCTGACATAACAGCACTTCAGGAAGTGAGATGGCCAGGGAATGGTGTTTTGCAGAAAAAAGAATACGAAATATAGGCTTCCTAGTCAGCCAAAAAATGAAGCCTACCGTCATTGGCTTTAGCGCAATAAATGAAAGGCTATGCACCCTTCGCGTGCGAAGCAAATTCAATAACATCATCCTCATAAACGTTCCTACTGAGGAGTCCTGCTTGATCGAACACAAAATCGAGCGTTGAGATTGATAGGAAATAGAACTGCCGCTGAAACAATTGCCCCTCTCGAAAACCGATGCAATGTTTCATGTCTTTCCTTATTTTATCGTTTGTCTTATAAAAAAAAATCACTCTAAATAGCCAGCTGCATTCCTCCCCTTAAAAGTTTCTCCCGTGATAGTCGTCTCGTAAGGAATGCTCATCAGTTCACCCTTCAGCCCAATTTCGGACGTACCGTGAAATATAGGAATTCTTTTTTTAGACGAACAACACGAATTTGGAATAGTTTACCCGGCGAGATTTTCCCTTGCCATTTTGATCTGCTAACATTCAAAACCAATGTTAATCGACACCTTATGTCCTTCCCCTCCTTATCTTCCTGATGCTCGCGCGTATGTTCTACATTAAAAGGGAAACAAATAGTCCCTTGTGCGCGCGTTAATTATAAAAAAAAATTGATATCATTAAGGGCCCTATTATTACTCGCGAGTCGAATGTTCGAATCATGTCAAACAATTTAGGGACTATTGTCGTAGTATTGCGAAAAACGAACTCCGACGTTCTGTCATAACAAAGCTGCCAACACTAAAAACTGAATGTGCTAATTCAAGTTGTTGTTGAACGTCAGAAACTTCCATTTGTGTTAAAAATAGTGTACGGTTTTGTTTATTAAAAAAAGATTTCAGAAAATATAAAAAAAATAAAATAAAAAGTAAAACAGATTTGTTTTTTTGGTGACGAAAACCAACCAATGAGGGATGGAAAAAATATGATTTGTAGATTGAGGAGGAGTTTAAGAGATACATAGTTCCAACCCACTTTAACTACCTGACACTTTGTAAGGAACAAATTACTTATTCCCTTTCTTCAGCTAATTGTCTTTTACATTATTCATTTATTTTAGTATTCACTAATCATAAAACTAGCATAAGCCTTGCGGTTCCTCGGTAGTTGCAACTACCAAAGTTCTGTCGGACACGACTTCGAGCTAGAGCTCTCACAACCTGCAGTGTCTGTTGTTTTAAGCGAAGTTTTTTATGTGCTTGAAACAAAATGTTGTTAAGTTGAATTGCCACAGTACTCGCCCTGTAGTGACAACGATATCTATCTGAGTATGGACACGTCTATCATATTTTGTGATTTGAGGTGGATTGGAGCACAAATTTGGAGACGTATTTCTTTCTTGTGTTTGTTCTTCTTCGTTTAAAAGAAACGACGGTTTGAGACGATCGATTTAGATATTTTTTTGATGTCCTTTTATCTCAAGTGTGAAATATTTGTTCGTCTTCAATTTTACAAGTTAAGGACCAACATAAGGTTGCTGAAATAGTTACTACGAAGGAAAACATTGCTTGAATTTTGAAGGTTTTTGGGTATGAATGTTCTGTTAGAGCCATGGCGTTCAGGTAGGATTGGTTGAAGATTTTGCATCGTGTCTCGAAATTTATTCAAGAAATCATGGCTGAATGTAGCATCAGCTGATGTGAATAACTCGGCTGGAAGTCTTAATGAAGTACCATAGACAAGTTCACCTTAGGTTACTTCGTAGTCTTCTTGTAAAGATGATCTTAGGCCAGGCAGATCGATTGGGAGTTTGGCAACCCAATATTGTGTTTCGTGGCATTTGATAGCTGTCTTCAAAGTTTGGTGGAATCGCTCTAGCATGCTATTTGCCTGTCGATGATAAGGCGATAAATTCGTTGAAAAGAGTAGATTCAAATTTCCTTCCTTGGTCCGTCACAATTTTTTTAGGGATTCCGAACCTCGAGATCCATCCAGCAAGAAAATCTGTCGCAACTGTTTCGACGGTGATGTCTGTGAGTGGAATAACTTAAGGCCATCTTGTGAAACGATCGATGACGGTGAGGGCGTATGTGTATTCATCTGAATATGGCAAAGGTCCAACTAGGTCGATCTCATGATGAACATTTTGAAACCTTCCTCAGGTAGCACGAAAATCGGCGATTGGAGATTGATTTTGCTGTTGGATCTTGCTTTTTTGGCAGCTCATACATGTTTTTGATAATTTTCCTAAGGTCTGACCAAATGAAGCGTCCTTAGAGCATCTGAGTTGTTTTCTTAACGCCTGGATGTGACAAGTTGTGAATCGTATCAAAAACTTGGCGCCGCAGATTTAATGGGATATATGGCCGTGCCTTTCCTGTCAAAATATCACAAAAGATTTGGTGATTTGTGTTAGTAAGAGTGATTTGTTTCAGTTGTAAAAATGTTGTTGAACCGAGGAGTAGTCTGAGTTTTTCATCGGTTTGTTGTTTACTTGCCAAATCGTCGTAGTCGATGGGAGATGGTGAGGAAATGGCATTTAATCTAGAAAGAGTATCAGCAACAACGTTATCTTTGCCTTTGACATGTGGTAAACTGTCCGATTTAGCTCAAATGTCTGAGTTGACGTGGGCTTGATTTCTCAGGATTTGGGGAATAGCAAAAATAAGCGCTTTGTGATCTGTGTAAATCACAAACTGTCTTCCTTCGAGCATGTTTTTTTTTTTGTAATCAACGCTCGCACAAGGGATTATTTGTTTTTCTTTAAATGTAGAACAAACTGCGCGGGCATTAGGAAGATAAGGAGGGGAGAGATAGGAGGTGCCGATTAACATTGGTTTTGAATGTTGCAGATCAAAATGGCAAGGGAAAATCACTTTATAATTTGTAGTCAGATCAGATGGAGAAAAATACTTCTTACACCGGTACAGAAAACCTAAGCACTAAGCAGCATTCTTAGCGATTTCAAATATATGGTCGTTCCAACGGAGGTCATTGTTGACACACATACTGAGTTCTGAGAGCTTTGCGGAATCTTCGATGTAAGTCACATTCATCGAAAATGGCATTGGGGGTATGTTTAGCTTTAACGACAGAAGACAGCATTGAGTTTTCGAAGCATTAAATTCCACACGATTCCTATTACCCCATTTGACAATGCTGTATAAATCGGAGTTTAATGAGCTTGATATACGGCACCGTTGCAATTGTACGTCCGAAGGCGAAGGACGTGAATTATCGAACGAATATGAAAAGCTGAGGGTAGAGTCGTCAGCAAAACAGTTAAGTGGATTAGAAGTAACAGACAGAAGATCATTTATAAAAATGGGGAATCGGAGACAGAACAGAGTCCTGGGGCACACCAGCATTTATTTTGTGAGAATCAGACTTGAATCCGTCCAATACAACTTGTATTGCACGGTCCAGAAGATAGCTTCTAATCCAACGAACAAGAGTATTATCGATCCCAAAAGCACGCATTTTCGATAAGAGAGCTTCATGCCAAACTCTATCTAAATGCCTTAAAGATATCAAGAGCAATAATCTTACTTTCACCAAAGCGATGTAAAGATTTGTTGCACTGTTCGGTGAGATATGCCATCAGATCACCAGTGCAACGGTTGCTGGGGAAGCCATACTGACGGTCATGGAGAAGCTTTCGATCAGCGTTTCCATGACCTTAGAAAGAAGGGATGTTAGTGCTATGGGTCGGTAGAAGGAGGGGAGGAATGTTCACCTGTCTTAGGGACAGGCTGGACAAATGCTGTTTTCCATCTTCTAGGAATTATTTAAAAAAAGTAGGAGCCATGGAAAAGCTTACGCAGTGGCTTTGCCAGTGTGGAAGAACACCTCTTCAGAAGAATCGGGGGTATACCATCCGGGCCAGCGGATTTGTGTATATCGAGATCTTTGAGAACTCTTGCTACTGTACGAGTGCGGAAAAAATCTGTCCCATGAAAAAATTTACATGCATGTGTTCAAAATGCTTGATTGCCATATAAGCACTAAAAAGCTCACGGTCATAGGCACTGTATTTGGCTTGTGATGGTGAAAACTTCTTTGAGAAAAATCCAAGAGGCTGCCAATCATTGGAGAAAACTGTTGTACTAATGCGGCTGCAGTAGTATTGGATGCACCTGCCATGATTAACAAAGAAGCGTCATTATCTGGATGTGCGAGGAGGGTCGAATTGTCAAGACATTCTTTAAAGGCGTTAAATGCGTTCTCCAGTTCGGGCGTCCAATGAATAACAGTTTTATCATTCTTCTTATTGACGTAACGGTACGCATGGAGAGGAGCTTGGATCTGCGCAGCTTTGGGGACAAAACGTCTATAGAAATTAAGCATGCAAAAAAATCTTCGCAGCTCTTGCACTGTTGACGGTTTTTTATAGGAGATGATGGCGTCAACATTTGATGGCAATGGTTAGATACCTTCTTCGCTGACAAGGTAGCCCAGATGTCGACTCGAATGTGCATTTGGAAGGATTTGTGGTAAGCCGACATTCTTGAAAACGCTGAAATTTCAATCTGAGATGCTTTTCAGCTGAGTTTGATGCGATAAGGAAATCATCGATGTATACCTTACCTTAGGTGGCACTACAATCCGGGGTGGACCTGGGCCTTAACCAATAAGCTTCTCCAGCCAGCTCGGTCCCTAGCTAGCTGCCGCCAGTTTCGCATGCGGAGTCGGTTGAGGTCCACTTCCTCTTTGGATATGCATTGGTTTTCTATCACCGAGTTAACCGTGCTAGGGTAATCGCCACAGATTCTAACAGACCCATCAGCTTTTGGAACAGGTTGCATGAACAGCTTAATGTTTACGGTTGGCTGCTGTCTTCTTGAAGCTTGCCTTGCTAGCATGTCCCTTGATATGGCAAAAATCACAGTTTTTCTCTTTAAAATAACATTTATCTGCATGATGATTGCCTTCACATCGAAAGCATATCAATTTTTCTGGCCGTTTTTTTTTTTTTTTTGACATTGCCATTACCTCTACATTTCCTCTCACGTTTATAACGTTGCGTTGAGCAGCTTTATGTGCAATGGCTATTTCGTAAGCTCGCTTAAAATTTAGATTAGTCTCACTGAAAAGTCGTTTTTGTAAAGATTTATCTTCTACTCCGCAAACAATCTGATCTCTCAATATTAGGTCCTTGACAAAATCAGCGATCGTTTCACCACTAATCTGACAACGTTTGTGAAACGTGAATCGTTGCACAATTTCATTCGGTTTCGGATGAAAATGTCCATCTAATTTGTCCATGATTTCTTGGAAGGACAAGTCTTTTGGGGTCAGAGTTAGCAAATAACGTATAATCTCATACGTAGATTCCCCACACATGAAAGAAATATGGCTCGCATAGATACTTCGTTAGTAATTTCATTGGCCTCAAAGTAAAACTCCATTCGTTCCTTGTAGTTATTCCATGCCATTGTTGGTTGGAACTGCTCCAATTTGCCAAAAGTTTGCACTGAAGATTGACTTACATTCGCCATAGTACTTTCATCACATATGATCCTCGTCGCCAAAATGTTGTAGCTTATATATATATATATAATAAAAGAAGATACTTTGAGTATTTTTAATATATGGTTTTTTATTATCTCTACGAAAAAAAAGGTCTTCCCAATCCGAACTCTCGCTTTTTTTTTGACCACCTCATTTTCACGTGTTTTTTCTCTGACAGGTGTCAGTCACGTTTCGTCTTAAGTCTTCTATCTCTCTGCAGTCACAGGGTGACTCCAAACATTACACTAATTTATAATACAAAATTATTAATTTAAGTTGAATTACCACAAGCTTTTCAGCATCAGGAAGAACATTCTGAGTCTCGATAGCACAACGAAAGTTTTCGAATGATTCCGGTAAGCTATACAATAGCATTATGCTCAACAAATCTTTGTGAATTTTAACATCCATCGCTTCGAGCTTGTCGACAGCATCAAAGAACTTGCGCACATGATCACGGATTTCATCTCTCCTTCATTTTCTGAAGTGTGAGTTGCTTTAGTAATGTAGCTCTTCGAGCTGGACCAGATGACGCATAAATAGATTCAAGTTTCTTTCATATATCATAAGATGTTTCACAACAGCGGACTTGCTTTAGCTCGGATAGACTAAATGACAAAATAAGATCGGCCTTTCCCTTTTTGTCTTGACATTGCGACGCAGATAAAGCCTTCTTCATTTTTGTCTTTTCAGTCTCCGTTGGCTCTGGTGGTCTAGGTATTTTACCAGAAACATAATCCCATGTGTCAGTTTTGACGAGTAATTTTTTGTTTATAATTAGCGCGCGCACAAGAGAGCATTTGTTTCTCTTTTAATATAGAGCACACTGCGCGGGCGTTAGAAATATAGGGAGGGGAAGGACAGAAGGTGTTGATTAACTTTGGTTTTGAATGCTTGAATTTAAAAATGGCAAGGGAAAATCTCGCCGGGTAAACTATTCCAAATTCGTGTTGTTCGGCTAAAAAAAGAATCTGTATAGTTCATTGGGCTCAAGGATGAACTGGTGAGCATTCCTAGCAAGACGAGTATTACGGGTGAAACTTTTAAGGGAAGGAATGCAGCATTTTTATGAAAGAAACGATAAAATAAGAAAAGACATGAAACATTGCGCCGGTGTTCGTCAAGAGCAATTGTTTCAGCGGCAGTTCTATTTCCTATCAATCTTACCGCTCTGTTTTGTATTCTATCCACCAGATGAAGCGATGCTTTAGAAGCACCTGCCCAGAGGTGTGAGTTATACTCACGTTTTGGGCTTATAAACGCTTTATAAATTGTAGCCGGATCAGAAAGAGAAAAAAACTTCTTACACCGATACAGAAAACCTAAGCAATTAGCAGCATTCTTAGCTATCTCAAGTATATGGTCGTTTAAACGGAGGTCGTCGTTGACACACATACCGAGTACTGAAAGTTTTTCGGTTTCTTCGATGTAAGTGCCATTCATGGACAATGGCTTCATTTTCAATAAGAGAGCTTCATGCCAAACTCTATCAAATGCCTTGGAGATATTAAGAGAAATAATTTTACTTTCGCCAAAGCGATGTAAAGATTTGTTGCACTGTTCGGTGAGATATGCCATCAGATCACCAGTGGAACGGTTGCTGCGGAAGCCATACTGACGGTCATGGAGAAGCTTTCGATCAGCGTTTCCATGACCTTAGAAAGAAGGGATGTTAGTGCTATGGGTCGGTAGAAGGAGGGGAGGAATGGTCACCTGTCTTAGGGACAGGCTAGACAAGCTTACGCAGTGGCTTTGTCAGTGTGGAAGAACACCTCTTCAGAAGAATCGGGGTATGCCATCCGGGCCAGCGGATTTGTGCATATGGAGATCTTTGAGTACTCTTGCTACTGTACGAGTGCGGGAAAAAATCTGTCCCATGGAAAAATTTACTTTCTCAAGTACAGGAGGGGCAACGTTGCTGTAAGGCAGCGTAGAGCTGGCAGCGAAATGAGTTGCAAGCAAGTTTGCTTTCTCTGAAGAGTAGACAAGAGGTTTGTCATTATCGATAAGCATTGGAACCGAAGATGTTGAGGAGTTTTTAATATTTTTTTACAAATGACCAAAAAAATGTACTGCCTTTAGGACATTGCAGAATTTTTTGCCGTAATATTTGGTCATGCAAAAATTCGTTCATTCGTTCATTCAATAACGGAGTTGCAGGAGTTCCTTGCTTGTTTGTGCTTTATCCGATTTTCTTCTGTAGGGTTGGCTTTATAAGATCGGACACTTCTTTTAGCCTGATAGCTTCTTTACACTCAGAGTTAAACCAATTCTTTTATTTAGGTTTAATACTTTTTACTCTGTTAGAAATAAAAGCACGCATCCCTATAGGAATCACATTTGTGATCATTTCAGCACTGGCATCAATGTCACTGTTGGATGCTGGCGCCCACAAATTACATAGAACGCGACCCGATGTCTTCGTTGAATATTTTATGTAAATTAATATGATTAATGTATGTGTATATGTGTTATGTATATTTTGAAGAATATGAAGGTTATATGGAGGGCATAAAATAAATGGATGCTTACTGGTATTAAATCAACCGAAAAGTGTGTTATATTTCTTCTTCATTTAATATTTGCACAAGTTAAACTTACTCTTTTAGTACAACTCAAAACATTTTGGTCCTTCGAGAGCCTATATAACCGAACCGCCTAGTTTGATTAAAATAATTTCAAGTAAATAAAAAGACAGTGTGCCGACATTTTGTCGTTTTTAAATATTTATTTTAACAAATAATAAATAGAAAATTTGAATTTAAAATCCAAATTCAAATAAAAACATATTGGTTCCAACAATTTTAATCGCCATCGCCACCACCATCATCATCGTCATCGCCATTGCCAACACCGTCGTCATCGCCATCGCCATCATCATCGCCT
This sequence comes from Platycheirus rosarum, assembly GCA_963971375.1. Lineage (NCBI taxonomy): Eukaryota > Metazoa > Arthropoda > Insecta > Diptera > Syrphidae > Platycheirus > Platycheirus rosarum. The sequence continues at coordinate 87,434,163 of OZ020510.1, read as the reverse complement.
TCGCCATCACCATCGCCTTCGTTATCATCATTCGCAGAAGTTCAGTGTCCAGCTAGCCATCCAGTATCAACCCTGAAAGCAATCGCAGTGAGTTAAATTTACTTACTTTTGTAATTTATATATATATATATATATATATATATAACACAACTAAACAAAATTAATGCAGTCAAAATTTTGAAGAATGTATATGTATATGCTCAGATCTCGAAAGATTATGAGAACTTCAACATCTAATCGCTGTTTACAGCGATGAAGACTTAACTTCGACCGAAGAGTTTTTTAATGAAGCAGGTGAGATATATACAATTTACAAATCTTTGTTATCATATGAGCTAGACAAGTTTGCAGCAGCAGAAGAAGCAGCTAGAGCAAAAGATGCGTCGTCTGCTACGGCTTTGGTGCAAAAGTCGACCAATGAAAAGCCGCACGATGTTTGTTTACCAAAAATTTACCCACCGACATTCACGGTAGAATATCTGAATTGGCGTTCTTTTCATGACCAGTTTGTTTCACTGGTTCATAACAATACTACTTACGAAAATCGAAAAATTACATTATTTGAAGTCAAGTTGTAAAGAAGGTGCTGGTATCTTACTGGAACACATCAGTGTAGATGATGCGAGCTATGATAAAGCTTGAGAACTTTTAACAACGAGATACGATTTCAAAAGAATTTTCGTTAACAACGAACTTATGTTGTTTTACGAATTAAATGTAGTAAAAGAAGAAAATGCTAAGGGCATAAGGGAATTATTAGATAATTCGACAAAAATTTTACACGCCCTAAAGAAATTGTAATTGCCTGTCCATCACTGGGACGCAATTATAATATTTTTGCTTTTGAAAAAGCTACCGGCTACGGTGCTATCGAAATGGAAAACAACTCTTGGAACTAAAAAAGAGATCCCTACATTTAAAGACTTATCTGACTTTCTGGAAACGAGGTTCCGAACCTTAGAGATGATGGACCAATAGCATCAAAAAAATACAATATCAACACAAAAAAGCAACCAAAGAATGTTTTTCATCTCAATATTGAGTCGACAGAAAATTTTGCGTGCAAGGTGTGCCATAAAGGTGCACATTCCTTACGAACGAGCTCGAATTTTTTAAAAATGGATGAATGCTAGACAACGAGTTGTTAGACAATTTGGCAATTGTTTTAATTGCTTAGCCTACAGTCACCAAAGAAATAATTGCCAAAGCCATAAGTCGTGTCATTTTTGCCAGAGAAAACACAACTCACTCCTACATTTTAGCAACAATTCAATTTTTAAAAACACAAATCAGCAACCACACTCGCAATCAAACACTTTTCCAAATGCATACAATAAACAATCAAGCTCTCAAGGTAATCATAACCAATTTCAACACAAGACAAATAATAATAATACATTTTCAAATAATCCTCGCTCTCAAGTACAATCAAACTCACACTCACTCCACAGAATAATAATGAAAACTCATTCACTCGCCCAAATAGAAACACCCAGAATCCAAATCGCTCACAAACACATCATGTAGCAACGCAATTCAATCCAAATGCTCCAAATTTTCAACACTACGATATACCGCCTTCAACATCTTCGAAATGTTTTCATCTAAACGAATTTAAAAGAACCCAAGTTTTACTTGCAACAGCGATTATAAAAGTCAAATCAGCCCAAGGAGACTTTATTCAGTTAAGAGCTCTGATTGATCCTGGATCTCAAGCTACTTTTATAACTGAATCCGCACCTCAACTTTTGGGTCTAAAAAAGATTCCGACTTCCTTTGACGTTTTGGTCTTAGGACAAAACAAAACCAGCTCTTGTCAACACTTTGCAAAGTTGAATCTGGGTTCTAAGTATTCAGATTTTGTTACGTCGACAAGAGGTTACTTACTTACTTACTTAGGGGGCGCTAAAGTTCGGGACGAACCTGGGCCTCAACCAACATGCCTCTCCAGCCAGCTCGATCTCTGGCTAGCTGCCTCCAGTTTTGCACTCCAAATTGGTGGAGGTCGCCCTCCACTTGAGCGCGCCACCTAAGGCAAGGTCTTCCTTGACTGCTTCTACCCTCTGGGATGGAATTGAAGATCCTGCGAGCCGGAGCATTGTTGTCCATTCGCTCTACATGACCTAGGCATCTTAAAAGTGATATGCGTATTTTTTTGACCAGGTCAATTGTGGTTGGGTGCTGTATGAATAGGGTAGGCACTGAAAGGCATCAAACTGGGGATGCACAGTCGCTGCAACTATATCGTACACATCAATTGTGCTTATTTTACCTCCCCGCGATAACCACCGGGTACTGGTCTGTCCATCCGGACATTCCTGCTAAACTTATAAGCGCGAGTGTTGAACACAGAAAAAATAGCAACACTATAATGCTCTGCTTTAATGACTGTTCTGATCGATTCGCAGAAGTCTTGCACGAGCCCCTCAGAAAGAGGACGTACGGCGGATGAGCCCAACCAATTGGACCAACGGTGGAGTCAATAGTCAACGAAGCAGACGCCCTAATGAGCTACTTCGACGTATTTGGAGATAAGGTCATTAGGACAATTCAATGCAAGTCAGGGCATTGAAATAGAGATGGTGGCGGATGAACCCCTAATGGGCCAACAGCAGCGCTCATATCCCCGAAGTGGGTTACTGACTCCGGATTCTCCGGTTCCTTTTGTCCAAGGAATCCAACAAAGGACCTGGCCCTCCAGGTTGGACGTTGTGCGTGGGGCTAACAACCCTGCCACGGAAAAAAGAAAAAGTTGCGAAGCGACCAATAGCCTCGGAAAAGGACGGATTTACTGTTGACGACCCGGAAAAACGAATCAAGGACAACGACCTTCGGATATGCACGTGGAATGTTAGAACTCTTAACAGACCACGTGCATCCAAACAACTAGCGGAGGCCCTAGACTGCTACAGAGCAGGAATTACTGCCATCAAGGAAGTGCGATGGAATGGGCCGGGCAATAGGAGGATGAAAAACTGTGACGTGTACTACGGTGATTGCGCAAGAAGACCACAGCGTTTATCTGGGTGCGGATTAGTCATAAGCGGTAGACTTAGGCAAGAAGTCTTGGGCTTTCGACACGTAAGTGAGCGACTTGTGACAATCCGTATCAAGGCTAAATTCGCCAACATTAGCCTAATATGCGCTCATGCCCCACAGAGGACAAAGATGACGCCACCAAGGATGACTTCTATGAACTCCTCGACAAAACCTATGAGCAATGCCCTAAATACGACGTTAAGATCGTACTAGGCGATTTTAATGCCAAAATAGGTAAAGAGGAAATCTTTGGTAGGACTGTCGGAAAACATAGCCTACACGACACAACGTCTGAAAACGGACTTAGGCTAATTGACTTCGCAGCGGCACATAACGTAACGAAAGCTGCAATCGCAAGAAACCGCCAGAACCTATGCCGATCGAACATCCCGTAACCTCAAGAAATCCAGTACCGCCAGCATCAAGTGCCGAAGATCAGTGGCAACACTGCCAACAAGCCATTAGAGATGCCGCAACTGATGTGCTAGGTTTTACCAGACCACCACCACGAAACCTCTGGTTTGATGACGAATGCAGGCAGGCCCATGCAGCCAAACAAGAGGCATATAAAGCGACGCTGAAAAGAAAGACGAGAGCTGCTCGCGAGCTTTACGAACAGAAAAGACGGGAAGAACACCGGCTTCTCCAAAAGAAAAAGAGAGAGCATGAGAAGCGCGCGATCGAAGATATTGAGAGATGCTACTCCAGGAACAACGTGCGGAAGTTTCACCAACAGGTAAAAAGAACATGCCAAGGAAAAAAATCCCGCACAGAAGCCTGTAGAGATAGGAATGGAAACCTCGTAGTAGAGTCACAGTCGGTGTTGAGTACATGGAAGGACCATTTCTGCAGACTGTTAAACGGCGATGAAGGCCAAAATACCGCTGTCAGGCAGAATGAACCATTCAACATGGATGATGACAGACAAAACTTCCGTCCACCTGACCAAAATAAGGTAAGGATAGCAATATCTAAACTCAAAAACAACAAAGCTGCTGGACCCGACGGATTACCCGCCGAACTTTTTAAAGCGGCCGGGGATTACCTGGTGGAGTGCATACACCAACTCATCTCTAAAGTTTGGTCAGAAGAAAGTATGCCTGATGAATGGAACCTCGGCATCGTTTGCCCGATCCACAAGAAAGGAGACCCTCTAAACTGCGCCAACTATAGAGGAATAAGTTTCCTGAATATCGCCCATAAGATCCTCTCTGCCGTACTATGTGAACGCGTGAAACCTTTCGTCGGCAACCTGATTGGCCCCTATCAGTGTGGTTTCAGACCAGGAAAGTCCACAATCGATCAAATGTTCACTCTACGGCAGATCCTGGAAACCACCCAAGAATTCCAAATCGATACCCACCACCTCTTTATCGATTTTAAGGCCGCGTACGATAGCATTTATAGAGACGAGCTATACAGAGCCATGTCAGGTTTTGGCATTCCCACAAAACTCGTCCGACTGTGCAGGAGGACGATGGAGAAGTCTCGCTGCTCCGTCAAGGTTGGTTCTGACCTCACAGAAGCTTTTGACGTCAAAAAAGGATTCCGACAAGGTGATGCGCTATCGTGCGATTTCTTCAACTTAATATTTGAAAAAATTATAAGAAACTCGCAAGTCAATTGTAGTGGAACAATTTTTTTCAAGTCTGTGCAATTGCTAGCATACGCTGACGACATAGACATCATTGGCAGAGCTCGGCGAGCTGTCACTGGAACGTTTGGGCTAAGATTGGACTAGCAGTCAATGAGGCCAAAACGAAGTACCTGCTGTCCACAAAAAGGGACACACAACACCGGCGGATTGGACAAAACATCACAATAGATAGGTACAACTTTGGGGTAGTTAGGGACTTTGTGTACCTCGGATCCGATATAACATCTGACAACAACATCTCGTTAGAAATAAAGCGAAGAATTACTCTTGCTAATCGCTGTTTCTATGGGCTAGGAAGGCAATTGAGTAGCAAAGCCCTCTCTCGAAAGACAAAGGAAACTCTGTATAAGACCCTAATCATCCCAATCCTGCTCTATGGCGCCGAGGCATGGCTTCTATCTAAAGCGGATGAAGATATCCTTAGTCGTTTCGAACGTAAGATTCTTCGGAAGATTTTTGGCCCTATCTGCGTTAACGGGCTTTGGAGGAGAAGGTTCAACCAAGAACTATACGAGCTGTACAGCGACATTGACCTGGTCAAAAAAACACGCATATCACGTTTAAGATGGCTAGGTCATGTAGAGGGAATGGACAAGAATGCTCCGGCTCGCAGGATCTTCGATTCCAACCCAGCGGGTAGACGCAGTCAAGGAAGACCTCGCCTTAGGTGGCGCGCTCAAGTGGAGGACGACCTCAACCAACTTGGAGTGCAAAACTGGAGGCAGCTAGCCAAAGACCGAGCTGGCTGGAGAGGCATGTTGGTTGAAGCCCAGGTTCGTCCCGAACTGTAGCGCCACCTAAGTAAGTAAGCAATGTCGCTGTACAAGTCGTATAGTTCTTGGTTGAACTTGTCCTCCAAAGCCCGTTAACGCAGATAGAGCCAAAAAACCTCCGAAGAATTTTACGCTCGAAACGACTAAAGATATCTTCATCCGCTTTAGATAGAGTCCATGCCTCGGCGCCATAGAGCAGGACTGGGATGATTAGGGTCTTATACAGAGTCATCTTTGTCTTTCGAGAGAGGGCTTTGCTACTCAATTGCCTTCCTAGCCCATAGAAACAGCGATTAGCAAGAGTAATTCTTCGCTTTATTTCTAACGAGATGTTGTTGTCAGATGTTATAGCGGATCCGAGGTACACAAAGTCCCTAACTACCTCAAAGTTGTACCTATCTATTGTGATGTTTTGTCCAATCTGCCGGTCTTGTGTGTCCCTTTTTGTGGACAGCAGGTACTTCGTTTTGGCCTCATTGACTGCTAATCCAATCTTTGCCCAAACGTTCCAGTGACAGCTCGCCGAGTTCTGCCAATGATGTCTATGTCGTCAGCGTATGCTAGCAATTGCACAGATTGGAAAAAAATTGTCCCACTACAATTGACTTGCGAGTTTCTTATAATTTTTTCAAGTATTAAGTTGAAGAAATCGCACGATAGCGCATCACCTTGTCGGAATCCTTTTTTGACGTCAAAAGCTTCTGTGAGGTCATTACCAACCTTGACGGAGCAGCGATAGTTCTGCATCGTCATCCTGCACAGTCAGACGAGTTTTGTGGGGATGCCAAAACATGGCATGGCTCTGTATAGCTCGTCTCTATAAATGATATCGTACACGGCATTAAAATCAATAAAGAGGTGGTGGGTATCGATTTGGAATTATTCATCAATGCACATCAATTGTGCTTATTTTACCTCCCCGCGATAACCACCGGGTACTGGTCTGTCCATCCGGACATTCCTGCTAAACTTATAAGCGCGAGTGTTGAACACAGAAAAAATAGCAACACTATAATGCTCTGCTTTAATGACTGTTCTGATCGATTCGCAGAAGTCTTGCACGAGCCCCTCAGAAAGAGGACGTACGGCGGATGAGCCCAACCAATTGGACCAACGGTGGAGTCAATAGTCAACGAAGCAGACGCCCTAATGAGCTACTTCGACGTATTTGGAGATAAGGTCATTAGGACAATTCAATGCAAGTCAGGGCATTGAAATAGAGATGGTGGCGGATGAACCCCTAATGGGCCAACAGCAGCGCTCATATCCCCGAAGTGGGTTACTGACTCCGGATTCTCCGGTTCCTTTTGTCCAAGGAATCCAACAAAGGACCTGGCCCTCCAGGTTGGACGTTGTGCGTGGGGCTAACAACCCTGCCACGGAAAAAAGAAAAAGTTGCGAAGCGACCAATAGCCTCGGAAAAGGACGGATTTACTGTTGACGACCCGGAAAAACGAATCAAGGACAACGACCTTCGGATATGCACGTGGAATGTTAGAACTCTTAACAGACCACGTGCATCCAAACAACTAGCGGAGGCCCTAGACTGCTACAGAGCAGGAATTACTGCCATCAAGGAAGTGCGATGGAATGGGCCGGGCAATAGGAGGATGAAAAACTGTGACGTGTACTACGGTGATTGCGCAAGAAGACCACAGCGTTTATCTGGGTGCGGATTAGTCATAAGCGGTAGACTTAGGCAAGAAGTCTTGGGCTTTCGACACGTAAGTGAGCGACTTGTGACAATCCGTATCAAGGCTAAATTCGCCAACATTAGCCTAATATGCGCTCATGCCCCACAGAGGACAAAGATGACGCCACCAAGGATGACTTCTATGAACTCCTCGACAAAACCTATGAGCAATGCCCTAAATACGACGTTAAGATCGTACTAGGCGATTTTAATGCCAAAATAGGTAAAGAGGAAATCTTTGGTAGGACTGTCGGAAAACATAGCCTACACGACACAACGTCTGAAAACGGACTTAGGCTAATTGACTTCGCAGCGGCACATAACGTAACGAAAGCTGCAATCGCAAGAAACCGCCAGAACCTATGCCGATCGAACATCCCGTAACCTCAAGAAATCCAGTACCGCCAGCATCAAGTGCCGAAGATCAGTGGCAACACTGCCAACAAGCCATTAGAGATGCCGCAACTGATGTGCTAGGTTTTACCAGACCACCACCACGAAACCTCTGGTTTGATGACGAATGCAGGCAGGCCCATGCAGCCAAACAAGAGGCATATAAAGCGACGCTGAAAAGAAAGACGAGAGCTGCTCGCGAGCTTTACGAACAGAAAAGACGGGAAGAACACCGGCTTCTCCAAAAGAAAAAGAGAGAGCATGAGAAGCGCGCGATCGAAGATATTGAGAGATGCTACTCCAGGAACAACGTGCGGAAGTTTCACCAACAGGTAAAAAGAACATGCCAAGGAAAAAAATCCCGCACAGAAGCCTGTAGAGATAGGAATGGAAACCTCGTAGTAGAGTCACAGTCGGTGTTGAGTACATGGAAGGACCATTTCTGCAGACTGTTAAACGGCGATGAAGGCCAAAATACCGCTGTCAGGCAGAATGAACCATTCAACATGGATGATGACAGACAAAACTTCCGTCCACCTGACCAAAATAAGGTAAGGATAGCAATATCTAAACTCAAAAACAACAAAGCTGCTGGACCCGACGGATTACCCGCCGAACTTTTTAAAGCGGCCGGGGATTACCTGGTGGAGTGCATACACCAACTCATCTCTAAAGTTTGGTCAGAAGAAAGTATGCCTGATGAATGGAACCTCGGCATCGTTTGCCCGATCCACAAGAAAGGAGACCCTCTAAACTGCGCCAACTATAGAGGAATAAGTTTCCTGAATATCGCCCATAAGATCCTCTCTGCCGTACTATGTGAACGCGTGAAACCTTTCGTCGGCAACCTGATTGGCCCCTATCAGTGTGGTTTCAGACCAGGAAAGTCCACAATCGATCAAATGTTCACTCTACGGCAGATCCTGGAAACCACCCAAGAATTCCAAATCGATACCCACCACCTCTTTATCGATTTTAAGGCCGCGTACGATAGCATTTATAGAGACGAGCTATACAGAGCCATGTCAGGTTTTGGCATTCCCACAAAACTCGTCCGACTGTGCAGGAGGACGATGGAGAAGTCTCGCTGCTCCGTCAAGGTTGGTTCTGACCTCACAGAAGCTTTTGACGTCAAAAAAGGATTCCGACAAGGTGATGCGCTATCGTGCGATTTCTTCAACTTAATATTTGAAAAAATTATAAGAAACTCGCAAGTCAATTGTAGTGGAACAATTTTTTTCAAGTCTGTGCAATTGCTAGCATACGCTGACGACATAGACATCATTGGCAGAGCTCGGCGAGCTGTCACTGGAACGTTTGGGCTAAGATTGGACTAGCAGTCAATGAGGCCAAAACGAAGTACCTGCTGTCCACAAAAAGGGACACACAACACCGGCGGATTGGACAAAACATCACAATAGATAGGTACAACTTTGGGGTAGTTAGGGACTTTGTGTACCTCGGATCCGATATAACATCTGACAACAACATCTCGTTAGAAATAAAGCGAAGAATTACTCTTGCTAATCGCTGTTTCTATGGGCTAGGAAGGCAATTGAGTAGCAAAGCCCTCTCTCGAAAGACAAAGGAAACTCTGTATAAGACCCTAATCATCCCAATCCTGCTCTATGGCGCCGAGGCATGGCTTCTATCTAAAGCGGATGAAGATATCCTTAGTCGTTTCGAACGTAAGATTCTTCGGAAGATTTTTGGCCCTATCTGCGTTAACGGGCTTTGGAGGAGAAGGTTCAACCAAGAACTATACGAGCTGTACAGCGACATTGACCTGGTCAAAAAAACACGCATATCACGTTTAAGATGGCTAGGTCATGTAGAGGGAATGGACAAGAATGCTCCGGCTCGCAGGATCTTCGATTCCAACCCAGCGGGTAGACGCAGTCAAGGAAGACCTCGCCTTAGGTGGCGCGCTCAAGTGGAGGACGACCTCAACCAACTTGGAGTGCAAAACTGGAGGCAGCTAGCCAAAGACCGAGCTGGCTGGAGAGGCATGTTGGTTGAAGCCCAGGTTCGTCCCGAACTGTAGCGCCACCTAAGTAAGTAAGCAATGTCGCTGTACAAGTCGTATAGTTCTTGGTTGAACTTGTCCTCCAAAGCCCGTTAACGCAGATAGAGCCAAAAAACCTCCGAAGAATTTTACGCTCGAAACGACTAAAGATATCTTCATCCGCTTTAGATAGAGTCCATGCCTCGGCGCCATAGAGCAGGACTGGGATGATTAGGGTCTTATACAGAGTCATCTTTGTCTTTCGAGAGAGGGCTTTGCTACTCAATTGCCTTCCTAGCCCATAGAAACAGCGATTAGCAAGAGTAATTCTTCGCTTTATTTCTAACGAGATGTTGTTGTCAGATGTTATAGCGGATCCGAGGTACACAAAGTCCCTAACTACCTCAAAGTTGTACCTATCTATTGTGATGTTTTGTCCAATCTGCCGGTCTTGTGTGTCCCTTTTTGTGGACAGCAGGTACTTCGTTTTGGCCTCATTGACTGCTAATCCAATCTTTGCCCAAACGTTCCAGTGACAGCTCGCCGAGTTCTGCCAATGATGTCTATGTCGTCAGCGTATGCTAGCAATTGCACAGATTGGAAAAAAATTGTCCCACTACAATTGACTTGCGAGTTTCTTATAATTTTTTCAAGTATTAAGTTGAAGAAATCGCACGATAGCGCATCACCTTGTCGGAATCCTTTTTTGACGTCAAAAGCTTCTGTGAGGTCATTACCAACCTTGACGGAGCAGCGATAGTTCTGCATCGTCATCCTGCACAGTCAGACGAGTTTTGTGGGGATGCCAAAACATGGCATGGCTCTGTATAGCTCGTCTCTATAAATGATATCGTACACGGCCTTAAAATCAATAAAGAGGTGGTGGGTATCGATTTGGAATTATTCGGTAGTTTCCAGGATCTGCCATAGCATGAACATTTGACCGATTGTGGACTTTCCTGATCTGTTGGTTGGTGTATGCACTCCATCAGGTCATCTCCGGCCGCTTTAAAAAGTTCGACGGGTAGTCCGTCGGGTCCAGCAACTTTGTTGTTTTTTAGTTTAGATATTGCTATCCTTACTTCATTTTGGTCAGGTGGACGGAAGTTTTGTCTGTCATCATCCATGTTGAATATTTCATTCTGCCTGACTATGGGATTTTGGCCTTCATCGCCGTTTAACAGTTTGCAGAAATGGTCCTTCAATGTACTCAGCACCGAATGTGAGCGTAGTACACGTCACAGTTTTTCATCCTCCTTTTGCCCGGTCCATCCCATCGCACTTCCTGGATGGCAGTAATTCCTGCTCTGTAGCAGTCTAGGGCCTCCGCTAGTTGTTTGGCTGCACTTGATCTGTTAAGAGTTCTAACATTCCACGTGCAGATCCGAAGGTCGTTGTCCTTAATTCGTTTTTCCGGGTCGTCAACAGTAAATCCGTCCTTTTCCGAGGCTATTGGTCGCTTCGCAACTTTTTATTTTTTCCGTGGCAGGGTTGTTAACCCCACGCACAACCCCCAACCTGGAGGGACAGGTTCTTTGTTGGATTCCTTGGACAAAAGGAATCGGAGAATCCGGAGTCAGTAACCCACTTCGAGGATATGAGCGCTGCCGTTGGCCCAGTAAGGGTTCAAACACCACCATCTCTATTTCAATGCCCTGACTTGCATTGAATTGTCCCAATGACCTTATCTCCAAATACGTCGAAGTAGTAGCTCATTAGGGCGTCTGCTTCGTTGACTGTTGACGCCACCGTTGGTCCAATTTGTTGGGATCATCCGCCGTACGTCCTCTTTCTGAGGGGCTCCTGCAAGACTTGTGCGAATGGATCAGAACAGTCATTAAAACAGAGCACTATAGTGTTGCTATTTTTTCTGTGTTCAACACTCGCGCTTATAAGTTTAGCAGGAATGTTCGGATGGACAGACTAGTACCCGGTGGTTACCGCGGGGAGGTAAAATAAGCACAATTGATGTGTACGAGATAGTTGCAGCAACTGTGCATCACCAGTTTGATGCCTTTCAGTGCCTACCCTATTCATACAGCACCCAACCACACAAGACAAGAGGTTACATATACACAAAACTCTTACAGGGCTTTTACCAAACGAAGAAGTCTTTGCTAGCAGATGGAAGCATTTACAAGGACTTAAATTAGCCGATCCTTCATTTAATTGCCCTGGCAACATTGACATTTTAGTAGGGAATGACATATGTTGCGAAATAATATTAGATGAAGTCATACGAGATGAAGAACAAATCGCTCCAATAGCCCAAAAAACCAGGTTTGGTTGGATCATTTTGGGAAAAGTTCCTTTGGAAAGGCCTTTTTCTCTTCAAGCCTAAACACAGTTTGTAGACATCGACACACAAATGCGTGCATTTTGGGAAATTGAAGAAACTCCCTATGAAAAAGCTATAGATGAAAAAGATGTCGTGTGCGAAAAGCACTTTCTACAAAACAGCAAGCGGGTGCCGGGAGGGCGCTTTTAAGTTTCACTACCCTTCAAAGAACTTCATCGACAAAGACTTATGTCAACAAAATAAAAGGCCTTAATGATGTTTTCTAAACAAGAAAAGAAATTATTAAACAACCCAACACTACATAAAGAATATAATGATTGCTTAAAAGAATATCTTCTACTCAACCAAATGGAAGAAGTAGATATCAACCTAGATAACACATTTAACTCACCATTTCACTATGTTGTACCTCATCATGCCGTTATGAAAGAGTCCAGTACAACAACGGCGGACGGTAGTTCTTTGAACGACCATTTGATGACTGGACCTAAAACCCAAACAGATATTTTAGCAATTATTTGAAGGTGGAGAACGTACAAAATTACCTTTACATCCTATATAGAGAAGATGTACCGGCAGATCCTAGTTCATCCAGATGACGCGTACTATCAGTTACTTTTTTGGCGTGAAAGTTCAACAATGCCAGTAAAACTTTATAAAATTAAAGTTTTAATGTTCGGTACTGCCCCAGCCCCATATTTGGCAAATCGAACTTAAAAGAAACTTGCTTCAGATGAAGAACTGTCTTATCCATTAGCCGCTCAAATGATTAAGGAAGATATATACATCGATGACTTGGTATCGGGTGCATATTCAGTAGAACTAGCAAAAGAAAAGTATCACCAAATCTCAAAGCTTTTATCATCTGCTGGATTTCATCTTCGCAAGTGGATGAGTAATAATGAAGAGTTTCTTGATTCAATACCAAAGGCAGATCAGGAAACAAATGTGTCATTGACATTCGGAGCTTCGGATCACACAAATTCCCTGGGAATCAGTTGGTTCCCATCTACCGATTCCTTCTCATTTCATAGAATCACCGTCGATAATGTTGTTTCAAAAAGAACGATACTTTCAACAATTGCTCGTCTCTTTGTTCTGCTTGGATGGGTAGCACCCTGTATCGTTAAAGCGAAGATCATAATGCAGCAATTGTGGTTGAAAGGTCTTTCGTGGGACGAAACCTTTCCAGTGGAATTACCTCATGAATGGCCCTTCTTTCAAGAAGAGCTAGACATCTTAGAAGACATGCGTCTTCCGAGATGGGTAAACATAGAGGATAGCACTCAACAGCTCGAACCCTATGGATTCAGTGACGCATCTACCAAGCCATATGGAGCCGTAGTATATCTTCGAGTTTTAGATGACAACAATTGCATTCACATCCATTTACTCATAGCCATAAAGTCGCTCCAGTCAGTACTATCTCTTTGCCAAGATTGGAACTTTGCGGAGCAGTGATGTTGGCAAAACTACTAAGCTATACAAAATCAGTCCTTCCGTTTAAGAATATATCAGTTTTTGGTTGGACTGATTCCACAATCACTCTTTGTTGGATTTCTGGATTGCCGTCAAAATGAAAGACGTTTATAGCCAATCGAGTTACCGAAAACCAACGGCTGACGAATGTAAGCATGACGAAATGCATTCCAACCAAGTTGAACCGAGCGGATCTTGCATCTCGTGGCGTTCTTCCATCCACTCATGTAGCAATAGAAGATACCGATGGAACTTAAGATGTGGTTTGTGAACAATCCAAACTCACAAAAGTGTTAAGAATTATAGCCATTATTCACAGATTTATCTATAATGTTAGAAAAGACGAATCGTATCGAAGAAAATCGGTTCTGACACCCATAGAACTCGATATTGCAATGCGTACAGCTATCAAAAGTTTTTAAAAACTCGTGTTTCATGATGTCATACATGAAATACAGAAAACTAAAAGAACTAAACTCAATAAGTCTCTCAATCTTTTTATTGATGGATGTGGAATATTAAGAATCGGATGTAGACTTCAAAATGCCACCCTAACCTATGATCAAAAGCATCCAATTGTGTTGAAGCCAGATCATAATTTCTCCAGATTAATAATTGAAGATGCCCTTGAAAAAACTACATGGTGGAATTCACCAAGTGATTGCTCATATTCGAAATCGTTTTTGGATCTTCAACATGAAGAGCACGGTCAAAAAATACATCTATACGTAGTCCTGCCATAAGTTCTGTTCCTCACACAAACACGTCTTATTCAAATAATAAACAAGTTATCAAAATTCTTTTTACGATATTTATTTTGTATTAAATTGACGTTAAAAATTTGTAGGAAATTATTTAAAGTGGCCACTCTTAGCCTTGAAACACTTTCTTAAACGATCCGGCCATTCGTCTATCGCCGCACGCACGACTTCCAGTGGTAGCGAAGCTGCTGTCTTCACCAAATCAGCTTTAAGAGACTCAATATTTCGGTGAGGCTTACAGCAAGCCTTCTCCTCCAAGACATTCCATAGACGGTAGTCCAGCGGATTAAGATCCGGGCTGCCCGAGGGCCATTCTTCAGCGGCGATAAACCCCGGTAAATTGTCCTTAAGCCAAAGTTGGGTGGTTTTTGCTTTGTGAGCCGGCGCAGAGTCTTGCTGAAAAATCCAGTGCTTGCCCGCAAATAAAGTGTTAGTAAAGGGCTTCACAACATTCTCTAAAACATCACTTTGATAGTTGGAAGCACGTGTTTTCACTCCCTGCTCATAAAAATGCAAATTTGTAACACCGTCATAGGACACTCCCCACCAAACCATCACTGAAGCTGGATGATGGCCTTTTTGGACTTTTCCAACCTTTTCAACAGCTTCCTTGGAGCTATGGGCGTAAATCCTGTCGTTTTGGCGATTAAATTTCTGTTCCACTGTGAAAAATTTCTCATTTGTGAAAAGAATATTCTTGTGTCCTCCGTTTGCGTGTCTTAAAAGCAATACCTTTGATCTTGTCGCTCTTATCTTGCGCAGAGCCTCAGTCAGGCGTTGTCCAGTACTTCTACAGTAAGCGCCAAGCTTTAGGTCTTGTTTTATGAGGCGTCACATCGTTCTTATGGGTATTTCCATTTCTCGAGCCATAATTTTCTGTTTGCGGAGGGGATTTCTTGGGATTCTTTCCGCAACTGCTTTGATCACTGCTGGCGTCCTACCTTGGCGAGGTCGGACACTTTTTGCTCTATCATCAACAGAGGAGATCTCGTTGTATCGTTTTATAGCGCGATAGATGAATTTTTTCGATATTTTGAGTGGTTTGAGCAGTTCGAAAATCTCAGTGGGAGTTTTACTGCATTTGTGCAGTGCAATAATAGCGACGCGGTTTTCTTTTTTGCCCCACTCCATGTTTATCGTTTCGCGTATTAAATTCAACTGACTCATAACTGTTACTTAAGGTATCCTTTTGTCCGTCATATATTTTGAGAACAACAATAGACCAATACAATTTTTTTTTGGCGTCTTATAAGTTAGGGACAGAACTTATGGCAGGACTATGTAGATTTTTTCAAGAATAAACCTAAGCCATTGCAACAACTGATGGGAAGCCTTCCAGCACCAAGAGTTAATGTTTCACGACCGTTTACACACACTGGTGTCGATTACGCCGGACAAATAGAAGTAAGGGCCTGGAAAGGACGTGATGCTAAAAAATTCAAAGGCTATTTCGCCATTTTTATTTGCCTTTCAACAGAGGCAATTCATCTTGAAGCTGTCACAGATCTAACGACACAAGCCTTTATTGCCGCGTTCCGAAGATTTACATCTCGCAGAGGTATATGTGCAAACATATATAGTGATTGTGGGACCAACTTTAAGGGTGCTAATGTAGAACTCCAAAAAATGCTAAATGCTGCCATACTCAACTACATCGAGATTGCTGACCATTGAGAAAATTGGGTACCATTTGGAATTTCATTCCTCCCGCTTCTCCTCACTTCGGAGGCTTATAGGAAGCAGGAGTGAAATCGGTCAAATACCATTTGCGTCGCGTTGCCTGAAACCAAGCTCTGACGTTCGAGGAGCTCAGTACACTTCTAACACAAATAGAAGCTTGCCTTATTTCGAGACCCCTATGTCCGGTGGCAGACAGCTTGGAAGATTTCAATGCTTTAACACCAGCTCATTTTTTAATCGGCACATCAGCTCATATAGTTCCCGAAGCAGACCTAGAAGTGAAAAGATTGGGTACCTGGATAGATGGAAACGTTTACAAGCATCACTACAGACCTTCTGGAAGGAATGGAGCGGAGAATACCTCACAAGGCTTCAAAATCGACCTTAGTGGCTAAAAATCGAAGATCAACCCAAAATCGGAGATTTAGTTTTGCTACGAGATGAAAGACTTCCACCGTCAAAATGGCCCATGGCAAGAATAGTGGAAACCTATCCAGGACAAGGTGATCTTATCCGTGTAGTCAAAGTACGAAGACAAAATAATGAATTTAAGAGGCCCATCACAAAGATGTGTCCACTTCCATCCAACAATGCTCATCAAGAAAACGAAATAATTTAAAAAAATAATAAAATCGTATTCAAACCCATCAACAAAATGAAAAAGAAAAGTAAAAGTAAGAAAATAAATTCTAAAACTGCTACGACCAAAGAAAATATGAAAAATTATCCAAATTAAAGCTTTCAAAGAAAATATACTTGCAAATGAAATCATCAAAATGACGAAAGAAAATCAAAAAAACTCTACGCAGAATTTAAAACATGAAAAACTAACCCACTCAAATACGAATAAAACTGAATTAAAATCCATTCAATTAAACGAATTTTTACATATTTACTCATTGAACATTCGAAATCACACTCATAAATCTCAAAAAACAACAATCCATACAGTCCACTAAAATTCAACATACTTACACTCAATTCAATCAATAAATCATACAAAACCTCAATTAATTCATACGCTAAAAACCTAAACTCATTAATAACAAAAATTAAATTCGTTAACACAAAAACCTAAAATAAATAAAAACAGCAAGATTGAAATTAATTAAAAACTTAAAACATAATATAAAATTAAAAAATAAACAATTACAAGTAAATAATTTGGAATAAAATAAAAGGAATCACAAACACTCATATAGTTAAATAAAATCAAAAATCTAAACCGTAAAATAAGTATGTAAAGTAATGTCAAAAATCAATAATACAAAAATTGGAAATCAAAATCAAGGTTAAGTCAGCTACACCAATCGTTTACATAAAAAAAATATGTTATATATTTGTAGACTAAAGAACTGTTATCCATTTGAAAATTGTTAATGGAAAACGCAAATTAAAAAACGTTTCAAATACAAAATAAGGACACACATATATAACTCTAATTGAAACAAATAACTAAAATTACAATTTAATTAATATACATAAATATAAAATTGAACTTCAAATTGGGAACATGTAGGTAGTTGCTATCAAATTTTTCAACACAATTCACAATACTCACCCTTTAAAATAAACTCCAATTGGTATACATAAAATAAATAAAAATAACACACGGGAAACAAACAAATATATCATCGAATATAAAAACCGCACATGATCAACAATTAGTACAACAAATAAAATTAATTGACAGATAATTGACAATACAAGATGACAAATAGACTTTGAATATCGATAATTGGAACGTAATAGAATAATCATGGACCACAACCTAGGCCTATGTTACATGTCATCAAATAAATAACTCTTACAATTATTTAAAATTTTTAAAATTTGTATTAATAAAATTTCTATTATTTTCATGCGAATTGACCAATAGAAGCTGATTTCGTTTACTTTGTGCACTGGTGGGGGGAGGGGAATGAGAACGCGACCCGATGTCTTCGTTGAATATTTTATGTAAATTAATATGATTGATGTATGTGTATATGTGTTATGTATATTTTGAAGAATATGAAGGTTATATGGAGGGCATTAAAATGAAAGGTGTGTTTTATTTCTTTTTCATTTAATCTTTGCACAAGTTAAACTTACTCTTTTAGTACAACTCAAAACAGTCATTATCGATGAAGCATAGTGACCAGTTAAAGTTACGGAAGAAAGTATTCAGGCCGTCCCAGTTGCCTTTCTCGTATTGCCAAACGGTCCTGGTGGAAAGTTTTTTTTTTACTGGATGAGTGGGGGAAGAAATTTGCTGAAATGAAACAATGATTTGAAGTTCCAAATGGTGAAGTTACACTAATGGTATACTTATCAGGGTTGCGAAGTAAGAAACAAGTCAAGAGTATGGGTGGCTTGCCCAGGAACATCCGGTATTCGTGTAGGCTCATCGACGAGTTGTTTAACGTGGTATAACCCGGCGGAGCCAACTAGAATTGCTTACATTGAAATCGCCCGCAATAGCGATTTCAGTGCGAGGACAAGTGGAAATATTTTTCGAAATGGTATCGGACAGCGCATCAACCTCGTTCAAAGTCGATTTACTGTCGAGATTTAGACTCCTGTAAATAAAACAATAATGAATGGCATGCTGGCGGACAGTGAATTTGAGCCACACGAAGTTAAAATCCGTGTTGGAACATTGCCTATTATATTGGCGAAGGCTCTGGCAAGCAATATCATTCCTAACATAAACGACGAGACCATGATGGGAAAAAAGAAGTGGCAACAAGCTATACCCATTTAGAGCAAATTCTGATAAATCAGTATATACTCCAACCTGAGTCTGATTTAGTGCCAAAACAGCTGACCAGTACTGTACAGTGTAGACGTACACGTGGAAAAAATTCTTTCTTATGAAAGTTCCTCATTTGTCGTTGCGGCATCTGTAATCGGTATTTAACGCCTTACCAAATGTATACCGACCTCATGTTCATCTCCTGACTTGTCGGTAACCTTCCGCATAGAATTATCCAAAACTTTAAATTCGAAGCAGTCTCGGATGTTATTTTCCTTCAAAAAATATTATTTTGTATCAACAAATATTTTCTTATAATTTTGTTTATACAAAACAAACTGTTCCCTAGACGACCGATGTCAAACCCAATTCCTTGCGGTAAACATCCAAACTATACTGATACTCTATACCGCCACTCGGTACGCTGCTTTCTTACCGTACCTAACATTCTAACATACCGCACAAATGAGTAGGTGTTCATTGAAATGTAAGTATTCAGTGAAATATCGGTACCGAATGTGTACCAAGGAAACCGAGAGATACGATACCGCACCGAAAAGTGAGGGAGCGACCTTAGGCTGCGAACATTGGAATAGATGACACAAAAATCACTTACCATTTAAATCTAATAATTTAAATGAGTAATGCTTCTGCTTGAAGGAACAATGTGTCGTAATTGTCTTTGAACAGTAATTAAAATAGTTCAAAAATAGTTCAGAACAGAGAATGTAAAAAATCTCAAGGCAAAATGACAGGACATACAAAAGTTTTTATGTTAATATTGGTAGGTATGCAAGCATTGGCAGGGATGTTCAACATGTTGTGAAGCGAGAAATTATTTCATCAGTATGAGTTTTCAAACGCATCTTGATGCATCTTTGGTCGTAGTTGTTTGCTTTGGTGTGGACAGTATGATCTTGGATATGCTAAAGGCCTTGCTGCAGATGCTGGGGAAACAGTGGCTGATGTATTTTCATTTTTTTTCATTCTAACTGCAAAAATATAACGAAGGAGAGCAACGAAAAATTTACAAGGAAACACTGAATTTGGTGGCAAAAAGAGTTGTGCAATCAAAATTTTTATGTTTAATTGTTTTGCTATGGTTTATACTTTCTCTTTCACTATGAATTTTGTGAAAAGTCCCCATAATTTTTTTTACATCCAAAAAACAGGTGACGATGAAAATGTATAATATTACCTTCTTTCATCTCTTCTGTTGCCGGAAGAGTTGCCAAATTATGTTATGACACTTTGTTTAATATCGCCATATTTGAAGTTGTTCTTAGGCAGTGGCAATGTTAAAAATAAGATGCAACGAGAATAAAATATAATATGGACTAATATTTTTTTAATAAAATTTATGATAACTACAATAACGTAGAACTAAGATATATAAAAAAATGCAATACGAATAAATAAAAAAAAACACTAATATGAATAAATACAAAATATTTAGAACACACACACAAATATCCGTCAAATTTAATGTCACACTTTAATAACCAAAGCTCTCAATTTGACATATTTTTTAAATAACATTTTATAAGAAAATAGGTCAACAGAACGCTTAAATAAGTAATTAATCTTTTCATATACACGGAAATACTTTAAAACGAATTCATTCAGCTCATCACTTAGCATCACAGAAACAAAATTTACACTAATGCAATAACAGAAGTAAAAACCAATCTGAAAATATATTCAATTCGTAACGAAAACTAACATACAAATGTAAATCCCGATTTCAATCGGTTCACGCTGATTTCAATTCAATTTGTGTATGGTTTCTGAGAAAAGAATAGTTAATAAATGATTACAATACAAATTCTATATACGACACTAAAAAAGTTGGTCGGTTTACGGACGATAATATTACGTGATAACGTCATAAGAAAACATTGATGACACCAACATCCAAACCGTTAACTCTCACCATATACAATTGCAATTATCACGTCAAACAAATCAAGTACTAAATCTACTACTAAATACTAAATCTACTACTAAATACGAAATAAGCAGAAGACTAGGCATAGATAAGTCTCTTAATAATTGTTAGCCTGAACATTTGAATTGTTTTTAATGCATCAAAAATTAAAAACCAAATTGAATCTGTGTATTTGTTTTATTTGCAGATTGCAGTTCAGTATTCTTAATTTTAAATATTATGAGCAAAGGATTAAGAAAAAAATTAAATTTTTGTAATTTTTTTAATTAAAATTCAAATAATTTGATAAAACTTGGATTAAAAAAATCATTGCAAGTTTATAATTTGATTTTGGGAATAAATATGTAAGTTCATTCAAGGGATTAAAGAACTCTTGCAACGCATGCACCAGCAGGCTCGATTATTTGCTCCCTTTGATTTTGTTGGGCAACCGATACTTCTGCGAACTGAATTCAGATTTGAATTGACATGCGTTTGGGAAATCTTGCGATAGGAACGAAATGTTTGTGAATTGGCAATTAGCTGACCAGTTAAATGAATACTCATCACTCATCAGTAAAGTAAATAAATGTTTCTTTTTTACAAATAATACTCTTTTACCGGATAATTTTTTCAGAAAAAAATATTTGACTCCTATCAGTTTTATGTTTTATATAACATGAAAATATTCAAAAGGAAATTTTTTACTGATTGTTTTTTACTTACTTTCCTTAACTATTATTAAAATTATATAGTTTCTTAACATATGTACATAAATTATTTTGCATTGATGTGATTTTTATTTTTTTTTTTAAGTTCACAAAGCAAGCACAACATAATAAATACCACAACTGAGTCTCTGAAAACAGAAAATATGGAAAAATCTATAAATGCTCCTAAAAATATTACTTACGTACTTGAAGAAAAACAACAAGAAAACACTAATATTGTTGGTGTTATCTCAGATTCAAATAGTGACTCGGACTTAGAAGAAGTAAAGGAAGTAAGTCACGAAGTTAAAAAAAATGATAGTCACAAAATGGAAATATTTGTAGATCCTTCTAATAATATTAATCCGGACAATGACCTATTTTTTGGTATTTTCAAACCAACAGAAAAAATCATAAATGATAAACGTTTATTAAATGAATCAGAAATTTTCGAAGATTTGAGAAAACAAGCTTCTGACGCAACCAAAATAACATTGTCAGAAATTAAGCTAAATAGAATTCCAGAAAATAAAGAATGTATTGAAAATGTTTTAAAAATTACATCTCCATTGAAATTTTGCAGTGATACAATTCAGAGAAAACGAAATGCAGTTGACAACGACTACGATTCACACTTTCCAAAGATAAACAAAGAAAGTGAACTGTCGCTTGAAAATAAGTGCTGTACAGAAAAACTAGAAATAACAAATAAACAAGGCGAATCCGATTTTATTGTAGCAGCTAGTGCTTTAAAAAAAATAAAATCACCTGAAGAGTTGGACGACATATTATCCCAAATAACAAAAAACAAGATAGATTTGGAAAAGGAAAAAAATCGACAAGACAGATTGGGAATGACTATAACTGAGAAAATGAATTCGGAGTGCATGCAATTATTGCGATTATTCGGAATACCATTCATTGTGGCTCCTATGGAAGCAGAAGCGCAGTGTGCATTTCTTGAAGTTATTGGCCTTACTAATGGGACTATTACCGATGATAGTGATATTTGGCTTTTTGGAGGTCGGACAGTATACAAAAATTTTTTTGCCCAGAATAAACATGTTATGCGGTATAATGTTGATACAATTGAAAGAATATTCAATTTGGATAGAAATAAGCTGATTCAACTAGCTTTATTGGTTGGAAGTGACTATACCACAGGTAAACAATATTCTTTGGTATTTTTCTAGACGTAGAAAGTTTATAAATTCATAAATACACCATTTTATTTACAATTCAGTTTAAAATGTTTATTTGACCAGTTCAAAGATTTTCGACCAGCTTGAATGCTTAACCGATCTTAGAAACTCATTTAGAGTGCCCACAAATTAAGCTAGGTTTAGTGAAATAAAATTCTGCAACTGGAAATGTATTAGTGAAGTTTTCAAATGCTTGGAAATATGTATATAATTAATGCATGTTTTTTTTCAGTTTTTAAAATTAAAATACAAATTTATTGGAATTGGATTTTAAGAGATATTTTTCTCTTGCATTGAATATTAAAACACACAAAAAATGACACATACAACCCTTTATTATGTACCCTTTATGATGTTTGCAGTGGGGCATGCTGTAGCCCTATTCTGGTTCTATGAAAAAATCTGTGAAAAAGCTTCACTGATAAAGCACCCTTTGCGATTCTGGTCGTGCGTAACATTTAAAACTTATTTCATAATGTTTTCATTTGAAAAGTTATTTATCATAAAACATTTCGTCGTGATAAGTTGTTTCCAAAAAATTTCAAATACATAAAACTTACTTACTTACTTAGGTGGCGCTACAGTTCGGGACGAACCTGGGCCTCAACCAACATGCCTCTCCAGCCAACTCGGTCTTTGGCTAGCTGCCTCCAGTTTTGCACTCCAAGTTGGTTGAGGTCGTCCTCCACTTGAGCGCGCCACCTAAGGCGAGGTCTTCCTTGACTGCGTCTACCCTCTGGGATGGAATCGAAAATCCTGCGAGCCGGAGCATTGTTGTCCATTCGCTCTACATGACCTAGCCATCTTAAACGTGATATGCGTATTTTTTTGACCAGGTCAATGTCGCTGTACAGCTCGTATAGTTCTTGGTTGAACCTTCTCCTCCAAAGCCCGTTAACGCAGATAGGGCCAAAAATCTTCCGAAGAATCTTACGCTCGAAACGACTAAGGACATCTTCATCCGCTTTAGATAGAGTCCATGCCTCGGCGCCATAGAGCAGGACTGGGATGATTAGGGTCTTATACAGAGTCTCCTTTGTCTTTCGAGAGAGGGCTTTGCTACTCAATTGCCTTCCTAGCCCATAGAAACAGCGATTGGCAAGACTAATTCTTCGCTTTATTTCTGACGAGATGTTGTTGTCAGATGTTATAGCGGATCCGAGGTACACAAAGTCCCTAACTACCTCAAAGTTGTACCTGTCTATTGTGATGTTTTGTCCAATCCGCCGGTGTTGTGTGTCCCTTTTTGTGGACAGCAGGTACTTCGTTTTGGCCTCATTGACTGCTAGTCCCATCTTAGCCGCTTCAGCTTCAATGCTAGTAAACGTTCCAGTGACAGCTCGCCGAGTTCTGCCAATGATGTCTATGTCGTCAGCGTATGCTAGCAATAGGTGGTTGGGTGCTGTATGAATAGGGTAGGCACTGAAAGGCATCAAACTGGTGATGCACAGTCGCTGCAACTATATCGTACACATCAATTGTGCTTATTTTACCTCCCCGCGGTAACCACCGGGTACTGGTCTGTCCATCCGGACATTCCTGCTAAACTTATAAGCGCGAGTGTTGAACACAGAAAAAATAGCAACACTATAATGCTCTGCTTTAATGACTGTTCTGATCGATTCGCAGAAGTCTTGCACGAGCCCCTCAGAAAGAGGACGTACGGCGAATGAGCCCAACCAATTGGACCAACGGTGGCGTCAACAGTCAACGAAGCAGACGCCCTAATGAGCTACTTCGACGTATTTGGAGATAAGGTCATTAGGACAATTCAATGCAAGTCAGGGCATTGAAATAGAGATGGTGGCGGATGAACCCTTAATGGGCCAACGGCAGCGCTCATATCCCCGAAGTGGGTTACTGACTCCGGATTCTCCGGTTCCTTTTGTCCAAGGAATCCAACAAAGGACCTGGCCCTCCAGGTTGGGGGTTGTGCGTGGGGTTAACAACCCTGCCACGGAAAAAAGAAAAAGTTGCGAAGCGACCAATAGCCTCGGAAAAGGACGGATTTACTGTTGACGACCCGGAAAAACGAATCAAGGACAACGACCTTCGGATCTGCACGTGGAATGTTAGAACTCTTAACAGACCACGTGCATCCAAACAACTAGCGGAGGCCCTAGACTGCTACAGAGCAGGAATTACTGCCATCCAGGAAGTTCGATGGAATGGGCCGGGCAAAAGGAGGATGAAAAACTGTGACGTGTACTACGGTGATTGCGCAAGAAGACCACAGCGTTTATTTGGGTGCGGATTCGTCATAAGCGGTAGACTTAGGCAAGAAGTCTTGGGCTTTCGACACGTAAGTGAGCGACTTGTGACAATCCGTATCAAGGCTAAATTCGCCAACATTACCCTAATATGCGCTCATGCCCCCACAGAGGACAAAGATGACGCCACCAAGGATGACTTCTATGAGCTCCTCGACAAAACCTATGAGCAATGCCCTAAATACGACGTTAAGATCGTACTAGGCGATTTTAATGCCAAAATAGGTAAAGAGGAAATCTTTGGTAGGACTGTCGGAAAACATAGCCTACACGACACAACGTCTGAAAACGGACTTAGGCTAATTGACTTCGCAGCGGCACATAACGTCACCATTGCAAGCACACGGTTTCCTCATCTCGATATACACAAAGGGACTTGGCGACACCCAGATCAAAGAACCGTCAATCAGATTGATCATGTTGCGATCGATGCAAGACACGCCTCCAGTATCTTGGATGTTCGCACCTTCCGAGCAGCTAACATCGACTCGGATCACTACCTTGTTGCAGCAAAGGTAAGAATGCGAATAACCCGAACTCCACAACAACGGAGTAATACTGTGAGGAAGTATGACGTCGGAAAGCTGCAATCGCAAGAAACCGCCAGAACCTATGCCGATCGAATATCCCGTAACCTCTCAAGAAATCCAGTACCGCCAGCATCAAGTGCCGAAGATCAGTGGCAACAATGCCAACAAGCCATCAGAGATGCCGCAACTGATGTGCTAGGTTTCACCAGACCGCCTCCACGAAACCTCTGGTTTGATGACGAATGCAGGCAGGCCCATGCAGCCAAACAAGAGGCATATATAGCGACGCTGCAAAGAAAGACGAGAGCTGCTCGCGAGCTTTACGAGCAGAAAAGACGGGAAGAACACCGGCTTCTCCAAAAGAAAAAGAGAGAGCATGAGAAGCGCGCGATCGAAGATATTGAGAGATGCTACTCCAGGAACAACGTGCGGAAGTTTTACCAACAGGTAAAAAGAACATGCCAAGGAAAAAAATCCCGCACAGAAGCCTGTAGAGATAGGAATGGAAACCTCGTAGTAGAGTCACAGTCGGTGCTGAGTACATGGAAGGACCATTTCTGCAGACTGTTAAACGGCGATGAAGGCCAAAATCCCGCTGTCAGGCAGAATGAACCATTCAACATGGATGATGACAGACAAAACTTCCGTCCACCTGACCAAAATGAAGTAAGGATAGCAATATCTAAACTCAAAAACAACAAAGCTGCTGGACCCGACGGATTACCCGCCGAGCTTTTTAAAGCGGCCGGAGATGACCTGGTGGAGTGCATACACCAACTCATCTCTAAAGTTTGGTCAGAAGAAAGTATGCCTGATGAATGGAACCTCAGCATCGTTTGCCCGATTCACAAGAAAGGAGACCCTCTAAACTGCGCCAACTATAGAGGAATAAGTCTCCTGAATATCGCCTACAAGATCCTCTCTGCCGTACTATGTGAACGCCTGAAACCTTTCGTCAGCAACCTGATTGGCCCCTATCAGTGTGGTTTCAGACCAGGAAAGTCCACAATCGATCAAATGTTCACGCTACGGCAGATCCTGGAAACCACCCAAGAATTCCAAATCGATACCCACCACGTCGATTTTAAGGCCGCGTACGATAGCATTTATAGAGACGAGCTATACAGAGCCATGTCAGGTTTTGGCATTCCCACAAAACTCGTCCGACTGTGCAGGATGACGATGGAGAACTCTCGCTGCTCCGTCAAGGTTGGTTCTGACCTCACAGAAGCTTTTGACGTCAAAAAAGGATTCCGACAAGGTGATGCGCTATCGTGCGATTTCTTCAACTTAATACTTGAAAAAATTATAAGAAACTCGCAAGTCAATTGTAGTGGGACAATTTTTTTCAAGTCTGTGCAATTGCTAGCAAATACATAAAAATGAATAATAAAACTTTTCATCTGTTTGTATCATGTATCATGTATGAGTATTAGGCTTACTTTTTCACAGAATGAATGAGAGTCAGGTTGCTGAGTAAAATGAAATGACAAAATGAAAAAGTCGTATGAAAAGTATCGTGAAAAGAATTGTATCATTTAATTTTTTCATAGAACCAGAATCGAGGCACTGGTGTGCCCTTAATTCTCAGGTGTTTTATGTGACGCTTTTTCGCTTTCAGTTGTTTTTTTGCACTGTGTTTGATCTAAGCTCCGGACGTACACTGTCCTGACCCCAGGTTTTTTCTTGGGGTAAGAAGTCAGAACTGGTATAATTAAAATCAGCTTTTTGCAGAATTCAATTTCAGAGAAGGGACAAATTTATTTTTAAAATTTGGTGTCCTATATCCAGTAAATATATAGATTTAACTCTTCATCAGGCAACAATTTCCAAAGATTTAAATATTGAGTTTTTTAAAAACATCATCTATAAGATAAATAATAAATAATAATTCGTATTATAGCTCAAAAAAGTTACCAATAAATGGTCACAAAAACTATCATTTATTTCTACTAAATACAAAATTGTTCGTAGAATATTTTGTAATTGTTAAGTTATTCATTTATTATAAACTATATATTGATTTTGTTGGTCATTTATCGACTTCTTTTTATTGGCCACTGCTTAGAAAATGCATTTTTGTGAAAGAAATCTCAACAAAATTTAGATTTTGCATTGGTTGTTCGATGTTAAATTAAAACCCGAGCAGCTATGCAGTTTCTTGACAGTAGAACAAAATGCACTGACATTCCCCAGTGCGCACTGGGGCAGGGAACATATAAAAAACATTTTATCACGGATATATTATTTGTTTCTCTCTATCTTTATCTGCCATGTATGTCAGTTTATAATGTAATCGTGATCTGTACATTTTTATATCAGCTTGACCGTATTATAAATCCATATTACAAGGCCTCCACATTAATTTAAAGAAAAGGAGAACTTTCAAAGATTAAAACGTGCAGGTGAAGTCTGTAGTTAATGTATTACAAAAATTTAAATTATAATTACAATAATGTTATTTCGGCTTTTAATTTTTTTTGTTTAATTTCAATATTTCGGTGACTCGTTTCTTAAAATTATTCAGAACCACTGTGGGCATACATGTAGAACGTGAAATTGAGTGTTCTTGACCTAAAGTTTTATTTGATTGTGCCAAGTTGTGGCTAAATATAAAAAAATAAAAAAAGGAAGACTGTTTTTTTTTATATTTCGTTATATTTTATTTAACCGGATCTAAGTTGTAGCTTTCGGTTTTAAGATGTTTGAATAAGTAATTTTAAATCTTAATTCTACTCCAAATGAAAGCTCGTACTCTTTACTGAAATTCAAATTGAAATATAAACATAAAAAAGGCCAACAAAATAATTTTTTTTGTATATTGTAATGATATGTTCTTTCTTTAATTCTATCAATTCCCTTTCAGTTTTTTCTTTTCCTTTGTTAATTGTTTTGTTTGTTTTAATTTAACAGTGATACTAATTATTTCGTAAAGTGCAAAATTATATCTATAAATAAACATTAGATTGATATCCTTATGCAGTTATCATTAAATTTGCATATCAATTTTTGATCTATTGTTTGTTAGGATGGATGGATGGATGGATGGTTTTTGTTGTTATGTGCGGTTTGTGATGTTTTCCTTCGGTACTTCTTATCTTATTATTATTATTATTCTTATTCTTCTTATTATACAGCAGTCGGCATAAGTATTTTGACGAAACCTTTTTGTGACTATTGAATCTAGCTTTACTTAGTATCGTGTGTTTTTGGCTCTATGCGTGCCAAATTTTATACTGCATGCAGACAACTAATTTTTCCGTGGCATAAGTATTTTGACGGAATCTTTATGTAAATGTTTTTTAGAGTTTTGAGCACGTGACAACCAAACAACTTTTGAATTTAACTTTATTGATATTAAACGTTGATAAAAAAATAAAAAAATTGATTAAATGTTATTAAAAACCTTGAGTAAAACGGCTGAGTTGAGTTATCATATCTTCAATGGAAGCAAAGTTGAACGCTGGAAAGGCAGTAAAAGACACTGCAAATGAGTTTAATGTGTCGCGTCAATATGTGCACTATCAAGCCATCTGCACAAACACAAGTAAAATGAGTTCTGGAGAAGCGTTTTATAGAAAAATGAAAGCTCATTTTAGTATAACTCATCAAAAAACTATTTCTTTCTAAGATTGTCAAAGGTAGTAAGGCAAAAAAAATGGCCCGTTTGTCAAAAAGTGGACCATGGTGGAGGCTCTGTCATGTTCTGTGGATGTGTTGCATATAATGGGCTGGGCGGTTCAATGAATCAAAATCAATATCTTAGTACCCTAAATGATAAAAATTTATCCTGCAACAGAATAAGCCCCATGCCACAAAGCCCGGATAACAACTAACTTTTGAACGATGTTGGTGTTACCACTTTTGACTGGCCACCTCAAAGTCCAGATTTGAATATTATAGAAAACGTCTGGTCTCTTTTGAAACACAAAAGAACAGTTTCCTTAAATAAAACTAGAGACGAGACCATTTCTGAAGTCACTTTCCTTTTGAAAGTTTCCTTTGGAAAGAGATATCTCCACATATTCTCCAAAATTTAGTGGATTCATTACCGAGAAGTCTTTAAAATGTTATTGAAGCCAAAATAGGTTATACATTTTATTAAATTCTTCTTCATTTCTTTACTTTTGTTAAATTTATACTTTGTTTTATATAACCGCCATCCAAGAAATGCAATGGGACGGGCCGGGCAAAATAAGAACGGAAAAACTGCGATATTTACTATGCAACTGCTATACTGCCCTCCTAAGCGAAAAGTTCGTAACAAATTTTTTGTCATTTAGGAAAGTTTGCGAGCTATCTGTCATTATACTCAAGTAAAAAACTGCATCTTTTTCAGAAATAGTAAATAATCGTTAAGAAAAAAAGTCGTCTCTCAAAAAACTGTTGAAAACCTAAGCGAATTTGTCAAATCTCCTTGAAAATAGATTATGCAATATAAAATCACAGTCAGCATCGTGCAGTCATATCGCACACACCACGAGCGGAAGAAAATAGTTTTAAATAATTAAATATCTACCCACCATAAAAACGGACACACACAGGTATACCTGCGGGCTACCCTAATTAAAAGTAATTAACCTTCTAATCCGGATTAATGTGCGCGAGTAGTTTTTCTTAAAATAGGTCGTGTGATTAAATTTGTTATAACATATAACGTTAATTATATTTATTCCACAGTCAGACGAGTTTCTCTATCTATGTTTTTAAAATCAAAAAAAAACTGACATTATTTTCTTACAGGAAACCAACATCACAGCGAAGAACAACTTTAAATCAGACCATTACACATCCTACAGAGAGGACAAAGGAGCGAGCGGCAGAGGAACAGCAATTCTTCTCAAATCGGACCTCAGGAGCAAAAACAAAAGAATAACTGGACTTAGGTGCATGGAAACAACGACAGTCGTCACTAAACTGACCGAGTCTGAGACGCTTCTGCTAGTCTCAGTATACATGAAGTGCAACTCAACAAGAAGCGACATACATCACGATCTCCACATTATCAACAGCATTGCTAATCAATACACATCTTGTGTCATTGGAGGAGACTTCAACGGTCGGCACCCTCTATGGATGGATACCGTGGAATCTCACCAAGGCAACGCAATTGTTGACTGGCTACAAGGAAATCCCGAGCATCACTCTTTGGTTGTCGTGTCTCAACCAAAACCATCATTCCCTAGAACTCCATCTCATTTGGATTTCTTTCTGTTTACGTCGAACTTCATCAACATCCTACCTGAACTACGGAACTACAATTGCGTAGCACACGATAGTGATTCCGACCATCTGGCAGTAGAAGTTAGGGTACGACCTAATTAAAAGATATTCTGCGAACAACCAGAACAAGGGCTCCACATAAGGTATAACAGGGTGAACTGGAAAACATTCCGTACCGAAATTGAAAGAGATCTCCCAGAAGTGCCAACCAGCAGCAATCCCTCAAACAGCGGGATTGATAGTGCCATTCTAGAATTCGAGACAACAGTTACCAACGCCTTGGAAAAGCTCAAGACCACAAAAACCAGCAGAGACCGATATGCGAATATGCCGGAACATATACAGGCCATATATGCTCACAGACAGAGACAAAAAGCTTCAACGGATATACCACAGGTTGTTCAACAGAGAGAACGATGAGTATAGACGCATATACTCCGAACTTCAATGCACCAACACCATGTTCAACCAGGCAGTGAAACATCACCAGGAGGATGAATTCAGGAAAAGACTAGCCACAATCAAACCGGGAGCCGATGCCTTCAAGAAAATTAACCAGCTCGTTGGGAAAAAGAGCACGATGCCAGACACAATAATGCACGGGCAATATACTGCAACAACACCAACCGAAAAAGCAGAAGCCCTCGCTAAGCATTTTGAAGAGACCTTCAAGGATCGCCCGCCCAATTACCTTCCCGAATTCATCGAAGAAGTTGAAAACAAGTTTGAAGAAGTTGCAGCCTCTAATACTTCAGTCACCAACTTTAATGAGGACAGTCCTGCACTCGGACCAACTGGAAATGCTTTTACTTCCATCGAGGAAGTAACTGACATAATCCACGGAGGAAATTCTAAGAAGTCAGCAGGAAAAGCTACCAAATCTCGCCATCCTACTATTGACGGTCATCTTCAATAACTGCCTTAATAACAGCTACTTCCCCGAAACATGGAAAACGGCAAAAGTGGTGCCCGTTCCGAAGAAAACCAACAGGACTAGTGTCGATGGATATCGGCCGATTTCGCTTTTATGCTGTGTCAGCAAAATCGTGGAGGGACATATCCTGAGAAAGCTTCATCATTTTTTCAGGGAAAGGGAATTCATACCGGAATGTCAGTATGGTTTCCGAGCACGCCACTCAACCATCCATCCGCTTCTTGGACTGCACTCCGACGTGACAAACGGACTCAACAAGAAAGAGACGACAGTCTCCTGTTTACTGGACATCAAAAAGGCCTTCCACACAGTTTGGATAAAAGGACTAATCTTCAAAATGTCAAGTCTAGGACTACCTGAACAAACCTGAATAAAACTGTTTTCTTTCCGTTTTCTTAATTTATCGTTCACTGTGTTTGACCCCTCTATTCTTGAGCCAAAAAGTAACGCGCTTTTCATCGACTTATTTAGGTAATTTTTGTATGTATCTCGCATCTCGCTATACTGGCTGCTGTGTTGGGTTTATTGGGAATGTTGCAGGAGGTACAGGTAAGTTACATGCTTTCTTAAGCAACAAAATAACTCGCTCTTCTTTGACTTATTTTGTTGAATTTCTTATGTATCTTGCCCAGGGTTCGAACCTTAGAAGTAAAATTTCGGAGCAGGATTGTAAAAAAAGTCAAGTATATCGAGAGCTTGCGAAGTAAATTTAAACCGAAAGGAAAAACTCAACTTATTAAAAAACATCTATAACAAACATTTATTTAAGCAATAAAAAACATCCATTGCTACTTTAAGATCTTATAGAACAAGAAATTTATAGTTGAAATTGACAACCGAATCAAGGGAGGGATTGAAAATTGAGATTGATTGAAATTTGAAAGCTGTATTTTTTTCATGTGGGTTATTTTTCAGTACGAAAAAAGTGAAGTAGAATTCAAGTCAAAGGGAGTGTCGAAGAATAGCTCTAGAATACAAATAAGAAAAAGACCAATTTAGCAAAATTTTTCAGTTTTTTTTGTAACGCTAACTTTTTTGAATACTGTTTTTAATCGAAATATAAATCTCTATTATTTATTTTAAATTGTTTATATAATTATTTTAAAACATTTTATTTGTTTTGTTGTTCTTTAATTTTACTTATATATTTATTTATACATCAAAACATTTGTGAATTTCCTTTATTTTTTTACTTTAAATTTTCCATATGTATCTGCCAAAAACGGTTTTTTCGAAGCCACTTTCATTATGCCTTAAGTTTGTTGTACATTAAAATATTAATGACTTGAAGAATAAGTAATTGGCTTGAATTGCTTCCCCAATTTGGCATAAAAAGCAGATCGGCAAAATACGATACAATTTCTAGTAGACCTTTCTAATATACGCTACTAATTTTTGTCCGCCACGCCACTGCTACTTAATTATGTAAAATTTGTTGAAAATTGTTTAAAATTCTTTTATTATTTATAAAAAAATGAGTTTGAAAACGTATATTTCAAATAGTCTTCACTAAAACAACTCTTTTTTAAGGACTCCCCTGCTATACATATTTTTGTATTATTTCGACCCAAACCTACACGATCTAGCCTTTTGTCACACATTATTCGAATTACTGTCCACATTTTTTAATTTGTTATTTTTTTTTAGAACAAAGCTCCTGCATTCCACACACTCCACACACATACTCCTCATGTCTTACCAAATGTATCTTTATTTTGTAACTCAAAACACCCTATCAACATAAGCAAAGCTATATCAAAGCAGAGTAACTCGAAATGTATCGGGTTATTTAATTTGTTGCTAGATAGAATAAAACTGTTTTCTTTCCGTTTTCTTAATTTATCGTTCACTGTGTTTGACCCCTCTATTCTTGAGCCAAAAAATAACGCGCTTTTTATCGACTTATTTAGGTGAATTTTGTATGTATCTCGCATCTCGCTATACTGGCTGCTGTGTTGGGTTTATTGGGCATGTTGATTGAAATTTGAAAGATGTATTTTTTTCATGTGGGTTATTTTTCAGTACGAAAAAAGTGAAGTAGAATTCAAGTCAAAGGGAGAGTCGAAGAATAGCTCTAGAATACAAATAAGAAAAAGACCAATTTAGCAAAATTTTTCAGTTTTTTTTGTAACGCTAACTTTTTTGAATACTGTTTTTAATCGAAATATAAATCTCTATTATTTATTTTAAATTGTTTATATAATTATTTTAAAACATTTTATTTGTTTTGTTGTTCTTTAATTTTACTTAGATATTTATTTATACAACAAAACATTTGTGAATTTCCTTTATTTTTTTACTTTAAATTTTCCATATGTATCTGCCAAAAACGGTTTTTTCGAAGCCACTTTCATTATGCCTTAAGCTTGTTGTACATTAAAATATTAATGACTTGAAGAATAAGTAATTGGCTTGAATTGCTTCCCCAATATGGCATAAAAAGCAGATTGGCAAAATACGATACAATTTCTAGTAGACCTTTCTAATATACGCTACTAATTTTTGTCCGCCACGCCACTGCTACTTAATTATGTAAAATTTGATGAAAATTGATTAAAATTCTTTTATTATTTATAAAAAAAATGAGTTTGAAAACGTATATTTCAAATAGTCTTCACTAAAACAACTCTTTTTTAAGGACTCCCCTGCTATACATATTTTTGTATTATTTCGACCCAAACCTACACGATCTAGCTTTTTGTCACACATTATTCGAATCACTGTACACATTTTTTAATTTGTTATTTTTTTTAGAACAATGCTCCTGCAATCCACAAACATACACCTCATGTCTTACCAAATGTATCTTTATTTTGTCACTAAAAACACCCCATCAACATAAGCAAAGCTATATCAGAGCAGAGTAACTCGAAATGTATCGGGTTATTTAATTTGTTGCTAGATAGAATAAAACTGTTTTCTTTCCGTTTTCTTCATTTATCGTTCACTGTGTTTGACCCCTCTATTCTTAAGCCAAAAAATAACACGCTTTTCATCGACTTATTTAGGTGAATTTCGTATGTATCTCGCATCTCGCTATACTGACTGCTGTGTTGGGTTTATTGGGCATGTTGCAGGAGGTACAGGTAAGTTACATGGTTTCTTAAGCAACAAAATAATTCGCTCTTCTTCGACTTATTTTGTTGAATTTCGTATGTATCTTGCCCAGGGTTCGAACCTTAGAAATAAAATTTCGGAGCAGGATTGCAAAAAAAAAGTCAAGTATATCGAGAGCTTGCGAAGTAAATTTAAACCGAAAGGAAGAACTCAACTTATTAAAAAACATCTATAACAAACATTTATTTAAGCAATAAAAAACATCCATTGTTACTTTAAGATCTTATAGAACATACAAATTTATAGTTGAAATTGACAACTGAATCAAGGGAGGGATTGAAAATTGAGATTGAATGAAATTTGAAAGCTGTATTTTTTTCATGTGGGTTATTTTTCAGTACGAAAAAAGTGAAGTAGAATTCAAGTCAAAGGGAGTGTCGAAGAATAGCTCTAGAATACAAATAAGAAAAAGACCAATTTAGCAAAATTTTTCAGTTTTTTTTGTAACGCTAACTTTTTTGAATACTGTTTTTAATCGAAATATAAATCTCTATTATTTATTTTAAATTTGTTTATATATTTATTTTTAAAACATTTTATTTATTTTGTTGTTCTTTAATTTTACTTAGATATTTATTTATACAACAAAACATTTGTGAATTTCCTTTATTTTTTTACTTTAAATTTTCCATATGTATCTGCCAAAAACGGTTTTTTCGAAGCCACTTTCATTATGCCTTAAGCTTGTTGTACATTAAAATATTAATGACTTGAAGAATAAGTAATTGGCTTGAATTGCTTCCCCAATATGGCATAAAAAGCTGATCGGCAAAATACGATACAATTTCTGGTAGACCTTTCTAATATACGCTACTAATTTTTGTCCGCCACGCCACTGCTACTTAATTATGTAAAATTTGTTGAAAATTGTTTAAAATTCTTTTATTATTTAAAAAAAAAATGAGTTTGAAAACGTATATTTCAAATAGTCTTCACTAAAACAACTCTTTTTTAAGGACTTCCCTGCTATACATATTTTTGTATTATTTCGACCCAAACCTACACGATCTAGCTTTTTGTCACACATTATTCGAATCACTGTACACATTTTTTTATTTGTTATTTTTTTTAGAACAATGCTCCTGCATTCCACACACTCCACACACATACTCCTCATGTCTTACCAAATGTATCTTTATTTTGTAACTCAAAACACCCCATCAACATAAGCAAAGCTATATCAAAGCAGAGTAACTCGAAATGTATCGGGTTATTTAATTTGTTGCTAGATAGAATAAAACTGTTTTCTTTCCGTTTTCTTAATTTATCGTTCACTGTGTTTGACCCCTCTATTCTTGAGCCAAAAAGTAACGCGCTTTTCATCGACTTATTTAGGTGAATTTTGTATGTATCTCGCATCTCGCTATACTGGCTGCTCTGTTGGGTTTATTGGGCATGTTGCAGGAGGTACAGGTAAGTTACATGCTTTCTTAAGCAACAAAATAACTCGCTCTTCTTCGTATTATTTTGTTGAATTTCGTATGTATCTTGCCCAGGGTTCGAACCTTAGAAGTAAAATTTTGGAGCAGGATTGCAAAAAAATTCAAGTATATCGAGAGCTTGCGAAGTAAATTTAAACCGAAAGGAAAAACTCAACTTATTAAAAAAACATCTATAACAAACATTTATTTAAGCAATAAAAAACATCCATTGTTACTTTAAGATCTTATAGAACAAGAAATTTATAGTTGAAATTGACAACCGAATCAAGGGAGGGATTGAAAATTGAGATTGATTGAAATTTAAAAGCTGTATTTTTTTCATGTGGGTTATTTTCCAGTACGAAAAAAGTGAAGTAGAATTCAAGTCAAAGGGAGTGTCGAAGAATAGCTCTAGAATACAAATAAGAAAAAGACCAATTTAGCAAAATTTTTCAGTTTTTTTTGTAACGCTAACTTTTTGAATACTGTTTTTAATCGAAATATAAATCTCTATTATTTATTTTAAATTTTTTTATATAATTATTTTTTACAACATTTTATTTATTTTGTTGTTCTTTAGTTTTACTTAGAAATTTATTTATACAAACAAAACATTTGTTAATTTCCTTTATTTTTTTACTTTAAATTTTCCATATGTATCTGCCAAAAACGGTTTTTTCGCAGCCACTTTCATTATGCCTTAAGCTTGTTGTACATTAAAATATTAATGACTTGAAGAATAAGTAATTGGCTTGAATTGCTTCCCCAATATGGCATAAAAAGCAGATCGGCAAAATACGATACAATTTCTGGTAGACCTTTCTAATATACGCTACTAATTTTTGTCCACCACGCCACTGCTACTTAATTTGGTACAATTTGATGAAAATTCTTTTATTATTTATAAAAAAAAATAGTTTGAAAACGTATATTTGAAATAGTCTTCACTAAAACAACTCTTTTTTAAGGACTCCCCTGCTATACATATTTTTGTATTATTTCGACCCAAACCTACACGATCTAGCTTTTTGTCACACATTATTCGAATCACTGTACACATTTTTTAATTTGTTATTTTTTTTAGAACAATGCTCCTGCATTCCACACACTCCACACACATACTCCTCATGTCTTACCAAATGTATCTTTATTTTGTAACTCAAAACACCCCATCAACATAAGCAAAGCTATATCAGAGCAGAGTAACTCGAAATGTATCGGGTTATTTAAATTGTTGCTAGATAGAATAAAACTGTTTTCTTTCCGTTTTCTTAATTTATCGTTCACTGTGTTTGACCCCTCTATTCTTGAGCCAAAAAGTAACGCGCTTTTCATCGACTTATTTAGGTAATTTTTGTATGTATCTCGCATCTCGCTATACTGGCTGCTGTGTTGGGTTTATTGGGAATGTTGCAGGAGGTACAGGTAAGTTACATGCTTTCTTAAGCAACAAAATAACTCGCTCTTCTTTGACTTATTTTGTTGAATTTCTTATGTATCTTGCCCAGGGTTCGAACCTTAGAAGTAAAATTTCGGAGCAGGATTGTAAAAAAAGTCAAGTATATCGAGAGCTTGCGAAGTAAATTTAAACCGAAAGGAAAAACTCAACTTATTAAAAAACATCTATAACAAACATTTATTTAAGCAATAAAAAACATCCATTGCTACTTTAAGATCTTATAGAACAAGAAATTTATAGTTGAAATTGACAACCGAATCAAGGGAGGGATTGAAAATTGAGATTGATTGAAATTTGAAAGCTGTATTTTTTTCATGTGGGTTATTTTTCAGTACGAAAAAAGTGAAGTAGAATTCAAGTCAAAGGGAGTGTCGAAGAATAGCTCTAGAATACAAATAAGAAAAAGACCAATTTAGCAAAATTTTTCAGTTTTTTTTGTAACGCTAACTTTTTTGAATACTGTTTTTAATCGAAATATAAATCTTATTATTTATTTTAAATTGTTTATATAATTATTTTAAAACATTTTATTTGTTTTGTTGTTCTTTAATTTTACTTATATATTTATTTATACAACAAAACATTTGTGAATTTCCTTTATTTTTTTACTTTAAATTTTCCATATGTATCTGCCAAAAACGGTTTTTTCGAAGCCACTTTCATTATGCCTTAAGGTTGTTGTACATTAAAATATTAATGACTTGAAGAATAAGTAATTGGCTTGAATTGCTTCCCCAATTTGGCATAAAAAGCAGATCGGCAAAATACGATACAATTTCTAGTAGACCTTTCTAATATACGCTACTAATTTTTGTCCGCCACGCCACTGCTACTTAATTATGTAAAATTTGTTGAAAATTGTTTAAAATTCTTTTATTATTTAAAAAAAAAATGAGTTTGAAAACGTATATTTCAAATAGTCTTCACTAAAACAACTCTTTTTTAAGGACTCCCCTGCTATACATATTTTTGTATTATTTCGACCCAAACCTACACGATCTAGCCTTTTGTCACACATTATTCGAATCACTGTACACATTTTTTGATTTGTTATTTTTTTTAGAACAATGCTCCTGCAATCCACAAACATACACCTCATGTCTTACCAAATGTATCTTTATTTTGTCACTAAAAACACCCCATCAACATAAGCAAAGCTATATCAGAGCAGAGTAACTCGAAATGTATCGGGTTATTTAATTTGTTGCTAGATAGAATAAAACTGTTTTCTTTCCGTTTTCTTCATTTATCGTTCACTGTGTTTGACCCCTCTATTCTTAAGCCAAAAAATAACACGCTTTTCATCGACTTATTTAGGTGAATTTCGTATGTACCTCGCATCTCGCTATACTGACTGCTGTGTTGGGTTTATTGGGCATGTTGCAGGAGGTACAGGTAAGTTACATGGTTTCTTAAGCAACAAAATAATTCGCTCTTCTTCGACTTATTTTGTTGAATTTCGTATGTATCTTGCCCAGGGTTCGAACCTTAGAAATAAAATTTCGGAGCAGGATTGCAAAAAAAAAGTCAAGTATATCGAGAGCTTGCGAAGTAAATTTAAACCGAAAGGAAAAACTCAACTTATTAAAAAACATCTATAACAAACATTTATTTAAGCAATAAAAAACATCCATTGTTACTTTAAGATCTTATAGAACATACAAATTTATAGTTGAAATTGACAACTGAATCAAGGGAGGGATTGAAAATTGAGATTGAATGAAATTTGAAAGCTGTATTTTTTTCATGTGGGTTATTTTTCAGTACGAAAAAAGTGAAGTAGAATTCAAGTCAAAGGGAGTGTCGAAGAATAGCTCTAGAATACAAATAAGAAAAAGACCAATTTAGCAAAATTTTTCAGTTTTTTTTGTAACGCTAACTTTTTTGAATACTGTTTTTAATCGAAATATAAATCTCTATTATTTATTTTAAATTTGTTTATATATTTATTTTTAAAACATTTTATTTATTTTGTTGTTCTTTAATTTTACTTAGATATTTATTTATACAACAAAACATTTGTGAATTTCCTTTATTTTTTTACTTTAAATTTTCCATATGTATCTGCCAAAAACGGTTTTTTCGAAGCCACTTTCATTATGCCTTAAGCTTGTTGTACATTAAAATATTAATGACTTGAAGAATAAGTAATTGGCTTGAATTGCTTCCCCAATATGGCATAAAAAGCTGATCGGCAAAATACGATACAATTTCTGGTAGACCTTTCTAATATACGCTACTAATTTTTGTCCGCCACGCCATTGCTACTTAATTATGTAAAATTTGTTGAAAATTGTTTAAAATTCTTTTATTATTTAAAAAAAAAATGAGTTTGAAAACGTATATTTCAAATAGTCTTCACTAAAACAACTCTTTTTTAAGGACTTCCCTGCTATACATATTTTTGTATTATTTCGACCCAAACCTACACGATCAAGCTTTTTGTCACACATTATTCGAATCACTGTACACATTTTTTAATTTGTTATTTTTTTTAGAACAATGCTCCTGCATTCCACACACTCCACACACATACTCCTCATGTCTTACCAAATGTATCTTTATTTTGTAACTCAAAACACCCCATCAACATAAGCAAAGCTATATCAAAGCAGAGTAACTCGAAATGTATCGGGTTATTTAATTTGTTGCTAGATAGAATAAAACTGTTTTCTTTCCGTTTTCTTAATTTATCGTTCACTGTGTTTGACCCCTCTATTCTTGAGCCAAAAAGTAACGCGCTTTTCATCGACTTATTTAGGTGAATTTTGTATGTATCTCGCATCTCGCTATACTGGCTGCTCTGTTGGGTTTATTGGGCATGTTGCAGGAGGTACAGGTAAGTTACATGCTTTCTTAAGCAACAAAATAACTCGCTCTTCTTCGTATTATTTTGTTGAATTTCGTATGTATCTTGCCCAGGGTTCGAACCTTAGAAGTAAAATTTTGGAGCAGGATTGCAAAAAAATTCAAGTATATCGAGAGCTTGCGAAGTAAATTTAAACCGAAAGGAAAAACTCAACTTATTAAAAAAACATCTATAACAAACATTTATTTAAGCAATAAAAAACATCCATTGTTACTTTAAGATCTTATAGAACAAGAAATTTATAGTTGAAATTGACAACCGAATCAAGGGAGGGATTGAAAATTGAGATTGATTGAAATTTAAAAGCTGTATTTTTTTCATGTGGGTTATTTTCCAGTACGAAAAAAGTGAAGTAGAATTCAAGTCAAAGGGAGTGTCGAAGAATAGCTCTAGAATACAAATAAGAAAAAGACCAATTTAGCAAAATTTTTCAGTTTTTTTTGTAACGCTAACTTTTTGAATACTGTTTTTAATCGAAATATAAATCTCTATTATTTATTTTAAATTTTTTTATATAATTATTTTTTACAACATTTTATTTATTTTGTTGTTCTTTAATTTTACTTAGAAATTTATTTATACAAACAAAACATTTGTTAA
Organism: Platycheirus rosarum; assembly: GCA_963971375.1. Taxonomy (NCBI): domain Eukaryota; kingdom Metazoa; phylum Arthropoda; class Insecta; order Diptera; family Syrphidae; genus Platycheirus; species Platycheirus rosarum. The sequence continues at coordinate 87,393,385 of OZ020510.1, read as the reverse complement.
TTTCCTTTATTTTTTTACTTTAAATTTTCCATATGTATCTGCCAAAAACGGTTTTTTCGAAGCCACTTTCATTATGCCTTAAGCTTGTTGTACATTAAAATATTAATGACTTGAAGAATAAGTAATTGGCTTGAATTGCTTCCCCAATATGGCATAAAAAGCAGATCGGCAAAATACGATACAATTTCTGGTAGACCTTTCTAATATACGCTACTAATTTTTGTCCACCACGCCACTGCTACTTAATTTGGTACAATTTGATGAAAATTCTTTTATTATTTATAAAAAAAAATAGTTTGAAAACGTATATATACAACTCTTTTTTAAGGACTCCCCTGCTATACATATTTTTGTATTATTTCGACCCAAACCTACATGATCTAGCTTTTTGTCACACATTATTCGAATCACTGTACACATTTTTTAATTTGTTATTTTTTTTAGAACAATGCTCCTGCATTCCACACACTCCACACACATACTCCTCATGTCTTACCAAATGTATCTTTATTTTCTAACTCAAAACACCCCATCAACATAAGCAAAGCTATATCAGAGCAGAGTAACTCGAAATGTATCGGGTTATTTAAATTGTTGCTAGATAGAATAAAACTGTTTTCTTTCCGTTTTCTTAATTTATCGTTCACTGTGTTTGACCCCTCTATTCTTGAGCCAAAAAGTAACGCGCTTTTCATCGACTTATTTAGGTAATTTTTGTATGTATCTCGCATCTCGCTATACTGGCTGCTGTGTTGGGTTTATTGGGAATGTTGCAGGAGGTACAGGTAAGTTACATGCTTTCTTAAGCAACAAAATAACTCGCTCTTCTTTGACTTATTTTGTTGAATTTCTTATGTATCTTGCCCAGGGTTCGAACCTTAGAAGTAAAATTTCGGAGCAGGATTGTAAAAAAAGTCAAGTATATCGAGAGCTTGCGAAGTAAATTTAAACCGAAAGGAAAAACTCAACTTATTAAAAAACATCTATAACAAACATTTATTTAAGCAATAAAAAACATCCATTGCTACTTTAAAATCTTATAGAACAAGAAATTTATAGTTGAAATTGACAACCGAATCAAGGGAGGGATTGAAAATTGAGATTGATTGAAATTTGAAAGCTGTATTTTTTTCATGTGGGTTATTTTTCAGTACGAAAAAAGTGAAGTAGAATTCAAGTCAAAGGGAGTGTCGAAGAATAGCTCTAGAATACAAATAAGAAAAAGACCAATTTAGCAAAATTTTTCAGTTTTTTTTGTAACGCTAACTTTTTTGAATACTGTTTTTAATCGAAATATAAATCTTATTATTTATTTTAAATTGTTTATATAATTATTTTAAAACATTTTATTTGTTTTGTTGTTCTTTAATTTTACTTATATATTTATTTATACAACAAAACATTTGTGAATTTCCTTTATTTTTTTACTTTAAATTTTCCATATGTATCTGCCAAAAACGGTTTTTTCGAAGCCACTTTCATTATGCCTTAAGGTTGTTGTACATTAAAATATTAATGATGTTTGAATTGAATTGTTTGATTGTTTGAGTTTGAAAACGTATATTTCAAATAGTCTTCACTAAAACAACTCTTTTTTAAGGACTCCCCTGCTATACATATTTTTGTATTATTTCGACCCAAACCTACACGATCTAGCCTTTTGTCACACATTATTCGAATTACTGTCCACATTTTTTAATTTGTTATTTTTTTTTAGAACAAAGCTCCTGCATTCCACACACTCCACACACATACTCCTCATGTCTTACCAAATGTATCTTTATTTTGTAACTCAAAACACCCTATCAACATAAGCAAAGCTATATCAAAGCAGAGTAACTCGAAATGTATCGGGTTATTTAATTTGTTGCTAGATAGAATAAAACTGTTTTCTTTCCGTTTTCTTAATTTATCGTTCACTGTGTTTGACCCCTCTATTCTTGAGCCAAAAAATAACGCGCTTTTTATCGACTTATTTAGGTGAATTTTTTATGTATCTCGCATCTCGCTATACTGGCTGCTGTGTTGGGTTTATTGGGCATGTTGATTGAAATTTGAAAGATGTATTTTTTTCATGTGGGTTATTTTTCAGTACGAAAAAAGTGAAGTAGAATTCAAGTCAAAGGGAGAGTCGAAGAATAGCTCTAGAATACAAATAAGAAAAAGACCAATTTAGCAAAATTTTTCAGTTTTTTTTGTAACGCTAACTTTTTTGAATACTGTTTTTAATCGAAATATAAATCTCTATTATTTATTTTAAATTGTTTATATAATTATTTTAAAACATTTTATTTGTTTTGTTGTTCTTTAATTTTACTTAGATATTTATTTATACAACAAAACATTTGTGAATTTCCTTTATTTTTTTACTTTAAATTTTCCATATGTATCTGCCAAAAACGGTTTTTTCGAAGCCACTTTCATTATGCCTTAAGCTTGTTGTACATTAAAATATTAATGATTTGAAGAATAAGTAATTGGCTTGAATTGCTTCCCCAATATGGCATAAAAAGCAGATTGGCAAAATACGATACAATTTCTAGTAGACCTTTCTAATATACGCTACTAATTTTTGTCCGCCACGCCACTGCTACTTAATTATGTAAAATTTGATGAAAATTGATTAAAATTCTTTTATTATTTATAAAAAAAATGAGTTTGAAAACGTATATTTCAAATAGTCTTCACTAAAACAACTCTTTTTTAAGGACTCCCCTGCTATACATATTTTTGTATTATTTCGACCCAAACCTACACGATCTAGCCTTTTGTCACACATTATTCGAATCACTGTACACATTTTTTAATTTGTTATTTTTTTTAGAACAATGCTCCTGCAATCCACAAACATACACCTCATGTCTTACCAAATGCTTCTTTATTTTGTCACTAAAAACACCCCATCAACATAAGCAAAGCTATATCAGAGCAGAGTAACTCGAAATGTATCGGGTTATTTAATTTGTTGCTAGATAGAATAAAACTGTTTTCTTTCCGTTTTCTTCATTTATCGTTCACTGTGTTTGACCCCTCTATTCTTAAGCCAAAAAATAACACGCTTTTCATCGACTTATTTAGGTGAATTTCGTATGTATCTCGCATCTCGCTATACTGACTGCTGTGTTGGGTTTATTGGGCATGTTGCAGGAGGTACAGGTAAGTTACATGGTTTCTTAAGCAACAAAATAATTCGCTCTTCTTCGACTTATTTTGTTGAATTTCGTATGTATCTTGCCCAGGGTTCGAACCTTAGAAATAAAATTTCGGAGCAGGATTGCAAAAAAAAAGTCAAGTATATCGAGAGCTTGCGAAGTAAATTTAAACCGAAAGGAAAAACTCAACTTATTAAAAAACATCTATAACAAACATTTATTTAAGCAATAAAAAACATCCATTGTTACTTTAAGATCTTATAGAACATACAAATTTATAGTTGAAATTGACAACTGAATCAAGGGAGGGATTGAAAATTGAGATTGATTGAAATTTGAAAGCTGTATTTTTTTCATGTGGGTTATTTTTCAGTACGAAAAAAGTGAAGTAGAATTCAAGTCAAAGGGAGTGTCGAAGAATAGCTCTAGAATACAAATAAGAAAAAGACCAATTTAGCAAAATTTTTCAGTTTTTTTTTGTAACGCTAACTTTTTTGAATACTGTTTTTAATCGAAATATAAATCTCTATTATTTATTTTAAATTTGTTTATATATTTATTTTTAAAACATTTTATTTATTTTGTTGTTCTTTAATTTTACTTAGATATTTATTTATACAACAAAACATTTGTGAATTTCCTTTATTTTTTTACTTTAAATTTTCCATATGTATCTGCCAAAAACGGTTTTTTCGAAGCCACTTTCATTATGCCTTAAGCTTGTTGTACATTAAAATATTAATGACTTGAAGAATAAGTAATTGGCTTGAATTGCTTCCCCAATATGGCATAAAAAGCTGATCGGCAAAATACGATACAATTTCTGGTAGACCTTTCTAATATACGCTACTAATTTTTGTCCGCCACGCCACTGCTACTTAATTATGTAAAATTTGTTGAAAATTGTTTAAAATTCTTTTATTATTTAAAAAAAAAATGAGTTTGAAAACGTATATTTCAAATAGTCTTCACTAAAACAACTCTTTTTTAAGGACTTCCCTGCTATACATATTTTTGTATTATTTCGAACCAAACCTACACGATCTAGCTTTTTGTCACACATTATTCGAATCACTGTACACATTTTTTTATTTGTTATTTTTTTTAGAACAATGCTCCTGCATTCCACACACTCCACACACATACTCCTCATGTCTTACCAAATGTATCTTTATTTTGTAACTCAAAACACCCCATCAACATAAGCAAAGCTATATCAAAGCAGAGTAACTCGAAATGTATCGGGTTATTTAATTTGTTGCTAGATAGAATAAAACTGTTTTCTTTCCGTTTTCTTAATTTATCGTTCACTGTGTTTGACCCCTCTATTCTTGAGCCAAAAAGTAACGCGCTTTTCATCGACTTATTTAGGTGAATTTTGTATGTATCTCGCATCTCGCAATACTGGCTGCTCTGTTGGGTTTATTGGGCATGTTGCAGGAGGTACAGGTAAGTTACATGCTTTCTTAAGCAACAAAATAACTCGCTCTTCTTCGTATTATTTTGTTGAATTTCGTATGTATCTTGCCCAGGGTTCGAACCTTAGAAGTAAAATTTTGGAGCAGGATTGCAAAAAAATTCAAGTATATCGAGAGCTTGCGAAGTAAATTTAAACCGAAAGGAAAAACTCAACTTATTAAAAAAACATCTATAACAAACATTTATTTAAGCAATAAAAAACATCCATTGTTACTTTAAGATCTTATAGAACAAGAAATTTATAGTTGAAATTGACAACCGAATCAAGGGAGGGATTGAAAATTGAGATTGATTGAAATTTAAAAGCTGTATTTTTTTCATGTGGGTTATTTTCCAGTACGAAAAAAGTGAAGTAGAATTCAAGTCAAAGGGAGTGTCGAAGAATAGCTCTAGAATACAAATAAGAAAAAGACCAATTTAGCAAAATTTTTCAGTTTTTTTTGTAACGCTAACTTTTTGAATACTGTTTTTAATCGAAATATAAATCTCTATTATTTATTTTAAATTTTTTTATATAATTATTTTTTACAACATTTTATTTATTTTGTTGTTCTTTAATTTTACTTAGAAATTTATTTATACAAACAAAACATTTGTTAATTTCCTTTATTTTTTTACTTTAAATTTTCCATATGTATCTGCCAAAAACGGTTTTTTCGAAGCCACTTTCATTATGCCTTAAGCTTGTTGTACATTAAAATATTAATGACTTGAAGAATAAGTAATTGGCTTGAATTGCTTCCCCAATATGGCATAAAAAGCAGATCGGCAAAATACGATACAATTTCTGGTAGACCTTTCTAATATACGCTACTAATTTTTGTCCACCACGCCACTGCTACTTAATTTGGTACAATTTGATGAAAATTCTTTTATTATTTATAAAAAAAAATAGTTTGAAAACGTATATTTGAAATAGTCTTCACTAAAACAACTCTTTTTTAAGGACTCCCCTGCTATACATATTTTTGTATTATTTCGACCCAAACCTACACGATCTAGCTTTTTGTCACACATTATTCGAATCACTGTACACATTTTTTAATTTGTTATTTTTTTTAGAACAATGCTCCTGCATTCCACACACTCCACACACATACTCCTCATGTCTTACCAAATGTATCTTTATTTTGTAACTCAAAACACCCCATCAACATAAGCAAAGCTATATCAGAGCAGAGTAACTCGAAATGTATCGGGTTATTTAAATTGTTGCTAGATAGAATAAAACTGTTTTCTTTCCGTTTTCTTCATTTACCGTTCACTGTGTTTGACCCCTCTATTCTTAAGCCAAAAAATAACGCGCTTTTCATCGACTTATTTAGGTGAATTTTGTATGTATCTCGCATCTCGCTATACTGGCTGTTGTGTTGGGTTTATTGGGCATGTTGCAGGAGGTACAGGTAAGTAACGTCCTTTCTCAAGCAACAAAATAACTCGCTCTTCTTCGACTTATTTTTTTTGAATTTCGTATGTATCTTGCCCAGGGTTCGAACTTTAGAAGTAAAATTTCGGAGCAGCATTGTAAAAAAAGTCAAGTATATTGAGAGCTTGCGAAGTAGATTTAAACCGAAAGGAAAAACTCAACTTATTAAAAAACAACAAAATCAGCGCTTATTTGGATGTGGATTCGTCTTTGGTGACAGGGTCGGGCAAGAGGTTTTGAGCTACAAATGTGTCAACGAGCGCTTTATGACAATACGCATTAAGGCTAAATTTGTTAATGTAAATAAGCCTTATTTGCGCGCCTGCCCCACAGAAGAAAAAGATGATTTTTTTTTACCTCCTCGATAAAACATATGAGCAGTGCCCTAGCTATGACATTAAAATTGTCCTAGGCGACTTTAACGCTAAGCAATGGAGGGAAGATGTCTTTGGTGGTACAATCGGAAAACACAGCTTGCACGAAACCACCTCCGATAACGGATTCAGGCTAATTGACTTTGCTGTGGGGAGAAATATTGTAATAGCTAGTACCAAGTTCCCACACCTCTAAATTCACAAAGGGACATGGAGATCCCTTGATCAATCCACTGCAAACCAGATTGACCACATTGCGTTCGATGCAAGGCACTCCTCCAATATCATGGATGTCCGAACTTTCGGAAGGGCAAACATTGACTCGGACCACTACCTCGTAGCCAAAGTACGACTGAGAATATCCCAACCAACGCCAGAAGAGATAATACTGTGAGGAAGTTTAACGTCGGACGGCTGCAAGCGCAAGAAATCTCCAGGTCCTTTTCCGATCGAGTCTCAAAAAACCTCAAAAGGAGTCCTTTACCGCCAGCATCATTGAGAACCAGTGGCAACATTGCCAAAATGCCATCAGGGAAGCCGCCTCTGAAGTGCTGGGTTTTACACGGTCACCACAACGCAACCCCTGGTTTTATTATGAGTGTCGGCAACCACACGCAACTAAATAAGAAACATACAAGGCGGCGCTGCAAAGAAGGACCTGAACTTCCCGTGCGCTCTACGAGCAGAAGAGGAAAGAGGAACACCGACTTCGCAGAAAAAAAGGGATCATGAGAAGCGTGCGATCGAGGAAATGGAAAGCTGTTATTGCAGGAATGAAGTTCGAAAGTTTTACCAAAAGGTAAAAAAAAACTGTAAAAGCTACAGAGCTCGAACTGAAGCTTGTAAAGACGATCAAACCAACATCTTTGTGGAATCGCAGTCGATGCTGAGAATTTGGCAAACCATTTCTGCAGACTGCATAACGGCGATGACAAAACGAATTCCGCTGTCTGGCAGAATAGTCCATTTTATCTGGGCGAAGTAGACCAACAATTCTGCCCACCAAATCTGGATTAAATAAAGCTAGCTATATCTAAGCGTAAGAGCAGCAAAGCCGCCGGAGCCGATGGCCTAGCTGCTGAGCTCTTCAAAGCTGCAGGCCATGACTTTGCTATAAGTATGAACTAATTCATAAGAAAGATATAATTAGATGAAAGCATGCCCGATTAATGGAATCTCAGTATAATTTGCCCGATCCTTAAAAAAGGAGACCCTCTGAACTGTATACACTACGTGGGTATCGGTCTCCAGAACTCTCACGCCAACACCAGATCCACAATCTTTCAAAATTCCATCCAATTACTCGCATACGCCGACGATATTGACATAATCGGAAGAGCACAGCGTGATGTCAGTAGCGCTTTTGTGAGTATTTAGACAGAAGTTCAATGAGAGAAAAACCAAGTTTTTATATGCTGTCATCAAGAAGATTTCAACTGCTTGTTTGTGACCTCTGTTGTTTCTAATTATCTAATTATAAATTCAGTGGGCTCTAGGTCAAAGTAAAAGATGTTATTGTTTAATCATCCGCTGCGACGTTTCGAGCGTGTTCACGCTCTTCCTCAGGCAAAAAACAGCAAAGTATAACATTAAACACTAATTTCAGATATTAATCAATCAATGACATCAATTTAGCCAAATAGTAAAAATTTAACGTCACTGATGACTGGGTCATATACATCAATGCTCTGGCTTGAAAAATCTTCGATTCCACCCCAGAGGGACGGCGCACCTTAACCGACTGCCCGACTGCACGTGCGAAACTGAAGGCAGCTAGCAAAGGACCGAGCTGGTTGGAGAGCTTGTTGGCTGAGGGCCAGGTCCACCCCGGACTGTAGCGCCACCTAAAGTAAGGTAAGATAATAGTTTTCACATACTATATAACATATATTAACCGTTTAGAAGTTACATCACTTTAAAGCGTTCAAAAAGTTATTCTTACTGGGCTAATATTTAATAAAAAAGGAAAACGAAACAAAATAAAACAAATTACTTGCTTTTAATTTTCAAATAATTTAATTGTTTCAAATCCAAACAACATTTATGAAATAATTGTCACGACGCGCGTTTCGGACTTTGCGTCCTTTATCGGGGTTCTTAAATACAGTATTTAAAATAAATATTGACGCGCATCGCGAAAAAAAATGTATAAATGTTTTTGGATTTGAAACATAATTTGAAAATAAAAAATAAATAATTTGGTTTATTTTTATTTTGTTTTCATTTTCCTTTTCATAAAGAAATTTGTTTGCAAAATTGTCCAAATATTGTAACTGCTGGATTCATTTTCTTGAAAGCCAGATATTTAAAACAATCTGGATGTTTTACTTTAAAAAAAATCATTTTCTTTATTTCATAAAACTATACCACATACATATACTAACAATGTAATATTATACTTTCTGTTAAGCCAAATATTTTATTTTATTTTTTTTCAAATTCAATGCTTTTATTATTTTTTACTCAAAAATCTAAAACCGAATGCTTAAATATCTTGTAACTACTCTTACTCTTACTTAACCACTTTTTTCTAAGACAACCTTTTTTTCAGTTCTTACGTAATTAGAGGTTATTTATTAAAGAAGAAAATGATAAATCTTCATTATTTTTTGAAACATTCAGGGTTTTATAGAACATACAATTGTGACAAAGTACTGGATTAACCTTCTGCTATGGCTTAGCTCGTAGTCGAGATCGGGAAGCCCAAAAAACTTACACTGAAAAGTATCCCAACCAACGTCTTCGAGATCACAGGGTACGCTGGTAAAAGTCTGGATATTAAAAATGGAAGTAGTTTTGCTTATTTTTAATTTTCTTAAAGAGTATAGGATATTTAAACATTCGGTTTTAGTTTTTGTCTAAGAATAAATAAAAGCATGAGTTTTGAAAACAAAAACACTACTTAGCAATGGCGTGGCGTCCATATAACTTGATTCCTACCGAGTTACATTTCAAAAATGTACTTTCCAACCAATGTTTGCCAAAAATAAGAGCAACATGAATTCTAATAATAAATAAAAATATATGTGTATTCATTTCAGTCTGCATCTGATGCCTGTCGTTCTACTCCACACACATACACCTCATGCTATACCAAATGTATCTTTATTTTGTAACTCAAAACACCCCATCAACATAAGCAAAGCTATATTAGAGCAGAGTAACTCGAAATGTATCGGGTTATTTAATTTGTTGCTAGATAGAATAAAACTGTTTTTTTTCCATTTTCTTAATTTATCGTTCACTGTGTTTGACCCCTCTACAGTTTTTCATCGACTTATTTAGGTGAATTTTGTATGTATCTCGCATCTCGCTATACTGGCTGCTGTGTTGGGTTTATTGGGCATGTTGCAGGAGGTACAGGTAAGTTACATGCTTTCTAAAGCAGCAAAATAACTCGTTCTTCGACTTATTTTGTTGAATTTCGTATGTATCTTGCCCAGTGTTCGAACCTTAGAAGTAAAATTTCGGAGCAGGATTGTAAAAAAAGTCAAGTATATCGAGAGCTTGCGAAGTAAATTTAAACCGAAAGGAAAAACTCAACTTATTAAAAAAACATCTATAACAAACATTTATTTAAGCAATAAAAAACATCCATTGTTACTTTAAGATCTTATAGAACAAGAAATTTATAGTTGAAATTGACAACCGAATCAAGGGAGGGATTGAAAATTGAGATTGATTGAAATTTGAAACCTGTATTTTTTTCATGTGGGTTATTTTTCAGTACGAAAAAAGTGAAGTAGAATTCAAGTCAAAGGGAGTGTCGAAGAATAGCTCTAGAATACAAATAAGAAAAAGACCAATTTAGCAAAATTTTTCAGTTTTTTTTGTAACGCTAACTTTTTTGAATACTGTTTTTAATCGAAATATAAATCTCTATTATTTATTTTAAATTGTTTATATAATTATTTTAAAACATTTTATTTGTTTTGTTGTTCTTTAATTTTACTTATATATTTATTTATACAACAAAACATTTGTGAATTTCCTTTATTTTTTTACTTTAAATTTTCCATATGTATCTGCCAAAAACGGTTTTTTCGAAGCCACTTTCATTATGCCTTAAGGTTGTTGTACATTAAAATATTAATGACTTGAAGAATAAGTAATTGGCTTGAATTGCTTCCCCAATATGGCATAAAAAGCAGATCGGCAAAATACGATACAATTTCTGGTAGACCTTTCTAATATACGCTACTAATTTTTGTCCACCACGCCACTGCTACTTAATTTGGTACAATTTGATGAAAATTCTTTTATTATTTATAAAAAAAAATAGTTTGAAAACGTATATTTGAAATAGTCTTCACTAAAACAACTCTTTTTTAAGGACTCCCCTGCTATACATATTTTTGTATTATTTCGACCCAAACCTACACGATCTAGCTTTTTGTCACACATTATTCGAATCACTGTACACATTTTTTAATTTGTTATTTTTTTTTAGAACAATGCTCCTGCAGCCCAAACGAAGACTCCTCCTAGTAAAAAAAAAAACTTGTATTTATCCTATCTACAAGAATCTGTTATTACTTCACAGCCCCAAAATCATCAGCACATAGTCGTATTTTCACCAATCATATTCCTGCAAAAAGAAATAAAGAAATGGTAACGTATGTACCTGTGGTTCATGATATTATTTCTTGAGCATCACCATTATAGGGCGGGTTCATATAACTTCGAACTCCTGGAGTTAATTTCTAATTTGTTAAACTGAGAAGTGATAATTTTGATCACATCTTCACGCTAAATTCGATTCTCATTGTGTCAAAAGAAATAAAGCGAATGTCAAAGAATCTTCACATTGATAAATTGTTATTCACAACAAAATCATCCCGTGAAAAGCACCGCAGCTTTGAGGCACATTTTGGATCAAGCAACCATGTATGAATGTTTGAATGTTTAATTAACCCTTTTTGTTGATGGACGTCGCTATAAGTGCAACAAGGAGGGTGTAATATCTACATTCAATGAAGCTGATAGAGAATTTATTGTTAAACTTTTGCGCACTTCCGCGAATAAAATGATCTGAAAATAGATGCACTTCCTACAAGACAAATCTTGAATTACTCGTACCCTTGAAAATAGTAGATACTAATAGCATTGAAGAACGTTGTATTGGCATCGAAAACTGTATATATGAAGCAAACGGCGTACCTGCTACTCAAAAAATCAGATTTGAACCCAAGAAGCCTTGGTTCGACCTTGCATGTTATTTGGCCAGGAAAACTGCGTTTAAACACCTCAAAGCTTTTAGAAAACACAACCTTGATACTTGCAGAAATAATTACAATGCTGCTAATAAGAAATACCGGAATTTATGTAAAACTAAAAAGGAATCTTATTTTTTCAAAATTTAGCAGATAGCTTAAAAATGTTAGCACAGCCAGAGAGTGGTGAAAGATTGCCAGAGAGATACGTGGAGTCACATTTAATACGCCAACACACATATCAGCCACTGAATTCAAGATTTACTTTCAAAACTTACTGTCCTCATCGCCAAACTATAGCTCTATCAGTTCTTGTGCATCTCTTATCCTAACGCCTCAGTTAGACCGAATCATTGAGCTCAGAGAAGTTTATTGTTCATGTATATGTATCATCTTCAAAGGATCAAAAAACCCCGGGTATGGATGGAATACCATTTGAATTCTATAAGAATGCAAGTCCGTCTCTTGTCATAGAAATTCATAAGCTTTTCGTCGAAATATTTGAAACTGCAATTGTTCCAAACTCGTTTAAAACATCGATCATATATCCACTGTTTAAGAGAGGAGATTCAAATGTGGTGTCTAATTATAGAGGACTGTCTTTCCTTGACACGATCTATAAACTATTTACCACCGTTCTTCTTAGTAGACTTACGACATGGTTAGAAGAAAATAACAAAATTAACGAATTTCAAGCGGCATACAGATCTAACTATTCCACCGTTGATCAAGTTTATAATCTGTCTTGTCTTATACAACTTCAACTCAATCAAAAAAAGAAACTCTATGCGTTTTTTATCGATTTTAAAGCTGCTTTTGATAATATTAACAGAAACGCGTTATTTCATAAACTTTCTGCATTGGGAATCTCTACGAAAATGGTTACTATTATCAAAGCACTTTACATGGATACTTCGGCCGCTGTCTGGGATGGGAAAGACTTGTCTGATTTCTTCGTCACCAAAAAAGGTGTCAAACAAGGATGTGTCTTGAGTGCACTGCTATTCGTTCTTTATTTAAATGATCTGAACGACAATCTACCACATGAATTAACTATAGATGGAACTGCAATCAATGCCCTCCTGTATGCCGATGACATTGTATTGCTATCTGATAGCTCTTCGATGTTACAAGAGATCATTGACAGCTTTATAGTATATTGTAACAAGTGGAATCTTTTAGTCAATCTTGGCAAATCCGAAATAGTAATTTTTCGAAACGGAGGACGCAGAGCTGCTTACGAGAAATGGTTTTACAATGACACAGAAGTAACAGTATCGAACCATTATGAATATCTGGGTATTGTGTTCAACTACAACATGTCTTGGAACGAACATTTAAATAACAGGCTTGCATCTTCAAAAAACTTCATAAACGCTACTTGGTCCAAGCTGCTTAGTAATAAATCAGTTCAACACTCAGCAAAATTTAAAATTCACGATGCTGCTACGCCATCTATCATGTTGTACTGTGCTCAAGTATGGGTTTATAGTGAACATATACAAGTTGAAAAGTTACAACGATTTTTTATTAAAAGATGTTTTCTCCTACCAGATACAACGGCCAACTATGCCTTGCATATCGAGACTGGTCTTCCTAAAGCGTTTCTAACAACCCTAGAGTTGCATTTTTCTTATATACGGAAAACACTGCATCTTTCCAATAGTAGGCTACCGAGAATACTGTCTGAAGCAATTATTAGAAAGAAAATCTTCTGGGGTAAGGATTGGCTTGATCTTTTCCACGAAACATCAATTGATTTTGCGTTCATCATAAATTTACACGAGTGGAAAGGATTGCATAACATACTACTGTCAAAGCTTAAGGAAAAACATTGGAACGGATTTGTCAGTAATGCCAAGCAATCCCAATTTCACGATGAATGCCTTATATTAAAAACGCGATGTGGACTTCTCAATCTGAATGCTAGAGCCTTTCAAAGAAACACAAACGGTTTATGTACACTCTGCAACTTCGATGCCTCTGAGAATACTTTTCACTTCGTTGGAGTTTGCCCGATCTTTAAAAGATATAGACGAATATTCCTCGGTAATAACGAACTCTCCCGCACACAATTTTTCAATGTATTAAATGGCAGCTGCTACTCAAATCTATAACTTTTTGAAAGCTTCTCTTAAATATCGAAATCTCATTTTAAGCGAATATTCTTAATTTATGAACTCACTAAGCTAAATTTTGTATAGTAATTTTTTTTAACCTGACAGGCAACTTTATGTTATTGTCAAAAATAATTTTATACCAGCATAAACAATGTTTTTGTTATACCTTTAAATGGAAATAAAATTATATCTATCTATCTATCTAATAAATATTGAGTAAAAACGCTTCCAATGTATTATTTACAAGAAATAAATCTGGAAAAGCTACAACATTTGAGTACTTTTTAGAATAAGCTGTGATATCAATCTATCACAATGTCTGTGAAAAACAAAAGATAATTTTCTTATCACTTCATAGTGTCGCAGATCGGAAATTGACCCCCTGGTACCTGTGACTACTTTTCCTACACAATATTGTTTTGTAAACAACATTTGTCCAACGGGCTTTGCTTATGAATACAAAAAAAGCACATGCAAATAACCAGTTTTGCTATAAACTAGTATTTATTGTTAGAAAACTCTTGGCTGAAACTTTGAGCCTGATCTTTACACTCAGAGCTTTGATGAAGCACAATGTTTGTTTTTCAAGGTTATAGATATTTAATTATGAACAATTGCAATAATTTGTTATTTACTATATTTGTAATTTAAACTTGTTTAAATATTAACTATTTTGTTTTTTTTTAGGAATAAACGGAATAGGTGCCGTGACTGCCCTTGAAATACTCGGAATCTTTTCTATAATAAATCTCGAAGAAACAGTTCCTAGTGACCAAACATCAACCGTTTTAAAAAGTTTAAAAAATTTTCAAAAATGTTGGGAAAGCACTAAGGCAAATTCAGTCATTAAAAGTTCCATACCACAACGAATAATAAAAAAACTAAAAAGTATTGATATATATGAAGGATTTCCGAATGCCGCGGTAAGAAATTACTTTAAAATCGAAAAACCAATAAAAAACAACCAATAAAATTGAATATTGTAGGTCGTTGAAGCATATTTAAAACCTGAGGTGGATAGCCACCAGAAGACATTTAGTTGGGGAAAACTAGAAATAGAATCTATTAGAGAATTTGCCAGAGCAAACTTTGGATGGACTAAACTAAAAACTGACGAAACCCTTGAACCAGTTTTGAAAAAGCTAAACGATAAAAAAACTCAATTAGCAATAACAAATTACTTTACAACTAAAACCCCTTCTTATTCAAAACAAGTAGTGGTTAGTAAACGTGTTCAAAGTGCAATCAAAAATATGTCAACAGATAATAAAAATGTTGTTCAAGCAAAAACACCACCAAAGAAGAAAACTAAAACAAAGGCGCTTCCTATCGAGACCGATACAAAAAATATTCCAGGCATTCAATTTTGTGATAATTTTCAAAAACCAAAGACAACATCATATAGAAAACAAGATGAGGTAGAAACGAAGAAAAAGAAGAAAAAATACTAAGTAGGTTTAAAACTGATGTTGAGTGAAATAAATATATACTGACTTATTCTTTTGTAAATATATCGTGATGTACTTGAAAAAAAATAAGATTTTAATTTCTTTACCCAATGTATCTAGACTCGCATTTCAGATATGATTCAAAATTAATGTATTTATATGCATATTATTGTGCAGGTTGATTGTTAAAAGGTGGTTAACAACATGAAGTTCAGTGAAACGATAAACTCATTAAAAAAATATTATAAAAAAATCTTATATTGGAAAGCTCTTTATCCTCGAACCCAAGTAATGTAGTAAAACAATAAAGTTTTATGTGTAATGATATCGATTCATTATTTTGTGTTGGATTTTGTTGCCGATTATTATCGGGTAATGACGTTACATCTAAAGAAAAAAAAGGAAAACCAAAATTTATAAAGTTAATGAATATAAAATATATCGAGAGATTACAATAACTGAGGCGACAAAGTTCAATGGCGGATTTGTAAAGAAGTCATTTACAAGCATTTTTTTTTACTATGGGAAGAGGAACTATACCCCCACCCCCGTTTGGGGGTGAAGGGTGAAGGGAAATGTTTCTTAAGAAAAACTACTAAAATGATAAAAATACAATAAACAATTAAAAATAAAGGTTATATTTACAATTAAGTAATGCACGTTTTTTTTTAAAGCTAAAAGTCTATTTTATCACCTTGTTTTTATTGTTTTATATCTATAAATAGCTTTTGAAAAAACTGATTTCAACTCGACATTTTGAAAAATATGAACGTTGGAGAATTTTTAAGTGATTCTCATCGGCTTTGTTTATCGTTCTAGTGATTGAATGAAAGCAATTTTCATTTTATTTTTCGACGGTGGTTGCCGTCATCTTCAGGGGTATCTTTAATTACAAAATTAAATAGAAATTTTATCTTTGCACTATCTATCTATGCGAACAAAATGTGACTTACATAAAGTTGAATATTAACAATTATATAAAAAAGAACAGGCTGTCTGTTTTCAAAGATTCAATCGTTCATGATTCGGTCATTGTAAAGATTCGGTCTTTTCAATCAATCATTTTACCAATCATTCCCATCCCATATCTACTCTCTTTCACTCGTTTCAATTTCTACGCATACCAGTCACCGAAATGTCTTGTTGTTACTTGTGAATGTGATTGTGAATAAAACATTTTGCATGGTTTCCATATGTATCTCTGCATTTGGATCTATTCGACACTGACATCCGCCTTCCGTCTTTATATCATTAGGTTGGGTGTTTGTGTCTGTGTATGTCTCTCTCACTAGTCTCACTCTCTGTCTTTGTATATACACTCTGTGTAAAAAAATATCTAAACTCCAGTTCAGTTTCACTTTAGTTTCGTTCATGTATTTCAATCATTCTCTATCTGTAGTCTGGTTCGTTGTGTATTGTATTGTGTATTGCATTCAATGATTTATTGAATTTCGTTTTCCGCATCGTATCATTGTATATACATTCTCTATAGTACTCTTATGGTGTCATTTTTCGTCTGGCCATCTTCCTGGTTGATTCGTAACTAACTCTAAATAGTGGAGACGCGAACATTTTATTTATTTTATTTTACCAGTATTTAATACACTTTTGTTTTTTGTTCTTATTCTATATCCAAAAACCAATTGGCGATTTCAGCGCGCCTCATTGCGACTTGATTTGCAATTAAAATTATGCTTCATGATGGTACTATATACAGTACTATAACCGTCGACACCATAGAACGTAGACTAATCTTCGATTGAGGTTAAAAAATAAAATATGTTCCTTTTTCTTTTATGTCTCAAACAAAACAGTCCGTTTATTGTTTATTTCAATATATATAATTTGTTAATTTTCCAATGGGGACTTGACAACTTTTTTTTAAATAAAACGCAAACCATTTGAGATATTTCAAAAACTTTATTATCGACTATGAATGGAACTTGACTTCGTTCATATAGCAACCACGGCGCGTTTGCAGCGGTCGAGTCGTTGGACCCAATTTTCGATGACCCGGCCACACATTTTTACCGAAACGGCCGCTATTTCGCGTTTAATATTGGCTCTGAGCCCTTCCAACGTCGTCGGCTTGTTGGCATAAACCAATAACTTAACGTAGCACGAACAAGGCGGCCAATCGACTGACCCATTTCGTGAGATAAAACTTACTCTTCAATATATCGATTGTAAGGTGTGCTGTGTGGCTTGTGGCACGATCCTGTTGAAACCACAATTCGTCCAAGTCCATATCTTCCAATTAGGGCCACAAATAATCGGTAATCATGGCGCGATAACGCAGCCTAAAAACACTAGAATAATATTGCCCAATAATGCCGCCGGCATGAAAAACGCACCAAACAGTTAATTTCTGGACGAAGTGGTGATTCATGAAGCAAATGTAGATTTTCACCCGACCAGTAACACATATTTTGCTTATTGACGAACCCATTGAGCCAAAAATGAGCTTCGTCACTGAAGATGATTTTGCGATGAAATTCAACAATTCAACGCTCTTAAAGTTGCGGTCACCGACTCCGAATTTCGGCAGACATTTTTTATAATTTGCAGACTGCTCGCCCGTGTACTTTGCCATAATGAAAATGTTAAGTTTACTAAATAAATTGACAATGACAGTTCGATGATTAGTTAAAGGGTGCGTTCGCAAATTAAATTCAAAGTTGTCAAGTGCCTATTGGAAACCCTGATACAAACATAAAATTTCTTTTTAATTTTTTTAAGTAAATTTACCCCTGAAGAAGACGGGAACCACCGTCGAAACGTTGGGAATAATAAAATGAAAATTACTTTCATTTAATCACCAGAACAAACAACAAAGCCGATTACAAATTCTCCAATTTTCACATAAAAATCAACTTGGTCAAAACTTCAAAAATATCATTTTGAAAAATAGTTAACCGTGTAGCGATGGTAACGGATTCTTGTAGAGGAACTGAATGTTATTTTGTATGTTTTGACAGGGGCCTCTTACTCCCCCGTTTAGGCGGGTGAGTTAGTTTTCCTAAAAACTAATATTAATAAAAAAAAAACTATTTAAAAATAACGGCAGTTTAATAATAACGGCAACACTTACAATTAAGAGTTATACTTCTTCTTTGAATAGCCCTTGATACCTCCTCAAAAACCACCTTTATACCCTTTATATTCTCATACACGCTCTTGAGTCTTCATTCTCATGGCAAATCAATCACTTTTACACAGTTTCATCACTGGCACTATTATTGTATGTTTTTTTTATGTAAATAAACGCAGACCCCATTCTCAATTTCCCAACCCCTAAAAAACCCTTTGACCTAATATATTTGTGTAAACTCTTTTAGTCTTTCATTTTTCTGATAACTGAAACATTTTTGCCAAGTTTTATGAGTAGACGGTTTTTGTTTGATGTATTCTATTTTAAATTAACTAAATCCGCGGAAGTCAATGTTTTGTGACATTTAACCCGCTTTTTTAATAGACGCGGAGCTCAAATCGATGAGGATTTTTTTTCAAATATTCATAATAATTTAACAAAGCTGATTCAAAAACAACCTGTATAATTTTTCCGATTTTTTTTTCTAATTTTCGTGGACTATAACATGAATGTGAGCCTGGGAAGAAATGTAAAAACCTGGTGTGAAATCGCGTAAGCTGATAGTTGATTGTCGCTTTTTTGATTGTCGTTTTTGATTATCAACTATTCTTTGCTCTGTGTAAATCAATCGCTTAAACTTCTTTGTTTCTTGGCATCACTAATAATTCTGTCAATCATGGACGTGTTATATATGGACTACTAACTACCAAGTAGTTACGCGCGACGACGACCAAGAGCAACAATGAAAATTGTCCATGTGGATCGCCTGCATCGTTTCCACAGAAACAATGATGATGTGCTTGTTCGGGACGAACAAAACTAAGAGGGGGGCAATGTGATGTGGCAACGAAATGTTTAGATATTCGGAGGATACATGTTAATATGTTTGTATATTAACGGCATCTGTGGGACTCATTGTGTACAACAACCAACATTTATTGTGTACAACAATCATGCGCCTAAAAGTATGCTACATATTTGCAATATCTTTTGACTGTACCGAAAGCTTGGATTGCGCCAGAACCAGATGAAAGCTTCCAGAAGTTTGTAAATTTGTATAAATACAAGAGTAGATGGCATTGGGAGTTTAGTTTATTTTCGAAAGTGGAATTTTTAACAATTGGAAGCGTTAGTAAAAAGTGATTGAATTGAGGTTAAATAAAAAGTGTTGAAATATAAAATCTTATTTGAATTGTGAATAAATGGAATAAGTTAAATTTGCTGTTTTTTAAACTGAAAGACGTTGTATTTCCTAAAATAAAGAGATTTGTTTTATTGTTTTGGAATTTTGATTGAGTTTTATTTGTCGAACCCCAGACCAAAACATCACAGTACTATAGATTTCACATGAACGTATTATATATGGACTGCTAGCCTAATGTCTGCTTCATACAACTATTGTGAAAAAAAATGTCGCCAAAATTGAAAATGCGATGCTAGCTCTCCTGAACCCACTTCAGGAAAAAAAATTAACTACAAAAAATGTTAACATAGAAGCTCGCGACATCTGTTTTTAAAAATTCGAAAAGTCGCATATACCGGTAAAACATAATTGACACTTTTGAATTCCATACATAGAAGTGTGCGACATCTTTGATATTTTGCCTATTGTTTTTTAGATCGTGGACAACTTCCTTTTTTGATTGGTTTGTGCCTAAGACAAGCTAAAAGCACTAGAAGGAAAAAAGGGACTTTTTAAAATCTCGCTTTTTAAATATTGCTGATTTTATTAAGATTTTATGAGAAACTAATGAATTATGATCAAATAAAACACTACTAAGGCAGTAGATAAGGTGTTTTGAAATTTTTCCTTTCATTCTTATTCTTCAAACTACATACGTTCAAATTGCGTTCTAAAAGGCAATGTGTCTTTTAAGACCAACGGTCCTTCTTATTTCTTTCTTCTAACTATTTGTTCTTACTTACTTACTTACTTAGGTGGCGCTACATTTCGGGACGAACCTGGGCCTCAACCAACATGCCTCTCCAGCCAACTCGGTCTTTGGCTAGCTGCCTCCAGTTTTGCACTCCAAGTTGGTTGAGGTCGTCCTCCACTTGAGCGCGCCACCTAAGGCGAGGTCTTCCTTGACTGCGTCTACCCTCTGGGATGGAATCGAAGATCCTGCGAGCCGGAGCATTGTTGCCCATTCGCTCTACATGACCTAGCCATCTTAAACGTGATATGCGTATTTTTTTGACCAGGTCAATGTCGCTGTACAGCTCGTATAGTTCTTGGTTGAACCTTCTCCTCCAAAGCCCGTTAACGCAGATAGGGCCAAAAATCTTCCGAAGAATCTTACGCTCGAAACGACTAAGGATATCTTCATCCGCTTTAGATAGAGTCCATGCCTCGGCGCCATAGAGCAGGACTGGGATGATTAGGGTCTTATAAAGAGTCTCCTTTGTCTTTCGAGAGAGGGCTTTGCTACTCAATTGCCTTCCTAGCCCATAGAAACAGCGATTGGCAAGAGTAATTCTTCGCTTTATTTCTGACGAGATGTTGTTGTCAGATGTTATAGCGGATCCGAGGTACACAAAGTCCCTAACTACCTCAAAGTTGTACCTGTCTATTGTGATGTTTTGTCCAATCCGCCGGTGTTGTGTGTCCCTTTTTGTGGACAGCAGGTACTTCGTTTTGGCCTCATTGACTGCTAGTCCCATCTTAGCCGCTTCAGCTTCAATGCTAGCAAACGTTCCAGTGACAGCTCGCCGAGTTCTGCCAATGATGTCTATGTCGTCAGCGTATGCTAGCAATTGCACAGACTTGAAAAAAATTGTCCCACTACAATTGACTTGCGAGTTTCTTATAATTTTTTCAAGTATTAAGTTGAAGAAATCGCACGATAGCGCATCACCTTGTCGGAATCCTTTTTTGACGTCAAAAGCTTCTGTGAGGTCAGAACCAACCTTGACGGAGCAGCGAGAGTTCTCCATCGTCATCCTGCACAGTCGGACGAGTTTTGTGGGAATGCCAAAACCTGACATGGCTCTGTATAGCTCGTCTCTATAAATGCTATCGTACGCGGCCTTAAAATCGATAAAGAGGTGGTGGGTATCGATTTGGAATTCTTGGGTGGTTTCCAGGATCTGCCGTAGCGTGAACATTTGATCGATTGTGGACTTTCCTGGTCTGAAACCACACTGATAGGGGCCAATCAGGTTGCTGACGAAAGGTTTCAGGCGTTCACATAGTACGGCAGAGAGGATCTTGTAGGCGATATTCAGGAGACTTATTCCTCTATAGTTGGCGCAGTTTAGAGGGTCTCCTTTCTTGTGAATCGGGCAAACGATGCTGAGGTTCCATTCATCAGGCATACTTTCTTCTGACCAAACTTTAGAGATGAGTTGGTGTATGCACTCCACCAGGTCATCTCCGGCCGCTTTAAAAAGTTCGGCGGGTAATCCGTCGGGTCCAGCAGCTTTGTTGTTTTTGAGTTTAGATATTGCTATCCTTACTTCATTTTGGTCAGGTGGACGGAAGTTTTGTCTGTCATCATCCATGTTGAATGGTTCATTCTGCCTGACAGCGGGATTTTGGCCTTCATCGCCGTTTAACAGTCTGCAGAAATGATCCTTCCATGTACTCAGCACCGACTGTGACTCTACTACGAGGTTTCCATTCCTATCTCTACAGGCTTCTGTGCGGGATTTTTTTCCTTGGCATGTTCTTTTTACCTGTTGGTAAAACTTCCGCACGTTGTTCCTGGAGTAGCATCTCTCAATATCTTCGATCGCGCGCTTCTCATGCTCTCTCTTTTTCTTTTGGAGAAGCCGGTGTTCTTCCCGTATTTTCTGCTCGTAAAGCTAACTATTTGTTCATTAATATTAATAATGATAAAAGACAAAGTTAATAAAAATCCTGACAAAATGGCCAGAGGCTGAGACCTATTCCTTGTGACGACTATAAAGACACCACAAAAACATTCGGTTTAAAAACATTACTGAAATGTTTCCCCTTTGCTTAAAAATCATTTCAGAAACATTTCTTAAATATTTATGTTTTTCATTTTATGTATCCAGTTGTGTACTTCATGATGTAAAAAAGGAGCAATCATAGCGTCGGGTTTTGTCATCATGAACAAAACACAAACAAAGAAAAACAACAAAACCTGTCAACTAGACTAAAATGCATGAAAATAAAGAAAGATTTCCGTTCGGAAGGGGAAACAGATAGACATTTCAGAAATGTTTTGCGAAGCGTCCAGACTTAAATAAACATTTAAAAAACATTTCTGAGAGGTTTTTTAAATATTTCTGAAATGTTTAAAAAATGTTTCTTGACAAAAAGGTCATGCCTGACTTTTGACGAAGATCTTGCTCGTCTGCGGAACTGCCCCTCTACCCACCCTACCATGGTATCTTATCCGCCTCGACACCCCTTTTGAATCATCGATTCCCATCCATTATCCTCTGAAATTAAATTAAAAACCCATTTCCTTTTTGTTCTTAACTTCATCTATTTGTAAACATTTTTCTTAACAATATTTTTAATAAAAGTATTTATTTTTAAATTTATATATATAAATACTACTATATATATATATTTTAACTAAACAATAATTAAGTTTAAGCCTTTCAATTTATTCGTTAAGAAGTTACTTTAAACTATTTCTTTATGTACGTATGTATATATAATTAAAATCCCACTTGAGCGAATATTACATTCATATGCACAACACCCTGTATATATTTTCCTAATAGTGCATTGCTCCCCCATCGAATTATATTTTCAGGCACATAAATCAATCACTATATACATTAAACAGACAAGACCTATGTAAGCATAGAAAAGTGGCATTATATAACTATAAGGTCACTCACCTTTTTTTTTACGACGATATCAGCTGGCGATGGAGTGGCCACAGCATCCAGGCTGTATATATGTATATTATGACTTTCGTCGTGTTCTATTGTTGCTTGTGCTGTTGATATCAATGATTATTTATACTTAATCTATAATTCTTATTTTTGTTATAAAAAAAAAAACAAATTACTCCCCCTGTGCTACCTTCCAGGTGCCTATGAGAAGCACTTAATTGAAATTATATGTATATATATACATGCCTTATGCAAATCATAAAAAAATAATAAAAAAAAATAATATAAATAATAACAAAAAAAAATCGGCTGGAGCTGGGACTTGAACTCGTGGCCTCCGTGCCAAGAGCGGGTGCTCTGTTTCCAGGCTACGAGTTTGCGGTAATTCAGTGCGGCTTTATGCTAACATAATTTGCAAGACATATCTATTAAATTGCCTTGCAAATTAATTGATTGTGATTTGGCTCTGTCAAATCACTTCAGCCTTTGTTTCTTTAAATAAAAAAATCTCTTGTTCTTTCCCTGCTCTGTTTAATTTTTGTTCTGGACCCCTGTTCTGTAACTTTGTCGATAACTTTTCGCATCGATAAAATGTGAAACAAAAAATTCCATACTTATCGCATCTGGAAATATTCGGTGTTCTGTAAATCCTTGCGATAACCTTAAATTTCATTCTTAACTTGACTGGAATTTCCAATGGAAGTCGATAAGTCGATCTGCCATTGACATTTCAAAAATTAAATATTAAGGTATGTCCACACCAAAGAAACATTTTTTAAAAAAATATTTCTGAATTGTTTAAGAAACTTTTCACGAATATTTCTATCATAGCGTCGTGTTTTATTATCACGAAAAAAATTAAAAAAAAACTTATCGACTAGACTAAATTGAATGATATAGACATTTTCCCAAAATCACAACTTTTTTACCTTTTTGTTCTTTATTTTACAGACGCGTTTCGGGAACGCAAATTTATACACTGTAAAAAGTCCTATACTTTTGCAAGCACTCGCTTGAACGCTCTTTAGAAACAAATTGCTTAAATGTGAAAACAGTCATTTATTAATTAGTAATTGGTTTTTATTAAAAGAATATAAAAGTCAAAGAAAACAATTATTTTATTATAACAGAAAATATGAATGTAAAAACAAACTTCTTAAGAAATAGAAAAAAATAGTCAGCATCTATAGGCGCAATAAAAAGAATTACAAAAGTCTACGTACACAAGAATGATGTACGCTGCCACAAAAGATAAAGACAACAAAAAAGACATTACACGGCAAAGTCATGAGATAAATTTACAAGGTTCTCATAAATAAACTCCCATACAAATTTTGACGGTTCATTTACGAGAATATAAATTCACGTTTTTACCGTTTATGAGTGTTTTCTGCGATTGCATGAAATCAACAGGCGTATTGGTACTACTTTTCCTACCATCTACTTTCTATATACATCTATTTATTTTGTTTCCCTTGGTTTTCGTTGTTTTCTTTGTTTCTTTTGTTTTCTTTAATTTATGTGGTTGTCTCTTTTTCTCTTATGCTGGAAGTGAGTACAGTGTGTGATTCTTGAGTAAAATAAAATATAAGTACAATAAAATACATTGTTCATTTTTTTTATTAACTATTTATTTCATAAGTATAATCACACAAATTGCAGACCTAAAAACAACAATTATGATTTCAGAAATGTTTCGCGAAGCGTCGAGACCTTAATAAACATTTCAGAAACATTTAAATAAAATTTCTGAATATTTAAGAAATGTTTCCTTGGTGTAGACACACCTTCAAAGACAATTAGGAAGAGATACATATTGTTTTTACGAATCCCTTTGATTTGATTTGTGGGCCTTTGAAGACTTAAAAATTACAATTAATATAAATTACATACAAAAAGATATTTGTCTGCTCTTATTTTCGTTACCTTTTTATTTAATTCCATTTTATTTAATTCCATTTTTTCAATCTTATCTTATAATTCCATTTTATTTAATTCCATTTTTTCAATCTTATCTTATAAGATTGAAAAAATGGAATTAAATAAAAAGGTAACGAAATAAAAAGGTAACGAAAATAAGAGCAGACAAATATCTTTTTGTATGTAATTTATATTAATTGTAATTTTTAAGTCTTCAAAGGCCCAAAAATCAAATCAAAGGGATTCGTAAAAACAATATGTATCTCTTCCTAATTGTCTTTGAAGGTGTGTCTACACCAAGGAAACATTTCTTAAATATTCAGAAATTTTATTTAAATGTTTCTGAAATATTTATTAAGGTCTCGACGCTTCGCGAAACATTTCTGAAATCATAATTGTTGTTTTTAGGTCTGCAATTTGTGTGATTATACTTATGAAATAAATAGTTAATAAAAAAAATGAACAATGTATTTTATTGTACTTATATTTTATTTTACTCAAGAATCACACATTGTACTCACTTCCAGCATAAGAGAAAAAGAGACAACCACATAAATTAAAGAAAACAAAAGAAACAAAGAAAACAACGAAAACCAAGGGAAACAAAATAAATAGATGTATATAGAAAATAGATGGTAGGAAAAGTAGTACCAATACGCCTGTTGATTTCATGCAATCGCGGAAAACACTCATAAACGGTAAAAACGTGAATTTATATTCTCGTAAATGAACCGTCAAAATGTGTATGGGAGTTTATTTATGAGAACCTTGTAAATTTATCTCATGACTTTGCCGTGTAATGTCTTTTTTGTTGTCTTTATCTTTTGTGGCAGCGTACATCATTCTTGTGTACGTAGACTTTTGTAATTCTTTTTATTGCGCCTATAGATGCTGACTATTTTTTTCTATTTCTTAAGAAGTTTGTTTTTACATTCATATTTTCTGTTATAATGAAATAATTGTTTTCTTTGACTTTTATATTCTTTTAATAAAAACCAATTACTAATTAATAAATGACTGTTTTCACATTTAAGCAATTTGTTTCTAAAGGGCGTTCAAGCGAGTGCTTGCAAAAGTATAGGACTTTTTACAGTGTACAAATTTGCGTTCCCGAAACGCGTCTGTAAAATAAAGAACAAAAAGGTAAAAAAGTTGTGATTTTGGGAAAATTTCTATATCATTCAATTTAGTCTAGTCGATAAGTTTTTTTTTTATTTTTTTCGTGATAATAAAACACGACGCTATGATAGAAATATTCGTGAAAAGTTTCTTAAACAATTCAGAAATATTTTTTTAAAAAATGTTTCTTTGGTGTGGACATACCTTAATATTTAATTTTTCAAATGTCAATGGCAGATCGACTTATCGACTTCCATTGGAAATTCCAGTCAAGTTAAGAATGAAATTTAAGGTTATCGCAAGGATTTACAGAACACCGAATATTTCCAGATGCGATAAGTATGGAATTTTTTGTTTCACATTTTATCGATGCGAAAAGTTATCGACAAAGTTACAGAACAGGGGTCCTGGTTTGTCTTCCCTTTCAGGAAATCCTGTCCTTATTCACCTTTTAAATTACTGTGATTCAAACTTTACACAATTATATTAACTTATTTTAAGTTTAAATTTGAAAACCCTCATTAATAACTTTAAACTTTTGCACTTTTATCTCATTAACTAACTATTTACTTCTTACTTCAAAACGGCATTGACTTTTTTCCTTTTTGTTCCAATCTAAGCTCTAAGCCATAGGTATTGCAACAAATTTTATTTGGAACAAAAAGGTCAGTGCTGTCGCTTTTCGTAACATTGAAACAGGTAATTATAATATAGATTTGTGGTGCAGTATCAATATTAAATCTAGAAATTAATCTGGGTTTGGACGCTTCAGAAGTATAATGCAAAGAAGAAGTTTACATATCATAAAAGACCATTGAAGCAGGTGGTGGCCCATTTGATATGAAGCCTTCAGACGAAACGCAGGAGGCAATTATGTATATTGAACAAAATTGCAATTTATGTAAACTAGACACTATTATTAACTTTCTTTAAAAATAAATGTTTTGATTTTTAAAACAAGGTTTTTTTAATTAAAATATGTTAAACTTACCAATTTGTGAAGCCGACCGCACCATATCAAACATAAATGTACGAAGACGACACCTAAATAGCTGGCACTTGATATCAATGCAAAAAAACGATTGTCGATTTGGTAATCACTTTGCATGGAGCAAAATTGTCGTTTTAGATTATCAACTATCGACTATCGCCGATTCCACCCCTGATATTGCTATCGCCAGCGAAACAATTTATTGGATATGTTTTTTCAGATAATAAGTCGTTGATAAATATAAAGAAAAGGGACGGTGACAAAAAGAAGCACTCAGCCTGTTTCATAGATCATACATTACATACAATGTATGATTTTGACAGCTCTGATGTATTATTTCTGTTTCATAGAAACGTTGTATGAAGAACTGTCATACATCATTGTATGAATGGAACATCGACTGGAAGTATTCCAATGTTTTATGTTCCTGTTTCATAGAATTTTATGATACATCATTTAAATAGAAATAGCTCTAAATTTTTCATACATTTCAAACAGCAAAACGTTTTGATGTAAGCAACATGCATTGTATCAAACGAAAGTACAAAAAGGTGAATTTTAAGTTTATAATTAAAATAAAAGAATTTTTATAGATTATTCTATGTGTTCTAAAAGTTAACGATAATTGACATATATTTTCTTTCAAGCAAAAAACTTAAAGCGTCGAGACCTTAATAAACATTTCAGAAACATTTAAATAAAATTTCTGAATGTTTAAGAAATGTTTCCGTGGTGTAGACACACCTTCAAAGACAATTAGGAAGAGATACATATTGTTTTTACGAATCCCTTTGATTTGATTTTTGGGCCTTTGAAGACTTAAAAATTACAATTAATATAAATTACATACAAAAAGATATTTGTCTGCTCTTATTTTCGTTACCTTTTTATTTAATTCCATTTTTTCAATCTTATCTTATAATTCCATTTTATTTAATTCCATTTTTTCAATCTTATCTTATAAGATTGAAAAAATGGAATTAAATAAAAAGGTAACGAAATAAAAAGGTAACGAAAATAAGAGCAGACAAATATCTTTTTGTATGTAATTTATATTAATTGTAATTTTTAAGTCTTCAAAGGCCCAAAAATCAAATCAAAGGGATTCGTAAAAACAATATGTATCTCTTCCTAATTGTCTTTGAAGGTGTTTTCAGAAATTTTATTTAAATGTTTCTGAAATGTTTATTAAGGTCTCGACGCTTCGCGAAACATTTCTGAAATCATAATTGTTGTTTTTAGGTCTGCAATTTGTGTGATTATACTTATGAAATAAATAGTTAATAAAAAAAATGAACAATGTATTTTATTGTACTTATATTTTATTTTACTCAAGAATCACACATTGTACTCACTTCCAGCATAAGAGAAAAAGAGACAACCACATAAATTAAAGAAAACAAAAGAAACAAAGAAAACAACGAAAACCAAGGGAAACAAAATAAATAGATGTATATAGAAAATAGATGGTAGGAAAAGTAGTACCAATACGCCTGTTGATTTCATGCAATCGCGGAAAACACTCATAAACGGTAAAAACGTGAATTTATATTCTCGTAAATGAACCGTCAAAATGTGTATGGGAGTTTATTTATGAGAACCTTGTAAATTTATCTCATGACTTTGCCGTGTAATGTCTTTTTTGTTGTCTTTATCTTTTGTGGCAGCGTACATCATTCTTGTGTACCTAGACTTTTGTAATTCTTTTTATTGCGCCTATAGATGCTGACTATTTTTTTCTATTTCTTAAGAAGTTTGTTTTTACATTCATATTTTCTGTTATAATAAAATAATTGTTTTCTTTGACTTTTATATTCTTTTAATAAAACCCAATTACTAATTAATAAATGACTGTTTTCACATTAAAGCAATTTGTTTCTAAAGGGCGTTCAAGCGAGTGCTTGCAAAAGTATAGGACTTTTTACAGTGTACAAATTTGCGTTCCCGAAACGCGTCTGTAAAATAAAGAACAAAAAGGTAAGAAAGTTGTGATTTTGGGAAATGTCTATATCATTCAATTTAGTCTAGTCGATAAGTTTTTTTTTTATTTTTTTCGTGATAATAAAACACGACGCTATGATAGAAATATTCGTGAAAAGTTTCTTAAACAATTCAGAAATATTTTTTTAAAAAATGTTTCTTTGGTGTGGACATACCTTAATATTTAATTTTTGAAATGTCAATGGCAGATCGACTTATCGACTTCCATTGGAAATTCCAGTCAAGTTAAGAATGAAATTTAAGGTTATCGCAAGGATTTACAGAACACCGAATATTTCCAGATGCGATAAGTATGGAATTTTTTGTTTCACATTTTATCGATGCGAAAAGTTATCGACAAAGTTACAGAACAGGGGTCCTGGTTTGTCTTCCCTTTCAGGAAATCCTGTCCTTATTCACCTTTTAAATTACTGTGATTCAAACTTTACACAATTATATTAACTTATTTTAAGTTTAAATTTGAAAACCCTCATTAATAACTTTAAACTTTTGCACTTTTATCTCATTAACTAACTATTTACTTCTTACTTCAAAACGGCATTGACTTTTTTCCTTTTTGTTCCAATCTAAGCTCTAAGCCATAGGTATTGCAACAAATTTTATTTGGAACAAAAAGGTCAGTGCTGTCGCTTTTCGTAACATTGAAACAGGTAATTATAATATAGATTTGTGGTGCAGTATCAATATTAAATCTAGAAATTAATCTGGGTTTGGACGCTTCAGAAGTATAATGCAAAGAAGAAGTTTACATATCATAAAAGACCATTGAAGCAGGTGGTGGCCTATTTGATATGAAGCCTTCAGACGAAACGCAGGAGGCAATTATGTATATTGAACAAAATTGCAATTTATGTAAACTAGACACTATTATTAACTTTCTTTAAAAATAAATGTTTTGATTTTTAAAACAAGGTTTTTTTAATTAAAATATGTTAAACTTACCAATTTGTGAAGCCGACCGCACCATATCAAACATAAATGTACGAAGACGACACCTAAATAGCTGGCACTTGATATCAATGCAAAAAAACGATTGTCGATTTGGTAATCACTTTGCACCACCCCTGATATTGCTATCGCCAGCGAAACAATTTATTGGATATGTTTTTTCAGATAATAAGTCGTTGATAAATATAAAGAAAAGGGACGGTGACAAAAAGAAGCACTCAGCCTGTTTCATAGATCATACATTACATACAATGTATGATTTTGACAGCTCTGATGTATTATTTCTGTTTCATAGAAACGTTGTATGAAGAACTGTCATACATCATTGTATGAATGGAACATCGACTGGAAGTATTCCAATGTTTTATGTTCCTGTTTCATAGAATTTTATGATACATCATTTAAATAGAAATAGCTCTAAATTTTTCATACATTTCAAACAGCAAAACGTTTTGGTGTAAGCAACATGCATTGTATCAAACGAAAGTACAAAAAGGTGAATT
Source organism: Platycheirus rosarum (assembly GCA_963971375.1). NCBI lineage: Eukaryota > Metazoa > Arthropoda > Insecta > Diptera > Syrphidae > Platycheirus > Platycheirus rosarum. The sequence continues at coordinate 87,362,782 of OZ020510.1, read as the reverse complement.
TTAAGTTTATAATTAAAATAAAAGAATTTTTATAGATTATTCTATGTGTTCTAAAAGTTAACGATAATTGACATATATTTTCTTTCAAGCAAAAAACTTAAATTAAAGGAATTGGTATATGAAAAAGATATTTGAATTTCAAAAAAAAAAAAAAAAACGGTCGCCAAGAGGATTTCCGGTATTTCTGGAAAGTGTATCCGAAGTTCGGTGGACGTCTCGGCTGGTTTAAATTCTAACTTCAAGGGTTCCGATATTGGCTAAGGTTATTTTGGGCACAGTGTCGCTTTAAGCTCTATTATACCACTATTTCAATTTTTAATGGAGAACGCAACTCCAACACTTTTTATGGCAATTTTTTTTCAAATTAAAACAAAAAAAAACGTTAAGTACATACGTATTCCTTTTTTTTCTTCTTACCAATGGTGTAGGCTCCTTAATTTTTCACTTTCGGATTGGGCACTTTACACTCGCTGCTTGTTGCTCCCAAGAACGTGTGTGGTTGTTGATGAATTCCGCAAAAAAAATGTTATTTTCCACTGTTGGTCGGCTTCCACCAACGAGGTTGTCCGTTGCCACCAACGATAATGTCGGGTTCCACTAACAAGACTGGCGGCTTCGACTTACGGATACCGCCCTGGACACTGTGCCTAAACGATTTTTGAAATTTCGCACCATAAAAGAAATCTTTTTTCCTGCATTAGAAGTAATAGAATTTACCTTATATAATAATCGCCTCGCCTTTTTTTGTATCTCCTTTTTTTGAATTTTATATTTTTACCGATCCCAGCTATGAGTTCACAATATTATTTTTGTATTCCTTTATTTTATTTTAATTTTATAACTATTAAAAAATGTATAGGACAAAAGAAATAAAAAAAACTTATCCGATGCACCTTACACTTAGTAACGTGCTTCTATAGCCGTCGGGGATGGTCTTCTGACTTCCCCGTTTTTTTCCGTTTCTCCACTACCGCAAACCACAATCAGGCTATTCCGAGGTGAATTAGAGGACGAAAATCCGTTGACCACCTATGGGAATCTCGAACTGGAGCTCCCCCCTAACACCTCGTAATACGTAATACTGTGGAGTAAATTGCTCCCAATTTCCCTACAGTATTAACATTTCGTACTTTTCATCTGTTCCACCCATTTCCACCACTCTGTTCGCTTTATTTTTACTCTCGGCGAATTCGAGTTATCTGAAAAAAAAACTGAGAACTAAATCTAGTTTTATTTTTCCTTCTCCGTCGTCGATTGTTTTTTGTTTTGTAACGGGGCAATAGGATGAGATATCCGAGGATTAGGATAGGATGATGGAAAGGAATTGGGTTGGATAAGGTATAGGAAGGGTCATACTGGCACCGGAGCCATAGGAAGTGGACCTGGAGCTAAGTAAGGTAGGATAGAGGAGTAGGAAGTGGGATAAGGAGAGGAAGGGTCAGAATGTCCGATGCAAGGGGTCGTGGCATGCTGGCGACGCACGGCTTAGCTCGCCGGAAGGGGAGGGGATCTTGACCCCCGCACCGAGCCTCACCTCGTCACAAAAATAATGTCATGCCTACTTCAAAATACTTCCCTCTATCAGATTCTGCTACTGCTCTCCTTGAATCTGCTGTTGTTGTTGCAGATGAGCCGACCCTCTCCGCTCCTTGAATCTGGGTGGCCGATTTTATGCCAGATTCCATTTTGACCGCTCAACTGATGATGTCACCTTAGACCGTAAACATCAGCTCCTTTTCCCACCCCCTGAAAATTCGACCATAAACCGTCATAATAAACAATCGTTTGGCGTGGTTCACATAATCTTCATAAAAAAAATTATTTTAAATTTCCCAAATTTTACAATAATAGGAATATAAGATCTTATAATTTCATTAAGGATACTATGTAGGTAGAAAAAAAAATAAAATATTTAAAAGAAAGTCTATCTTAAATCCAATCGCTATACAAAAAAAAACTTTTAAGATAGGAAATCAAAAAAATTGGCAAGAGAAAATAATTTGAGTAATTGTGTATACAGTTTAAACCAAAAAAACATAGACACATATGTTTACACAACCGATAATAGCATTATTAAAAGTCCCAAAAAAAAATATCCCAAACAGGAATTTAGGCCTGAAGGCCGCACTCCACCCTCACTTACCAACCTGAATACAATATGGTATTCCTCTTTTTACCCTAACCCAGTAAAAAAAAGAGCTCTTTTTAATTATAAAGGGGAGGAATCTATGTAGCTACAAAAAAAAGTACTTTGCAAAATTGGTTTGCTTTGGTAAGGGGAAAGCCGGAATCCCAGATGTTCCATTTACTTGGGTAGCTCTTTTAGAGAGACGCACTAACACCACAACGAACAACAAGGCAAATAATTAAAATTCAAATTAAAAAAATTAACAATTGACAAAAATTGATTTGTTTTAAAACATAACCGACGCCAAAAAAAAAGATGGATCAATATCCGCGGGGAAATGGGTTGGTGTCTTCTCTTGGGAAGTCTTGGTGGATGTCTATGAATCCGATTATGAATTTCCCCTTTCGATTGTTCCCCCACGGAAAGGTGTCTTCGCTGAATTTATAATGTTTTATCCTTTGATTTGTATATAAAATCTATAGTACTATCATGGGGAGATTTTTTGTGTAGTCCCTCTATAGAGCTGAAGCAGAACTAATTTCCACAACTTGTGGAATGTAAGAGAATGAAGAGGCATGTTGTACCAAGAGAAAATATAAGTGAATATCACATTAAGAGGGTGAAGAAGGCGTTTAATTTACTTAGGTTAGGGGTGGAAATATGGTATATGCTTTTATTGTTTGGTAGGTAATATATGAATGTATCCTTGGAACATGTTTTGCTGTCACGTTTTGAATTGATGGTAGACGAATAAGGTAGGGGTGGAAAAATAGTATTTGCTGATATTGCTTGAATATTTAGATGTATTGATACATTCTTGGAACAAGTATTGAGTAAGGTAAGAAAATTATCGAGACGACAAGTAAAATAATACGTTGCCACTTTTTGAAATGATGGTAGTATTGTACGATAAGGTGTATTTTCGGAAATTAGTTCTGCTTCAGCTCTATAGAGGGACTACACAAAAAATCTCCCCATGATAGTACTATAGATTTTATATACAAAGATCCGATTACGAATTTTCCCTTTCGATTGTTCCCCCACGGAAAGGTGTCTTCGCTGAATTTATAATGTTTTATCTTATACGAAGGCGGGTTGCGGTTTTTGCTAATTTAGTATGGCGCACTTATGGTGGGTAGCCCAGTTGTTGCCCACTACCAAACCAATTAGTGGAAAACACCACCCTCTTTTTTTTGTGGTAGCAATTCAAAATTTTAAATAATAAAATCGGTTAGGTACCTACAGTTTGGTCTTTATATTTTCGCTTTTCCGTTGGAATTTGTCATTTTTTTGTTCGAATGTAGCGGAGTTGCGTTGTTTTCCGATTTTGTTTTCTTCAACTCATTAAGTTGGTTTCCAGATTCTTTTTTGAAAACTGGTGCTGGTACCCAATCCAAAAAACTGCCGGTTAGGCACTTCCACGAAAAAAAGAGGCTGGCGGTTCCGACTATCGGAAACTGGATGTTTTGCCTGTGTAAACTGTGTAAGGAAGTTCCCCGCCTTCATTATTCCTAATCCTTAATTCGTCTTCGCACGTTACGCCCTTTTCAACAGATGAAAACTATATTCCAATTTTTAACAAATTGGTGATAGACAAAAAAACTATTTTTTTTCTGGGCACACTCCTACTAGTCCGTCGCTACTCTATGGATCGGAGATTGTTTTGTGACTTCCCCGTTTTTTTAATTCCAAACCACCGCAAACACTATGTTCTCCATCCTGGGGTGAATTTGACTCCCAAAAGCCGTACGCTCTACCGCTTTGTGGGAATTTCGACTTGGGGCTCTCCCCTTACACCGCAAAAATCACTATGTTAACCTACACACGAGTATATGCGGTTCATTTCCTACCTACAACAAATTCCACCATTCCACCCAATTCCCATAGCCACCACTCCGTTCTCCTTCTCGACTCTCGCAGCGAATTGGAGTTGTCAGAATCTTAAACTAGTTGACAACTCACAAACGTCACTGAAGTTTACATTTTCATTTAATCGTGTAATTTATGTGTTGTTTGTTTCGTGAAACTAAATATCTTTTCTACAAAATATAAGGTAAAAACAAAAAATCTATAACATAGAAAACAATAAACAAACTAAACTAAAGAAAAGCGTAAAACGTAGTTTTTTATTGATTTGGCCACCCAAGTATTCGTTTTGGCAATAAATTTGTGTTGATTCTTTAGTTTTCACATTCCAATTAAGTGTAAATTTTCGTTTCCTTTTGGCTTGAGTGTGATGTGAATTTAAGTTTTCAGTTTTGAAATAAACAAAAATTAAAAACTTGCAGCCAGTTTAACTTTGTTTCTCTCACCAGAGGCAGACCAAGTGTCGTAATCTGGCATACGATTCCTTCCAGCAGCTTTGCATTGCTCGTACAAACTTTTGTTTTATTTTTCTTTTCTTTTTTCCATTTTTGTTGTGTATCGCGTAGTGAATTATCAGTGCATTTATCATTCAAGATACACAATTTCAAGAGTACTGATAACCACATGCATTTTTTTTATTAATTTCAGCCTGACCAGACCATCAGTAGACAGTATGTATGTATGACATTACTACAGGAGAATTTCACCGTGCAAAGCATTTACAGGTAATTTAAGATTTTATTTTCTTATTTTTGATACAAATTATAATATTTTTTTTTTGTTCCTTACAGGTAGCCGTAACAGTTTATTTCACTTGGTTTGTGTTTTCTTTTTTTTCAAAAACAAATTTGTATTAACCTGTGATGTGAAACAATAACCATAACAACAATATTATCATTTAACAACAATTAACCAACACACAAAAATTCCTAACAAAAATAATTGTTCGCAACCCCCTTTTAGTGCAACTTTTGTGTGTATTTTTGGTGTCAACAAAAACGTTGCATTGGTACCTATAAAAGTTGATTTGTGTTGTCCCAGTCTTGATTATTACTATTAAAGTCATCGGTTCATTTTGCTCATCTTTATTATTGATAATACTTTTGTGTATTAAAACAAATTGTTTTTCAATTTCTGCTTTTCAGATTATTTTCCAGCCACACATAATGCAAGATGTGCCTAAGGGAGGATTTCACCGAGCCGAACAGTTGCAGGTAAAGTAAGATTTTATTTTGTTTATTTTTACTTTACTCAAATCAATATTTTTTTTCTTTCTCCTTCCAGGCAGCCGTAACACTTTTGTTTTTATTTCAAGTCCGACAAGGAGCAGGAAATGCTCCGTAAGAAGGATACATTGTTTGGAAAATTCACGGGAACTTCAACAACAAAAGCCGATATCCATGCCGAGTGGAAGAAGATCTCAGATTTGGCTATAAGTTTTGGATTGATTCCTGAAAATAGCGAACCAGAAAAATTTTGAAGAACAACTTGGCAGAATGGGCGGCGAACTTCTCTGGTAACAATTTTTTTTAATTCAAATTGATAAAATTCTTATAAATATTTTAGATCAAGATTGACCGTATGAACAAAACTGGTATTGGTGGAGCTACTCCAAAGGACTTCTTGGTCGAGGACGATAAAGTGATTTTGCAATTTTAGGAGGCGAGGTAATTTACTTTAATTGGTTTGGTTCTTTGTTATTTGAATATATTTTTTAAAAACCATATTGGTTTGAATTTTCAGTTTTGTTTTGGTTGATAATCCACATCCAAGTACGTATTAATTTAATTTGTTTTCATAGGTAGCATATGGCTTTGGTGTAGTGGAGAGCCACGGAGATGTCCAGGATTAATCAGTGAACCAAATCCAATTATATAGCGTAGAGCAACCTTCAAGAAGCCAAGCCCAATCGGCATTTAGGAAACCAAGAAGTAGCTCCGAGTCAAGTGATAAAGCTGTTATTGAGAAGCTTAAAGTAAAATTGCTACAAATAAGCTATTATCGAAAGCAATTGGAATGAAGGGAATCTGAAGTGAAACTTGATGTTGAACCATCAAAATTCACGAGATCCTTATATGTGGATTCAGATGAAGAACAGTAAGGGGCGGTTTTTATTATAAGTTAGTGAATTTTATTTAAGTTTTATTAATCATAAGTTTATACTTATAAGTTTTCTTTGAATAAACTAAAATGGCTGTTTTCCTAACTCTTCTCTTTTTTTGGTTTTCTGTGTTGTAATTAAGTTCAGAAAAAAAATATCCATTGAAATATTTATATAAGAGCAGTTTCATTTAACTTAACTTATTTCTTGCTTTGCTAGTATTTTTTGTTTTTTTTTGATTTTTTCTCGTCGCGCCAAGATACGGTACGGTACTCTTCCAACAACTAATTCCATGCATCCCAATTGCCATTCAGTTTTGCACCCAAAGGCTCCATCGTTATTAGGAGCATTGCTGGCCAAGTGGGGTTCATAATTAACGCAATGTCCTATGAATATACATCTTTCTGAGGTAAGCACTTTTGTCCCCTAAGGCCCAATGCACACGGAGCAACTGAATATAAACTAAACCGGTTGGCAGCTCGGGTTACAGACCAGTTACGGGCTCAGAAGTGACTTGACTCCAAACACGAGAAAACTCATCACCAATCGAAATCTCTAGTTCGTTCAGTGTCATCATGGATAATGGTAAAATATATGTAAATATTTTCATAATTGAGTTCTTAAATAATTTGGCCACGTTGTAAGTTTTACAACTCATCATCAACTCCCATTGATATGCCACCGGCAAGAAGACAGCTTCCTAAACCATCCAGAAAGTTGTGACACCTTGTCATTTATGAAGATGTATCATACTAGGTACATATAAAAAATCACATCAGCCGGTATACGATCGCAGGCCATCAAAGAATGTTCATTACATATAATGATGCTGGTAATGAATCTGAAACGAACGAAATGTTTGATCATGCGGCATGTTGTTCCAAACTTTTTAGCAATTTATCACCTTATTACACATTGCAGCTTCTCTGATACGATGGAGCTTTTCTCAGATACTCTGGTGGAATTCATAGCGCTGGATTGGTTAAACTTATAATCTGCTCCAGTCTTTAAATGTTATATGTTTGATGTTTTTTATGTTTTATTCCAGAGATCTTCTCCAGCTTACAATTCTGTTCCAGATATAATGCAATTCTTTGCATTCTTTGTATACAAACGCAGCTTTGGCAGCCTTTTTTACAACTTCGTTTCGCTATTATTAATATTTCGCAAGTTTATCTAAAAAGATTAAAACAAAAGAAGTATGAACAAGCTTATGATTGTTATTAATTTAATGCACAAGCAACCACGGTAGACGGTACAATGTTAAAATTAAAGACATACCGACTTACCGACTGAGAAGAGAACTTTATATGAATATTAACTTCTGCTGGCGGCATATATAAAAAGATAATAGGCGTTTTTCTTTATTCGTTCAGAGCAGAGTCTGAGTTGTCAAAAAAGAAGTTGTATTTCTTTTTTTTGCTCAGAGCGTTCAGAAAATTGTATTTCTTTTTTCGTTCAGAGAATGATCAGAGCGTGCTCTGAGAAGGCTGTATGCGCTCAGAATAAATTGACTGAGCATTCTGAGAAAATGCTGAACGAAATTAACGTCACTTTAGAGTTGTAGGCTATTTCATTCTATCCCATGCCTACATCACTTCGAAAAATAGATGCCAAAACGAAATAGACAATAGTATTATGTGCATAATATTGCCGCCTGTGAACAAGCCATATGAGAAAATTCGATTTGTGACAGCCAAATGCTAGAACGTATTTCAAAATTATATCTGAGCACTCACATCACGCTCGGTTCAGAGAATTATCAGAGTATGCTCAGAATGCTCAGACTCTGTTCAGATACCTTTTCTGAGTGGATAAAGAAAAACGCCTAATCTTCTGAAATATTGTCGTTGGTTGAACTTATATATATGTTCTGTTTTATATGGCTTCTTCTTGGGTTTGAGTTGAGTAACCTAAATGTGCAAAATGGTATTGTGATGAGAGTAAAGGTAGATTTTCATTGTTCTGCAACGTCTTGATCGGCAAAATCAAGAAAATTGGAACGGGGGAGATATACGTAATTTTACAAAAGAGTGAAGGAATACACATTATACGTATTCGCATTTTCTTGCTATAATTTTTTATAGCTCCGCCTCGCAGCGACGTTTATCTTATGAATTAAAAAAAAATATGAATAATAGTTAATAAAAATAATTTATTATTACTTACTTTGCTTTCCTTGTAATTTGGCAATAACTGAAAAAAAATTGACAGTTGTCAGCTTTGTTGCGTTCAGGTTAATAGCATTCAGAGGCAAAAATTTCAATTTTGAACATGAAAATTTGAAAATTGTTGTAAAACCGATAAAAACTGCTCACCTGAACTATGGAAATTATACGTACCTCCAAATGCAGAACATCCTGCTATAATCAAGATGAACATGTTCGTCTTCACCATTATCTTGATCTTGATTTCTCCTATTTCCTATAATCTTTATTTATCAAGATGTTCTTGATTTTTATCTTCCCTCTCTATCGAACGAGTATGATTTTTATATGTTATATCCTACTTTTTTGCAGAAGTCAAGTTGCAGAATAGTGAAAATCCACCATAAAGGATGCGAAAAGAAAGTTAAGGATTAGATAGGATAGGGGTATGGTATTGGATAGAATTGAATGAAGATAGATAAGTAGGACTTACGCATGCTCGACACAATTGTTTTTACCAAAAATGTCACTTGAGTAGTGCACCATTTTTTCTTAATTTTTACAATATGCGTCTATATATTTTCTTAAGTCGCCAACTACATCATTTTCACCTGTGTGGTCTTCATAACTTCCTTGCTCTTCGTGTGCATCATAATCATCATCATTTACAATAACAGTATTATTTTCGGGGGACATTTTTTTCCGAATGTTGTACAATACTAATCAAAGCATTTATAACTGTCGCGCAACGTAATGTTGACTTTAATCGCAGTCTATTCAAGCAGGGAAATATTTCCTTCAACTGGCCCATACTTCATTCAACAACTTGTCGAGTTATTTTAAGTTTTGAGAGAAAACGATTTGCAACTCTTCTCTAATACTAACAGGAAGATTTGGAGTAAAAAGCCATTTTCTCAATGGGTAAGCCGAGTCACCGATGATAACAGCACCAGGGAATGGACGCCACAGTTCATTGTTCCATTTGTTGTACAATTGACTGCACTCTAATACTCGGCTATCGTGTACGGAACCAGGAAAGTTGCTATTAATTGCGTAGTCTGCACCAGCAACTAGCATCACGTTGATTTAATGTAAACCTTTCCTGTCTACAAAGGATTCTTCATTTACTGGTGGGGCATCAATTGGAATTAAATTCCCATTAATAGCACCAGCGATACGTGGCATTCCCGCTAAATTAAAAAACCTTCAGCTACAACGTTGGTGTTTTGAGGCCATACCACTTCCTCACCTTAAAAGTAAACAGAAGTAAAAATAAGAATATATGTATTGTTTATAGAATCTTTTATTTATTAACACAACAAATGGTCCGAAATTAGTGAACACACTCTGTTCACACACCAGCATATAGAGCCTTTGGAACTCCATGCATAGACCCAACACCATGATATTGGCATCCATTGCCAGGCCAACGAAGTGCTAATAAAATTTGTTGCAATGGAGTTAAGGCGTCATTGCAATTCGTTGCATGAGTTAACAAAAGTCCCAAACGCTCTAACAAATATTGTACACATGTCGTAGGCATCCGGAATTTCTCAACAAAGTAGGAGTCTTCCAAATTGAAATGTATTCTCTCCAAAAATTCTCGTGGTCACCTTCTTCGAAGTTGTAGAAGATTATCGCCATCAAATATTAAATCTATCTATCGAACAAAAATTAACCTCACAATTTATTTAAGTCAAATGTCAAAATAAATACATCACATAAAGCATAATTGATTTTATACATTACTTCCAGTCAAATCTATGAAACAGAAAATTGTATGTGATGTATGAAAATTATTTTAATGTATGTTGTATGTAATGTATGTGATGTATTATCTATGAGACAGGCCCCTGAGCCTCAACCAACATGCCACTCCAGCAAGCTTGGTCTTTGGCTAGCTGCCTCCAGTTTCGCACTCTAAGTTCGTTGAGGTCGTCCTCCACTTGAGCGCGCCACCTAAGGCGAGGTCTTCCTTGACTGCGTCTACCCTCTGCGATGGAATCGAAGATCCTGCGGACCGGAGCATTGTTGTCCATTCGCTCTACATGAACTAGCCATCTTAAACGTGATATGCGTATTTTTTTGACTAGGTCAATGTCGCTGTACAGGTCGTATAGTTCTTGGTTGAACCTTCTCCTCCAAAGCCTGTTAACGCAGATAAGGCCAAAAATCTTCCGAAGAATCTTACGCTCGAAACGATATCTTTTTTGTGGACAGCAGGCACTTCGTTTGGCCTCATTGACTGGCAGTCCCAGCTTAGCCACTTCAGCTTCAATGTTAGCAAACGCTCTTGTGACAGCTCGCCGAGTTCTGCCAATGATGTTTATATCGTCAAAAAAAAATTGTCCCACTACAATTAACCCGCAAGTTTCTTATAATTTTTTCAAGTATTAAATTGAAGAAATTGAACGATAGCGCCTCACCTTGCCAGCGAGAGTTCTCCATCCTCACCCTGCACAATCGGACGAGTTTGGTGGGGATGCCAAAACCAGACATGGCTCTATATAGTTCGTCTCTATGAATGTTATCGTACGCGGCCTTTAAATCGATAAAGAGGTGGTGGGTATCGATTTGCAATTCTTGGATAGTTTCCAGGATCTCCGTGAACATTTGATGGATTGTGGACTTTCGTGGTCTGAAACCACATTGATAAGGGGCAATCAGGTTGCTAACGAATGGTTTCAGGCGTTCACATAGTACGGCAGAGAGGATCTTGTAGACGATATTTAGGAGACTTACTCCTCTATAGTTGGCGTAGATTAAAGGGTCTCCTTTTTTGTGGATCGGGCAAACGATGCTGAGGTTCCATTCATCAGGCATACTTTTTTCTGACCAAACTTTAGAGATGAGTTGGTATATGCACTCCACCAGGTCATCTCCGGCTGCTTTAAAAGTTCGGCGGGTAATCCGTCGACGCCAGTAGCTTTGTTATTTCTTAGTTTAGGTTTGCTATCCTCACTTCATTTTGTTCAGGTGGACGGAAGTTTTATCTGCCATCGTCCATGTTAAATGGTTCATTCTGCCTGACAGCGGGTTTTTGATCTTCATCGCCGTTTAACATTGCAGGAATGGTCATTCAATGTACTCAGCACCGACTGTGACTCTACTACGAGGTTTTCATTCCTATCTCTACAGGATTCTGTGCGGGTTGTTTTCCCTTGCATTTTCGTTTTACCTTTTGCGAAAACTTCCGCACGTTGTTGCTGGAGTAACATCTCTCAATATCTTATTTCGCGCACTTCTCATGCTCTCTCTTTTTCTTTTGAAGAAGCTTGTGTTCTTCCCGTCTTTTCTGTTCGTAGAGCTCGCGAGCAGCTTTCGTTTTTTTTTTACAGCGCCGCTTAATATGCCTCTTGTTGGGCTGCATGGGCCTACCTGCATTCATTGAACCAGAGGTTTCGTGGTGGTGGTCTGGTAAAACCTAGCGAATCAGTTGCAGTATCTCTGATGGCTTGTTGGCAGTGTTGCCACTGGTTTTCAGCACTTGATGTTACGGGATATTCGATCGGCATTGGTTCTGGCGGTTTCTTGCCATTGCAGCTTTCCGCTGTCATACTTCCTCACAGTATTACTCCGTTGTTGTGGTATTCGGGTTATTCGCATTCTTACCTTGGCTGCAACAAGGTAGTGATCCGAATCGATGTTAGCTGCTCAGAAGGTGCGAACATCCAAGATACTGGAGGATACAGTTTTTTGATCTAGATGTCGCCAAGTCCCTTTGCTTATATCGAGATGAGGAAACCGTGTGCTTGCAATGGTGATGTTATGTTCAGCTGCGAAGTTAAATAGCCAAGTCCGTTTTCAGACTTTGTATCGTGTAGGCTATGTTTTCCGACAGTCCTACTGTCTCTTTACCTATTTTGGCGTTAAAATCGCCTAATACGATCTTTCCAGACGATTAATCATTCTCTGCATTCCCTCTACAGATTCTGCAAGAAAACAGTCATCGACAAAAATGAGACCTGGTACCTGCATTCCTCCAAACTCTATCCCTCCTCCAGTTGCTTCCACGACATCTATTTATAAATAGAATGAAAAGAAGGGTACTCAGGACATCCTTCCTTGACACCCATTTGCGTTTCAAAATTTTTCGAAATGTGCTCACAACCCCACACATAAAACACGTTTTCATACACCGCCTTTAATATATTTATTATTTTACTTGATAGTCCTATCTTATAAAGCTTATAAAAAAGGGCTTCTCGTCAAATCAAAAGCGGCAAGGAAATCTACAAAAAGAAAGTATAAAGCTTCTTGTGCATTCTTTTGAAACTACCTGCAATGTTGATAAAAGTAAAAATCTAGTTCAAAGTCGAGTGAAAACCTATTTAATATTGCTTTGATGTCAACCCAGTGCATCAGCCTTTTATAAATCAGGGTACTAAATAACTTAACCGAAGTATGCAAAAATGAAATACCCCGGTAGTTCTCTGGGTTGCTAAAAGCACTTTTTTGTGTAGCGGATATATTATTGTTTTTTAAAGCTATCTGGTTTATTTGCTGTCTTGAATATTCTATTTAATTCTTTAGTCAGTACAGTCAGGAATTCACTCGAACAATTTTTGTTAAATTCCGCAGGTATTCGATCATCTCTTGGAGCTTTTCCGGTTTTAACATTTTCAATCACATTAAGCACTTTAAACGATTTATTTATTTATTTATTTATTTATTTATTTATTGAATAACTTACACAATAAGATACAAATCTTTTAAGTTAGCCCAAGTTTCAGTTTTAAAATATTTTATGTTAGTATTGAAATGAAACAAAGTAAGAAAAACTGATTCAGTTAAAATTAACAATTCAAATATTAAGTAAGGATTTCAAGATTTGTTGTGACAACAACAAATAAATAAATTCTGAATCGCAGCCCAACAACATTCAGATATTCAGGATAACATAATCAAAGCAGAACAAAAAGAAAAACTGCACCATCAGCAAAACAACGAGTTGTAGTGCACGACGCACGAGCGCGAATATGAACCCTACTTTGTTTTGCAATGTATATTCAAACTATTTTATGTAAATATTATTTAAGTTACGCGTAAGCAATAATTATGTATAAAAGAATCTATTTATTATAATAAAACTTCACTTGCTGTTACAACGGCGAGCCATAACTACTTCTTTTATTTAGACTTCCCCCCACCAGTGGTAAGGGGTGTTTAAATTAAATTAGCCATTAAAACATTGGTCCTTCGAAAGGAGAGAACACAGTAAAGAATATAGCGTTACCAGGGCTACAAACATTGGTAGAAGAAAAAAAAATACGAAGAAAATAAACGTACAAAAGCGTTATCAGGGCTATTAACACTGATATCTTAACTAAGAATTTGTGAAAATAATACAAAACTAAGAACAACGAAAGGAAAATTATGGAAGAAACTGGAGTTTTCATTATCGTCGCTAGGCAGAGAACACTAGTGGAGGAGCTGGAAGTCTAAATCCGCAACTTTGGAAAAGACAGTGCGTCAAGAAAAACGCAAAAAATACATACATGAAAGGATTCAACGCTTGCAAACACTCTGGGAAGAGTTTGAACAAAACCATATAAAAATAACTCCTCATGTTAAACAAGAAATGCCTTACATGCAAAGGAATACCTTTCAAAAGGTAAAGAACTTGTATGAAGAACACAAGAAGGTGTTGGAAAGCTTTGTCCCAACAATATCTGGATATGAGAAGCTAACTGCACAGAATGTGGATGCAGAAAAAGAAAAACTTGTATCAAAAGTTTCTGGTACAGGAAAGAATTCTAAGGAAGTATCTTTAAAAGAAACTACTTTTGACAAAGAAGAAAATCGTGAAAGCCTGAGAACGGTTCAAAACCAAAGGCTTAGAAAACTGCAACTTAAAATAAGCGCAGTTGTAGACACAATTGAAGAGTTTGAAGAGACCCCTGAAAATTACTCAAAGCCAATCTACGAATATCAAAAACAAATGCTGCTGGAACAACTACGGAACCTCACTGAGCTCCACGAAGATTATATTTCAAATGCAGATTAAGAAGATTTAAAGGTTGAATATGTTACCAAAAATCACTACAAAGGAATTAAACAGGACATAAATAGATTCCTTCACCAAATGGCTACAAACCAAGGAGATACCCAGAGAAGACAACAAGATGGGAGATACGATTCGAGACTTCCACAGCTTAAAATTCCTACATTTAAAGGAAATTTTCTGGAATGGAAGTCGTTTTATGACTTATTTTCCACCATCATCCACGATAAGAGCAGTCTGAGTACGACTGAAAAAATGGAGTATTTAAAAACCCATTTGGAAGGGGAACCTCTACATTTGATTCAACACTTCACTTTTTCCAGTGAAAATTACAACAGTGCTTGGGAGATACTGAAGTCCAGGTACAACAATGAAAGGAAAATAGTGTCAATGCATATAGACAATATAGTGGTTGGGTGCTGTATGAATAGGGTAGGCACTGAAAGGCATCAAACTGGTGATGCACAGTCGCTGCAACTATATCGTACACATCAATTGTGCTTATTTTACCTCCCCGCGGTAACCACCGGGTACTGGTCTGTCCACCCGGACATTCCTGCTAAACTTATAAGCGCGAGTGTTGAACACAGAAAAAATAGCAACACTATAATGCTCTGCTTTAATGACTGTTCTGATCGATTCGCAGAAGTCTTGCACGAGCCCCTCAGAAAGAGGACGTACGGCGGATGAGCCCAACCAATTGGACCAACGGTGGCGTCAACAGTCAACGAAGCAGACGCCCTAATGAGCTACTTCGACGTATTTGGAGATAAGGTCATTAGGACAATTCAATGCAAGTCAGGGCATTGAAATAGAGATGGTGGCGGATGAACCCTTAATGGGCCAACGGCAGCGCTCATATCCCCGAAGTGGGTTACTGACTCCGGATTCTCCGGTTCCTTTTGTCCAAGGAATCCAACAAAGGACCTGGCCCTCCAGGTTGGGGGTTGTGCGTGGGGTTAACAACCCTGCCACGGAAAAAAGAAAAAGTTGCGAAGCGACCAATAGCCTCGGAAAAGGACGGATTTACTGTTGACGACCCGGAAAAACGAATCAAGGACAACGACCTTCGGATCTGCACGTGGAATGTTAGAACTCTTAACACACCACGTGCATCCAAACAACTAGCGGAGGCCCTAGACTGCTACAGAGCAGGAATTACTGCCATCCAGGAAGTGCGATGGAATGGGCCGGGCAAAAGGAGGATGAAAAACTGTGACGTGTACTACGGTGATTGCGCAAGAAGACCACAGCGTTTATTTGGGTGCGGATTCGTCATAAGCGGTAGACTTAGGCAAGAAGTCTTGGGCTTTCGACACGTAAGTGAGCGGCTTGTGACAATCCGTATCAAGGCTAAATTCGCCAACATTAGCCTAATGTGCGCTCATGCCCCCACAGAGGACAAAGATGACGCCACCAAGGATGACTTCTATGAGCTCCTCGAAAAAACCTATGAGCAATGCCCTAAATACGACGTTAAGATCGTACTAGGCGATTTTAATGCCAAAATAGGTAAAGAGGAAATCTTTGGTAGGACTGTCGGAAAACATAGCCTACACGACACAACGTCTGAAAACGGACTTAGGCTAATTGACTTCGCAGCGGCACATAACGTCACCATTGCAAGCACACGGTTTCCTCATCTCGATATACACAAAGGGACTTGGCGACACCCAGATCAAAGAACCGTCAATCAGATTGATCACGTTGCGATCGATGCAAGACACGCCTCCAGTATCTTGGATGTTCGCACCTTCCGAGCAGCTAACATCGACTCGGATCACTACCTTGTTGCAGCAAAGGTAAGAATGCGAATAACCCGAACTCCACAACAACGGAGTAATACTGTGAGGAAGTATGACGTCGGAAAGCTGCAATCGCAAGAAACCGCCAGAACCTATGCCGATCGAATATCCCGTAACCTCTCAAGAAATCCAGTACCGCCAGCATCAAGTGCCGAAGATCAGTGGCAACACTGCCAACAAGCCATCAGAGATGCCGCAACTGATGTGCTAGGTTTCACCAGACCACCACCACGAAACCTCTGGTTTGATGACGAATGCAGGCAGGCCCATGCAGCCAAACAAGAGGCATATAAAGCGACGCTGCAAAGAAAGACGAGAGCTGCTCGCGAGCTTTACGAGCAGAAAAGACGGGAAGAACACCGGCTTCTCCAAAAGAAAAAAAGAGAGCATGAGAAGCGCACGATCGAAGATATTGAGAGATGCTACTCCAGGAACAACGTGCGGAAGTTTTACCAACAGGTAAAAAGAACATGCCAAGGAAAAAAATCCCGCACAGAAGCCTGTAGAGATAGGAATGGAAACCTCGTAGTAGAGTCACAGTCGGTGCTGAGTACATGGAAGGACCATTTCTGCAGACTGTTAAACGGCGATGAAGGCCAAAATCCCGCTGTCAGGCAGAATGAACCATTCAACATGGATGATGACAGACAAAACTTCCGTCCACCTGACCAAAATGAAGTAAGGATAGCAATATCTAAACTCAAAAACAACAAAGCTGCTGGACCCGACGGATTACCCGCCGAACTTTTTAAAGCGGCCGGAGATGACCTGGTGGAGTGCATACACCAACTCATCTCTAAAGTTTGGTCAGAAGAAAGTATGCCTGATGAATGGAACCTCAGCATCGTTTGCCCGATTCACAAGAAAGGAGACCCTCTAAACTGCGCCAACTATAGAGGAATAAGTCTCCTGAATATCGCCTACAAGATCCTCTCTGCCGTACTATGTGAACGCCTGAAACCTTTCGTCAGCAACCTGATTGGCCCCTATCAGTGTGGTTTCAGACCAGGAAAGTCCACAATCGATCAAATGTTCACGCTACGGCAGATCCTGGAAACCACCCAAGAATTCCAAATCGATACCCACCACCTCTTTATCGATTTTAAGGCCGCGTACGATAGCATTTATAGAGACGAGCTATACAGAGCCATGTCAGGTTTTGGCATTCCCACAAAACTCGTCCGACTGTGCAGGATGACGATGGAGAACTCTCGCTGCTCCGTCAAGGTTGGTTCTGACCTCACAGAAGCTTTTGACGTCAAAAAAGGATTCCGACAAGGTGATGCGCTATCGTGCGATTTCTTCAACTTAATACTTGAAAAAATTATAAGAAACTCGCAAGTCAATTGTAGTGGGACAATTTTTTTCAAGTCTGTGCAATTGCTAGCATACGCTGACGACATAGACATCATTGGCAGAACTCGGCGAGCTGTCACTGGAACGTTTGCTAGCATTGAAGCTGAAGCGGCTAAGATGGGACTAGCAGTCAATGAGGCCAAAACGAAGTACCTGCTGTCCACAAAAAGGGACACACAACACCGGCGGATTGGACAAAACATCACAATAGACAGGTACAACTTTGAGGTAGTTAGGGACTTTGTGTACCTCGGATCCGCTATAACATCTGACAACAACATCTCGTCAGAAATAAAGCGAAGAATTACTCTTGCCAATCGCTGTTTCTATGGGCTAGGAAGGCAATTGAGTAGCAAAGCCCTCTCTCGAAAGACAAAGGAGACTCTTTATAAGACCCTAATCATCCCAGTCCTGCTCTATGGCGCCGAGGCATGGACTCTATCTAAAGCGGATGAAGATATCCTTAGTCGTTTCGAGCGTAAGATTCTTCGGAAGATTTTTGGCCCTATCTGCGTTAACGGGCTTTGGAGGAGAAGGTTCAACCAAGAACTATACGAGCTGTAAAGCGACATTGACCTGGTCAAAAAAATACGCATATCACGTTTAAGATGGCTAGGTCATGTAGAGCGAATGGACAACAATGCTCCGGCTCGCAGGATCTTCGATTCCATCCCAGAGGGTAGACGCAGTCAAGGAAGACCTCGCCTTAGGTGGCGCGCTCAAGTGGAGGACGACCTCAACCAACTTGGAGTGCAAAACTGGAGGCAGCTAGCCAAAGACCGAGTTGGCTGGAGAGGCATGTTGGTTGAGGCCCAGGTTCGTCCCGAACTGTAGCGCCACCTAAGTAAGTAAGTAAGCATATAGACAAAATGTTAAAAAGTGGTCAACAAGGAAACACTCCATCCGCCAATACAATCAAAAATACTTTAGATGCAATTAGAGAAGGGTTGGTTGCTCGAAAAAACATGGGCTTCGATACCTCATCATGGAGTCCAGTAATAGTACACCTTACTACAAAAACTCTTGATACAGAATCGAGAAATTTATTGGAGCAAGGTCTTACAGAGCCAAATAAAATGCCAGCTCTTAAAACACTCTGGGACTTCTTGGAAAGGCGTTACCAGGCTTTGGAAGTACTCGCTCCCGCAAAAAAGCTCAAAGATGTATTGATGAACCAAGACATGCAGTTCGGAACTTCCACATCGACTCTAAAGTGCTTCAGTGCCACATATGTAAGGGTGATCACGCAGTCTATACATGTCCAACATTTTTAAAATCTACATTGATAGAAAGGTGGCAGCAATGTAAGCACGCTAAACTATGCACTAATTGCCTAAGCCATGAGAAGCAATTTCAATGTTACAGCAAAAGAAATTGCCAACACTGCAACAAAAAACATCATTCGCTTCTACACATGGAATGGAGAGAAAGATTTCCGCAAACGAAAAAATCAGCAGATCCAGAGAATTCATCAAAAACGACGAAACAAGTAAACCACAGTGAGCAGAATCAAAGCGTCCTTATCGCAACCGCGGTATTAAATGTAAACAATGAAGAAAGTCTTGGTCAAGGTATAACCATACGAGCACTTATTGATCCTGGCTCACAAGCGTCATTAGTCACTGAGTCTCTGACACGAGGAATAGAGCGATTGCCCGATGTCGTCAGTTAGAAACACAATTAGCTAAACATTTGGAATTAAAAGCTGAATATTCAAAAGTGATTGACGAATTTATAGAGTTGGGTCATATGGTCAGCGCCCAGTCAACAAAGAATGACGGACTTTATTAAATGACTCATCATGCTGTCATTAAACCATCGAGTACAACTACAAAACTAAGAGTTGTATTATATGGCTCAGCTAAATCAACGACAGAAGTAAGCCTAAATGAGTTGATGATGATAGGAACCAAGCTCCAAGATGACATCACAACGATATTGATGCGATGGAGGAAGCACAAATATGTGTTTACTTCGGACATAGAGAAAATGTACCGCCAAATTGATTTACACAAAGACGACCAAAATTTTGAACGCATCTTATGGCGAAATTCTGTTGATCAACCCATTAAAGAATACAAGCTTACAACGGTTACTTATGGAACCGCATCAGCACCATACCTAGCTGTTAAGACTCTCCAACAACTAGCTCAAGATGAACAATCCATCTACCCAGTAGCCTCAAAAGTAGTCAAACATGATTTTTACGTTGACGATGTCATGTCCGGAAGAGACACTATATCAGACTGCAGAAGAGCTCAGAAAGAACTTGACGAGATGCTAAGAGGCTAATGGGCTGCAAATGACAACAGACTACTTCAACATATACCGATAGAGTTACGTAATCAACAGAAAAAAGACGTAATGAAAGACGAAACTATCAAACTTTGGGCATACACTGGAATCCCCTAAGTGACACTTTCCAATTCAAAGTGAACCTCGACACAAACCTTTTCCACGGAAACACTTACCAAACGAAAGACCTTGTCCGAAATAGCCAAACTATGATCCCCTTGGTTGGTTGGCTTCAGTGACAGTGGGAGCAAAGATTTTAATGCAACTTATCTGGAAATCTGAAGTCGGCTGGGATGAACAACTTCCATTGGAATTACAAAACCATTGCCCGATATTCCGGAAGCAAAACAAGTTATGACAATAGAGGTTCACGCAATCAACAACGTAGTCGAAAGATTCTCTTGTTATAATAAACTAATAAGAGTAGCTGCCTACTGCAGGAGATTCGTTTATATTTGCAAGATTACAGTAGAGCACAGAAAATTGGGAACTAACCCCAAAACCGATAACATCAACAAAGAAACGAGCCATTTAACTGTCAAGGAGATACAAGCTTCTCTCAATGGCATCAACCGAGCTTTTCAAGAAAGGGTGTTCCCCGAAGAAGAAGCATGTCTTAGAGATAGAAAAAATGTAAACAAGAGGAGTAAAATTCTGTCATTGAACCCAGTTTTGAACGAAGATGCAATCATAGTAGTGGGTGGCCGATTGGAAAATGCGGAAATAACAAATTCAGAAAAACATCCGGTTATTTTAACGCACAACGAAAAGTTTATAAGTCTCTTGATTGAAAACGCACATAAGCGCACCCTGCATTGTGGTGTACGACTGACTCTTTCAAAAATAAGACAACATTTTTGGATACTTCAGGCAAAACGAGTTGTACGGCGAATAATCCATCAGTGTGTAAAATGTTATCGTTTCAATGCACAATCAACTTCTCAACAGATGGGAGTACTACCAGCGGCTAGAGTTACACCGTCTAGGCACTTTACCCATACAGGAATTGATTATTCTGGTCCTGTCCAAGTACTAGTCGCCGAGGGACGAATAAAGAAATCTACAAAGGGCTACATAGCAATATTTATTTGCTTAGCCACTAAAGCTGTCCACATTGAGCTGGTTAGCGTTCCTCGCAGCTTTAAAACGCTTCACATCAAGAAGAGGAATCTGTTCACATTTGTATAGTGACAATGGTACTACGTTTGTCGGAGCCAACAAAGAAATTCAGCATCAGATGAAAGCCACAATTAAGCAATCCGAAGAAGAAGCAGCATCAAAACTTGCAATGGATGGAATTAAGTGGCACTTTATACCTCCTGCTGCGCCTCACTTTAGTGGAATATGGGAGGCCGGTGTTAAATCAATGAAACATCACCTCAAGCGAGTGATTGGAGACACAACGCTTACATTTGAAGAACTTACCACCATTTTGACACAAATAGAAGCCTGTTTAAACTCTCGACCGCTAACAGCAGTTGAAAATGATGTTGATGACACCAGTATACTTACTCCTGGCCACTTTCTGGTTGGAAGTGCTTTGAATGCTGTTCATGAGCCAAATATAGATGAGACAAAAACATTTCGTTCTCGCTGGCAACTTTTACAAAAAATTACTCAAGACTTTTGGAAAACATTGTCCTTTGAATATCTGGTACAACTTCAACAACGGCAAAAATGGAAACAAAAGGAAGAAAATATTAAAATTGGTGACATTGTTCCTATTAAGGAAGATCGATTACCAGCAACAACATGGAAGATGGGTAAAATATTTGATGTTCACCCAGGCAAAGATAATCAGGTTCGAGCTGCAACAGTATTTAGCAGCCACAAACACATCAAAAGACCCATAACAAAATTATGTCGCTTACCAATAGAAACAAAACAACAGGAATCGTTACAGACATCAATAAACATCTCAATGGCAGCTAAAACAAAAAATACAACTCCAAGCAAAGTAAGCCCAATCTTGTGGATTTGCATAGTATTCGGCCTTTTAAACATGGTCAGTTCCCTGCCAACAACTTACCAACACAAAGTTGAAATCACGCCATTTGAAAGCCAACCAGGAATATATTTTGAGGATGTGGGACGAGCAAGTCTCATTTCGAGCTCTTGTCTTCTTCAACATGACAAACTATTGGTCAGAATTTGATGCCTACAAACTCTGCATTCAACAAATGGAGAAAATCTGTACGTCAACAGTAATACCGGAAGTCAAATCTAATATGTGTGTTGGAACACTTGGTTAATTCAAACGCCAACTTCATCAAATTGAGCTTAATAACGAAGTGCTCTTGCATGCGAATGATGACTCAACGCATCGACCGAAACGCTCTCCATTTGACTTCGTTGGAACAGTCACGAACGAGCTGTTCGGAATATTAGATCAACGTTTTGCAAAACAGTACGAGGAAACTATTGAAGCCATTCAAGACAATGAAAAGTATGTGATACAGCTTATGAGAAATCAATCAACAATAATTGACTCAACAATCAATATATTTAAGAAGGAGCATATGGAGACAAAGAAAGAAATTGAATTGTTAAGCACAATTGTACAAAAACTCAGCAACGACAGAGATAAGTACAACAACTTAAGATTGTTCTCATCAACTGCTTTGAACGCCATACTTATAATGTTAAACTATCAAGCAACACAAACTATATTGCTGGATATAGTTCTGTCGACCCATACTGGCAGAATACATCCACTTATTCTTACAGTACAACAATTCAAAGAGGAACTAACCAGAATCCATGACAATATACCACGCTCATTGATCATACCTGGGGAGAGGCACTATGAATCAGTCCTGCAACTTTATAAAATACTGAGTCCAAGAGGAAGAGTAACTGGCAGCAACATAATCATAGAGATAACTCTTCCATTCCTGTATAATGAGGAATTTAAAATGAACAAAATCTTGCCAGTTCCAACCATGAACAATAGCAACTTTACGTGCATAATTCCATCTTCGGACTACTTACTGATGATTCTTCAAGGAAATCATTTTTATCCTATGAACAAGGACGCATTTTTAGGTTGTCAGAAGAGACTGTCAGATACCTATTGGTGTAACCTGCAACACCCAATATACACATCTGCGGCTTCCGTCAGTTCTTGCGAAATAAATATTATGCAACACAAAAGGCAACAAATGGATTTATGTTTGACAAACAACATCCTAGCAAAGGCCTACTGGATCCAAATGCACGACCCAAATGCTTGGATATATAGCGTCCCAAATACTACAGTCGTAAACATCAATTGTGACCTTAATCCAGTCCCAACTATTCTAAAGGATAGTGGAATACTGAAATTACCAGCAAGCTGCATGATCCATGACCAGACGATGACGATTGTTGGAAGACAAACAGTAACAAGCAGATTAACATCTTCATTCTTGCCATCATTCAACCTCTCTGAGCTGTTAACTTCATTTAACTACAAAAGAGAGCAACAACCAATTCAACACTCTGACATTGCTTTGGAGATCGCAAGAGTAGAACAAGCTATAGTTTTGCAAAAAAGTCAGGAATACATGCTGAACGAAATAAAAACTTATCGTATTCACCAATACTCACTGCTTGAAGTATATGGATTCATGATCATAGGAGTCATCATAGCTATAATCTTTATCATCAAAAGAAAAAGAGCACAACGGCCAAGGCCATCAATTAAAACCACAGCTATACCAATGAGATCCTTCAACAAATGACGAAACACCCAAACTTCCTGTTTGTCTTGAACTGAACAAAACAGCAAGATGATGTAGATATTTTAATTCTTATTGAACAAACAATAAGATAATGTGGATTGGTCTTAACTGAAGAAACAGTAAGATTTTGTGTAATCAAGGTACTTGAACCTGATCTTGGAGTAATGTAAAGAAGTCTTTATTGTGCGTAACAATAAGACTAGACTGAGGTTTTTGGTTTGATCAATTAACAACAACGTATTGTAAAGTAAAGTGATATTTATTCTTGGGCTTACTGCCTCTTTTATACTTATAATTAAGGTAACAATCAGTTCGTCGTCGACCCACATTTATTATTATTATTAGTAAGCAATTAAAGCAGAAAATGGGAATTGTCTATCAAAGCATTTATATTTTATTGTTAATAAATGTGGGCCAGCGGTGTGTTAATATGATGAAATAAATTGGTTTCCATTATTTAATGCTGACTTCGATGTGAGTTAGCTTGGCAGCCTATTTGGAGTGTTTGCTTGACCAATTACTTAACACTTCCTTTGAAGACATCGACTACTGCGTTTCTTCAATCTGAGGGGCCCAGCATGTTGTGACAACAACAAATAAATAAATTCTGAATCGCAGCCCAACAACATTCAGATATTCAAAATAACATAATCAAAGCAGAACAAAAAGAAAAACTGCACCATCAGCAAAACAACGAGTTGTAGTGCACGACGCACGAGCGTGAATATGAACCCTATTTTGTTTTGCAGTGTATATTCAAACTATTTTATGTAAATATTATTTAAGTTACGCGTAAGCAATAATTATGTATAAAAGAATCTATTTATTATAATAAAACTTCACTTGCTATTACAACGGCGAGCCATAACTACTTCTTTTATTTAGACTTCCCCCCACCAGTGGTAAGGGGTATTTAAATTGAATAAGCCATTAAAAAAAAATTAAATACATAAACAAAAAATAAGAAAAACAAACAACTATAATTATGTATTCATAAATTAATGTTATGTATTCATATATTAATGCATTTAAGATAGATAATATAATATAAATATATAATAAATATAATATAAATAAAGAAAAGAAAAAAAAGGAAAATAACTACGCCAAATGTTCATCATTGATCCTCAAAATACTGCCTGAGCCTAGTCTTGAACCGAGTGCTACATCTGAAGTGAAACTTGATCTAGAACCATCAAAATTCACGAGATCCTTATATGTGGACTCAGATGAAGAACAGTAAGGAGCGGTTTTTATTATATGTTAAAGTGAATTTTATTTAAGTTTTATTAATCATTAGTTTCTACTTATAAGTTTTCTTTGAATAAACTAAAATGGCTGTTTTCCTAACTCTTCTCTTTTTTTGGTTTTCTGTGTTGTAATTAAGTTCAGAAAAAAAAAATATCCATTGAAATATTTATATAAGAGCAGTTACATTTAACTTAACTTATTTCTTGCTTTGCTAGTATTTTTGGTGTTTTTTTGATTTTTTCTCGTCGTTGCCAAGATACGGTACGGTACTCATCCAACAACTAATTCCATGCATCCCAATTGCTGGCTAACACCATTCAGTTTTGCACCCCAAGGCTCCATCGTTATTAGGAGCATTGCGGGCCAAGTGGGGTTCATAATTAACGCAATGTCCTATGAATATACATCTTTCTGAAGTAAGCACTTTTGTCCTCTAAGGCCCAATGCACACGGAGCAACTGAATATAAACTAAGCCGATTGGCAACTCGGGTTACAGACCAGTTACGGGCTCAGAAGTGACTTGACTCCACACACGAGAAAACTCATCACCAATCGAAATCTCTAGTTCGTTCAGTGTCATCATGGATAATGGTAAAATATATGTAAATATTTTCATAATTGAGTTCTTAAATAATTTGGCCACGTTGTAAGTTTTACAACTCATCATCAACTCCCATTGATATGCCACCGGCAAGAAGACAGCTTCCTAAACCATCCAGAAAGTTTTTTTTTTTTTTTTTTTTTTTATAATTAGCCCGCACTAAAGGGATTTTGACTATCCTTATAATGTTAATTAAACACAGCGAGGGCTTTAGGAAAATAGGGAAGGATGTGAAAGGAGGTAACGATGCACATTTGTTTTAAAGTTCTGCACTTCAAAGTGGGAGGGAAAAACAGAGTCTGACAAGGCATTCCACATTCGCGTGGTACGACCAAAGAAAGAATCCCTGTACTTGACAGTACGTCCGAAGTTGGGCTCAAGGGTATAATGATGGGCATTCCTTGCAGTGCGAGTATTACGGTTAAAGCGTTTCAGGGGAGGAATGCAACTGGCTATTTCGCTAGAGCATTGTTTATGGAAGTAGCGATAGAATAATGAAAGGCAGGAAACATTACGTCTGTGCCCCAGAGATGTAATTGTTTCTGTTATTGTTCGATCGCCTATCATTTTTAAAGCTCTTTTTTGTATTCTATCTAGAAAACTCAAGTGGGTTACAGGAGCACCTGCCCAAATGTGGGAGTTATACTCAAGTTTAGGGCGAATATATGCTTTGTATACTGTAGCCAGATCAGACGGGGTGAAGAACTTCTTGCATCTTCGAAGGAAACCTAAACATCTCGCGGCATTTTTGGCAACGTCAAATATGTGGTCATTCCACAGAAGGTGGTCTGTAATGCACATACCGAGAACTGAGAGGTGGTTGGTTTTCTCTATGCAAGTGCCACTCATGGATAGAGGCATTAGGGGTATATTTCGCTTTAACGACAAAAGACAACATTGTGTTTTCGAAGCATTAAATTCTACGCGGTTTCTTATTCCCCATTGTACAATGAATCAGAATTTAATGAAGATCAGAATTTAATGAACTTATCATACGCTGCCGTTGCAGTTCCACATCCGAAGAACGAGGATGTGTACCTGGAAACGAATATGAGAAGCTGAGAGTACTGTCGTCTGCGAAACAATTGATAGGATTAGTTGTTTCAGATAATAAGTCGTTGATAAAAATAAGAAAGAGAGTCGGAGACAAAACAGAGCCCTGGGGCACGCCAGCGTTTATTTTGTGAGAATCAGACTTGAATCCGTCCAATACAACTTGTATTGAGCGTTTCAAAAGGTAATTACTAATCCAACGAAGAAGAGATTTGTCTAGTCCAAATGCACGCATTTTCGATAAAAGAGCTTGATGCCAAACTCTATCAAATGCCTTAGAAATATCAAGTGCAATAATTTTGCTTTCCCCAAAACGATGGAGAGATTGGTTCCACTTTTCGGTGAGATATACCATCAAATCACCAGTGGACCTGTTGCTACGAAAGCCGTACTGCCGGTCATTAAGAAGCTTTCGATCCTCAAGATATTTCTTAAGCTGAAAATTAATCAACGTTTCCATGACCTTAGAAAGAAGGGACGTAAGTGCAATTGGTCGATAGTTTGAGGGAGAAGAAGATTCGCCTTTCTTAGCGATTGGCTGGACAAATGCTGTTTTCCATCCACTTGGAAAGAGACCAGAGGAATAGGACAGATTGAAAAGCTTACGCAATGGTTTTGCCAGCGTAGAAGAACACCTCTTCAGAACAATAGCGGGGATTTTATCCGGGCCAGCGGATTTGTTTATGTTAAGATCTTTTAATACTCTTGCGACTGTACGAGTGCGAAAGAAGATAGGTCCCATGAAATCATTTACGCTCTCGAGTACAGGAAGAGTACAAACACCTGCTGGCAGCGTTGAGTTAGCAGCGAATTGGGCTGCAAGCAGATCTGCTTTTTCTTGAGAACTGACAACAGGAGTATCATTGAAGACAAGCGTAGGAACCGATGATGACGAGGAGTTCTTTACGTTTTTAACAAATGACCAAAAATTTTTACTGCCTTTGGGACATTGCAGTATTTTTTGCCGGATTTTTTGTTCATGTAAAAATTTAGTCTAGTAGCGAATGTGAACATTACAGGCCTTTCTAGATTGCTGAAACTTTTTCCGGTTTTCCTCGGTTTTGTTGGCTTTATAACATCGGAAACTTACCTCTTTCAACCTGATAATCTCTTTACAGCTCGAATCAAACCATGAGTTATCCTTAGGTTTGATACTTCTTGACCTATTCGGGACAAAATTTCGCATACCTGAGAGGATAACATTTGTTACCATAACTGCGCTGGAGTCTATGTCACTACCGAGGAAGCAGAGCGACCAGTTGAAGATCCTGAAGAAATTATTGAGACCGTCCCAGTTGGCTTTCTCGTATTGCCAAACGGTTCTCCTAGGTGGTTTCTCTTCAACTGAGTTTTGTTGGCACGAGAGATTTGCAGAAATGACACAATGGTCTGATGTGCCTAGAGGCGAAAAAACACGAATTTTGTGTTTATCAGGATCGGAGGTAAGAAACAAGTCTAGTGTGTTGGCGGCTTGGCCTGTGATGTCAGGAATTCGCGTTGGCTCATTAATAAGCTGAGTTAGTTGGTTTAACTCAGCAAAGATTTCAACATACCTTCCTTCGGGTGTTGTCTGGCCAGAATAGCGAAGCCAACTTGAATTGTGTACATTGAAATCACCCGTAATAATGATTTCAGTGTGAGGATAATGGGGAACAATACTTTGTATGGAGTCTGACAAAGCATCAAATTCGTTGGAAGTTGACACTCTATCCAAATTAGGGCTTCTATAGATAAAACAAGTATGTATAATGCGCTTATTTACCGTGAATTTTAACCACATGAAGTTAAAATCTGTATTTGAACACAGACCATATTGTGGTAGAAGTTGGTATGCAACATCATTCCTAATATATACGGCAATTCCGTGAAAGGCAAAGAATAATGGCACTAAGTTATACCCATGAAGGATAAATTCCGAGTGATCAGAATTTTCTCCTACTTGGGTTTCACTTAATGCCAAAACAGCTGGCTTGTTTAACGAAGTATAAACGTATGCAGCACAGAAATTTTTCCTGAGCCCACGAATGTTGGAATAATCAACTCTGAAAATACCCCCCATAAAGAATACAAAACTTAAAAAAAAACAAAGACGGACAATTAACTATTATTAATGAATCCACTAAGTCCCAATTTGAGCTTCACAAAGACAATTATTACTAGTGTTATGCCTTAATAATAATTGAGTTGATCCGCCCCTGAGAAACATCAATTAATGTATCCGATAACGATCTAGCTTAACCATAGGGACTTGCCCCAATGGTTAAACTAAATCGTCTGTGAGGAAGGAAATAGGGAAAGAAAAACAAGTGAAGGAGCTTACTCGCTGTGGTGTGTTTTTTTTCTTGTTGGTGGGTATTGATGGAAACTTATTTTTGGCGATTTTTTGTTTCGAAACACAATTTATTTATAATATTTTCACTGAATATTGTATTTGGAAACTGAATAAATTTATTCTAGTCCGCGCGTGAATGATTTTTTTTAATTTTTTTTTTTATTTTTGGGTTATTGTGATTATTAAATAAAGGGATGGAATTTGGAATAAAACACAGAACACGAAGACCGTCACTTGACTTTACCAAGTCTTCCGCACGTGCATAGCGGATGGAATGCTAATCTAGACTGTGACACCTTGTCATTTATGAAGATGTATCATACTAGGTACATATAAAAAATCACATCAGCTGCCGGTATACGATCGCAGGCCATCAAAGAATGTTCATTACATACAATGATGCTGGTAATGAATCTGAAACGAACGAAATGTTTGATCATGCGGCATGTTGTTCCAAGCTTTTTAGCAATTTATCACCTTATTACATATTGCAGCTTCTCTGTTACCATGGAGCTTTTCTCAGATACTCTGGTGGAATTCATAGCGCTGGATTGGTTAATCTTATAATCTGCTCCAATCTTTATATGTTATATGTTTGTTGTTGTTTTTTATGTTTTATTCCAGAGATCTTCTCCAGCTTACAATTCTGTTCCAGATATAATGCAATTCTTTGCATTCTTTGTATACAAACGCAGCTTTGGCAGCCTTTTTTACAACTTCGTTTCGCTATTATTAATATTTCGCAAGTTTATCTAAAAAGATTAAAACAAAAGAAGTATGAACAAGCTTATGATTGTTATTAATTTAATGCACAAGCAACCACGGCAGACGGTACAAAGGCATTCTGAGAAAATGCTGAACGAAATTAACGTCACTTTAGAGTTATAGGCTATTTCATTCTATCCCATGCACATTGCCTGCACCACTCTTCGAAAAATAGATGCCAAAACGAAATAGACAATAGTATTATGTGCATAATATTGCCGCCTGTGAACAAGCCATATGAGAAGTGTCGATTTGTGACAGCCAAGTGCTAGAACGTATTTCAAAATTATATCTGAGCGCTCAGATCACGCTCGATTCAGAAATTTTTCTGTTCAGATACCTTTTCTGAGTGGATAGAGAAAAAGGCCTAATCTTCTGAAATATTGTCGTTGATTGAATTTATATATATGTTCTGTTTTATATGGCTTCTTCTTGGGTTTGAGTTGAGTAAACCTAAATGTGCAAAATGGTAAGAAGGGAATGTATTGTGATGAGAGTAATGGTGGATTTTCATTGTTCTGCAACGTCTTGATTTGCAAAATCAATAAAATTGGAACGGGGGAGATATACGTAATTTTACAAAAGAGTAAAGGAATACACATTATACGTATTCGCATTTTCTTGCTATAATTTTTTATAGCACCGCCTCGCAGCGACGTTTATCTTATGATCTTATTAAAAAAAAAATGAATAATAGTTAATAAAAATAATTTATTATTACTTTCTTTTAAATCAGTTCATATTTTCCATTGCTTTCCTTGTAATTTGGCAATAACTGAAAAAAAAATTGACAGTTGTCAGCTTTGTTGCGTTCAGGTTTATAGCATTCAGAGGCAAAAATTTCAATTTTGAACATGAAAATTTGAAAATTGTTGTAAAACCGATAAAAACTGCTCACCTGAACTATGGAAATTATAGGTACCTCCAAATGCAGAACGTCCTGCTATAATCAAGATGAACATGTTCGTCTTCACCATTATCTTGATCTTGATTTCTCCTATTTCCTATAATCTTTATTTATCAAGATGTTCTTGATTTTTATCTTCCCTCTCTATCGAACGAGTATGATTTTTATATGTTATATCCTACTTTTTTGCATAATTCAAGTTGCAGAATAGTGAAAATCCACCATAAAGGATGCGAAAAGAAAGTTAAGGATTAAATAGGATAGGGGTATGGTATTGGATAGAATTGAATGAAGATAGATAAGTAGGACTTACGCATGCTCGACACAATTGTTTTTACCAAAAATGTCACTTGAGTAGTGTACCATTTTTTCTTTATTTTCACAATATGCGTTTTCATATTTTCTTAAGTCGCCAACTACATCATTTTCACCTGTGTGGTCTTCATAACTTCCTTGCTCTTCGTGTGCATCATAATCATCATCATTTACAATAACAGTATTATTTTCGGGGGACATTTTTTTCCGAATGTTGTACAATACTAATCAAAGCATTTATAACTGTCGCGCAACGTAATGTTGACTTTAATCGCAGTCTATTCAAGCAGGGAAATATTTCCTTCAACTGGCCCATACTTCATTCAACCACTTGTCGAGTTATTTTAAGTTTTGAGAGAAAACGATTTGCAACTCTTCTCTAATACTAACAGGAAGATTTGGAGTAAAAAGCCATTTTCTCAATGGGCAAGCGGAATCACCGATGATAACAGGGCCAGGGAATGGACGCCACAGTTCATTGTTCCATTTGTTGTACAATTGACTGCACTCTAATACTCGGCTATCGTGCACGGAACCAGGAAAGTTGCTTTTAATTGCGTAGTCTGCACCAGCAACTAGCATCACGTTGATTTAATGTAAACCTTTCCTGTCTACAAAGGATTCTTCATTTACTGGTGGGGCATCAATTGGAATTAAACTCCCATCAATAGCACCAGCGATACGTGGCATTCCCGCAACATTAAAAAACCTTCAGCTTCAGCGTTGGTGTTTTGAGGCCATACCACTTCCTCACCTTAAAAGTAAACAGAAGTAAAAATAAGAATATATGTATTGTTTATAGAATCTTTTATTTATTAACACAACAAATGGTCCGAAATTAGTGAACACACTCTGTTCACATACCGGCATATAGACGCTTTTGAACTCCATGCATAGACCCAACACCATGATATTGGCATCCATTGCCAAGCGAACGAAGTGCTAATAATATTTGTTGCAATGGAGTTAAGGCGTCATTGCAATTCGTTGCATGAGTTAACAAAAGTCCCAAACGCTCTAACAAATATTGTACACATGTCGTAGGCATCCGGAATTTCTCAACAAAGTATGGGTCTTCCAAATTGAAATGTATTCTCTCCAAAAATTCTCGTGGTCACCTTCTTCGAAGTTGTAGAAGATTATCGACATCAAATATTAAATCTATCTATCGAACAAAAATTAACCTCACAATTTATTTAAGTCAAATGTCAAAATAAATACATCACATACAGCAAAATAGATTTTATACATTACTTCCAGTCAAATCTATGAAACATAAAATTGTATGTGATGTATGAAAATTATTTTAATGTATGTTGTATGTAATGTATGTGATGTATTATCTATGAGACAGGCCCCTGAGCCTCAACCAACATGCCTCTCCAGCAAGCTTGGTCTTTGGCTAGCTGCCTCCAGTTTCGCACTCCAAGTTCGTTGAGGTCGTCCTCCATTTGAGCGCGCCACCTAAGGCGAGGTCTTCCTTGACTGCGTCTACCCTCTGCGATGGAATCGAAGATCCTGCGGACCGGAGCATTGTTGTCCATTCGCTCTACATGACCTAGCCATCTTAAACGTGATATGCGTATTTTTTTGACCAGGTCAATGTCGCTGTACAGCTCGTATAGTTCTTGGTTGAACGTTCTCCTCCAAAGCCCGTTAACGCAGATAGGGCCAAAAATCTTCCGAAGAATCTTACGCTCGAAACGATATCTTTTTTGTGGACAGCAGGCACTTCGTTTGGCCTCATTGACTGGCAGTCCCATCTTAGCCGCTTCAGCTTCAATGCTATCAAACGCTCTTGTGACAGCTCGCCGAGTTCTGCCAATGATGTTTATATCGTCAGACTTGAAAAAAATTGTCCCACTACAATAAACCCGCAAGTTTCTTATAATTTTTTCAAGTATTAAATTGAAGAAATTGCACGATAGCGCATCACCTTGCCGGAATACGTTTTTGACATCAAAAGCTTCAGGTCAGTACCAACCTAGACGGAGCAGCGAGAGTTCTCCATCCTCACCCTGCACAATCGGACGAGTTTTGTGGGGATGCCAAAACCAGACATGGCTCTGTATAGTTCGTCTCTATGAATGTTATCGTACGCGGCCTTTAAATCGATAAAGAGGTGGTGGGTATCGATTTTCAATTCTTGAATAGTTTTCAGGATCTCCGTGAACATTTGATGGATTGTGGACTTTCCTGGTCTGAAACCACACTGATAAGGGGCAATCAGGTTGCTAACGAATGGTTTCAGGCGTTCACATAGTACGGCAGAGAGGATCTTGTAGGCGATATTCAGGAGACTTACTCCTCTATAGTTGGCGTAGTTTAAAAGGGTCTCCTTTTTTTGTGGATCGGGCAAACGATGCTGAGGTTCCATTCATCAGGCATACTTTCTTCTGACTAAACTTTAGAGATGAGTTGGTATATGCACTCCACCAGGTCATCTCCGGCTGCTTTAAAAGTTCGGCGGGTAATCCATCGAGGCTAGTAGCTTTGGTATTTCTTAGTTTAGATTTGCTCTCCTCACTTCATTTTGTTCAGGTGGACGGAAGTTTTATCTGCCATCGTCCATGTTAAATGGTTCATTCTGCCTGACAGCGGGTTTTTGGTCTTCATCGCCGTTTAACATTGCAGAAATGGTCATTCAATGTACTCAGCACCGACTGTGACTCTACTACGAGGTTTTCATTCCTATCTCTACAGGATTCTGTGCGGGTTGTTTTCCCTTGCATTTTCGTTTTACCTTTTGCGAAAACTTCCGCACGTTGTTCCTGGAGTAACATCTCTCAATATCTTATTTCGCGCACTTCTCATGCTCTCTCTTTTTCTTTTAAAGAAGCCGGTGTTCTTCCCGTCTTTTCTGTTCGTAGAGCTCGCGAGCAGCTTTCGTTTTTTTTTTACAGCGCCGCTTAATATGCCTCTTGTTAGGCTGCATGGGCCTACCTGCATTCATTGAACCAGAGGTTTCGTGGTGGTGGTCTGGTAAAACCTAGCGAATCAGTTGCAGCATCTCTGATGGCTTGTTGGCAGTGTTGCCACTGGTTTTCGGCACTTGATACTGGTGGTAATGGATTTCTTGAGATGTTACGCGGGATATTCGATCGGCATTGGTTCTGGCGGTTTCTTGCCATTGCAGCTTTCCGCTGTCATACTTCCTCACAGTATTACTCCGTTGTTGTGGTATTCGGGTTATTCGCATTCTTACCTTGGCTGCAACAAGGTAGTAGATATTAGCTGCTCAGAAGGTGCGAACATCCAAGATACTGGAGGCGTATCTTGCATCGATCGCGGCGTGATCAATCTAGTTGACAGTTTTTTGATCTGGATGTCGCCAAGTCCCTTTGCTTATATCGAGATGAGGAAACCGTGTGCTTGCAATGGTAATGTTATGTGCCGCTGTGAAGTTAAATAGCCAAGTCCGTTTTCAGACTTTGTGTCGTGTAGGCTATGTTTTCCGACAGTCCTACTTTCTCTTTACGTATTTTGGCGTTAAAATCGCCTAATACGATCTCAACGCCGTATTATGGGCATTGCTAATAGGTTTAGTGGAGGAGCTCGTAGAAGTCATCCTTGGTGGTGTCATCTTTGTCCTCTGTGGGGGCATGAGCACATATTAGGCTTATGTTGGTATATTTGGCCTTGATACGGATTGTCAGAAGTGGCATCAAGCAATAAAACGGTAGACATCTTCTCTTTCCGTAAGGTTACAGAAGTCGCACAGAATCTGCAGGTTGGGTCTATGTGGTATGATATTTAAATTGATAATTTTGTCTTTTAATTAAAATATTAAATTTATCACTTGGAGAGGCAGTCGATAAAGAAGGTACGTGTTTTCTTGAAGACTAAGACTCAGCTGGCTATAAGTCATCCTATATTGTGAATATTGCGCTTCCATCATACATTCTTCATACGCTGCGTGGCTCACTTTCTTCAGTTAGTTCCTAAACAAGCTTCTTAACTCATCCGGGCCAATATCAGAGTTTAGAAGTGATTCAAACTCCTAGATATTTATACTATCACCTCAGCCAACTTCAACTCGAAATGTTTGTTCATGTTGAGATTAGAAGTGATCAAAACACCTAGATATTTATACTCTTGCTCAATTTTCACCTTTATAAGTCCATTTTTCATTCCGAGCATATCTTCCTCCCCCTAGGTTTCTAGATTAACGGTCAGGTTCCAAAGATCAGTGTAGCTTTCCAGACGATTAATCATTCTCTGCATTCCCTCTACAGTTTCTGCAAGAAAACAGTCATCGACAAAAATGAGACCTGGTACCTGCATTCCTCCAAACTCTATCCCTCCTCCAGTTGCTTCCACGACATCTATTTATAAATAGAATGAAAAGAAGGGTACTCAGGACATCCTTCCTTGACACCCATTTGCGTTTCAAAATTTTCCGAAATGTGCTCACAACCCCACACATAAAACACGTTTTCATACACCGCCTTTAATATATTTATTATTTTACTTGATAGTCCTATCTTATAAAGCTTATAAAAAAGGACTTCTCGTCAAATCAAAAGCGGCAAGGAAATCTACAAAAAGAAAGTATAAAGCTTCTTGTGCATTCTTTTGAAACTACCTGCAATGTTGATAAAAGTAAAAATCTAGTTCAAGGTCGAATGAAAACCTATTTAATATTCCTCTGATGTCAACCTAGTGCATCAGCCTTTTATAAATCAGGGTACTAAATAACTTAACCGAAGTATGCAAAAATGAAATACCCCGGTAGTTCTCTGGGTTGCTAAAAGCACTTTTTTGTGTAGCGGATATATTATTGTTTTTTAAAGCTATCTGGTTTATTTGCTGTCTTGAATATTCTATTTAATTCTTTAGTCAGTACAGTCAGGAATTCACTCGAACAATTTTTGTTAAATTCCGCAGGTATTCGATCATCTCTTGGAGCTTTTCCGGTTTCAACATTTTCAATCACATTAAGCACTTTAAACGATTTATTTATTTATTTATTTATTTATTTATTGAATAACTTACACAATAAGAAACAAATCTTTTAAGTTAGCCCAAGTTTCAGTTTTAAAATATTTTATGTTAGTATTGAAATGAAACAAAGTAAGAAAAACTGATTCAGTTAAAATCAACAAATCAAATATTAAGTAAGGATTTCCAGATTTGTTGTGACAACAACAAATAAATAAATTCTGAATCGCAGCCCAACAACATTCAGATATTCAGGATAAAATAATCAAAGCAGAACAAAAAGAAAAACTGCACCATCAGCAAAACAACGAGTTGTAGTGCACGACGCACGAGCGCGAATATGAACCCTACTTTGTTTTGCAATGTATATTCAAACTATTTTATGTAAATATTATTTAAGTTACGCGTAAGCAATAATTATGTATAAAAGAATCTATTTATTATAATAAAACTTCACTTGCTATTACAACGGCGAGCCATAACTACTTCTTTTATTTAGACTTCCCCCCACCAGTGGTAAGGGGTCTTTAAATTGAATTAGCCATTAAAACATTGGTCCTTCGAAAGGAGAGAACACAGTGAAGAATATAACGTTACCAGGGCTACAAACATTGGTAGAAAAAAAATTACTAAGAAAATAAAAGTGCAAAAGCGTTACCAGGGCTACAAACAAACATTGGTAGAAGAAAAAAAAATACGAAGAAAATAAACGTACAAAAGCGTTATTATTAACACTGATATCTTAACTAAGAATTCGTTAAAATAATACAAAACTAAGAACAACGAAAAGAAAATTATGGAAGAAACTGGAGTTTTCATCATCGTCACTAGGCAGAGAACACTAGTGGAGGAGCTGGAAGTCCAAATCCGCAACTTTGGAAAAGACAGTGCGTCAAGAAAAACGCAAAAATACATACATGAAAGGATTCAACGCTTGCAAACACTCTGGGAAGAGTTTGAACAAAACCATATAAAAATAACTCCTCATGTTAAACAAGACACGCCTTACATGCAAAGGAATACCTTTCAAAAGGTAAAGAACTTGTATGAAGAACACAAGAAGGTGTTGGAAAGCTTTGTCCCAACAATATCTGGATATGAGAAGCTAACTGCACAGAATGTGGATGCAGAAAAAGAAAAACTTGTATCAAAAGTTTCTGGTACAGGAAAGAATTCTAAGGAAGTATCTTTTAAAGAAACTACTTTTGACAAAGAAGAAAATCGTGAAAGCCTGAGAACGGTTCAAAACCAAAGGCTTAGAAAACTGCAACTTAAAATAAGCGCAGTTGTAGACACAATTGAAGAGTTTGAAGAGACCTCTGAAAATTACTCAAAGCCAATCTACGAATATCAAAAACAAATGCTGCTGGAACAACTACGGAACCTTACTGAGCTCCACGAAGATTATATTTCAAATGCAGATTAAGAAGATTTAAAGGTTGAATATGTAACCAAAAATCACTACAAAGGAATTAAACAGGACATAAATAGATTCCTTCACCAAATGGCTACAAACCAAGGAGATACCCAGAGAAGACAACAAGATGGGAGATACGATTCGAGACTTCCACAGCTTAAAATTCCTACATTTAAAGGAAATTTTCTGGAATGGAAGTCGTTTTATGACTTATTTTCCACCATCATCCACGATAAGAGCAGTCTAAGTACGACTGAAAAAATGGAGTATTTAAAAACCCATTTGGAAGGGGAACCTCTACATTTGATTCAACACTTCACTTTTTCCAGTGAAAATTACAACAGTGCTTGGGAGATACTGAAGTCCAGGTACAACAATGAAAAGAAAATAGTGTCAATGCATATAGACAAAATGTTAAAAAGTGGACAACAAGGAAACACTCCATCCGCCAATACATTAAAAAATACTTAAGATGCAATTAGAGAAGGGTTGGTTGCTCTAAAAAACATGGGCTTCGATACCTCATCATGGAGTCCAGTAATAGTACACCTTACTACAAAAACTCTTGATACAGAATCGAGAAATTTATTCGAGCAAGGTCTTACAGAGCCAAATAAAATGCCAGCTCTTAAAACACTCTGGGACTTCTTGGAAAGGCGTTACCAGGCTTTGGAAGTACTCGCTCCCACAAAAAAAGCTCAAAGATGTATTGATGAACCAAGTCCAGTGCAGTTCGGAACTTCCACATCGACTCTAAAGTGCTTCAGTGCCACATATGTAAGGGTGATCACGCAGTCTATACATGTCCAACATTTTTAAAATCTACATTGAAAGAAAGGTGGCAGCAATGTAAGCACGCTAAACTATGCACTAATTGCCTAAGCCATGAGAAGCAATTTCAATGTTACAGCAAAAGAAATTGCCAACACTGCAACAAAAAACATCATTCGCTTCTACACATGGAATGGAGAGAAAGATTTCCGCAAACGAAAAAATCAGCAGATCCAGAGAATTCATCAAAAACGACGAAACAAGTAAACCACAGTGAGCAGAATCAAAGCGTCCTTATCGCAACCGCGGTATTGAATGTAAACAATGAAGAAAGTCTTGGTCAAGGTATAACCATACGAGCACTTATTGATCCTGGCTCACAAGCGTCATTAGTCACTGAGTCTGTTGCACAAACATTAAGACTAAAAAGAAAAAACGTGTGTGTTGAAGTTTGTGGATTAGGCGCAACAAACGCTGGAACCGCCAGGAACAAGGTTGACATTACAATATCTCCACGCTTTACGTCAAAGTTCAAACTCCAAATAGAGGCTCTTGTGCTACCCAAACTTACAAGACAACTATCTTCCAAAACAACCAAAGATATTGAAATTGGAAGTTTCGATAAATTCGAGCTTGCTGATCCGTCATTCAATGTGCCTGGACCCATTGACATGATTATTGGAGCCGATGCATTTGGTGAAATCATTTTTGATGGGCTGGCTGATATCAGGACGAACATCATCAGAAGTGGATTTAAATTACAGAGTGACAGGATTTGTGGCACAAACATCAATTGAGAAGGAGCTGGAGAAATTCTGGGAATAAGAAGAAGTAGCCCAACCAAGGTACCTGAAGGAAAATGATAAAAGGTGTGAAAAATTCTACAAGGATACACACTACCGAAAAGAAGATGGGAGGTATGTAGTAAAAATCCTATTTAACCAAGATGCCATGGAAAAACTTCAATTGGGAGACACGAGGAATAGAGCGATTGCCCGATGTCGTCAGTTAGAGACACAATTAGCTAAAAATTTGGAATTAAAAGCTGAATATTCAAAAGTGATTGACAAATTTATAGAGTTGGGTCATATGGTCAGCGCCCAGTCAACAAAGAATGACGGACTTTATTAAATGCCTCATCATGCTGTCACTAAACCATCGAGTACAACTACAAAACTAAGAGTTGTATTTGATGGCTCAGCTAAATCAACGACAGAAGTAAGCCTAAATGAGTTGATGATGATAGGAACCAAGCTCCAAGATGACATCACAACGATATTGATGCGATGGAGGAAGCATAAATATGTGTTTACTTCGGACATAGAGAAAATGTACCGCCAAATTGATTTACACAAAGACGACCAAAATTTTGAACGCATCTTATGGCGAAATTCTGTTGATCAACCCATTAAAGAATACAAGCTTACAACGGTTACTTATGGAACCGCATCAGCACCATACCTAGCTGTTAAGACTCTCCAACAACTAGCTCAAGATGAACAATCCATCTACCCAGTAGCCTCAAAAATAGTCAAACATGATTTTTACGTTGACGATGTCATGTCCGGAAGAGACACTATATCAGACTGCATAAGAGCTCAGAAAGAACTTGACGAGATGCTAAGAGGAGCAGGTTTTCAACTGCACAAATGGGCTGCAAATGACAACAGACTACTTCAACATATACCGATAGAGTTACGTAATCAACAGAAAAAATACGTAATGAAAGACGAAACTATCAAACTTTGGTCATACACTGGAATCCCCTAAGTGACACTTTCCAATTCAAAGTGAACCTCGACACAAACCTTTTCCACGGAAACACTTACCAAACGAAAGACCTTGTCCGAAATAGCCAAACTATATGATCCCCTTGGTTGGTTGGCTTCAGTGACAGTGGGAGCAAAGATTTTAATGCAACTTATCTGGAAATCTGAAGTCGGCTGGGATGAACAACTTCCATTGGAATTACAAAACCATTGCCCGATATTCCGGAAGCAAAACAAGTTATGACAATAGAGGTTCACGCAATCAACAACGTAGTCGAAAGATTCTCTTGTTATAATAAACTAATAAGAGTAGCTGCCTACTGCAGGAGATTCGTTTATAATTGCAAGATTACAGTAGAGCACAGAAAATTGGGAACTAACCCCAAAACCGATAACATCAACAAAGAAACGAGCCATTTAACTGTCAAGGAGATACAAGCTTCTCTCAATGGCATCATCCGAGCTATTCAAGAAAGGGTGTTCCCCGAAGAAGTAGCATGTCTTAGAGATAGAAAAAAATGTAAACAAGAGGAGTAAAATTCTGTCATTGAATCCAGTTTTGAACGATGATGCAATCATAGTAGTGGGTGGCCGATTGGAAAATGCGGAAATAACAAATTCAGAAAAACATCCGGTTATTTTAACGCACAACGAAAAGTTTACAAGTCTCTTGATTGAAAACGCACATAAGCGCACCCTGCATGGTGGTATACGACTGACTCTTTCAAAAATAAGACAACATTTTTGGATACTTCAGGCAAAACGAGTTGTACGGCGTATAATCCATCAGTGTGTAAAATGTTATCGTTTCAATGCACAATCAACTTCTCAACAGATGGGAGTACTACCAACGGCTAGAGTTACACCTTCTAGGCACTTTACCCATACAGGAATTGATTATTCTGGTCCTGTCCAAGTACTAGTCGCCAAGGGACGAATAAAGAAATCTACAAAGGGCTACATAGCAATATTTATTTGCTTAGCCACTAAAGCTGTCCACATTGAGCTGGTTAGCGTTCCTCGCAGCTTTAAAACGCTTCACATCAAGAAGAGGAATCTGTTCACATTTGTATAGTGACAATGGTACTACGTTTGTCGGAGCCAACAAAGAAATTCAGCATCAGATGAAAGCCACAATTAAGCAATCCGAAGAAGAAGCAGCATCAAAACTTGCAATGGATGGAATCCAGTGGCACTTTATACCTCCTGCTGCGCCTCACTTTAGTGGAATATGGGAGGCCGGTGTTAAATCAATGAAATATCACCTCAAGCGAGTGATTGGAGACACAACGCTTACATTTGAAGAACTTACCACCATTTTGACACAAATAGAAGCCTGTTTAAACTCTCGACCGCCAACAGCAGTTGAAAATGATGTTGATGACACCAGTATACTAACTCCTGGCCACTTTCTGGTT
Organism: Platycheirus rosarum; assembly: GCA_963971375.1. NCBI lineage: Eukaryota > Metazoa > Arthropoda > Insecta > Diptera > Syrphidae > Platycheirus > Platycheirus rosarum. The sequence continues at coordinate 87,321,817 of OZ020510.1, read as the reverse complement.
GGAAGTGCTTTGAATGCTGTTCATGAGCCAAATATAGATGAGACAAAAACATTTCGTTCTCGCTGTCAACTTTTACAAAAAATGACTCAAGACTTTTGGAAAACATTGTCCTCTGAATATCTGGTACAACTTCAACAACGGCAAAAATGGAAACAAAAGGAAGAAAATATTAAAATTGGTGAAATTGTTCCTATGAAGGAAGATCGATTACCACCAACAACATGGAAGATGGGTAAAATATTTGATGTTCACCCAGGCAAAGATAATCAGGTTCGAGCTGCAACAGTATTTAGCAGCAACAAACACATCAAAAGACCCATAACAAAATTATGTCGCTTACCAATAGAAACAAAACAACAGGAATCGTTACAGACATCAACAAACATCTCAATGGCAGCTAAAACAAAAAATACAACTCCAAGCAAAGTAAGCCCAATCTTGTGGATTTGCATAGTATTTGGCCTTTTAAACATGGTCAGTTCCCTGCCAACAGCTTACCAGCACAAAGTTGAAATCACGCCATTTGAAAGCCAACCAGGAATATATTTTGAGGATGTGGGACGAGCAAGTCTCATTTCGAGCTCTTGTCTTCTTCAACATGACAAACTATTGGTCAGAATTTGATGCCTACAAACTCTGCATTCAACAAATGGAGAAAATCTGTACGTCAACAGTAATACCGGAAGTCAAATCTAATATGTGTGTTGGAACACTTGGTTAATTCTGTTACGGCTACCTGTAAGGAACAAAAAAAAAATATTATAATTTGTATCAAAAATAAGAAAATAAAATCTTAAATTACCTGTTAATGCTTTGCACGGTGAAATTCTCCTGTAGTCATGTCATACATACATATTACCTGCTGATTGTCTGGTCAGGCTGAAATTAATAAAAAGAATGCAAGTGGTTATCAATACTCTTGAAATTGTGTATCTTGAATGATAAATGCACTGATAAATTCACTACGCGATACACAACAAAAATGGAAAAAAAATAAAAATAAAACAAAAGTATGTAATAGCAATGCAAAGCAGCTGGAAGGAATTTGCACTTAAATGGAATGTGAAAACAAAACAATCAACACAAATTTATAGCCAAAAGGAATATTTGGGTGGCCAAAGAAATGAAATAAAACATTAAGAAAAAAAACTACGTTTAACGCGCTTTTCTTTAGTTTAGTTGTTTATTGTTTTCTATGTTATAGATATTTTGTTTTTTGTACCTTATATTTTGTAGAAAAGATATTCAGTTTCGCGAAACAAACAACTCACAAATTACACGATTAAATAAAAATGTAAACTTCAGTGACGTTTGTGAGTTGTCAACTAGTTTAAGATTCTGACAACTCCAATTCGCTGCGAGAGTCGAGAAGGAGAACGGAGTGGTGGCTATGGGAATTGGGTGGAATGGCGGAATTTGTTGTAGGTAGGAAATTAACCACATATACTCGTGTGTAGGTTTACATAATGATTTGCGGTGTAAGGGAGAGCCCCAAGTCGAAATTCCCAAAAAGCGGTAGAGCGTACGGCTTTTGGGAGTCAAATTCACCCCAGGATGGAGAACATAGTGTTTGCGGTGGTCACAAGACAATCTCCGATCCATAGAGTAGCGACGGACTAGTAACAGTGTGCCCAGAAAAAAATTAGTTTTTTTGTCTATCACCAATTTGTTAAAAATTGGCATATGGTTTTCATCGTAAGTGGAAATTTAACGTAATTTAAAGTAATTTAATTGAAAAATTTATATAAAAAAAATATTAGTGTTGAAAAAGGCGTAACGTGCGAAGACGAATTAAGGATTAGGAATAAGGAAGGCGGGGAACTTCCTTACACAGTTTACACAGGTAAAACCGAGTTTTTCCATAAAATAGTGTCGAAACATTATATAAATTAAAAAAATATATTAGGCAAAACATCCAGGGCGGTTTCCGATAGTCGGAACAAAAGGACAAATTCCAATGGAAAAGCGAAGTATAAAGACCAAACTGTAGGTACTCAACCGATTTTATTATTTAAAATTTTGAATTGCTACCACAAAAAAAAGGGGGTGGTGTTTTCCACTAATTGGTTTGGTAGTGGGCAACAACTGGGCTACCCACCATTAGTGCGCCATACTAAACTAGCAAAAACCGCAACTCGCCTTCGTATAAGATAAAACATTATAAATTCAGCGAAGACACCTTTCCGTGGGAAACAATCGAAAGGGAAAATTCGTAATCGGATTCAGAGACATCCACCAAGACTTCTCAAGAGAAGACACCAACCCATTTCCCGGCGGATTTTGATCCATCTTTTTTTTTGGCGTCGGTTATGTTTTAAAACTAATCAATTTTTGTCAATTGCTAAATTTTTAATTTAAATTTTAATTATTTGCTTTGTTGTTCGTTGTGGTGTTTGTGCGTCTCTCTAAAAGGGCTACCCAAGTAAATGGAACACCTGGGATTCCGGCTTTCCCCTTACCAAAGCAAACCAATTTTGCAAAGTACTTTTTTTTGTAGCTACTTAGATTCCTCCCCTTTATAATTAAAAAGAGCTCTTTTTTTACTGGGTTGGGGTAAAAAGAGGAATACCATATCGTATTCATGTTGGTAAGTGAGGGTGGAGTTGGCTTTCTTCAGGCCTAAATTCCTGTTTCGGATACTTTTTGTTTGGGACTTTTAATAACGCTATTATCGGTTGTGTCAACATATGTATCTATGTTTTTTTTGGTTTAAAATGTATACACCATTAGTCATCTTATTTTCTCTTACCAAATTTTGATTTCCTGTCATAAAAAGTTTTTTTTTAGAATAGCGAATAGATTTAAGATAGATTTTTTTTAAGTATTTTATTTTTTTATTCTACCTACATAGCTTCCTTAATGAAAGTATAAGATGTTATAATTCTATTATTGTAAGAAATGGAAAATTTAAAATAAATTTTTTTATGAAGATTATGTGAACCACACCAAACGATTGTTTATTATGACGGTTTAAGGTCGAATTTTCAGGGGGTGGGAAAGGGGGGCTGATGTGGACGGCCTAAGGTGACCTCGTCAGTTGAGCGGTCACAAGGGAATCTGGCATAAAATCGGCCACCCAGATTCATGGAGCGGAGAGAGTCGGCTCATCTGCAACAACAACAGCAGATTCAAGGAGAGCAGTAGCAGAATCATATAGAGGGAAGTATTTTGAAGTAGGCATGACATAATTTTTGTGACGAAGTGAGGTTCGGTGCGGGGGTCAAGATCCCCTCCCCTTCCGGCGAGCTAAGCCGTGCGTCGCCAGCATGCCACGACCCCTTGCTTCGGACATTCTGCCCCTTCCTCTCCCTATCCCTCTTCCTACTCCTCTATCCTACCTTACTTAGCTCCAGGTCCCATTCCTATGGCTTCGGTGCCAGTATGACCCTTCCTATACTTTATCCAACCGCTGGAAACCTTCCGCTGTATTCAGTTCCTCCACCTACACTTCCGGCCGCGACAGTAAGTCAAAGGAGTGGTGCGTCTGTCTCGGAGCCATCACCTCCGTATAGCCATCTTACGAATGGGGGCGGGGCGTCGGAGAGAGTGAGGCTATTGGAAGTAGTCGACCGAGAAGAGCTTCTGCATCCTAACTCAGCGCTTTCCGGAAATGTTCCTCATCGAGAGACGAACGGCTATCAGGGCGATACTACAATATCGGAGGGTCTGCTCTCGGCCATTAGTCAAGCGGTGAACAATGCGTGTAAGCAGTACACTGATTCTCTTCGAGGGGAGCTGAAAACGGAATTGGAAAGAAATTTTAGAATGTTAGTCGAGGGAAACCGTTTAACTACTCACCAGCCAACCCAAACGGAGACTAGAAGGGTGGTATCAAATGGGACTGAAGAGCGAGAAGAGGTAGTCGGCGGTCCGCCAACCCAAGGATGTACTCGATACCCTCAACTGGATCCATCCGCAAGGAATTTCGTACCAGTGGGAGATTTGAACGGGAGTAACCAGACGGCCCCTCACTGGACACGAAGACCGCAAAGCAGGGGAAGCCAACTCAACAACGGTGGGTACTTTCACCATCCACGCGTCATGGCACCAGCGTATGCAAGAAATCCTATAAGTATAGACAAATGGGGTTTAAAGTTCGAAGGAAATTCAGAAGTACTCACCGTTGAAGATTTCGTGTTCCGTCTCGAAACGCTTCAGAGCCAGTATGGTTGTTCCTGGACAGAAATGCTGAGGGATTTTCATCTGCTTCTTACCGGCGCCGCATACGAGTGGTACTGGCAGTTCCAGCGGACTAGTTATCGTCCAGATTGGCCAGCATTAAAGGATGCATTGATGCGCCAATTTAGGAACTCCAAATCGGATCTGGAGATTATGAGAGACCTGTGGGAATGTCAGCACGGTACTGGGCAGTCATGCGATGACTTCTTTGCGGCGGTGGATAAGCTGAGAGCGCAACTCCGAGTTCCGAATCCAGAGATGGAGCTGGTAAGAATTCTAAATCTCAACGAAAGGATTCGGATGCTGGTATACCCGCAGCCAATTTTTACGCTGGACCAGTTGAGGGTAGCCTGTAAAGATGCCGAGTATGCGTTTCCCATCAAGGACAAAGAAGCCCCGAGACCTCTAAGACAGCCCGTCCGATACCGAGCAAACGAACTGGCAGTGGAAGTGGAGGAATGGCAGATGGGAGAAGAGAATGTAGCTGCGTTTCAGCACACCGGAGCTCGACCAAAGGCTTCGCGAGGGATGAGCGACCCAAGTTCGCTAACCTGTTGGAACTGTCGCTTGCGAGGTCATGCCTTTATGGACTGTCCCTCTACGACAAGAAATATATTTTGTTATCGGTGTGGCCAAGAAGGAGTTAGTACTCCCAAATGCATGAATTGCAACCCGCGAAACCAGTCCAGGAATGCGACCTTGAGGGGGGAGTCGTGTTCCACACAAACACCCCAATGGCAAGCCAAGGAACAGTAGGCTCGTCTAAAGAAGTGAACATTTTAGTTAGGAGTGGGGGAGTAGAAAGGGCAAAATTAGAAAAAAATAAAACAATTAGAATTGAAGCCGTTGCACATTAGAATAAAAGAATATAAATTAGCCAGAGAAAGGATTTTCAAGGGTGATCCCTCAGAAGTGTCAAAAAAAATGTTGAATGCTAGGGAGCGCTTTAAAAGAAGGAAAGATTTAAGAGAACGAATTTCGGCGACGGTATTGGATCTAAATTCTGATCCAAGACCGTACGCCAAGGTAATGATTGCGGGAAAGGAAATTTTGGGATTGTTGGATAGCGGAGCTAGTATTAGCATCTTAGGAAAGGGATGTATGGAATTGGTCAAGGAGGGGAAGTTAAATGTAATTACATACAAATCCGGGGTAAAAACCGCGGATGGTGTCCTACAACAAGCATCGGCATGTGATCACGCTATTTTTGGTTCCCTCGCTTGAACAGGAACTATATTTAGGGGTTGATTTCTGGAAGGTCTTCCAAATCGCTCCAAACGTAATCAGTTCGGTTTCGATTTCCAAGGAGAATGCAGATCTAGGCGATGCTCACTTACTTACACCAGAACAGCGGTACGAATTGGAGACGGTCAAGCGGAGATTTCTGGATTATGACCGTCACGGCCTCGGAAAAACGTCGATGATGGAGCATGTCATCGATACTGGAGACGCTGAGCCTGTTAAGCAGCGTCACTATCCTGTTTCACCAGCGGTACAAGCCTTATTGTACCAAGAGATCGACCGAATGCTTGAGCTCGGAGTTATAGAGGAAAGTGAGAGTCCTTGGTGCTTGCCTGTTGTACTTATCAAGAAGCCCGGAATTGATGGTACGGTAAAGTATCGTTTTTGCCTAGATTCGCGTAAGGTCAATGCGTTAAGCGAAAAGGACGCGAACCCTTTCCTCATATCGAAGGGCTCATCAGTCGGCTTCCCAACACCTACTTCATAAGTAGTGTAGATCTAAAGGAAGCGTTCTGGCAAATACCGCTGGAGAAAGAGAGTAGGGAGAAAAATGCGTTTGCGGTACCGGGAAGACCCTTATACCAGTTCACAGTCATGCCTTTTGGGTTGTGTAACGCAGCTCAAAGGTTATGTCGTTTAATGGATAAGGTTATTCCTGCAGGACTCAGAGACAACGTTTTTGTGTATTTGGACGACCTGTTGATCATCGCACCGGACTTCGAGACCCATGTCGCCTTGCTTGGCGAAGTAGCCGAATGTCTGAAAAGGGCCAACCTTACTATTAACTTAAAAAAATCGAACTTTTGTTTTAGGGAACTAAAATACTTGGGATTCATCGTTGGTGGCGGGAAGGTGAGGACAGATCCGGCGAAAGTGGAAGCTGTTGTCAACTTTCCGTTACCAAAAAACGCCAGACAAGTTCGGCGGCTGCTTGGTTTAGCAGGGTGGTATAGGCGGTTCATCAAGGATTTCTCTAGCTTGACCGCCCCCCTCACGGAAACTCTTAAAAAGAAAGACGCAAAATTTCGAATGACGGAGGAGGCGATTGCGGCGTTTGATGAGTTGAAAAGGGTTCTAACCGCAGCGCCAGTGCTCACTCATCCTGATTTCAATAAACGTTTTTACATCCAATGTGATGCTTCCGACTCGGGAATCGGAGCCGTTCTGTTTCAGAAAGACGATGAAGGAGCAGAGGTACCAATATCTTACTTTTCCCAAAAATTAAATTCCTGTCAGCGTAATTACAGCGTGACCGAGAGAGAATGTATGGCAGCGGTGATGGCCATCAAAAAGTTCAGACCCTATGTCGAAGGTATGGATTTTACAGTCATTACAGACCACTCCAGTTTAAAATGGTTAATGACCATTAAAGACCTAAGTGGAAGACTTGCCAGGTGGAGTTTAGCATTACAGTCGTATACCTTCGACATAGAGCACAGAAAGGGATCGCTGAATGTCGTACCGGACACGCTCTCTCGGGCATATGTCGATAGCTTGGATGTAGCCGACATCGCTCCACTAATAGATTTATCCTCCGAAGAGTTTCAATCCGAAGAGTATAAAGACCTGAAAGAAACTATCCGATCCCACCGAGATGAATTGCCCGACTTAAAGGTAGAAGACGAATTCGTCTATAAACGGTCATTCACGTCAAGTATTGAGGAGCCCATGTATGAATACAATTGGTGACTTTGGGTACCTTCTGGGTTAACAGAGGGCATTATTAAAAGGGCTCATGATCCCCCACAAGCGGCTCATGGAGGGGTGACAAAAACGCTTTGCCGAGTGCGGCAGTTTTTCTACTGGCCGAACATGACTGTTCAAATAAGAGAATTTGTGTCAAAATGTGCAACGTGCAAGCAATGTAAACCGTCGAACCAAATTTTAAGACCTCCTGTCACAAGTACCTTTAGTGTAGATCGTCCATTTCAAAAACTATATGTAGACTTTTTAGGTCCATATCCGAGAACTAAGTCCGGTAATGTCTATGTCTTTGTGGTGTTAGACCATCTAACTAAATACATGTTTTAAGAACCTTTACGGTCAGCGGATACTAATAGTATCGTTAAATTTCTACGGAACGAAATTTTTAATGCTTTCGGAGTGCCTCAGCTGATACACTCAGATAATGGAAAACAGTTCTTAGCCAAAGATTTTCAGAACCTTCTTCAAAAGTACGGTATTCGACATTTTCGAACCGCTTTATATTCTCCACAATCGAACGCGTCGGAAAGCGTGAACAAGACACTGTTAACTGCAGTGCGCTCTTATTTAAAAGATGACCAGCGCAACTGGGATATTAGCCTTAGCGACATAGCATGTGCTTTGAGAAGCTCCGTTCATTTCGCTACCGGGGTTTCACCATATTATGCCTTATTCGGAATGAATATGATCACTCATGGTAGTGGTTACGAACTGACTCAGAAACTGAGCAAAGTTGACGACGGCGAGTTTTTGACTCTTCCCAGGCAGCAAAGATTGCAATGTATCCGCGATAAAATCAAAGATAGTATCCTCAAAGCAAAAGAGAAAAGTGACAGGGTCTATAATCTGCGGACTCGGATTGTAAAATACGTTCCTGGACAGGAGGTATACAGACGCAACTTCGTCCTCAGCGACTCTTCTAAATACTTAGCGGCGAAATTGTGCCCAAAATTTGTTAAATGTCGAGTTGCTAAGGCCGTAGGGAAAAATAGTTACGAACTCGAGGATTTGAAAGGCAAGGCAATCGGATTATATAACGCCAAAGACATTAAGCCCTAACCGTACCGCCACCTTTGATATAAACCTATTTCGTGTCTTTTCTAGTTTAAAAGTCGCCTTATCGCCCTACCACGGTATCAAAACATTTTTGTGAAAGGATAATGCTGAAGTGATTCTACTGTGCAATATTATAGAGTATCATAAGTTAAGTATTTATTTATTTATTTATTAGTATTTACATACCTAGTCATTATGTATTTATTTACTTATTAATATTTATTTAATATAGTTTACTTATTTGTTAATATTTATTTAATATAGTTTATTTATTTATTAATATTTATTTAACTTAGTTCATTTATTTATTTATTTATTAGTATTTACCTAACTAGTCATTATTTACTTATTTATTTATTAGTATTTGTTTAATATGGTTTATGTATTTATTTATTTATATTTTAGTATTTGTTTAACATAGTTTATTTATTTATTTATAATTTAGTTTAGCATTTAAGGTCTACTTCTGTGATTTATGTGTTATTTATTTAATTTATTTATTTATTGTTAGTTTTATTGTTAATTGTTATTGTTGTTACGATTTTTTTTAATATTTATTTTAGATTAATTTTAGTTTATACTCATGTTGATGTTTTCCCATTTTATTAATTTTTGTGTAATTTTATTTCTTTGTTTTTTTTTATTGTAATTATTTTACTTATAGATTACTTATTTATTTATTTTTAATTCATTAATTGTTCAAATTTTATAGATGTATGTTATTTATTAATTTATTGTACTACCTGTTCACATTTGTGCTGATTATTTATTTATATTTATTTGTTACTAATCCGTAGTTAATTTTTTTATTTTCAAGTATTACCTTCAAGTCATTTGATTCAATTATTATTTTATCTATGTATGTTTGATACTGAATCCCTGGTCTATAAATTCGAGCAGGTTAGGTACTAGATTCGGTACGAAGCGTTCATCGCGAGGCTACTCAAAACTACCGTATCTCACTTCCATTCATTAATTCCTGCATACTTCCAATGTACAAAAGGCAAAAAGATGCCACCTACCTAGGTGCATAAGGTACAATACGACGTGCTTTAAATCTAAACATACTTTTATATTCATGTCACTACGGTAGTATATGTGTTTTGTGTATTTTTTTTTGTTTTAAAAAACCAAAAAAATTAAGTATCAAATAAATCGTAAAACTACGAATAAACAAATACGAAAAAATGTTGAAAACCAAAACACTCACAGGAATCCGGAAAGGCTCGAACGAATTTTCCATGATGAAAATAATGCCTCGACGTCTGGAAGGAAAAGTAGATAGCCCCAGCTCACCTGTGATAAGCAAGGAATAGTTGTTAGGTTTATGTAAGCAGAAGTATGGGAAAACAATCTTACCTATTTGTGACTAAATGTAGTTGCCCGGCTTTGGTTTTGTGGGTTCTTCCCCACCGTCTCAGTTCGCCTTGTTGTCCACCGTCTTTGTCCGGAATATAATTCCGCCAGATCCGGATGTTTGTTACGGCTACCTGTAAGGAACAAAAAAAAATATTATAATTTGTATCAAAAATAAGAAAATAAAATCTTAAATTACCTGTTAATGCTTTGCACGGTGAAATTCTCCTGTAGTCATGTCATACATACATACTACCTGCTGATCGTCTGGTCAGGCTGAAATTAATAAAAAGAATGCAAGTGGTTATCAATACTCTTGAAATTGTGTATCTTGAATGATAAATGCACTGATAAATTCACTACGCGATACGCAACAAAAATGGAAAGAAAATAAAAATAAAACAAAAGTATGTTATAGCAATGCAAAGCAGCTGGAAGGAATTTGCACTTAAATGGAATGTGAAAACTAAACAATCAACACAAATTTATAGCCAAAACGAATATTTGGGTGGCCAAAGAAATGAAATAAAACATTAAAAAAAAACTACGTTTAACGCGCTTTTCTTTAGTTTAGTTGTTTATTGTTTTCTATGTTATAGATTTTTTGTTTTTTTTACCTTATATTTTGTAGAAAAGATATTCAGTTTCACGAAACAAACAACTCACAAATTACACGATTAAATAAAAATGTAAACTTCAGTGACGTTTGTGAGTTGTCAACTAGTTTAAGATTCTGGCAACTCCAATTCGCTGCGAGAGTCGAGAAGGAGAACGGAGTGGTGGCTATGGGAATTGGGTGGAATGGCGGAATTTGTTGTAGGTAGGAAATTAACCGCATATACTCGTGTGTAGGTTTACATAATGATTTGCGGTGTAAGGGGAGAGCCCCAAGTCGAAATTCCCACAAAGCGGTAGAGCGTACGGCTTTTGGGAGTCAAATTCACCCCAGGATGGAGAACATAGTGTTTGCGGTGGTTTGGAATTAAAAAAACAGGGAAGTCACAAGACAATCTCCGATCCATAGAGTAGCGACGGACTAGTAACAGTGTGCCCAGAAAAAAAATAGTTTTTTTGTCTATCACCAATTTGATAAAAATTGGCATATGGTTTTCATCGTAAGTGGAAATTTAACGTAATTTAAAGTAATTTAATTGAAAAATTTATATAAAAAAAAATATTAGTGTTGAAAAAGGCGTAACGTGCGAAGACGAATTAAGGATTAGGAATAAGGAAGGCGGGGAACTTCCTTACACAGTTTACACAGGTAAAACCGAGTTTTTCCATAAAATAGTGTCGAAACATTATATAAATTAAAAAAATATATTAGGCAAAACATCCAGGGCGGTTTCCGATAGTCGGAACCGCCAGCCTCTTTTTTGGTGGAAGTTTTTTGGATTGTGTACCAGCACCAGTTTTCAAAAAACAGAATCCGGAAAATAATTTAATGAGCTGAAGAAAAAAAAACGGAAAACAACGCAACTCCGCTACATTCGAACAAAAAAGGACAAATTCCAATGGAAAAGCGAAGTATAAAGACCAAACTGTAGGTACCCAACCGATTTTATTATTTAAAATTTTGAATTGCTACCACAAAAAAAAGGGGGTGGTGTTTTCCACTAATTGGTTTGGTAGTGGGCAACAACTGGGCTACCCACCATGCGCCATACTAAACTAGCAAAAACCGCAACCCGCCTTCGTATAAGATAAAACATTATAAATTCAGCGAAGACACCTTTCCGTGGGGAACAATCGAAAGGGAAAATTCGTAATCGGATTCAGAGACATCCACCAAGACTTCTCAAGAGAAGACACCAACCCATTTCCCGGCGGATATTGATCCATCTTTTTTTTTGGCGTCGGTTATGTTTTAAAACTTATCAATTTTTGTCAATTGCTAAATTTTTAATTTAAATTTTAATTATTTGCTTTGTTGTTCTTTGTGGTGTTTGTGCGTCTCTCTAAAAGGGCTACCCAAGTAAATGGAACACCTGGGATTCCGGCTTTCCCCTTACCAAAGCAAACCAATTTTGCAAAGTACTTTTTTTTGTAGCTACTTAGATTCCTCCCCTTTATAATTAAAAAGAGCTCTTTTTTTTACTGGGTTAGGGTAAAAAGAGGAATACCATATCGTATTCATGTTGGTAAGTGAGGGTGGAGTTGGCTATCTTCAGGCCTAAATTCCTGTTTGGGATACTTTTTGTTTGGGACTTTTAATAACGCTATTATCGGTTGTGTCAACATATGTATCTGTTTTTTTGGTTTAAAATGTATACACCATTAGTCATCTTATTTTCTCTTACCAAATTTTGATTTCCTGTCATAAAAAGTTTTTTTTAGAATAGCGAATAGATTTAAGATAGATTTTTTTTAAATATTTTATTTTTTTTATTCTACCTACATAGCTTCCTTAATGAAAGTATAAGATGTTATAATTCTATTATTGTAAGAAATGGAAAATTTAAAATAAATTTTTTTATGAAGATTATGTGAACCACGCCAAACGATTGTTTATTATGATGGTTTAAGGTCGAATTTTTAGGGGGTGGGAAAGGGGGGCTGATGTGGACGGCCTAAGGTGACCTCGTCAGTTGAGCGGTCACAAGGGAATCTGGCATAAAATCGGCCACCCAGATTCATGGAGCGGAGAGGGTCGGCTCATCTGCAACAACAACAGCAGATTCAAGGAGAGCAGTAGCAGAATCATATAGAGGGAAGTATTTTGAAGTAGGCATGACATAATTTTTGTGACGAAGTGAGGTTCGGTGCGGGGGTCAAGATCCCCTCCCCTTCCGGCGAGCTAAGCCGTGCGTCGCCAGCATGCCACGACCCCTTGCTTCGGACATTCTGCCCCTTCCTCTCCCTATCCCTCTTCCTACTCCTCTATCCTACCTTACTTAGCTCCAGGTCCCATTCCTATGGCTTCGGTGCCAGTATGACCCTTCCTATACTTTATCCAACCGCTGGAAACCTTCCGCTGTATTCAGTTCCTCCACCTACACTTCCGGCCGCGACAGTAAGTCAAAGGAGTGGTGCGTCTGTCTCGGAGCCATCACCTCCGTATAGCCATCTTACGAATGGGGGCGGGGCGTCGGAGAGAGTGAGGCTATTGGAAGTAGTCGACCGAGAAGAGCTTCTGCATCCTAACTCAGCGCTTTCCGGAAATGTTCCTCATCGAGAGACGAACGGCTATCAGGGCGATACTACAATATCGGAGGGTCTGCTCTCGGCCATTAGTCAAGCGGTGAACAATGCGTGTAAGCAGTACACTGATTCTCTTCGAGGGGAGCTGAAAACGGAATTGGAAAGAAATTTTAGAATGTTAGTCGAGGGAAACCGTTTAACTACTCACCAGCCAACCCAAACGGAGACTAGAAGGGTGGTATCAAATGGGACTGAAGAGCGAGAAGAGGTAGTCGGCGGTCCGCCAACCCAAGGATGTACTCGATACCCTCAACTGGATCCATCCGCAAGGAATTTCGTACCAGTGGGAGATTTGAACGGGAGTAACCAGACGGCCCCTCACTGGACACGAAGACCGCAAAGCAGGGGAAGCCAACTCAACAACGGTGGGTACTTTCACCATCCACGCGTCATGGCACCAGCGTATGCAAGAAATCCTATAAGTATAGACAAATGGGGTTTAAAGTTCGAAGGAAATTCAGAAGTACTCACCGTTGAAGATTTCGTGTTCCGTCTCGAAACGCTTCAGAGCCAGTATGGTTGTTCCTGGACAGAAATGCTGAGGGATTTTCATCTGCTTCTTACCGGCGCCGCATACGAGTGGTACTGGCAGTTCCAGCGGACTAGTTATCGTCCAGATTGGCCAGCATTAAAGGATGCATTGATGCGCCAATTTAGGAACTCCAAATCGGATCTGGAGATTATGAGAGACCTGTGGGAATGTCAGCACGGTACTGGGCAGTCATGCGATGACTTCTTTGCGGCGGTGGATAAGCTGAGAGCGCAACTCCGAGTTCCGAATCCAGAGATGGAGCTGGTAAGAATTCTAAATCTCAACGAAAGGATTCGGATGCTGGTATACCCGCAGCCAATTTTTACGCTGGACCAGTTGAGGGTAGCCTGTAAAGATGCCGAGTATGCGTTTCCCATCAAGGACAAAGAAGCCCCGAGACCTCTAAGACAGCCCGTCCCATACCGAGCAAACGAACTGGCAGTGGAAGTGGAGGAATGGCAGATGGGAGAAGAGAATGTAGCTGCGTTTCAGCACACCGGAGCTCGACCAAAGGCTTCGCGAGGGATGAGCGACCCAAGTTCGCTAACCTGTTGGAACTGTCGCTTGCGAGGTCATGCCTTTATGGACTGTCCCTCTACGACAAGAAATATATTTTGTTATCGGTGTGGCCAAGAAGGAGTTAGTACTCCCAAATGCATGAATTGCAACCCGCGAAACCAGTCCAGGAATGCGACCTTGAGGGGGGAGTCGTGTTCCACACAAACACCCCAATGGCAAGCCAAGGAACAGTAGGCTCGTCTAAAGAAGTGAACATTTTAGTTAGGAGTGGGGGAGTAGAAAGGGCAAAATTAGAAAAAAATAAAACAATTAGAATTGAAGCCGTTGCACATTAGAATAAAAGAATATAAATTAGCCAGAGAAAGGATTTTCAAGGGTGATCCCTCAGAAGTGTCAAAAAAAATGTTGAATGCTAGGGAGCGCTTTAAAAGAAGGAAAGATTTAAGAGAACGAATTTCGGCGACGGTATTGGATCTAAATTCTGATCCAAGACCGTACGCCAAGGTAATGATTGCGGGAAAGGAAATTTTGGGATTGTTGGATAGCGGAGCTAGTATTAGCATCTTAGGAAAGGGATGTATGGAATTGGTCAAGGAGGGGAAGTTAAATGTAATTACATACAAATCCGGGGTAAAAACCGCGGATGGTGTCCTACAACAAGCATCGGCATGTGATCACGCTATTTTTGGTTCCCTCGCTTGAACAGGAACTATATTTAGGGGTTGATTTCTGGAAGGTCTTCCAAATCGCTCCAAACGTAATCAGTTCGGTTTCGATTTCCAAGGAGAATGCAGATCTAGGCGATGCTCACTTACTTACACCAGAACAGCGGTACGAATTGGAGACGGTCAAGCGGAGATTTCTGGATTATGACCGTTACGGCCTCGGAAAAACGTCGATGATGGAGCACGTCATCGATACTGGAGACGCTGAGCCTGTTAAGCAGCGTCACTATCCTGTTTCACCAGCGGTACAAGCCTTATTGTACCAAGAGATCGACCGAATGCTTGAGCTCGGAGTTATAGAGGAAAGTGAGAGTCCTTGGTGCTTGCCTGTTGTACTTATCAAGAAGCCCGGAATTGATGGTACGGTAAAGTATCGTTTTTGCCTAGATTCGCGTAAGGTCAATGCGTTAAGCGAAAAGGACGCGAACCCTTTCCTCATATCGAAGGGCTCATCAGTCGGCTTCCCAACACCTACTTCATAAGTAGTGTAGATCTAAAGGAAGCGTTCTGGCAAATACCGCTGGAGAAAGAGAGTAGGGAGAAAAATGCGTTTGCGGTACCGGGAAGACCCTTATACCAGTTCACAGTCATGCCTTTTGGGTTGTGTAACGCAGCTCAAAGGTTATGTCGTTTAATGGATAAGGTTATTCCTGCAGGACTCAGAGACAACGTTTTTGTGTATTTGGACGACCTGTTGATCATCGCACCGGACTTCGAGACCCATGTCGCCTTGCTTGGCGAAGTAGCCGAATGTCTGAAAAGGGCCAACCTTACTATTAACTTAAAAAAATCGAACTTTTGTTTTAGGGAACTAAAATACTTGGGATTCATCGTTGGTGGCGGGAAGGTGAGGACAGATCCGGCGAAAGTGGAAGCTGTTGTCAATTTTCCGTTACCAAAAAACGCCAGACAAGTTCGGCGGCTGCTTGGTTTAGCAGGGTGGTATAGGCGGTTCATCAAGGATTTCTCTAGCTTGACCGCCCCCCTCACGGAAACTCTTAAAAAGAAAGACGCAAAATTTCGAATGACGGAGGAGGCGATTGCGGCGTTTGATGAGTTGAAAAGGGTTCTAACCGCAGCGCCAGTGCTCACTCATCCTGATTTCAATAAACGTTTTTACATCCAATGTGATGCTTCCGACTCGGGAATCGGAGCCGTTCTGTTTCAGAAAGACGATGAAGGAGCAGAGGTACCAATATCTTACTTTTCCCAAAAATTAAATTCCTGTCAGCGTAATTACAGCGTGACCGAGAGAGAATGTATGGCAGCGGTGATGGCCATCAAAAAGTTCAGACCCTATGTCGAAGGTATGGATTTTACAGTCATTACAGACCACTCCAGTTTAAAATGGTTAATGACCATGAAAGACCTAAGTGGAAGACTTGCCAGGTGGAGTTTAGCATTACAGTCGTATACCTTCGACATAGAGCACAGAAAGGGATCGCTGAATGTCGTACCGGACACGCTCTCTCGGGCATATGTCGATAGCTTGGATGTAGCCGACATCGCTCCACTAATAGATTTATCCTCCGAAGAGTTTCAATCCGAAGAGTATAAAGACCTGAAAGAAACTATCCGATCCCACCGAGATGAATTGCCCGACTTAAAGGTAGAAGACGAATTCGTCTATAAACGGTCATTCACGTCAAGTATTGAGGAGCCCATGTATGAATACAATTGGTGACTTTGGGTACCTTCTGGGTTAACAGAGGGCATTATTAAAAGGGCTCATGATCCCCCACAAGCGGCTCATGGAGGGGTGACAAAAACGCTTTGCCGAGTGCGGCAGTTTTTCTACTGGCCGAACATGACTGTTCAAATAAGAGAATTTGTGTCAAAATGTGCAACGTGCAAGCAATGTAAACCGTCGAACCAAATTTTAAGACCTCCTGTCACAAGTACCTTTAGTGTAGATCGTCCATTTCAAAAACTATATGTAGACTTTTTAGGTCCATATCCGAGAACTAAGTCCGGTAATGTCTATGTCTTTGTGGTGTTAGACCATCTAACTAAATACATGTTTTAAGAACCTTTACGGTCAGCGGATACTAATAGTATCGTTAAATTTCTACGGAACGAAATTTTTAATGCTTTCGGAGTGCCTCAGCTGATACACTCAGATAATGGAAAACAGTTCTTAGCCAAAGATTTTCAGAACCTTCTTCAAAAGTACGGTATTCGACATTTTCGAACCGCTTTATATTCTCCACAATCGAACGCGTCGGAAAGCGTGAACAAGACACTGTTAGCTGCAGTGCGCTCTTATTTAAAAGATGACCAGCGCAACTGGGATATTAGCCTTAGCGACATAGCATGTGCTTTGAGAAGCTCCGTTCATTTCGCTACCGGGGTTTCACCATATTATGCCTTATTCGGAATGAATATGATCACTCATGGTAGTGGTTACGAACTGACTCAGAAACTGAGCAAAGTTGACGACGGCGAGTTTTTGACTCTTCCCAGGCAGCAAAGATTGCAATGTATCCGCGATAAAATCAAAGATAGTATCCTCAAAGCAAAAGAGAAAAGTGACAGGGTCTATAATCTGCGGACTCGGATTGTAAAATACGTCCCTGGACAGGAGGTGTACAGACGCAACTTCGTCCTCAGCGACTCTTCTAAATACTTAGCGGCGAAATTGTGCCCAAAATTTGTTAAATGT
Source organism: Platycheirus rosarum (assembly GCA_963971375.1). Taxonomy (NCBI): domain Eukaryota; kingdom Metazoa; phylum Arthropoda; class Insecta; order Diptera; family Syrphidae; genus Platycheirus; species Platycheirus rosarum. The sequence continues at coordinate 87,304,641 of OZ020510.1, read as the reverse complement.
CGAGTTGCTAAGGCCGTAGGGAAAAATAGTTACGAACTCGAGGATTTGAAAGGCAAGGCAATCGGATTATATAACGCCAAAGACATTAAGCCCTAACCGTACCGCCACCTTTGATATAAACCTATTTCGTGTCTTTTCTAGTTTAAAAGTCGCCTTATCGCCCTACCACGGTATCAAAACATTTTTGTGAAAGGATAATGCTGAAGTGATTCTACTGTGCAATATTATAGAGTATCATAAGTTAAGTATTTATTTATTTATTTATTAGTATTTACATACCTAGTCATTATGTATTTATTTACTTATTAGTATTTATTTAATATAGTTTACTTATTTGTTAATATTTATTTAATATAGTTTATTTATTTATTAATATTTATTTAACTTAGTTCATTTATTTATTTATTTATTAGTATTTACCTAACTAGTCATTATTTACTTATTTATTTATTAGTATTTGTTTAATATGGTTTATGTATTTATTTATTTATATTTTAGTATTTGTTTAACATAGTTTATTTATTTATTTATAATTTAGTTTAGCATTTAAGGTCTACTTCTGTGATTTATGTGTTATTTATTTAATTTATTTATTTATTGTTAGTTTTATTGTTAATTGTTATTGTTGTTACGATTTTTTTTAATATTTATTTTAGATTAATTTTGGTTTATACTCATGTTGATGTTTTCCCATTTTATTAATTTTTGTGTAATTTTATTTATAGATTACTTATAGATTACTTATTTATTTATTTTTAATTCATTAATTGTTCAAATTTTATAGATGTATGTTATTTATTAATTTATTGTACTACCTGTTCACATTTGTGCTGATTATTTATTTATATTTATTTGTTACTAATCCGTAGTTAATTTTTTTATTTTCAAGTATTACCTTCAAGTCATTTGATTCAATTATTATTTTATCTATGTATGTTTGATACTGAATCCCTGGTCTATAAATTCGAGCAGGTTAGGTACTAGATTCGGTACGAAGCGTTCATCGCGAGGCTACTCAAAACTACCGTATCTCACTTCCATTCATTAATTCCTGCATACTTCCAATGTACAAAAGGCAAAAAGATGCCACCTACCTAGGTGCATAAGGTACAATACGACGTGCTTTAAATCTAAACATACTTTTATATTCATGTCACTACGGTAGTATATGTGTTTTGTGTATTTTTTTTTGTTTTAAAAAACCAAAAAAATTAAGTATCAAATAAATCGTAAAACTACGAATAAACAAATACGAAAAAATGTTGAAAACCAAAACACTCACAGGAATCCGGAAAGGCTCGAACGAATTTTCCATGATGAAAATAATGCCTCGACGTCTGGAAGGAAAAGTAGATAGCCCCAGCTCACCTGTGATAAGCAAGGAATAGTTGTTAGGTTTATGTAAGCAGAAGTATGGGAAAACAATCTTACCTATTTGTGACTAAATGTAGTTGCCCGGCTTTGGTTTTGTGGGTTCTTCCCCACCGTCTCAGTTCGCCTTGTTGTCCACCGTCTTTGTCCGGAATATAATTCCGCCAGATCCGGATGTTTGTTACGGCTACCTGTAAGGAACAAAAAAAAATATTATAATTTGTATCAAAAATAAGAAAATAAAATCTTAAATTACCTGTTAATGCTTTGCACGGTGAAATTCTCCTGTAGTCATGTCATACATACATACTACCTGCTGATCGTCTGGTCAGGCTGAAATTAATAAAAAGAATGCAAGTGGTTATCAATACTCTTGAAATTGTGTATCTTGAATGATAAATGCACTGATAAATTCACTACGCGATACACAACAAAAATGGAAATAAAATAAAAATAAAACAAAAGTATGTAATAGCAATGCAAAGCAGCTGGAAGGAATTTGCACTTAAATGGAATGTGAAAACTAAACAATCAACACAAATTTATAGCCAAAACGAATATTTGGGTGGCCAAAGAAATGAAATAAAACATTAAAAAAAAACTACGTTTAACGCGCTTTTCTTTAGTTTAGTTGTTTATTGTTTTCTATGTTATAGATTTTTTGTTTTTTTTTACCTTATATTTTGTAGAAAAGATATTCAGTTTCACGAAACAAACAACTCACAAATTACACGATTAAATAAAAATGTAAACTTCAGTGACGTTTGTGAGTTGTCAACTAGTTTAAGATTCTGACAACTCCAATTCGCTGCGAGAGTCGAGAAGGAGAACGGAGTGGTGGCTATGGGAATTGGGTGGAATGGCGGAATTTGTTGTAGGTAGGAAATTAACCGCATATACTCGTGTGTAGGTTTACATAATGATTTGCGATGTAAGGGGAGAGCCCCAAGTCGAAATTCCCACAAAGCGGTAGAGCGTACGGCTTTTGGGAGTCAAATTCACCCCAGGATGGAGAACATAGTGTTTGCGGTGGTTTGGAATTAAAAAAACAGGGAAGTCACAAGACAATCTCCGATCCATAGAGTAGCGACGGACTAGTAACAGTGTGCCCAGAAAAAAAATAGTTTTTTTGTCTATCACCAATTTGATAAAAATTGGCATATGGTTTTCATCGTAAGTGGAAATTTAACGTAATTTAAAGTAATTTAATTGAAAAATTTATATAAAAAAAAATATTAGTGTTGAAAAAGGCGTAACGTGCGAAGACGAATTAAGGATTAGGAATAAGGAAGGCGGGGAACTTCCTTACACAGTTTACACAGGTAAAACCGAGTTTTTCCATAAAATAGTGTCGAAACATTATATAAATTAAAAAAATATATTAGGCAAAACATCCAGGGCGGTTTCCGATAGTCGGAACCGCCAGCCTCTTTTTTGGTGGAAGTTTTTTGGATTGTGTACCAGCACCAGTTTTCAAAAAACAGAATCCGGAAAATAATTTAATGAGCTGAAGAAAAAAAAACGGAAAACAACGCAACTCCGCTACATTCGAACAAAAAAGGACAAATTCCAATGGAAAAGCGAAGTATAAAGACCAAACTGTAGGTACCCAACCGATTTTATTATTTAAAATTTTGAATTGCTACCACAAAAAAAAGGGGGTGGTGTTTTCCACTAATTGGTTTGGTAGTGGGCAACAACTGGGCTACCCACCATTAGTGCGCCATACTAAACTAGCAAAAACCGCAACCCGCCTTCGTATAAGATAAAACATTATAAATTCAGCGAAGACACCTTTCCGTGGGGAACAATCGAAAGGGAAAATTCGTAATCGGATTCAGAGACATCCACCAAGACTTCTCAAGAGAAGACACCAACCCATTTCCCGGCGGATATTGATCCATCTTTTTTTTTGGCGTCGGTTATGTTTTAAAACTTATCAATTTTTGTCAATTGCAAAATTTTTAATTTAAGTTTTAATTATTTGCTTTGTTGTTCGTTGTGGTGTTTGTGCGTCTCTCTAAAAGGGCTACCCAAGTAAATGGAACACCTGGGATTCCGGCTTTCCCCTTACCAAAGCAAACCAATTTTGCAAAGTACTTTTTTTTGTAGCTACTTAGATTCCTCCCCTTTATAATTAAAAAGAGCTCTTTTTTTTACTGGGTTAGGGTAAAAAGAGGAATACCATATCGTATTCATGTTGGTAAGTGAGGGTGGAGTTGGCTATCTTCAGGCCTAAATTCCTGTTTGGGATACTTTTTGTTTGGGACTTTTAATAACGCTATTATCGGTTGTGTCAACATATGTATCTGTTTTTTTGGTTTAAAATATATACACCATTAGTCATCTTATTTTCTCTTACCAAATTTTGATTTCCTGTCATAAAAAGTTTTTTTTAGAATAGCGAATAGATTTAAGATAGATTTTTTTTAAATATTTTATTTTTTTTATTCTACCTACATAGCTTCCTTAATGAAAGTATAAGATGTTATAATTCTATTATTGTAAGAAATGGAAAATTTAAAATAAATTTTTTTATGAAGATTATGTGAACCACGCCAAACGATTGTTTATTATGATGGTTTAAGGTCGAATTTTTAGGGGGTGGGAAAGGGGGGCTGATGTGGACGGCCTAAGGTGACCTCTTCAGTCACAAGGGAATCTGGCATAAAATCGGCCACCCAGATTCATGGAGCGGAGAGGGTCGGCTCATCTGCAACAACAACAGCAGATTCAAGGAGAGCAGTAGCAGAATCATATAGAGGGAAGTATTTTGAAGTAGGCGTGACATAATTTTTGTGACGAAGTGAGGTTCGGTGCGGGGGTCAAGATCCCCTCCCCTTCCGGCGAGCTAAGCCGTGCGTCGCCAGCATGCCACGACCCCTTGCATTGGACATTCTGCCCCTTCCTCTCCCTATCCCTCTTCCTACTCCTCTATCCTACCTTACTTAGCTCCAGGTCCCATTCCTATGGCTTCGGTGCCAGTATGACCCTTCCTATACTTTATCCAACCCAATTCCTTTCCATCATCCTATCCTAATCCTCGCATATCTCCTCCTATTGCCCGGTTACAATTCAAACGCCAACTTCATCAAATTGAGCTTAATAACGAAGTGGTTTTGCATGCGAATGATGACTCAACGCATCGACCGAAACGCTCTCCATTTGACTTCGTTGGAACAGTCACGAACGAGCTGTTCGGAATATTAGATCAACGTTTTGCAAAACAGTACGAGGAAACTATTGAAGCCATTCAAGACAATGAAAAGCATGTGATACAGCTCATGAGAAATCAAACAACAATAATTGACTCAACAATCAATACATTTAAGAAGGAGCATATGGAGACAAAGAAAGAAATTGAATTGTTAAGCACAATTGTACAAAAACTCAGCAACGACAGAGATAAGTACAACAACTAAAGATTGTTCTCATCAACTGCTTTGAACGCCATACTTATAATGTTAACCTATCAAGCAACACAAACTATATTGCTGGATATAGTTCTGTCGACCCATACTGGCAGAATACATCCACTTATTCTTACAGTACAACAATTCAAAGAGGAACTAACCAGAATCCATGACAATATACCACGCTCATTGATCATACCTGGGGAGAGGCACTATGAATCAGTCCTGCAACTTTATAAAATACTGAGTCCAAGAGGAAGAGTAACTGGCAGCAACATAATCATAGAGATAACTCTTCCACTCCTGTATAATGAGGAATTTAAAATGTACACAATCTTGCCAGTTCCAACCATGAACAATGGCAACTTCACGTGCATAATTCCATCTTCGGACTACTTACTGATGAATCTTCAAGGAAATCATTTTTATCCTATGAACAAGGACGCATTTTAAGGTTGTCAGAAGAGACTGGCAGATATCTATTGGTGTAACCTGCAACACCCAATATACACATCTGCGGCTTCCGTCAGTTCTTGCGAAATAAATATTATGCAACACAAAAGGCAACTAATGGATTCATGTTTGACAAACAACATCCCAGCAAAGGCCTACTGGATCCAAATGCACTACCTAAATGCTTGGATATATAGCGTCCCAAATCCTATAGTCGTAAACATCAACTGTGACGTTAATCCAGTCCCAACTATTCTAAAGGATAGTGGAATACTGAAATTACCAGCAAGCTGCATGATCCAAGACCAGACGATGACGATTGTTGGAAGACAAACAGTAACAAGCAGATTAACATCTTTATTCTTGCAATCATTCAACCTCATAGCTATAATCTTTATCATCAGACGAAAAAGAGCACAACGGCCAAGGCCATCAATTAAAACCACAGCTATACCAATGAGATCCTTCAACAAACGACGAAACACCCAAACTTCCTTTGAAGACATCGACTTCTGCGTTTCTTCAATCTGAGGGGCCCAGCATGTTGTGACAACAACAAATAAATAAATTCTAAATCGCAGCCCAACAACATTCAGATATTCAGAATAACATAATCAAAGCAGAACAAAAAGAAAAACTGCACCATCAGCAAAACAACGAGTTGTAGTGCACGACGCACGAGCGCGAATATGAACCCTATTTTGTTTTGCAGTGTATATTCAAACTATTTTATGTAAATATTATTTAAGTTACGCGTAGTAAGCAATAATTATGTATAAAAGAATCTATTTATTATAATAAAACTTCACTTGCTATTACAACGGCGAGCCATAACTACTTCTTTTATTTAGACTTCCCCCCACCAGTGGTAAGGGGTCTTTAAATTGAATAAGCCATTAAAAAAAATTAAATACATAAACAAAAAAGAAGAAAAACAAACAACTATAATTATGTATTCATAAATTAATGTTATGTATTCATATATTAATGCATTTTATTATATATATATATATATTAGAAGATATAGAAATTATTGATAAAAAAAAGAAATGAAAGAGAAAGAGAAAACAAAAGAAAAGAAAAAAGAGGAAAATAACTACGCCAAATGTTCATCATTGATCCTCAAAATACTGCCTGAGCCTAGTCTTGAACCGAGTGCTACATCTGAAGTGAAACTTGATCTAGAACCATCAAAATTCACGAGATCCTTATATGTGAATTCAGATGAAGAACACTAAGGAGCGGTTTTTATTATAAGTTAAAGTGAATTTTATTTAAGTTTTATTAATCATAAGTTTATACTTATAAGTTTTCTTTGAATAAACTAAAATAGCTGTTTTATTAACTTCTCTTTTTTTGGTTTTCTGTGTTGTAATTAAGTTCAGAAAAAAAATATCCATTGAAATATTTATATAAGAGCAGTTACATTTAACTTAACTTATTTCTTGCTTTGCTAGTATTTTTGGTGTTTTTTTGATTTTTTCTCGTCGTTGCCAAGATACGGTACGGTACTTATCCAACAACTAATTCCATGCATCCCAATTGCTGGCTAACACCATTCAGTTTTGCACCCCAAGGCTCCATCGTTATTAGGAGCATTGCGGGCCAAGTGGGGTTCATAATTAACGCAATGTCCTATGAATATACATCTTTCTGAAGTAAGCACTTTTGTCCCCTAAGGCCCAATGCACACGGAGCAACTGAATATAAACTAAGCCGATTGGCAGCTCGGGTTACAGACCAGTTACGGGCTCAGAAGTGACTTGACTCCACACACGAGAAAACTCATCACCAATCGCAATCTCTAGTTCGTTCAGTGTCATCATGGATAATGGTAAAATATATGTAAATATTTTCATAATTGAGTTCTTAAATAATTTGGCCACGTTGTAAGTTTTACAACTCATCATCAACTCCCATTGATATGCCACCGGCAAGAAGACAGCTTCCTAAACCATCCAGAAAGTTGTGACACCTTGTCATTTATGAAGATGTATCATACTAGGTACATATAAAAAATCACATCAGCTGCCGGTATACGATCGCAGGCCATCAAAGAATGTTCATTACATACAATGATGCTGGTAATGAATCTGAAACGAACGAAATGTTTGATCATGCGGCATGTTGTTCCAAACTTTTTAGCAATTTATCACCTTATTACACATTGCAGCTTCTCTGTTACCATGGAGCTTTTCTCAGATACTCTGATGGAATTCATAGCGCTGGATTGGTTAATCTTATAATCTGCTCCAATCTTTATATGTTATATGTTTGTTGTTGTTTTTTATGTTTTATTCCAGAGATCTTCTCCAGCTTACAATTCTGTTCCAGATATAATGCAATTCTTTGCATTCTTTGTATACAAACGCAGCTTTGGCAGCCTTTTTTACAACTTCGTTTCGCTATTATTAATATTTCGCAAGTTTATCTAAAAAGATTAAAACAAAAGAAGTATGAACAAGCTTATGATTGTTATTAATTTAATGCACAAGCAACCACGGCAGACGGTACAGAGGCATTCTGAGAAAATGCTGAACGAAATTAACGTCACTTTAGAGTTATAGGCTATTTCATTCTATCCCATGCACATTGCCTACACCACTCTTCTAAAAATAGATGCCAAAACGAAATAGACAATAGTATTATGTGCATAATATTGCCGCCTGTGAACAAGCCATATGAGAAGTGTCGATTTGTGACAGCCAAGTGCTAGAACGTATTTCAAAATTATATCTGAGCACTCACATCACGCTCGATTCAGAAATTTTTCTGTTCAGATACCTTTTCTGAGTGGATAGAGAAAAAGGCCTAATCTTCTGAAATATTGTCGTTGATTGAACTTATATATATGTTCTGTTTTATATGGCTTCTTCTTGGGTTTGAGTTGAGTAAACCTAAATGTGCAAAATGGTAAGAAGGGAATGTATTGTGATGAGAGTAATGGTGGATTTTCATTGTTCTGCAACGTCTTGATTTGCAAAATCAATAAAATTGGAACGGGGGAGATATACGTAATTTTACAAAAGAGTAAAGGAATACACATTATACGTATTCGCATTTTCTTGCTATAATTTTTTATAGCACCGCCTCGCAGCGACGTTTATCTTATGAATTAAAAAAAAATGAATAATAGTTAATAAAAATAATTTATTATTACTTTCTTTTAAATCAGTTCATATTTTCCATTGCTTTCCTTGTAATTTGGCAATAACTGAAAAAAAAATTGACAGTTGTCAGCTTTGTTGCGTTCAGGTTTATAGCATTCAGAGGCAAAAATTTCAATTTTGAACATGAAAATTTGAAAATTGTTGTAAAACCGATAAAAACTGCTCACCTGAACTATGGAAATTATACGTACCTCCAAATGCAGAACGTCCTGCTATAATCGTTCGTCTTCACCATTATCTTGATCTTGATTTCTCCTATTTCCTATAATCTTTATTTATCAAGATGTTCTTGATTTTTATCTTCCCTCTCTATCGAACGAGTATGATTTTTATATGTTATATCCTACTTTTTTGCAGAAGTCAAGTTGCAGAATAGTGAAAATCCACCATAAAGGATGCGAAAAGAAGAATAAGGATTAGATAGGATAGGGGTATGGTATTGGATAGAATTGAATGAAGATAGATAAGTAGGACTTACGCATGCTCGACACAATTGTTTTTACCAAAAATGTCACTTGAGTAGTGTACCATTTTTTTTTAATTTTCACAATATGCGTTTATATATTTTCTTAAGTCGCCAACTACATCATTTTCACCTGTGTGGTCTTCATAACTTCCTTGCTCTTCGTGTGCATCATAATCATCATCATTTACAATAACAGTATTATTTTCGGGGGACATTTTTTCCGAATATTGTACAATACTAATCAAAGCATTTATAACTGTCGCGCAACGTAATGTTGACTTTAATCGCAGTCTATTCAAGCAGGGAAATATTTCCTTCAACTGGTCCATACTGCATTTTGTACTTGTAGACTTATTTTAAGTTTTGAGAGAAAACGATTTGCAACTCTTCCTTCTCTAATACTAACAGGAAGATTTGGATCAAAAAGCCATTTTCTCAATGGGTAAGCCGAGTCACCGATGATAACAGCACCAGGGAATGGACGCCACAGTTCATTGTTCCATTTGTTTTACAATTGACTGCACTCTAGTATTCGGCTATCGTGCACGGAACCAGGAAAGTTGCTATTAATTGCGTAGTCTGCACCAGCAACTAGCATCACGTTGATTCAATGTAAACCTTTCCTGTCTACAAAGGATTCTTCATTTACTGGTGGGGCATCGATTGGAATTAAACTCCCATCAATAGCACCAGCGATACGTGGCATTCCCGCTAAATTAAAAAACCTTCAGCTACAGCGTTGGTGTTTTGAGGCCATACCACTTCCTCACCTTAAAAGTAAACAGAAGTAAAAATAAGAATATATGTATTGTTTATAGAATCTTTTATATATTAACACAACAAATGGTCCGAAATTAGTGAACACACTCTGTTCACACACCGGCATATAGAGCCTTTGGAACTCCATGCATAGACCCAACACCATGATATTGGCATCCATTGCCAGGCCAACGAAGTGCTAATAAAATTTGTTGCAATGGAGTTAAGGCGTCATTGCAATTCGTTGCATGAGTTAACAAAAGTCCCTAACGCTCTAACAAATATTGTACACATGTCGTAGGCATCCGGAATTTCTCAACAAAGTAGGGGTCTTCCAAATTGAAATGTATTCTCTCCAAAGATTCTCGTGGTCACCTTCTTCGAAGTTGTAGAAGATTATCGCCATCAAATATTAAATCTATCTATCGAACAAAAATTAATCTCACAATTTATTTAAGTCAAATGTCAAAATAAATACATCACATACAGCAAAATAGATTTTATACATTACTTCCAGTCAAATCTATGAAACAGAAAATTGTTTGTGATGTATGAAAATTATTTTAATGTATGTTCCTTGACTGCGTCTACCCTCTGCGATGGAATCGAAGATCCTGCGGACCGGAACATTGTTGTCCATTCGCTCTACATGACCTAGCCATCTTAAACGTGATATGCGTATTTTTTTGACCAGGTCAATGTCGCTAGTTCTTGGTTGAACCTTCTCCTCCAAAGCCCGTTAACGCAGATAAGGCCAAAAATCTTCCGAAGAATCTTACGCTCGAAACGATATCTTTTTTGTGGACAGCAGGTACTTCGTTTGGCCTCATTGACTGCTAGTCCCATCTTAGCCGCTTCAGCTTCAATGTTAGCAAACGCTCTTGTGACAGCTCACCGAGTTCTGCCAATGATGTTTATATCGTCAGACTTGAAAAAAAATTGTCCCACTACAATTAACCTGCGAGTTTCTTATAATTTTTTCAAGTATTAAATTGAAGAAATTGCACGGTAGCGCATCACCTTGCCGGAATACTTTTTTGACATCAAAAGCTTCTAAATTCAGTACCAGCCTAGACGGAGCAGCGAGTTCTCCATCCTCACCCTGCACAATCGGAAGAGTTTTGTGGGGATGCTAAAACCAGACATGGCTCTGTATAGTTCGTCTCTATGAATGTTATCGTACGCGGCCTTTAAATCGATAAAGAGGTGGTGGGTATCGATTTGCAATTCTTGGATAGTTTCCAGGATCTCCGTGAACATTTGATGGATTGTGGACTTTCGTGGTCTGAAACCACATTGATAAGGGGCAATCAGGTTGCTAACGAATGGTTTCAGGCGTTCACATAGTACGGCAGAGAGGATCTTGTAGACGATATTTAGGAGACTTACTCCTCTACAGTTGGCGTAGTTTAAAGGGTCTCCTTTTTTGTGGATCGGGCAAATGATGCTGAGGTTCCGTTCATCAGGCATACTTTCTTCTGACCAAACTTTAGAGATGAGTTGGTATATGCACTCCACCAGGTCATCTCCGGCTGCTTTAAAAGTTCGACGGGTAATCCGTCGAGGCCAGTAGCTTTGGTATTTCTTAGTTTAGATTTGCTCTCCTCACTTCATTTTGTTCAGGTGGACGGAAGTTTTATCTGCCATCGTCCATGTTAAATGGTTCATTCTGCCTGACCGCGGGTTTTTGGTCTTCATTGCAGAAATGGTCATTCAATGTACTCAGCACCGACTGTGAATCTACTACGAGGTTTTCATTCCTATCTCTACAGGATTCTGTGCGGGTTATTTTCCCTTGCATTTTCGTTTTACCTTTTGCGAAAACTTCCGCACGTTGTTCCTGGAGTAACATCTCTTAATATCTTATTTCGCGCACTTCTCATGCTCTCTCTTTTTCTTTTGAAGAAGCCGGTGTTCTTCCCGTCTTTTCTGTTCGTAGAGCTCGCGAGCAGCTTTCGTTTGTTTTTTACAGCGCCGCTTAATATGCCTCTTGTTAATTGAACCAGAGGTTTCGTGGTGGTGGTCTGGTAAAACCTAGCGAATCAGTTGCAGCATCTCTGATGGCTTGTTGGCAGTGTTGCCACTGGTTTTCGGCACTTGATGCTGGTAGTAATGGATTTCTTGAGATGTTACGGGATATTCGATCGGCATTGGTTCTGGCGGTTTCTTCCCATTGCAGCTTTCCGCTGTTATACTTCCTCACAGTATTACTCCGTTGTTATGGTATTCGGGTTATTCGCATTCTTACCTTGGCTGCAACAAGGTAGTGATCCGAATCGATGTTAGCTGCTCAGAAGGTACGAACATCCAAGATACTGGAGGCGTATCTTGCATCGATCGCGGCGTGATCAATCTAGTTGACAGTTTTTTGATCTGGATGTCGCCAAGTCCCTTTGCTTATATCGAGATGAGGAAACCGTGTGCTTGCAATGGTGATGTTATGTGCCGCTGCGAAGTTAAATAGCCAAGTCCGTTTTCAGACTTTGTGTCGTGTAGGCTATGTTTTCCGACAGTCCTACTTTCTCTTTACCTATTTTGGCGTTAAAATCGCCTAATACGATCTCAACGCCGTATTATGGGCATTGCTCATAGGTTTAGTGGAGGAGCTCGTCGAAGTCATCCTTGGTGGTGTCATCTTTGTCCTCTGTGGGGCATGAGCACATATTAGGCTAATGTTGGTATATTTGGCCTTGATACGGATTGTCAGAAGTCGCATTTATCAGCCTTTTATAAATCAGGGTACTAAATAACTTAACCGAAGTATGCAAAAATGAAATACCCCGGTAGTTCTCTGGGTTGCTAAAAGCACCTTTTTGTGAAGCGGATATATTATTGTTTTTAAAAGCTATCTGGTTTATTTGCTGTCTTCAATATTCTTTTTATTTCTTTAATCAGTACAGTCAGGAATTCACTCGAACATTTTTTGTTAAATTCCGCAGGTATTTGATCATCACTTGGAACTTTTCCGGTTTTAACATTTTCAATCACATTCAGCACTTTAAACGATTTATTTATTTATTTATTTATTTATTTATTTATTTATTTATTTATTTATTTATTTATTTATTTATTTATTTATTTATTGAATAACTTTCACAATAAGATATAAATCTTTTAAGTTGGCGCATGTTTCAGTTTTAAAATATTTTAAGTTAGTATTGAAATGAAACAAAGTAAGAAAAACTGATTCAGTTAAAATTAACAATTCAAATATTAAGTAAGGATTTCAAGATTAAATACATAAACAAAAAAGAAGAAAAACAAACAACTATAACTATGTATTCATAAATTAATGTTATGTATTCATATTTTAATGCATTTAAGATAGATAATAGAAGATAAAGAAATTATTGATAAAAAAAAGAAATGAAAGAGAAAGAGAAAACAAAAAAAAACAAAAAAAAAAGGAAAATAACTACGCCAAATGTTCAACATTGATCCTCAAAATACTGCCTGAGCCTAGTCTTGAACCGAGTGCTACATCCCATCATCCTTATAACTAAGAGGAGGGAATTCCACAACCGAATCGCGTGTACAAAAAATTGTCGACACGAAATAAGGTAAGAGTAGCGTATTGGAGTCAGAATCTATTTATTATAATAAAACTTCACTTGCTATTACAACGGCGAGCCATAACTACTTCTTTTATTTAGACTTCCCCCCACCAGTGGTAAGGGGTCTTTAAATTGAATTAGCCATTAAAACATTGGTCCTTCGAAAGGAGAGAACACAGTGAAGAATATAGCGTTACCAGGGCTACAAACATTGGTAGAAAAAAAAATAACTAAGAAAATAAAAGTGCAAAAGCGTTACCACGGCTACAAACAAACATTGGTAGAAGAAAAAAAATACGAAGAAAATAAACGTACAAAAACGTTATTATTAACACTGATATCCTAACTAAGAATTCATGAAAATAATACAAAACTAAGAACAACGAAAGGAAAATTATGGAAGAAACTGGAGTTTTCATCATCGTCGCTAGGCAGAGAACAGTAGTGGAGGAGCTGGAAGTCCAAATCCGCAACTTTGGAAAAGACAGTGCGTCAAGAAAAACGCAAAAATACATAGATGAAAGGATTCAACGCTTGCAAACACTCTGGGAAGAGTTTGAACAAAACCATATAAAAATAACTCCTCATGTTAAACAAGACACGCCTTACATGCAAAGGAATACCTTTCAAAAGGTAAAGAACTTGTATGAAGAACACAAGAAGGTGTTGGAAAGCTTTGTCCCAACAATATCTGGATATGAGAAGCTAACTGCACAGAATGTGGATGCAGAAAAAGAAAAACTTGTATCAAAAGTTTCTGGTACAGAAAAGAATTCTAAGGAATATCTTTAAAAGAAACCACTTTTGACAAAGAAGAAAATCGTGAAAGCCTGAGAACGGTTCAAAACCAAAGGCTTAGAAAACTGCAACTTAAAATAAGCGCACTTGTAGACACAATTGAAGAGTTTGAAGAGACCTCTGAAAATTACTCAAAGCCAATCTACGAATGTCAAAAACAAATGCTGCTGGAACAACTACGGAACCTTACTGAGCTCCACGAAGATTATATTTCAAATGCAGATTAAGAAGATTTAAAGGTTGAATATGTTACCAAAAATCACTACAAAGGAATTAAACAGGACATAAATAGATTCCTTCACCAAATGGCTACAAACCAAGGAGATACCCAAAGAAGACAACAAGATGGGAGATACGATTCGAGACATCCACAGCTTAAAATTCCTACATTTAAAGGAAATTTTCTGGAATGGAAGTCGTTTTATGACTTATTTTCCACCATCATCCACGATAAGAGCAGCCTAAGTACGACTGAAAAAATGGAGTATTTAAAAACTCAATGCATATAGACAAAATTTTAAAAAGTGGACAACAAGGAAACACTCCATCCGCCAATACAATCAAAAATACTTTAGATGCGATTAAAGAAGGGTTGGCTGCTCTAAAAAACATGGGCTTCGATACCTCATCATGGAGTCCAGTAATAGTACACCTTACTACAAAAACTCTTGATACAGAATCGAGAAATTTATTCGAGCAAGGTCTTACAGAGCCAAATAAAATGCCAGCTCTTAAAACACTCTGGGACTTCTTCGAAAGGCGTTACCAGGCTTTGGAAGTACTCGCTCAACCAAGACATGCAGTTCGGAACTTCCACATCGACTCTAAAGTGCTTCAGTGCCACATATGTAAGGGTGATCACGCAGTCTATACATGTCCAACATTTTTAAAATCTACATTGAAAGAAAGGTGGCAGCAATGTAAGCACTATGCACTAATTGCCTAAGCCATGAGAAGCAATTTCAATGTTACAGCAAAAAAAATTGCCAACACTGCAACAAAAAACATCATTCGCTTCTACACATGGAATGGAGAGAAAGATTTCCGCAAACGAAAAAATCAGCAGATCCAGAGAATTCATCAAAAACGACGAAACAAGTAAACCACAGTGAGCAGAATCAAAGCGTCCTTATCGCAACCGCGGTATTGAATGTAAACAATGAAGAAAGTCTTGGTCAAGGTATAACCATACGAGCACTTATTGATCCTGGCTCACAAGCGTCATTAGTCACTGAGTCTGTTGCACAAACATTAAGACTAAAAAGAAAAAACGTGTGTGTTGAAGTTTGTGGATTTAGCGCAACAAACACTGGAACCGCCAGGAACAAGGTTGACATTACAATATCTCCACGCTTTACGTCAAAGTTCAAACTCCAAATAGAGGTCTTGTGCTACCCAAACTTACAAGACAACTATCTTCCAAAACAACCAAAAACATTGAAATTGGAAGTTTCGATAAACTCGAGCATGCTGATCCGTCATTCAATGTGCCTGGACCCATTGACATGATTATTGGAGCCGATGCATTTGGTGAAATCATTCTTGATGGCATAAAGAGAGATGTTAGAAATTCACTGATAGCCCAGAGATCACAATTGGGCTGGCTGATATCAGGACGAACATCATCAGAAGTGGATTTAAATTACAGAGTGACAGGATTTGTGGCACAAACATCAATTGAGAAACAGCTGGAGAAATTCTGGGAATTAGAAGAAGTAGCCCAACCAAGGTACCTGAAGGAAATTGATAAAAGGTGTGAAAAATTCTACAAGGATACACACTACCGAAAAGAAGATGGGAGGTATGTAGTAAAAACCCCATTTAACCAAGATGCCATGGAAAAACTTCAATTGGGAGACACGAGGAATAGAGCGATTGCCCGATGTCGTCAGTTAGAAACACAATTAGCTAAAAATTTGGAATTAAAAGCTGAATATTCAAAAGTGATTGACGAATTTATAGAGTTGGGTCATATGGTCAGCGCCCAGTCAACAAAGAATGACGGACTTTATTAAATGCCTCATCATGCTGTCATTAAACCATCGAGTACAACTACAAAACTAAGAGTTGAATTATATGGCTCAGCTAAATCAACGACAGAAGTAAGCCTAAATGAGTTGATGATGATAGGAACCAAGCTCCAAGATGACATCACAACGATATTGATGCGATGGAGGAAGCACAAATATGTGTTTACTTCGGACATAGAGAAAATGTACCGCCAAATTGATTTACACAAAGACGACCAAAATTTTGAACGCATCTTATGGCGAAATTCTGTTGATCAACCCATTAAAGAATACAAGCTTACAACGGTTACTTATGGAACCGCATCAGCACCATACCTAGCTGTTAAGACTCTCCAACAACTAGCTCAAGATGAACAATCCATCTACCCAGTAGCCTCAAAAATAGTCAAACATGATTTTTACGTTGACGATGTCATGTCCGGAAGAGACACTATATCAGACTGCAGAAGAGCTCAGAAAGAACTTGACGAGATGCTTAGAGGAGCAGGTTTTCAACTGCACAAATGGGCTGCAAATGACAACAGACTACTTCAACATATACCGATAGAGTTACGTAATCAACAGAAAAAAGACATAATGAAAGACGAAACTATCAAACTTTGGGCATACACTGGAATCCCCTAAGTGACACTTTCCAATTCAAAGTGAACCTCGACACAAACCTTTTCCACGGAAACACTTACCAAACGAAAGACCTTGTCCGAAATAGCCAAACTATATGATCCCCTTGGTTGGTTGGCTTCAGTGACAGTGGGAGCAAAGATTTTAATGCAACTTATCTGGAAATCTGAAGTCGCCTGGGATGAACAACTTCCATTGGAATTACAAAAACATTGCCAGATATTCCGGAAGCAAATCAAGTTATGACAATAGAGGTTCACGCAATCAAGAATGTAGTCGAAAGATTCTCTTGTTATAATAAACTAATAAGAGTACCTGCCTACTGCAGGAGATTCGTTTATAATTGCAAGATTACAGTAGAGCACAGAAAATTGGGAACTAACCCCAAAACCGATAACATCAACAAAGAAACGAGCCATTTAACTGTCAAGGAGATACAAGCTTCTCTCAATGGCATCATCCGAGCTATTCAAGAAAGGGTGTTCCCCGAAGAAGTAGCATGTCTTAGAGATAGAAAAAATGTAAACAAGAGGAGTAAAATTCTGTCATTGAATCCAGTTTTGAACGAAGATGCAATCATAGTAGTGGGTGGCCGATTCGAAAATGCGGAAATAACAAATTCAGAAAAACATCCGGTTATTTTAACGCACAACGAAAAGTTTACAAGTCTCTTGATTGAAAACGCACATAAGCGCACCCTGCATGGTGGTATACGACTGACTCTTTCAAAAATAAGACAACATTTTTGGATACTTCAGGCAAAACGAGTTGTACGGCGAATAATCCATCAGTGTGTAAAATGTTATCGTTTCAATGCACAATCAACTTCCTAATAGATGGGAGTACTGCCAGCGGCTAGAGTTACACCTTCTAGGCACTTTACCCATACAGGAATTGATTATTCTGGTCCTGTCCGAGTACTAGTCGCCGAGGGACGAATAAAAAAATCTACAAAGGGCTACATAGCAATATTTATTTGCTTAGCCACTAAAGCTGTCCACATTGAGCTGGTTAGCGTTCCTCGCAGCTTTAAAACGCTTCACATCAAGAAGAGGAATCTGTTCACATTTGTGTAGTGACAATGGTACTACGTTTGTCGGAGCCAACAAAGAAATTCAGCATCAGATGAAAGCCACAATTAAGCAATCCGAAGAAGAAGCAGCATCAAAACTTGCAATGGATGGAATCCAGTGGCACTTTATACCTCCTGCTGCGCCTCACTTTGGTGGAATATGGGAGGCCGGTGTTAAATCAATGATACATCACCTCAAGCAAATGATTGGAGACACAACGCTTACATTTGAAGAACTTACCACCATTTTGACACAAATAGAAGCCTGTTTAAACTCTCGACCGCTAACAGCAGTTGAAAATGATGTTGATGACACCAGTATACTAACTCCTGGCCACTTTCTGGTTGGAAGTGCTTTGAATGCTGTTCATGAGCCAAATATAGATGAGACAAAAACATTTCGTTCTCGCTGTCAACTTTTACAAAAAATGACTCAAGACTTTTGGAAAACATTGTCCTTTGAATATCTGGTACAACTTCAACCACGGCAAATATGGAAACAAAAGGAAGAAAATATTAAAATTGGTGACATTGTTCCTATTAAGGAAGATCGATTACCACCAACAACATGGAAGATGGGTAAAATATTTGATGTTCACCCAGGCAAAGATAATCAGGTTCGAGCTGCAACAGTATTTAGCAGCAACAAACACATCAAAAGACCCATAACAAAATTATGTCGCTTACCAATAGAAACAAAACAACAGGAATCGTTACAGACATCAACAAACATCTCAATGGCAGCTAAAACAAAAAATACAACTCCAAGCAAAGTAAGCCCAATCTTGTGGATTTGCATAGTATTTGGCCTTTTAAACATGGTCAGTTCCCTGCCAACAACTTACCAGCACAAAGTTGAAATCACGCCATTTGAAAGCCAACCAGGAATATATTTTGAGGATGTGGGACGAGCAAGTCTCATTTCGAGCTCTTGTCTTCTTCAACATGACAAACTATTGGTCAGAATTTGATGCCTACAAACTCTGCATTCAACAAATGGAGAAAATCTGTACGTCAACAGTAATGCCGGAAGTCAAATCTAATATGTGTGTTGGAACACTTGGTTAATTCAAACGCCAACTTCATCAAATTGAGCTTAATAACGAAGTGCTCTTGCATGCGAATGATGAGTCAACGCATCGACCGAAACGCTCTCCATTTGACTTCGTTGGAACAGTCACGAACGAGCTGTTTGGAATATTAGATCAACGTTTTGCAAAACAGTACGAGGAAACTATTGAAGCCATTCAAGACAATGAAAAGCATGTGATACAGCTCATGAGAAATTAAACAACAATAATTGACTCAACAATCAATATATTTAAGGAGCATATGGAGACAAAGAAAGAAATTTAATTGTTAAGCACAATTGTACAAAAACTCAGCAACGACAGAGATAAGTACAACAAACTTAAGATTGTTCTCATCAACTGCTTTTAACGCCATACTAATAATGTTAAACTATCAAGCAACACAAACTATATTGCTGGATATAGTTCTGTCGACCCATACTGGCAGAATTCATCCACTTATTCTTACAGTACAACAATTCAAAGAGGAACTAACCATAATCCATGACAATATACCACGCTCATTGATCATACCTGGGGAGAGGCACTAGGAATCAGTCCTGTAACTTTATAAAATACTGAGTCCAAGAGGAAGAGTAACTGGCAGCAACATAATCATAGAGATAACTTTTCCACTCCTGTATAATGAGGAATTTAAAATGTACAAAATCTTGCCAGTTCCAACCATGAACAATGGCGACTTCACGTGCATAATTCCATCTTCGGACTACTTACTGATGAATCTTCAAGGAAATCATTTTTATCCTATGAACAAGGACGCATTTTTAGGTTGTCAGAAGAGACTGGCAGATACCTATTGGTGTAACCTGCAACACTCAATATACACATCTGCGGCGTCCGTCAGTTCTTGCGAAATAAATATTATGCAACACAAAAGGCAACTAATGGATTCATGTTTGACAAACAACATCCCAGCAAAGGCCTACTGGATCCAAATGCACGACCCAAATGCTTGGATATATAGCGTCCCAAATACTATAGTCGTAAACATCAATTGTGACCTTAATCATTGTATATACATTTTCTATAGTACTCTCATGGTGGTCATTTTTCGTCTGGCCATCTTCCTGGTTGATTCAGAACTAACTCTAAATAGTGGAGATTAGAACCTTTACCGATATTTTATCAGTATTTAATAAACTTTTGTTGTCTGTACTTATTCTATATTCACACCAATTGGCAATTTTAGAACGCCTCATTGCGACTTGATTCAGAACTAAAAAACGATGCTCCATGATAGTACTATATGCAGTGTATATACAAAGCCTTAATCCAGTCCCAACTATTCTAAAGGATAGTGGAATACTGAAATTACCAGCAAGCTGCATGATCCATGACCAGACGATGACGATTGTTGGAAGACAAACAGTAACAAGCATATTAACATCTTCATTCTTGCAATCATTCAACCTCATAGCTATAATCTTTATCATCAGACGAAAAAGAGCACAACGGCCAGGGCCATCAATTAAAACCACAGCTATACCAATGAGATCCTTCAACAAACGACGAAACACCCAAACTTCCTTTGAAGACATCGACTTCTGCGTTTCTTCAATCTGAGGGGCCCAGCATGTTGTGACAACAACAAATAAATAAATTCTGAATCGCAGCCCAACAACAGTCAGATATTCAGAATAACATAATCAAAGCAGAACAAAAAGAAAAACTGCACCATCAGCAAAACAACGAGTTGTAGTGCACGACGCACGAGCGCGAATATGAACCCTATTTTGTTTTGCAGTGTATATTCAAACTATTTTATGTAAATATTATTTAAGTTACGCGTAAGCAATAATTATGTATAAAAGAATCTATTTATGATAATAAAACTTCACTTGCTATTACAACGGCGAGCCATAACTACTTCTTTTATTTAGACTTACCCCACCAGTGGTAAGGGGTCTTTAAATTGAATAAGCCATTAAAAAAATTAAATACATAAACAAAAAAGAAGAAAAACAAACAACTATAATTATGTATTCATAAATTAATGTTATGTATTCATATATTAATGCATTTAAGATAGATAATAGAAGATATAGAAATTATTGATAAAAAAAAGAAATGAAAGAGAAAGAGAAAACAAAAGAAAAGAAAAAAAAGGAAAATAACTACGCCAAATGTTCATCATTGATCCTCAAAATACTGCCTGAGCCTAGTCTTGAACCGAGTGCTACATCTGAAGTGAAACTTGATCTAGAACCATCAAAATTCACGAGATCCTTATATGTGGATTCAGATGAAGAACACTAAGGAGCGGTTTTTATTATAAGTTAAAGTGAATTTTATTTAAGTTTTATTAATCATAAGTTTATACTTATAAGTTTTCTTTGAATAAACTAAAATAGCTGTTTTATTAACTTCTCTTTTTTTGGTTTTCTGTGTTGTAATTAAGTTCAGAAAAAAAATATCCATTGAAATATTTATATAAGAGCAGTTACATTTAACTTAACTTATTTCTTGCTTTGCTAGTATTTTTGGTGTTTTTTTGATTTTTTCTCGTCGTTGCCAAGATACGGTACGGTACTCATCCAACAACTAATTCCATGCATCCCAATTGCTGGCTAACACCATTCAGTTTTGCACCCCAAGGCTCCATCGTTATTAGGAGCATTGCGGGCCAAGTGGGGTTCATAATTAACGCAATGTCCTATGAATATACATCTTTCTGAAGTAAGCACTTTTGTCCCCTAAGGCCCAATGCACACGGAGCAACTGAATATAAACTAAGCCGATTGGCAGCTCGGGTTACAGACCAGTTACGGGCTCAGAAGTGACTTGACTCCACACACGAGAAAACTCATCACCAATCGCAATCTCTAGTTCGTTCAGTGTCATCATGGATAATGGTAAAATATATGTAAATATTTTCATAATTGAGTTCTTAAATAATTTGGCCACGTTGTAAGTTTTACAACTCATCATCAACTCCCATTGATATGCCACCGGCAAGAAGACAGCTTCCTTAACCATCCAGAAAGTTGTGACACCTTGTCATTTATGAAGATGTATCATACTAGGTACATATAAAAAATCACATCAGCTGCCGGTATACGATCGCAGGCCATCAAAGAATGTTCATTACATACAATGATGCTGGTAATGAATCTGAAACGAACGAAATGTTTGATCATGCGGCATGTTGTTCCAAACTTTTTAGCAATTTATCACCTTATTACACATTGCAGCTTCTCTGATACCATGGAGCTTTTCTCAGATACTCTGGTGGAATTCATAGCGCTGGATTGGTTAATCTTATAATCTGCTCCAATCTTTATATGTTATATGTTTGTTGTTGTTTTTTATGTTTTATTCCAGAGATCTTCTCCAGCTTACAATTCTGTTCCAGATATAATGCAATTCTTTGCATTCTTTGTATACAAACGCAGCTTTGGCAGCCTTTTTTACAACTTCGTTTCGCTATTATTAATATTTCGCAAGTTTATCTAAAAAGATTAAAACAAAAGAAGTATGAACAAGCTTATGATTGTTATTAATTTAATGCACAAGCAACCACGGCAGACGGTACAATGTTAAAATTAAAGACATACCGACTTACCGACTGAGAAGAGAACTTTATATAAATATGAACTACTGCTGGCGGCATATATAAAAAGATAATAGGCGATTTTCTTTATTCGTTCAGAGCAGAGTCTGAGTTGTCAAAAAAGAAGTTGTATTTCTTTTTTCGCTCACAGCGTTCAGATCTTTAAAATTGTATTTCTTTTTTCGTTCAGGGAATGATCAGAGCGTGCTCTGAGAAGGCTGTATGCGCTCAGAATAAATTGACTGAGCATTCTGAGAAAATGCTGAACGAAATTAACGTCACTTTAGAGTTGTAGGTTATTTCATTCTATCCCATGCACATTGCCTACACCACTCTTCGAAAAATAGATGCCAAAACGAAATAGACAATAATATTATGTGCATAATATTGCCGCCTGTGAACAAGCCATATGAGAAGTGTCGATTTGTGACAGCCAAGTGCTAGAACGTATTTCAATTATATCTGAGCGCTCAGATCACGCTCGGTTCAGAGAATTATCAGAGTATGCTCAGAATGCTCAGACTCTGTTCAGATACCTTTTCTGAGTGGATAGAGAAAAAGGCCTACTCTTCTGAAATATTGTCGTTGATTGAACTTATATATATGTTCTGTTTTATATGGCTTCTTCTTGGGTTTGAGTTGAGTAAACCTAAATGTGCAAAATGGTAAGAAGGGAATGTATTGTGATGAGAGTAATGGTGGATTTTCATTGTTCTGCAACGTCTTGATTTGCAAAATCAAGAAAATTGGAAAGGAGGAGATATACATAATTTTACAAAAGAGTAAAGGAATACACATTATACGTATTCGCATTTTCTTGCTATAATTTTTTATAGCACCACCTCGCAGCGACGTTTATCTTATGAATTAAAAAAAAAATAATAATAGTTAATAAAAATAATCTATTATTACTTACTTTTAAATCAGTTCATATTTTCCATTGCTTTCCTTGTAATTTGGCAATAACTGAAAAAAAATTGACAGTTGTCAGCTTTGTTGCGTTCAGGTTAATAGCATTCAGAGGCAAAAATTTCAATTTTGAACATGAAAATTTGAAAATTGTTGTAAAACCGATAAAAACTGCTCACCTGAACTATGGAAATTATAGGTACCTCCAAATGCAGAACAACCTGCTATAATCAAGATGAACATGTTCGCCTTCACCATTATCTTGATTTTGATTTCTCCTATTTCCTATAATCTTTATTTATCAAGATGTTCTTGATTTTTATCTTCCCTCTCTATCGAACGAGTATGATTTTTATATGTTATATCCTACTTTTTTGCAGAAGTCAAGTTGCAGAATAGTGAAAATCCACCATAAAGGACGCGAAAAGAAGGTTAAGGATTAGATAGGATAGGGGTATGGTATTGGATAGAATTGAATGAAGATAGATAAGTAGGACTTACGCATGCTCGACACAATTGTTTTTACCAAAAATGTCACTTGATTAGTGTACCATTTTTTCTTAATTTTCACAATATGCGTTTATATATTTTCTTAAGTCGCCAACTACATCATTTTCACCTGTGTGGTCTTCATAACTTCCTTGCTCTTCGTGTGCATCATAATCATCATCATTTACAATAACAGTATTATTTTCGGGGGACATTTTTTCCGAATATTGTACAATACTAATCAAAGCATTTATAACTGTCGCACAACGTAATGTTGACTTTAATCGCAGTCTATTCAACCAGGGAAATATTTCCTTCAACTGGTCCATACTGCATTTTGTAGACTTATCTTAAGTTGTGAGAGAAAACGATTTGCAACTCTTCCTTCTCTAATACTAACAGGAAGATTTGGAGTAAAAAGCCATTTTCTCAATGGGTAAGCCGAGTCACCGATGATGACAGCACCAGGGAATGGACGCCACAGTTCATTGTTCTATTTGTTTTACAATTGACTGCACTCTAATATTCGGCTATCGTGCACGGAACCAGGAAAGTTGCTATTAATTGCGTAGTCTGCACCAGCAACTAGCATCACGTTGATTCAATGTAAACCTTTCCTGTCTACAAAGGATTCTTCATTTACTGGTGGGGCATCAATTGGAATTAAACTCCCATCAATATTACCGGCGATACGTGGCATTCCTGCTAAATTAAAAAACCTTCAGCTACAGCGTTGGTGTTTTGAGGCCATTCCACTTCCTCACCTTAAAAGTAAACAGAAGTAAAAATAAGAATATATGTATTGTTTATAGAATCTTTTATATATTAACACAACAAATGGTCCGAAATTAGTGAACACACTCTGTTCACACACCGGCATATAGAGCCTTTGGAACTCCATGCATAGACCCAACACCATGATATTGGCATCCATTGCCAGGCCAACGAAGTGCTAATAAGATTTGTTGCAATGGAGTTAAGGCGTCATTGCAATTCGTTGCATGAGTTAACAAAAGTCCCAAACGCTCTAACAAATATTGTACACATGTCGTAGGCATCCGGAATTTTTCAACAAAGTAGGGGTCTTCCAAATTGAAATGTATTCTCTCCAAAAATTCTCGTGGTCACCTTCTTCGAAGTTGTAGAAGATTATCGACATCAAATATTAAATCTTTCTATCGAACAAAAATTAATCTCACAATTTATTTAAGTCAAATGTCAAAATAAATACATCACATACAGCAAAATAGATTTTATACATTACTTCCAGTCAAATCTATGAAACAGAAAATTGTATGTGATGTATGAAAATTATTTTAATGTATGTTGTGTGTAATGTATGTGATGTATTATCTATGAGACAGGCCCCTGAGCCTCAACTAACATGCCTCTCCAGAAAACTTGGTCTTTGGCTAGCTGCCTCCAGTTTCGCACTCCAAGTTCGTTGAGGTCGTCCTCCACTTGAGCACGCCACCTAAGGCGAGGTCTTCCTTGACTGCGTCTACCCTCTGCGATGGAATCGAAGATCCTGCGGACCGGAGCATTGTTGTCCATTCGCTCTACATGACCTAGCCATCTTAATTGTGATATGCGTATTTTTTTGACCAGGTCAATGTCGCTAGTTCTTGGTTGAACCTTCTCCTCCAAAGCCCGTTAACGCAGATAAGGCCAAAAATCTTCCGAAGAATCTTACGCTCGAAACGATATCTTTTTTGTGGACAGCAGGTACTTCGTTTGGCCTCATTGACTGCTAGTCCCATCTTAGCCGCTTCAGCTTCAATGTTAGCAAACGCTCTTGTGACAGCTCGCCGAGTTCTGCCAATGATGTTTATATCGTCAGACTTGAAAAAAAATTGTCCCACTACAATTAACCTGCGAGTTTCTTATAATTTTTTCAAGTATTAAATTGAAGAAATTGCACGATAGCGCATCACCTTGCCGGAATACTTTTTTGACATCAAAAGCTTCTGTGAGGTCAGTACCAACCTAGACGGAGCAGCGAGAGTTCTCCATCCTCACCCTGCACAATCGGACGAGTTTTTTGGGGATGCCAAAACCAGACATGGCTCTGTATAGTTCGTCTCTATGAATGTTATCGTACGCGGCCTTTAAATCGATAAAGAGGTGGTGGGTATCGATTTGCAATTATTGGATAGTTTCCAGGATCTCCGTGAACATTTGATGGATTGTGGACTTTCCTGGTCTGAAACCACATTGATAAGGGGCAATCAGGTTGCTAACGAATGGTTTCAAGCGTTCACATAGTATGGCAGGGAGGATCTTGTAGGCGATATTTAGGAGACTTATTCCTCTATAGTTGGCGTAGTTTAAAGGGTCTCCTTTTTTGTGGATCGGGCAAATGATGCTGAGGTTCCGTTCATCAGGCATACTTTCTTCTGACCAAACTTTAGAGATGAGTTGGTATATGCACTCCACCAGGTCATCTCCGGCTACTTTAAAAGTTCGACGGGTAATCCGTCGAGGCCAGTAGCTTTGGTATTTCTTAGTTTAGATTTGCTCTCCTCACTTCATTTTGTTCAGGTGGACGGAAGTTTTATCTGCCATCGTCCATGTTAAATGGTTCATTCTTCCTGACCGCGGGTTTTTGGTCTTCATTGCAGAAATGGTCATTCAATGTACTCAGCACCGACTGTGAATCTACTACGAGGTTTTCATTCCTATCTCTACAGGATTCTGTGCGGGTTATTTTCCCTTGCATTTTCGCTTTACCTTTTGCGAAAACTTCCGCACGTTGTTCCTGGAGTAACATCTCTCAATATCTTATTTCGCGCACTTCTCATGCTCTCTCTTTTTCTTTTAAAGAAGCCGGTGTTCTTCCCGTCTTTTCTGTTCGTAGAGCTCGCGAGCAGCTTTCGTTTGTTTTTTACAGCGCTGCTTAATATGCCTCTTGTTAATTGAACCAGAGCTTTCGTGGTGGTGGTCTGGTAAAACCTTGCGAATCAGTTGCAGCATCTCTGATGGCTTGTTGGCAGTATTGCCACTGGTTTTCGGCACTTGATGCTGTTAGTAATGGATTTCTTGAGATGTTACGGGATATTCGATCGGCATTGGTTCTGGCGGTTTCTTCCCATTGCAGCTTTCCGCTGTTATACTTCCTCACAGTATTACTCCGTTGTTATGGTATTCGGGTTATTCGCATTCTTACCTTGGCTGCAACAAGGTAGTGATCCGAATCGATGTTAGCTGCTCAGAAGGTACGAATATCCAAGATACTGGAGGCGTATCTTGCATCGATCGCGGCGTGATCTGGATGTCGCCAAACTTCCTTTGCTTATATCGAGATGAGGAAACCGTGTGCTTGCAATGGTGATGTTATGTGCCGCTGCGAAGTTAAATAGCCAAGTCCGTTTTCAGACTTTGTGTCGTGTAGGCTATGTTTTCCGACAGTCCTACTTTCTCTTTACCTATTTTGGCGTTAAAATCGCCTAATACGATCTCAAAGCCGTATTATGGGCATTGCTCATAGGTTTAGTGGAGGAGCTCGTAGAAGTCATCCTCGGTGGTGTCATCTTTGTCCTCTGTGGGGCATGAGCACATATTAGGCTAATGTTGGTATATTTGGCCTTGATACGGATTGTCAGAAGTCGCATTTATCAGCCTTTTATAAATCAGGGTACTAAATAACTTAACCGAAGTATGCAAAAATGAAATACCCCGGTAGTTCTCTGGGTTGCTAAAAGCACCTTTTTGTGTAGCGGATATATTATTGTTTTTAATTGCTGTCTTCAATATTCTTTTTAATTCTTTAATCAGTACAGTCAGGAATTCACTCGAACAATTTTTGTTAAATTCCGCAGGTATTCGATCATCTCTTGGAACTTTTCCGGTTTTAACATTTTCAATCACATTCAGCACTTTAAACGATTTATTTATTTATTTATTTATTTATTTATTTATTTATTTATTTATTGAATAACTTACACAATAAGATACAAATCTTTTAAGTTGGCGCAAGTTTCAGTTTTAAGATATTTTAAGTTAGTATTGAAATGAAACAAAGTAAGAAAAACTGATTCAGTTAAAATTAACAATTCAAATATTAAGTAAGGATTTCAAGATTAAATACATAAACAAAAAAGAAGAAAAACAAACAACTATAATTATGTATTCATAAATTAATGTTATGTATTCATATTTTAATGCATTTAAGATAGATAATAGAAGATATAGAAATTATTGATAAAAAAAAGAAATGAAAGAGAAAGAGAAAACAAAAAAAAACAAAAAAAAAAGGAAAATAACTACGCCAAATGTTCAACATTGATCCTCAAAATACTGCCTGAGCCTAGTCTTGAACAGAGTGCTACATCCCATCATCCTTATAACCAAGAGGAGGGAATTCCACAACCAAATAGCGTGTACAAAAATTGTCGACTCGAAATAAGGTAAGAGTAGCGTATTGGAGTCAGAATCTATTTATTATAATAAAACTTCACTTACTATTACAACGGCGAGCCATAACTACTTCTTTTATTTAGACTTCCCCCCACCAGTGGTAAGGGGTCTTTAAATTGAATAAGCCATTAAAACATTGGTCCTTCGAAAGGAGAGAACACAGTGAAGAATATAGCGTTACCAGGGCTACAAACATTGGTAGAAAAAAAAATAACTAAGAAAATAAAAGTGCAAAAGCGTTACCACGGCTACAAACAAACATTGGTAGAAGAAAAAAAATACGAAGAAAATAAACGTACAAAAGCGTTATTATTAACACTGATATCCTAACTAAGAATTCATGAAAATAATACAAAACTAAGAACAACGAAAGGAAAATTATGGAAGAAACTGGAGTTTTCATCATCGTCGCTAGGCAGAGAACAGTAGTGGAGGAGCTGGAAGTCCTAATCCGCAACTTTGGAAAAGACAGTGCGTCAAGAAAAACGCAAAAATACATAGATGAAAGGATTCAACGCTTGCAAACACTCTGGGAAGAGTTTGAACAAAACCATATAAAAATAACACCTCATGTTAAACAAGACACGCCTTACATGCAAAGGAATACCTTTCAAAAGGTAAAGAACTTGTATGAAGAACACAAGAAGGTGTTGGAAAGCTTTGTCCCAACAATATCTGGATATGAGAAGCTAACTGCACAGAATGTGGATGCAGAAAAAGAAAAACTTGTATCAAAAGTTTCTGGTACAGAAAAGAATTCTAAGGAATATCTTTAAAAGAAACCACTTTTGACAAAGAAGAAAATCGTGAAAGCCTGAGAACGGTTCAAACCCAAAGGCTTAGAAAACTGCAACTTAAAATAAGCGCACTTGTAGACACAATTGAAGAGTTTGAAGAGACCTCTGAAAATTACTCAAAGCCAATCTACGAATATCAAAAACAAATGCTGCTGGAACAACTACGGAACCTTACTGAGCTCCACGAAGATTATATTTCAAATGCAGATTAAGAAGATTTAAAGGTTGAATATGTTACCAAAAATCACTACAAAGGAATTAAACAGGACATAAATAGATTCCTTCACCAAATGGCTACAAACCAAGGAGATACCCAGAGAAGACAACAAGATGGGAGATACGATTCGAGACTTCCACAGCTTAAAATTCCTACATTTAAAGGAAATTTTCTGGAATGGAAGTCGTTTTATGACTTATTTTCCACCATCATCCACGATAAGAGCAGTCTAAGTACGACTGAAAAAATGGAGTATTTAAAAACTCAAGGCATATAGACAAAATTTTAAAAAGTGGACAACAAGGAAACACTCCATCCGCCAATACAATCAAAAATACTTTAGATGCGATTAAAGAAGGGTTGGCTGCTCTAAAAAACATGGGCTTCGATACCTCATCATGGAGTCCAGTAATAGTACACCTTACTACAAAAACTCTTGATACAGAATCGAGAAATTTATTCGAGCAAGGTCTTACAGAGCCAAATAAAATGCCAGCTCTTAAAACACTCTGGGACCTCTTGGAAAGGCGTTACCAGGCTTTGGAAGTACTCGCTCCCGCAAAAAAAGCTCAAAGATGTATTGATGAACCAAGACATGCAGTTCGGAACTTCCACATCGACTCTAAAGCGCTTCAGTGCCACATATGTAAGGGTGATCACGCAGTCTATACATGTCCAACATTTTTAAAATCTACATTGAAAGAAAGGTGGCAGCAATGTAAGCACGCTAAACTATGCACTAATTACCTAAGCCATGAGAAGCAATTTCAATGTTACAGCAAAAGAAATTGCCAACCCTGCAACAAAAAACATCATTCGCTTCTACACATGGAATGGAGAGAAAGATTTCCGCAAACGAAAAAATCAGCAGATCCAGAGAATTCATCAAAAACGACGAAACAAGTAAACCACAGTGAGCAGAATCAAAGCGTCCTTATCGCAACCGCGGTATTGAATGTAAACAATGAAGAAAGTCTTGGTCAAGGTATAACCATACGAGCACTTATTGATCCTGGCTCACAAGCGTCATTAGTCACTGAGTCTGTTGCACAAACATTAAGACTAAAAAGAAAAAACGTGTGTGTTGAAGTTTGTGGATTAGGCGCAACAAACGCTGGAACCGCCAGGAACAAGATTGACATTACAATATCTCCACGCTTTACGTCAAAGTTCAAACTCCAAATAGAGGCTCTTGTGCTACCCAAACTTACAAGACAACTACCTTCCAAAACAACCAAAAACATTGAAATTGGAAGTTTCGATAAACTCGAGCTTGCTGATCCGTCATTCAATGTGCCTGGACCCATTGACATGATTATTGGAGCCGATGCATTTGGTGAAATCATTCTTGATGGCATAAAGAGAGATGCTAGAAATTCACTGATAGCCCAGAGATCCCAATTGTGCTGGCTGATATCAGGACGAACATCATCAGAAGTGGATTTAAATTACAGAGTGACAGGATTTGTGGCACAAACATCAATTGAGAAACAGCTGGAGAAATTCTGGGAATTAGAAGAAGTAGCCCAACCAAGGTACCTGAAGGAAATTGATAAAAGGTGTGAAAAATTCTACAAGGATACACACTACCGAAAAGAAGATGGGAGGTATGTAGTAAAAACCCCATTTAACCAAGATGCCATGGAAAAACTTCAATTGGGAGACACGAGGAATAGAGCGATTGCCCGATGTCGTCAGTTAGAAACACAATTAGCTAAAAATTTGGAATTAAAAGCTGAATATTCAAAAGTGATTGACGAATTTATAGAGTTGGGTCATATGGTCAGCGCCCAGTCAACAAAGAATGACGGACTTTATTAAATGCCTCATCATGCTGTCATTAAACCATCGAGTACAACTACAAAACTAAGAGTTGTATTATATGGCTCAGCTAAATCAACGACAGAAGTAAGCCTAAATGAGTTGATGATGATAGGAACCAAGCTCCAAGATGACATCACAACGATATTAATGCAATGGAGGAAGCACAAATATGTGTTTACTTCGGACATAGAGAAAATGTACCGCCAAATTGATTTACACAAAGACGACCAAAATTTTGAACGTATCTTATGGCGAAATTCTGTTGATCAACCCATTAAAGAATACAAGCTTACAACGGTTACTTATGGAACCGCATCAGCACCATACCTAGCTGTTAAGACTCTCCAACAACTAGCTCAAGATGAACAATCCATCTACCCAGTAGCCTCAAAAATAGTCAAACATGATTTTTACGTTGACGATGTCATGTCCGGAAGAGACACTATATCAGACTGCAGAAGAGCTCAGAAGGAACTTGACGAGATGCTAAGAGGAGCAGGTTTTCAACTGCACAAATGGGCTGCAAATGACAACAGACTACTTCAACATATACCGATAGAGTTACGTAATCAACAGAAAAAAGACGTAATGAAAGACGAAACTATCAAACTTTGGGCATACACTGGAATCCCCTAAGTGACACTTTCCATATCAAAGTGAACCTCGACACAAACCTTTTCCACGGAAACACTTACCAAACGAAAGACCTTGTCCGAAATAGCCAAACTATATGATCCCCTTGGTTGGTTGGCTTCAGTGACAGTGGGAGCAAAGATTTTAATGCAACTTATCTGGAAATCTGAAGTCGGCTGGGATGAACAACTTCCATTGGAATTACAAAACCATTGCCCGATATTCCGGAAGCAAAACAAGTTATGACAATAGAGGTTCACGCAATCAACAACGTAGTCGAAAGATTCTCTTGTTATAATAAACTAATAAGAGTAGCTGCCTACTGCAGGAGATTCGTTTATAATTGCAAGATTACAGTAGAGCACAGAAAATTGGGAACTAACCCCAAAACCGATAACATCAACAAAGAAACGAGCCATTTAACTGTCAAGGAGATACAAGCTTCTCTCAATGGCATCATCCGAGCTATTCAAGAAAGGGTGTTCCCCGAAGAAGAAGCATGTCTTAGAGATAGAAAAAATGTAAACAAGAGGAGTAAAATTCTGTCATTGAACCCAGTTTTGAACGAAGATGCAATCATAGTAGTGGGTGGCCGATTCGAAAATGCGGAAATAACAAATTCAGAAAAACATCCGGTTATTTTAACGCACAACGAAAAGTTTACAAGTCTCTTGATTGAAAACGCACATAAGCGCACCCTGCATGGTGGTATACGTCTGACTCTTTCAAAAATAAGACAACATTTTTGGATACTTCAGGCAAAACGAGTTGTACGGCGTATAATCCATCAGTGTGTAAAATGTTATCGTTTCAATGCACAATCAACTTCTCAACAGATGGGAGTACTGCCAGCGGCTAGAGTTACACCTTCTAGGCACTTTACCCATACAGGAATTGATTATTCTGGTCCTGTCCAAATACTAGTCGCCGAGGGACGAATAAAGAAATCTGTAAAGGGCTACATAGCAATATTTATTTGCTTAGCCACTAAAGCTGTCCACATTGAGCTGGTTAGCGTTCCTCGCAGCTTTAAAACGCTTCACATCAAGAAGAGGAATCTGTTCACATTTGTATAGTGACAATGGTACTACGTTTGTCGGAGCCAACAAAGAAATTCAGCATCAGATGAAAGCCACAATTAAGCAATCCGAAGAAGAAGCAGCATCAAAACTTGCAATGGATGGAATCCAGTGGCACTTTATACCTCCTGCTGCGCCTCACTTTGGTGGAATATGGGAGGCCGGTGTTAAATCAATGATACATCACCTCAAGCAAATGATTGGAGACACAACGCTTACATTTGAAGAACTTACCACCATTTTGACACAAATAGAAGCCTGTTTAAACTCTCGACCGCTAACAGCAGTTGAAAATGATGTTGATGACACCAGTATACTAACTCCTGGCCACTTTCTGGTTGGAAGTGCTTTGAATGCTGTTCATGAGCCAAATATAGATGAGACAAAAACATTTCATTCTCGCTGGCAACTTTTACAAAAAATTACTCAAGACTTTTGGAAAACATTGTCCTCTGAATATCTGGTACAACTTCAACAACGGCAAAAATGGAAACAAAAAGAAGAAAATATTAAAATTGGTGACATTGTTCCTATTAAGGAAGATCGATTACCACCAACAACATGGAAGATGGGTAAAATATTTGATGTTCACCCAGGCAAAGATAATCAGGTTCGAGCTGCAACAGTATTTAGCAGCAACAAACACATCAAAAGACCCATAACAAAATTATGTCGCTTACCAATAGAAACAAAACAACAGGAATCGTTACAGACATCAACAAACATCTCAATGGCAGCTAAAACAAAAAATACAACTCCAAGCAAAGTAAGCCCAATCTTGTGGATTTGCATAGTATTTGGCCTTTTAAACATGGTCAGTTCCCTGCCAACAACTTACCAGCACAAAGTTGAAATCACGCCATTTGAAAGCCAACCAGGAATATATTTTGAGGATGTGGGACGAGCAAGTCTCATTTCGAGCTCTTGTCTTCTTCAACATGACAAACTATTGGTCAGAATTTGATGCCTACAAACTCTGCATTCAACAAATGGAGAAAATCTGTACGTCAACAGTAATGCCGGAAGTCAAATCTAATATGTGTGTTGGAACACTTGGTTAATTCAAACGCCAACTTCATCAAATTGAGCTTAATAACGAAGTGCTCTTGCATGCGAATGATGAGTCAACGCATCGACCGAAACGCTCTCCATTTGACTTCGTTGGAACAGTCACGAACGAGCTGTTTGGAATATTAGATCAACGTTTTGCAAAACAGTACGAGGAAACTATTGAAGCCATTCAAGACAATGAAAAGCATGTGATACAGCTCATGAGAAATCAAACAACAATAATTGACTCAACAATCAATATATTTAAGAAGGAGCATATGGAGACAAAGAAAGAAATTGAATTGTTAAGCACAATTGTATAAAAACTCAGCAACGACAGAGATAAGTACAACAAACTTAAGATTGTTCTCATCAACTGCTTTTAACGCCATACTTATAATGTTAAACTATCAAGCAACACAAACTATATTGCTGGATATAGTTCTGTCGACCCATACTGGCAGAATTCATCCACTTATTCTTACAGTACAACAATTCAAAGAGGAACTAACCAGAATCCATGACAATATACCACGCTCATTGATCATACCTGGGGAGAGGCACTAGGAATCAGTCCTGTAACTTTATAAAATACTGAGTCCAAGAGGAAGAGTAACTGGCAGCAACATAATCATAGAGATAACTTTTCCATTCCTGTATAATGAGGAATTTAAAATGTACAAAATCTTGCCAGTTCCAACAATGAACAATGGCGACTTCACGTGCATAATTCCATCTTCGGACTACTTACTGATGAATCTTCAAGGAAATCATTTTTATCCTATGAACAAGGACGCATTTTTAGGTTGTCAGAAGAGACTGGCAGATACCTATTGGTGTAACCTGCAACGCCCAATATACACATCTGCGGCTTCCGTCAGTTCTTGCGAAATAAATATTATGAAACACAAAAGGCAACTAATGGATTCATGTTTGACAAACAACATCCTTACAAAGGCCTACTGGATCCAAATGCACGACCCAAATGCTTGGATATATAGCGTCCCAAATACTATAGTCGTAAACATCAATTGTGACCTTAATCCAGTCCCAACTATTCTAAAGGATAGTGGAATACTGAAATTACCAGCAAGCTGCATGATCCATGACCAGACGATGACGATTGTTGGAAGACAAACAGTAACAAGCAGATTAACATCTTCATTCTTGCAATCATTCAACCTCATAGCTATAATCTTTATCATCAGACGAAAAAGAGCACAACGGCCAAGGCCATCAATTAAAACCACAGCTATACCAATGAGATCCTTCAACAAACGACGAAACACCCAAACTTCCTTTGAAGACATCGACTTCTGCGTTTCTTCAATCTGAGGGGCCCAGCATGTTGTGACAACAACAAATAAATAAATTCTGAATCGCAGCCCAACAACATTCAGATATTCAGAATAACATAATCAAAGCAGAACAAAAAGAAAAACTTCACCATCAGCAAAACAACGAGTTGTAGTGCACGACGCACGAGCGCGAATATGAACCCTATTTTGTTTTGCAGTGTATATTCAAACTATTTTATGTAAATATTATTTAAGTTACGCGTAAGCAATAATTATGTATAAAAGAATCTATTTATTATAATAAAACTTCATTTGCTATTACAACGGCGAGCCATAACTACTTCTTTTATTTAGACTTCCCCCCATCAGTGGTAAGGGGTCTTTAAATTGAATAAGCCATTAAAAAAAATTAAATACATAAACAAAAAAGAAGAAAAAACAAACAACTATAATTATGTATTCATAAATTAATGTTATGTATTCATATATTAATGCATTTAAGATAGATAATAGAAGATATAGAAATTATTGATAAAAAAAGAAATGAAAGAGAAAGAGAAAACAAAAGAAAAGAAAAAAAAGGAAAATAACTACGCCAAATGTTCATCATTGATCCTCAAAATACTGCCTGAGCCTAGTCTTGAACCGAGTGCTACATCTGAAGTGAAACTTGATCTAGAACCATTAAAATTCACGAAATACTTATATGTGGATTCAGATGAAGAACAGTAAGGAGCGGTTTTTATTATAAGTTACAGTGAATTTTATTTAAGTTTTATTAATCATTAGCTTATACTTATAAGTTTTCTTTGAATAAACTAAAATGGCTGTTTTCCTAACTCTTCTCTTTTTTTGGTTTTCTGTGTTGTAATTAAGTTCAGAAAAAAAATATCCATTGAAATATTTATATAGGAGCAGTTACATTTAACTTAACTTATTTCTTGCTTTGCTAGTATTTTTTGTGTTTTTTTGATTTTTTCTCATCGTTGCCAAGATACGGACGGTACTCATCCAACAACTAATTCCATGCATCCCAATTGCTGGCTAACACCATTCAGTTTTGCACCCCAAGGCTCCATCGTTATTAGGAGCATTGCTGGCCAAGTGGGGTTCATAATTAACGCAATGTCCTATGAATATACATCTTTCTGAAGTAAGCACTTTTGTCCCCTAAGGCCCAATGCATACGGAGCAACTGAATATAAACTAAGCCGATTGGCAGCTCGGGTTACAGACCAGTTACGGGCTCAAAAGTGACCATAGAGTAACTATACTATAAAGAGGGAAATCTACTGCCTTCATTTGACAAGACCTACAAGCTGGTCAAATAAGTATTGGTGTAGAACTGTCAAAAAATCGACGCCGATTGAGAGTGAAGTAGTGCTGAACTGTCAAAAAATAGACGCCGATTGAGAGTGTAGTAGTGCTGAACTGTCAAAAAATAGACGCCGATTGAGAGTGTAGTAGTCAAATAATTGACCTCTTCTTTTCAGTTCCCTTTTGTTTCTCACCACGAAATTGGGCGTGTTGGAAGATACTGCTAAAAAAAAGCGCCATCCCGAAATTTGACGTCATCAGTGACTCAAACTGACTAAATTAAATTACCATTTTTGGAAAGAATCCGAAGTGTTAGTGGACTTAAAATGTATATTAAATCAATCAATGTATATTTAATCAATCATTGGACCAAACCTGCATCAGTTAAAACTTACTTTTCCGCTTTTTTTTTAAAACGGAAATAAATTTATTCAACAAGGGTCACTAATGACGTAAAATACGAAAGTCGCTATCTTGTTTTCTTGTACCATGAGGAGCCACTAGCAAGTTACTCGAATGCAAGTTGTTATACTTTATTATTTTTTCCCTGCCTTTTACATATTGTGTGCTTGAAAACTCTATATAAACGTTTAAAACTGGTTAAACAATATCCAAGAGTTTCAAACATTTTACCTGATACTGATGATAGTGTATTGATTATTCTAAGAATGAATTTAAACAAGCATTCGGTCAGAAGATTACGTACTATGTATATTTGCAAGATCGTATTATACAAAGTAGCGATAAAGGTGTACTTTTTTAAAGTTAAATTATCTTTCTTTACACCTATTGTATTCGTTTACACAGGAGTAGAAACCTAGTCAAACATAGCGTTGTAATATACAGTAAAACAAACATACCCCAAGTCACATAGAGCGCGTTTTGAACGCCGCGTCAAGTTCCACACGGCGTCAAAACGTCGCATTGTGATAATTTACAAATTGTTTTTTTTTAAGTCTTCGTTAAACAGAACGCATTTTTAATGCGGCGTAGAGATTATTTTACGCTGCGTTGAGATAACTTTGACGCGGCGTTCCAAAAAAAAATTTTGTTTTCATATTTTGTGTTTAGTAATTAAGTCATTTTGAATTTATTGTAGAAATTTATTTTATTAAATTATTTTGTGTCATTTAATAGTGTATTGTTTAAATGGAAAAAAATAACCTAATTGGCATTTAGTGAGAAAATGAAAATCAAGATTCAAATATTAAACGCGCTGCGGATAGCTCTCTGTCTGACGTTCTCTAACGCCGTGTTTAGAATGCCGTGTTAAAATAATCTCAACACAAGGTAAAATAATCTCAACAAATTATTAATCCTACAAACTTAAAAAGAAAAACACTGCATTATATTGGTTTATATTAGAAAATTGACATTATATTTATCCGTACTAATTAGACCTTGTGTACATGATTTCTCTTTTCGGTTGTTTCTTCATTCTTCTTTTGGACAGGCACGTACGTTGGTGTGTACACTGATTTGGATTACCCCGAATATAACCAATGTTTTCCTACAAACTATACTATTTTATTCTAAAGAAATTTGCAAAATTAAAAAAAAACAATTAAAACCATCCATTACCACTAAAAAAACATAATTGGGAATTGTTTTCAATTTCAAAAGTTCTTATTTTTAGTCCGTGCATAGCATTTTCTTTCTCAAACGAGAAACTTCAAAGCTCAATCACAAAAATCCTTAAAATTTTCATTCGTCCATTCGTTAGTTCATTCCCCCTACTTTTTTACACCCCTTACCTAATTGCAAAAAGAACGAATGAAGAAACATCCGAAAAAAGGAATCATGTAAACAAGCTCTAAGACCTAAGAAAATCACCTTAACCCTTAAGGTATACATTCCGAACACATCCTTCTCGATATGTAGGAGTATGGTGGAGGTGAGTGTCTGAAACGTCAACATCAAATTGTTTAGTGAATATTGTATTGTGTTGTGTAGTGTACTGATAATAAGAACTGATCTTATTATCATCAATAAAACGAATAAGCAGTTTAATTTTGTTAAAAAGACACAATAATTCACGGAGTTCCTTTACTTTGAACAATTTGTGAGAATTTCATAAAATACCACCATCGAAAGACGACGACGACGTGCCTGATGAGAATTGTATCTTGTATCAAGTATTCTCATCAGGCACGTCGTCGTCGTTGATGGTATTTTGTGAATTATTGTGTCCTATTTACAAAATTAAACTGCTTATCCGTTTTATTAATTAATTATTAGTGGTCAGCTACCAGACAATCTTCCACAAGTGCAAAATCTTATAAAACGTGATCCGGAATCATACAAGGAAGAATTCTCCCAGCAATATCGCCATTTCTTGAGCAGCTTGGAAGTTTTCGAATTAAATCCCAGCAATGAAAATAAAAGTCTCGATGAATTGATTATGTTTATTGCGCAGGTAATAAAAAAAAAAGAAAGCAAGTGTTGCATTTAATGATGCTTTATAAATATGATGTTTGTTTTGTAGGTCGCTCAATGCTATCCTGATGTTTGCATCCAATTTCCACAGCATTTAGTCGATTTGCTGAAAAATCATGCCACAACTCTGGATCCTACTAGGCGCAACTGTTTTGTTAAGGCACTGATTCTGCTTCGAAATAAGAATCTTATTCCTGCATTGGACTTGTTGCAGCTGTTTTTTTAATTGCTCCGTTGTCCGGACAAGAATTTGAGGACTTTTTTTCAGAAAAATAAGTTTGGCTACAAAGACGGCAGGAAGAATGAAAACTGTTCAACGACAAATAGAGAGAAACGCAAGGGCAAGAACTTTATTATGATGAGGCACAAGGCACGTGGCAAGGTCAAGAAGAGTTTTAAGGACAAACAGAAGGCTCTAAGGAATCATCTACTCAAACAGAAGAAAATGAAGTACGATAGTATGATTTTTTTAGATAGTCTAGGGTTTGTAAGTTTTTAAAAAATAAAAAAATATTTCTTAATACCGTTTGTGAAGACTTTGTTTTGTGTTGCTTTTATAAGAATTTGTTTGGGGGAAACAAGCTTGATCCTGAAGAGTCCGGTGAAGTTGTATAAGTTCAATATAAATGTTTATTAAAAAAATAAGCCACAGCTTTACAAGGAGATTATTAATTCTATTGATACATGAAGTCTTCTTCTGCGACATTTTTCTGGAACAAGTTTATTCAGAAGGATAGGTATTAGCTTTGGTTCCCATTCATTTATTTAATACGGCGCCGTTAGAACTTTTTCTAGCGGATACATCTGAAAAGATTAAAATGAAAAAGAACGATAGTGGTGTCTGGGTATAACTGCAAACCTGCATAGAAGCAACCACACTGGTCACCAAGTTCTCAGGCAAATCCTTGTCCTTGAATCTAAAGTGAATTTGATTGATGTCACAACATTCGTCAAAAATCCATTTTTGAGGACCTTCTTCCCTCAGCGTCAGCATTCGAAAATACTAATAATAAATTTTATTTAAAAAAAATGTTTGCAATAATTTTTGTCAACAATTCACTGACAGTTGTTGTCAACAAGAACAAAATGAAATGTCAAAATTAACAAAACTCACCACATCGTTTTTTCTTTGTTTTTTAACGCCGACAATGAATGATATACAAAAGAGAACACGAAACACAATGAATGATATACCAAAGCAACAACGAAAATTGAGGGTTTTGAGGCGTGGAACGTACGAAAGTTTTTCCTCTATATAATATATTTACTCTATGGAAGTGACTTGACTCCACACACGAGAAAACTCATCACCAATCGCAATCTCTAGTTCGTTCAGTGTGATCATGGATAATGGTAAAATATATGTAAATATTTTCATAATTGAGTTCTTAAATAATTTGGCCACGTTGTAAGTTTTACAACTCATCATCAACTCCCATTGATATGCCACCGGCAAGAAGACAGCTTCCTAAACCATCCAGAAAGTTGTGACACCTTGTCATTTATGAAGATGTATCATACTAGGTACATATAAAAAATCACATCAGCTGCCGGTATACGATCGCAGGCCATCAAAGAATGTTCATTACATACAATGATGCTGGTAATGTATCTGAAACGAACGAAATGTTTGATCATGCGGCATGTTGTTCCAAACTTTTTAGCAATTTATCACCTTATTACACATTGCAGCTTCTCTGATACCATGGAGCTTTTCTCAGATACTCTGGTGGAATTCATAGCGCTGGATTGGTTAATCTTATAATCTGCTCCAATCTTTATATGTTATATGTTTGTTGTTGTTTTTTATGTTTTATTCCAGAGATCTTCTCCAGCTTACAATTCTGTTCCATATATAATGCAATTCTTTGCATTCTTTGTATACAAACGCAGCTTTGGCAGCCTTTTTTACAACTTCGTTTCGCTATTATTAATATTTCGCAAGTTTATCTAAAAAGATTAAAACAAAAGAAGTATGAACAAGCTTATGATTGTTATTAATTTAATGCACAAGCAACCACGGCAGACGGTACAATGTTAAAATTAAAGAAATACCGACTTACCGGCTGAGAAGAGAACTTTATATAAATATGAACTACTGCTGGCGGCATATATAAAAAGATAATAGGCGTTTTTCTTTATTCGTTCAGAGCAGAGTCTGAGTTGTCAAAAAAGAAGTTGTATTTCTTTTTTCGCTCAGAGCGTTCAGATCTTTAAAATTGTATTTCTTTTTTCGTTCAGAGAATGATCAGAGCGTGCTCTGAGAAGGCTGAGAATAAATTGGCTGAGCATTCTGAGAAAATGCTGAACGAAATTAACGTCACTTTAGAGTTGTAGGCTATTTCATTCTATCCCATGCACATTGCCTACACCACTCTTCGAAAAATAGATGCCAAAACGAAATAGACAATAATATTACGTGCATAATATTGCCGCCTGTGAACAAGCCATATGAGAAGTGTCGATTTGTGACAGCCAAGTGTTAGAACGTATTTCAATAATATCTGAGCGCTCAGATCACGCTCGGTTCAGAGAATTATCAGAGTATGCTCAGAATGCTCAGACTCTGTTCAGATACCTTTTCTGAGTGGATAAAGAAAAAGGCCTAATCTTCTGAAATATTGTCGTTGATTGAACTTATATATATGTTCTGTTTTATATGGCTTCTTCTTGGGTTTGAGTTGAGGAAACCTAAATGTGCAAAATGGTAAGAAGGGAATGTATTGTGATGAGAGTAATGGTGGATTTTCATTGTTCTGCAACGTCTTGATTTGCAAAATCAAGAAAATTGGAAAGGAGGAGATATACATAATTTTACAAAATAGTAAAGGAATACACATTATACGTATTCGCATTTTCTTGCTATAATTTTTTATAGCACCGCCTCGCAGCGACGTTTATCTTATGAATTAAAAAAAAAAATGAATAATAGTTAATAAAAATAATTTATTATTACTTACTTTGCTTTCCTTGTAAGACCTACAAGCTGGTCAAATAAGTATTGGTGTAGAACTGTCAAAAAATCGACGCCGATTGAGAGTGAAGTAGTGCTGAACTGTCAAAAAATAGACGCTTATTGAGAGTGTAGTAGTGCTGAACTGTCAAAAAATAGACGCCAATTGAGAGTGTAGTAGTCAAATAATTGACCTCTTCTTTTCAGTTCCCTTTTGTTTCTCACCACGAAATTGGGCGTGTTGGAAGATACTGCTAAAAAAAAGCGCCATCCCGAAATTTGACGTCATCAGTGACTCAAACTGACTAAATTAAATTACCATTTTTGGAAAGAATCCGAAGTGTTAGTGGACTTAAAATGTATATTAAATCAATCAATGTATATTTAATCAATCATTGGACCAAACCTGCATCAATTAAAACTTACTTTTCCGCTTTTTTTCGAAAACGGAAATAAATTTATTCAACAAGGGTCACTAATAACGTAAAATACGAAAGTCGCTATCTTGTTTTCTTGTACCATGAGGAGCCACTAGCAAGTTACTCGAATGCAAGTTGTTATACTTTATTATTTTTTCCCTGCCTTTTACATATTGTGTGCTTGAAAACTCTATATAAACGTTTAAAACTGGTTAAACAATATCCAAGAGTTTCAAACATTTTACCTGATACTGATGATAGTGTATTGATTATTCTAAGAATGAATTTAAACAAGCATTCGGTCAGAAGATTACGTACTATGTATATTTGCAAGATCGTATTATACAAAGTAGCGATAAAGGTGTACTTTTTTAAAGTTAAATTATCTTTCTTTACACCTATTGTATTCGTTTACACAGGAGTAGAAACCTAGTCAAACATAGCGCGTTCTGATGCCGCGTTGTAATATACAGTAAAACAAACATATCCCAAGTCACATAGAGCGCGTTTTGAACGCCGCGTCAAGTTCCACACGGCGTCAAAACGTCGCATTGTGATAATTTACAAATTGTTTTTTTTTAAGTCTTCGTTAAACAGAACGCATTTTTAATGCGGCGTAGAGATTATTTTACGCTGCGTTGAGATAACTTTGACGCGGCGTTCCAAAAAAAAATTTTGTTTTCATATTTTGTGTTTAGTAATTAAGTCATTTTGAATTTATTGTAGAAATTTATTTTATTAAATTATTTTGTGTCATTTAATAGTGTATTGTTTAAATGGAAAAAAATAACCTAATTGGCATTTAGTGAGAAAATGAAAATCAAGATTCAAATATTAAACGCGCTGCGGATAGCTCTCTGTCTGACGTTCTCTAACGCCGTGTTTAGAATGCCGTGTTAAAATAATCTCAACACAAGGTAAAATAATCTCAACAAATTATTAATCCTACAAACTTAAAAAGAAAAACACTGCATTATATTGGTTTATATTAGAAAATTGACATTATATTTATCCGTACTAATTAGACCTTGTGTACATGATTTCTCTTTTCGGTTGTTTCTTCATTCTTCTTTTGGACAGGCACGTACGTTGGTGTGTACACTGATTTGGATTACCCCGAATATAACCAATGTTTTCCTACAAACTATACTATTTTATTCTAAAGAAATTTGCAAAATTAAAAAAAAACAATTAAAACCATCCATTACCACTAAAAAAACATAATTGGGAATTGTTTTCAATTTCAAAAGTTCTTATTTTTAGTCCGTGCATAGCATTTTCTTTCTCAAACGAGAAACTTCAAAGCTCAATCACAAAAATCCTTAAAATTTTCATTCGTCCATTCGTTAGTTCATTCCCCCTACTTTTTTACACCCCTTACCTAATTGCAAAAAGAACGAATGAAGAAACATCCGAAAAAAGGAATCATGTAAACAAGCTCTAAGACCTAAGAAAATCACCTTAACCCTTAAGGTATACATTCCGAACACATCCTTCTCGATATGTAGGAGTATGGTGGAGGTGAGTGTCTAAAACGTCAACATCAAATTGTTTAGTGAATATTGTATTGTGTTGTGTAGTGTACTGATAATAAGAACTGATCTTATTATCATCAATAAAACGAATAAGCAGTTTAATTTTGTTAAAAAGACACAATAATTCACGGAGTTCCTTTACTTTGAACAATTTGTGAGAATTTCATAAAATACCACCATCGAAAGACGACGACGACGTGCCTGATGAGAATTGTATCTTGTATCAAGTATTCTCATCAGGCACGTCGTCGTCGTTGATGGTATTTTGTGAATTATTGTGTCCTATTTACAAAATTAAACTGCTTATCCGTTTTATTAATTAATTATTAGTGGTCAGCTACCAGACAATCTTCCACAA
Organism: Platycheirus rosarum; assembly: GCA_963971375.1. Classification (NCBI taxonomy): domain Eukaryota; kingdom Metazoa; phylum Arthropoda; class Insecta; order Diptera; family Syrphidae; genus Platycheirus; species Platycheirus rosarum. Next base: position 87,260,563 of record OZ020510.1, on the reverse strand, counting down.
GTGCAAAATCTTATAAAACGTGATCCGGAATCATACAAGGAAGAATTCTCCCAGCAATATCGCCATTTCTTGAGCAGCTTGGAAGTTTTCGAATTAAATCCCAGCAATGAAAATAAAAGTCTCGATGAATTGATTATGTTTATTGCGCAGGTAATAAAAAAAAAAGAAAGCAAGTGTTGCATTTAATGATGCTTTATAAATATGATGTTTGTTTTGTAGGTCGCTCAATGCTATCCTGATGTTTGCATCCAATTTCCACAGCATTTAGTCGATTTGCTGAAAAATCATGCCACAACTCTGGATCCTACTAGGCGCAACTGTTTTGTTAAGGCACTGATTCTGCTTCGAAATAAGAATCTTATTCCTGCATTGGACTTGTTGCAGCTGTTTTTTAATTGCTCCGTTGTCCGGACAAGAATTTGAGGACTTTTTTTCAGAATAATAAGTTTGGCTACAAAGACGGCAGGAAGAATGAATGAAAACTGTTCAACGACAAATAGAGAGAAACGCAAGGGCAAGAACTTTATTATGATGAGGCACAAGGCACGTGGCAAGGTCAAGAAGAGTTTTAAGGACAAACAGAAGGCTCTAAGGAATCATCTACTCAAACAGAAGAAAATGAAGTACGATAGTATGATTTTTTTTAGATAGTCTAGGGTTTGTAAGTTTTTAAAAAATAAAAAAATATTTCTTAATACCGTTTGTGAAGACTTTGTTTTGTGTTGCTTTTATAAGAATTTGTTTGGGGGAAACAAGCTTGATCCTGAAGAGTCCGGTGAAGTTGTATAAGTTCAATATAAATGTTTATTAAAAAAATAAGCCACAGCTTTACAAGGAGATTATTAATTCTATTGATACATGAAGTCTTCTTCTGCGACATTTTTCTGGAACAAGTTTATTCAGAAGGATAGGTATTAGCTTTGGTTCCCATTCATTTATTTAGTACGGCGCCGTTAGAACTTTTTCTAGCGGATACATCTGAAAAGATTAAAATGAAAAAGAACGATAGTGGTGTCTGGGTATAACTGCAAACCTGCATAGAAGCAACCACACTGGTCACCAAGTTCTCTGGCAAATCCTTGTCCTTGAATCTAAAGTGAATTTGATTGATGTCACAACATTCGTCAAAAATCCATTTTTGAGGACCTTCTTCCCTCAGCGTCAGCATTCGAAAATACTAATAATAAATTTTATTTAAAAAAAATGTTTGCAATAATTTTTGTCAACAATTCACTGACAGTTGTTGTCAACAAGAACAAAATGAAATGTCAAAATTAACAAAACTCACCACATCGTTTTTTCTTTGTTTTTTAACGCCGACAATGAATGATATACAAAAGAGAACACGAAACACAATGAATGATATACCAAAGCAACAACGAAAATTGAGGGTTTTGAGGCGTGGAACGTACGAAAGTTTTTCCTCTATATAATATATTTACTCTATGGAAGTGACTTGACTCCACACACGAGAAAACTCATCACCAATCGCAATCTCTAGTTCGTTCAGTGTCATCATGGATAATGGTAAAATATATGTAAATATTTTCATAATTGAGTTCTTAAATAATTTGGCCACGTTGTAAGTTTTACAACTCATCATCAACTCCCATTGATATGCCACCGGCAAGAAGACAGCTTCCTAAACCATCCAGAAAGTTGTGACACCTTGTCATTTATGAAGATGTATCATACTAGGTACATATAAAAAATCACATCAGCTGCCGGTATACGATCGCAGGCCATCAAAGAATGTTCATTACATACAATGATGCTGGTAATGTATCTGAAACGAACGAAATGTTTGATCATGCGGCATGTTGTTCCAAACTTTTTAGCAATTTATCACCTTATTACACATTGCAGCTTCTCTGATACCATGGAGCTTTTCTCAGATACTCTGGTGGAATTCATAGCGCTGGATTGGTTAATCTTATAATCTGCTCCAATCTTTATATGTTATATGTTTGTTGTTGTTTTTTATGTTTTATTCCAGAGATCTTCTCCAGCTTACAATTCTGTTCCATATATAATGCAATTCTTTGCATTCTTTGTATACAAACGCAGCTTTGGCAGCCTTTTTTACAACTTCGTTTCGCTATTATTAATATTTCGCAAGTTTATCTAAAAAGATTAAAACAAAAGAAGTATGAACAAGCTTATGATTGTTATTAATTTAATGCACAAGCAACCACGGCAGACGGTACAATGTTAAAATTAAAGAAATACCGACTTACCGGCTGAGAAGAGAACTTTATATAAATATGAACTACTGCTGGCGGCATATATAAAAAGATAATAGGCGTTTTTCTTTATTCGTTCAGAGCAGAGTCTGAGTTGTCAAAAAAGAAGTTGTATTTCTTTTTTCGCTCAGAGCGTTCAGATCTTTAAAATTGTATTTCTTTTTTCGTTCAGAGAATGATCAGAGCGTGCTCTGAGAAGGCTGAGAATAAATTGGCTGAGCATTCTGAGAAAATGCTGAACGAAATTAACGTCACTTTAGAGTTGTAGGCTATTTCATTCTATCCCATGCACATTGCCTACACCACTCTTCGAAAAATAGATGCCAAAACGAAATAGACAATAATATTACGTGCATAATATTGCCGCCTGTGAACAAGCCATATGAGAAGTGTCGATTTGTGACAGCCAAGTGTTAGAACGTATTTCAATAATATCTGAGCGCTCAGATCACGCTCGGTTCAGAGAATTATCAGAGTATGCTCAGAATGCTCAGACTCTGTTCAGATACCTTTTCTGAGTGGATAAAGAAAAAGGCCTAATCTTCTGAAATATTGTCGTTGATTGAACTTATATATATGTTCTGTTTTATATGGCTTCTTCTTGGGTTTGAGTTGAGGAAACCTAAATGTGCAAAATGGTAAGAAGGGAATGTATTGTGATGAGAGTAATGGTGGATTTTCATTGTTCTGCAACGTCTTGATTTGCAAAATCAAGAAAATTGGAAAGGAGGAGATATACATAATTTTACAAAATAGTAAAGGAATACACATTATACGTATTCGCATTTTCTTGCTATAATTTTTTATAGCACCGCCTCGCAGCGACGTTTATCTTATGAATTAAAAAAAAAAATGAATAATAGTTAATAAAAATAATTTATTATTACTTACTTTGCTTTCCTTGTAAGACCTACAAGCTGGTCAAATAAGTATTGGTGTAGAACTGTCAAAAAATCGACGCCGATTGAGAGTGAAGTAGTGCTGAACTGTCAAAAAATAGACGCTTATTGAGAGTGTAGTAGTGCTGAACTGTCAAAAAATAGACGCCAATTGAGAGTGTAGTAGTCAAATAATTGACCTCTTCTTTTCAGTTCCCTTTTGTTTCTCACCACGAAATTGGGCGTGTTGGAAGATACTGCTAAAAAAAAGCGCCATCCCGAAATTTGACGTCATCAGTGACTCAAACTGACTAAATTAAATTACCATTTTTGGAAAGAATCCGAAGTGTTAGTGGACTTAAAATGTATATTAAATCAATCAATGTATATTTAATCAATCATTGGACCAAACCTGCATCAATTAAAACTTACTTTTCCGCTTTTTTTCGAAAACGGAAATAAATTTATTCAACAAGGGTCACTAATAACGTAAAATACGAAAGTCGCTATCTTGTTTTCTTGTACCATGAGGAGCCACTAGCAAGTTACTCGAATGCAAGTTGTTATACTTTATTATTTTTTCCCTGCCTTTTACATATTGTGTGCTTGAAAACTCTATATAAACGTTTAAAACTGGTTAAACAATATCCAAGAGTTTCAAACATTTTACCTGATACTGATGATAGTGTATTGATTATTCTAAGAATGAATTTAAACAAGCATTCGGTCAGAAGATTACGTACTATGTATATTTGCAAGATCGTATTATACAAAGTAGCGATAAAGGTGTACTTTTTTAAAGTTAAATTATCTTTCTTTACACCTATTGTATTCGTTTACACAGGAGTAGAAACCTAGTCAAACATAGCGCGTTCTGATGCCGCGTTGTAATATACAGTAAAACAAACATATCCCAAGTCACATAGAGCGCGTTTTGAACGCCGCGTCAAGTTCCACACGGCGTCAAAACGTCGCATTGTGATAATTTACAAATTGTTTTTTTTTAAGTCTTCGTTAAACAGAACGCATTTTTAATGCGGCGTAGAGATTATTTTACGCTGCGTTGAGATAACTTTGACGCGGCGTTCCAAAAAAAAATTTTGTTTTCATATTTTGTGTTTAGTAATTAAGTCATTTTGAATTTATTGTAGAAATTTATTTTATTAAATTATTTTGTGTCATTTAATAGTGTATTGTTTAAATGGAAAAAAATAACCTAATTGGCATTTAGTGAGAAAATGAAAATCAAGATTCAAATATTAAACGCGCTGCGGATAGCTCTCTGTCTGACGTTCTCTAACGCCGTGTTTAGAATGCCGTGTTAAAATAATCTCAACACAAGGTAAAATAATCTCAACAAATTATTAATCCTACAAACTTAAAAAGAAAAACACTGCATTATATTGGTTTATATTAGAAAATTGACATTATATTTATCCGTACTAATTAGACCTTGTGTACATGATTTCTCTTTTCGGTTGTTTCTTCATTCTTCTTTTGGACAGGCACGTACGTTGGTGTGTACACTGATTTGGATTACCCCGAATATAACCAATGTTTTCCTACAAACTATACTATTTTATTCTAAAGAAATTTGCAAAATTAAAAAAAAACAATTAAAACCATCCATTACCACTAAAAAAACATAATTGGGAATTGTTTTCAATTTCAAAAGTTCTTATTTTTAGTCCGTGCATAGCATTTTCTTTCTCAAACGAGAAACTTCAAAGCTCAATCACAAAAATCCTTAAAATTTTCATTCGTCCATTCGTTAGTTCATTCCCCCTACTTTTTTACACCCCTTACCTAATTGCAAAAAGAACGAATGAAGAAACATCCGAAAAAAGGAATCATGTAAACAAGCTCTAAGACCTAAGAAAATCACCTTAACCCTTAAGGTATACATTCCGAACACATCCTTCTCGATATGTAGGAGTATGGTGGAGGTGAGTGTCTAAAACGTCAACATCAAATTGTTTAGTGAATATTGTATTGTGTTGTGTAGTGTACTGATAATAAGAACTGATCTTATTATCATCAATAAAACGAATAAGCAGTTTAATTTTGTTAAAAAGACACAATAATTCACGGAGTTCCTTTACTTTGAACAATTTGTGAGAATTTCATAAAATACCACCATCGAAAGACGACGACGACGTGCCTGATGAGAATTGTATCTTGTATCAAGTATTCTCATCAGGCACGTCGTCGTCGTTGATGGTATTTTGTGAATTATTGTGTCCTATTTACAAAATTAAACTGCTTATCCGTTTTATTAATTAATTATTAGTGGTCAGCTACCAGACAATCTTCCACAAGTGCAAAATCTTATAAAACGTGATCCGGAATCATACAAGGAAGAATTCTCCCAGCAATATCGCCATTTCTTGAGCAGCTTGGAAGTTTTCGAATTAAATCCCAGCAATGAAAATAAAAGTCTCGATGAATTGATTATGTTTATTGCGCAGGTAATAAAAAAAAAAGAAAGCAAGTGTTGCATTTAATGATGCTTTATAAATATGATGTTTGTTTTGTAGGTCGCTCAATGCTATCCTGATGTTTGCATCCAATTTCCACAGCATTTAGTCGATTTGCTGAAAAATCATGCCACAACTCTGGATCCTACTAGGCGCAACTGTTTTGTTAAGGCACTGATTCTGCTTCGAAATAAGAATCTTATTCCTGCATTGGACTTGTTGCAGCTGTTTTTTAATTGCTCCGTTGTCCGGACAAGAATTTGAGGACTTTTTTTCAGAATAATAAGTTTGGCTACAAAGACGGCAGGAAGAATGAATGAAAACTGTTCAACGACAAATAGAGAGAAACGCAAGGGCAAGAACTTTATTATGATGAGGCACAAGGCACGTGGCAAGGTCAAGAAGAGTTTTAAGGACAAACAGAAGGCTCTAAGGAATCATCTACTCAAACAGAAGAAAATGAAGTACGATAGTATGATTTTTTTTAGATAGTCTAGGGTTTGTAAGTTTTTAAAAAATAAAAAAATATTTCTTAATACCGTTTGTGAAGACTTTGTTTTGTGTTGCTTTTATAAGAATTTGTTTGGGGGAAACAAGCTTGATCCTGAAGAGTCCGGTGAAGTTGTATAAGTTCAATATAAATGTTTATTAAAAAAATAAGCCACAGCTTTACAAGGAGATTATTAATTCTATTGATACATGAAGTCTTCTTCTGCGACATTTTTCTGGAACAAGTTTATTCAGAAGGATAGGTATTAGCTTTGGTTCCCATTCATTTATTTAGTACGGCGCCGTTAGAACTTTTTCTAGCGGATACATCTGAAAAGATTAAAATGAAAAAGAACGATAGTGGTGTCTGGGTATAACTGCAAACCTGCATAGAAGCAACCACACTGGTCACCAAGTTCTCTGGCAAATCCTTGTCCTTGAATCTAAAGTGAATTTGATTGATGTCACAACATTCGTCAAAAATCCATTTTTGAGGACCTTCTTCCCTCAGCGTCAGCATTCGAAAATACTAATAATAAATTTTATTTAAAAAAAATGTTTGCAATAATTTTTGTCAACAATTCACTGACAGTTGTTGTCAACAAGAACAAAATGAAATGTCAAAATTAACAAAACTCACCACATCGTTTTTTCTTTGTTTTTTAACGCCGACAATGAATGATATACAAAAGAGAACACGAAACACAATGAATGATATACCAAAGCAACAACGAAAATTGAGGGTTTTGAGGCGTGGAACGTACGAAAGTTTTTCCTCTATATAATATATTTACTCTATGGAAGTGACTTGACTCCACACACGAGAAAACTCATCACCAATCGCAATCTCTAGTTCGTTCAGTGTCATCATGGATAATGGTAAAATATATGTAAATATTTTCATAATTGAGTTCTTAAATAATTTGGCCACGTTGTAAGTTTTACAACTCATCATCAACTCCCATTGATATGCCACCGGCAAGAAGACAGCTTCCTAAACCATCCAGAAAGTTGTGACACCTTGTCATTTATGAAGATGTATCATACTAGGTACATATAAAAAATCACATCAGCTGCCGGTATACGATCGCAGGCCATCAAAGAATGTTCATTACATACAATGATGCTGGTAATGTATCTGAAACGAACGAAATGTTTGATCATGCGGCATGTTGTTCCAAACTTTTTAGCAATTTATCACCTTATTACACATTGCAGCTTCTCTGATACCATGGAGCTTTTCTCAGATACTCTGGTGGAATTCATAGCGCTGGATTGGTTAATCTTATAATCTGCTCCAATCTTTATATGTTATATGTTTGTTGTTGTTTTTTATGTTTTATTCCAGAGATCTTCTCCAGCTTACAATTCTGTTCCATATATAATGCAATTCTTTGCATTCTTTGTATACAAACGCAGCTTTGGCAGCCTTTTTTACAACTTCGTTTCGCTATTATTAATATTTCGCAAGTTTATCTAAAAAGATTAAAACAAAAGAAGTATGAACAAGCTTATGATTGTTATTAATTTAATGCACAAGCAACCACGGCAGACGGTACAATGTTAAAATTAAAGAAATACCGACTTACCGGCTGAGAAGAGAACTTTATATAAATATGAACTACTGCTGGCGGCATATATAAAAAGATAATAGGCGTTTTTCTTTATTCGTTCAGAGCAGAGTCTGAGTTGTCAAAAAAGAAGTTGTATTTCTTTTTTCGCTCAGAGCGTTCAGATCTTTAAAATTGTATTTCTTTTTTCGTTCAGAGAATGATCAGAGCGTGCTCTGAGAAGGCTGAGAATAAATTGGCTGAGCATTCTGAGAAAATGCTGAACGAAATTAACGTCACTTTAGAGTTGTAGGCTATTTCATTCTATCCCATGCACATTGCCTACACCACTCTTCGAAAAATAGATGCCAAAACGAAATAGACAATAATATTACGTGCATAATATTGCCGCCTGTGAACAAGCCATATGAGAAGTGTCGATTTGTGACAGCCAAGTGTTAGAACGTATTTCAATAATATCTGAGCGCTCAGATCACGCTCGGTTCAGAGAATTATCAGAGTATGCTCAGAATGCTCAGACTCTGTTCAGATACCTTTTCTGAGTGGATAAAGAAAAAGGCCTAATCTTCTGAAATATTGTCGTTGATTGAACTTATATATATGTTCTGTTTTATATGGCTTCTTCTTGGGTTTGAGTTGAGGAAACCTAAATGTGCAAAATGGTAAGAAGGGAATGTATTGTGATGAGAGTAATGGTGGATTTTCATTGTTCTGCAACGTCTTGATTTGCAAAATCAAGAAAATTGGAAAGGAGGAGATATACATAATTTTACAAAATAGTAAAGGAATACACATTATACGTATTCGCATTTTCTTGCTATAATTTTTTATAGCACCGCCTCGCAGCGACGTTTATCTTATGAATTAAAAAAAAAAATGAATAATAGTTAATAAAAATAATTTATTATTACTTACTTTGCTTTCCTTGTAATTTGGCAATAACTGAAAAAAAATTGACAGTTGTCAGCTTTGTTGCGTTCAGGTTAATAGCATTCAGAGGCAAAAATTTCAATTTTGAACATGAAAATTTGAAAATTGTTGTAAAACCGATAAAAACTGCTCACCTGAACTATGGAAATTATACGTACCTCCAAATGCAGAACATCCTGCTATAATCAAGATGAACATGTTCGTCTTCACCATTATCTTGATCTTGATTTCTCCTATTTCCTATAATCTTTATTTATCAAGATGTTCTTGATTTTTATCTTCCCTCTCTATCGAACGAGTATGATTTTTATATGTTATATCCTACTTTTTTGCAGAAGTCAAGTTGCAGAATAGTGAAAATCCACCATAAAGGATGCGAAAAGAAGGTTAAGGATTAGATAGGATAGGGGTATGGTATTGGATAGAATTGAATGAAGATAGATAAGTAGGACTTACGCATGCTCGACACAATTGTTTTTACCAAAAATGTCACTTGAGTAGTGTACCATTTTTTCTTAATTTTCACAATATGCGTTTATATATTTTCTTAAGTCGCCAACTACATCATTTTCACCTGTGTGGTCTTCATAACTTCCTTGCTCTTCGTGTGCATCATAATCATCATCATTTACAATAACAGTATTATTTTCGGGGGACATTTTTTCCGAATATTGTACAATACTAATCAAAGCATTTATAACTGTCGCGCAACGTAATGTTGACTTTAATCGCAGTCTATTCAACCAGGGAAATATTTCCTTCAACTGGTCCATACTGCATTTTGTAGACTTATCTTAAGTTTTGAGAGAAAACGATTTGCAACTCTTCTTTCTCTAATACTAACAGGAAGATTTGAAGTAAAAAGCCATTTTCTCAATGGGTAAGCCGAGTCACCGATAATAACAGCACCAGGGAATGGACGCCACAGTTCATTGTTCCATTTGTTTTACAATTGACTGCACTCTAATATTCGGCTATCGTGCACGGAACCAGGAAAGTTGCTATTAATTGCGTAGTCTGCACCAGCAACTAGCATCACGTTGATTTAATGTAAACCTTTCCTGTCTACAAAGGATTCTTCATTTACTGGTGGGGCATCAATTGGAATTAAATTCCCATCAATAGCACCAGCGATACGTGGCATTCCCGCTAAATTAAAAAACCTTCAGCTACAACGTTGGTGTTTTGAGGCCATACCACTTCCTCACCTTAAAAGTAAACAGAAGTAAAAATAAGAATATATGTATTGTTTATAGAATCTTTTATATATTAACACAACAAATGGTCCGAAATTAGTGAACACACTCTGTTCACACACCAGCATATAGAGCCTTTGGAACTCCATGCATAGACCCAACACCATGATATTGGCATCCATTGCCAGGCCAACGAAGTGCTAATAAAATTTGTTGCAATGGAGTTAAGGCGTCATTGCAATTCGTTGCATGAGTTAACAAAAGTCCCAAACGCTCTAACAAATATTGTACACATGTCGTAGGCATCCGGAATTTCTCAACAAAGTAGGAGTCTTCCAAATTGAAATGTATTCTCTCCAAAAATTCTCGTGGTCACCTTCTTCGAAGTTGTAGAAGATTATCGCCATCAAATATTAAATCTATCTATCGAACAAAAATTAATCTCACAATTTATTTAAGTCAAATGTCAAAATAAATACATCACATACAGCAAAATAGTTTTATACATTACTTCCAGTCAAATCTATGAAACAGAAAATTGTATGTGATGTATGAAAATTATTTTAATGTATGCTGTGTGTAATGTATGTGATGTATTATCTATGAGACAGGCCCCTGAGCCTCAACTAACATGCCTCTCCAGAAAACTTGGTCTTTGGCTAGCTGCCTCCAGTTTCGCACTCCAAGTTCGTTGACGTCGTCCTCCACTTGAGCGCGCCACCTAAGGCGAGGTCTTCCTTGATTGCGTCTACCCTCTACGATGGAATCGAAGATCCTGCGGACCGGAGCATTGTTGTCCATTCGCTCTACATGACCTAGCCATCTTAAACGTGATATGCGTATTTTTTTGACCAGGTCAATGTCGCTGTACAGCTCGTATAGTTCTTGGTTGAACCTTCTGCTCCAAAGCCCGTTAACGCAGATAAGGCCAAAAATCTTCCGAAGAAACTTACGCTCGAAACGATATCTTTTTTGTGGACAGCAGGTACTTCGTTTGGCCTCATTGACTGCTAGTCCCATCTTAGCCGCTTCAGCTTCAATGTTAGCAAACGCTCTTGTGACAGCTCGCCGAGTTCTGCCAATGATGTTTATATCGTCAGACTTGAAAAAAAAATTGTCCCACTACAATTAACCTGCGAGTTTCTTATAATTTTTTCAAGTATTAAATTGAAGAAATTGCACGATAGCGCATCACCTTGCCGGAATACTTTTTTGACATCAGAAGCTTCTGTGAGGTCAATACCAACCTAGACGGAGCAGCGAGAGTTCTCCATCCTCACCCTGCACAATCGGACGAGTTTTGTGGGGATGCCAAAACCAGACATGGTTCTGTATAGTTCGTCTCTATGAATGTTATCGTACGCGGCCTTTAAATCGATAAAGAGGTGGTGGGTATCGATTTGCAATTCTTGGATAGTTTCCAGGATCTCCGTGAACATTTGATGGATTGTGGACTTTCGTGGTCTGAAACCACATTGATAAGGGGCAATCAGGTTGCTAACGAATGGTTTCAAGCGTTCACATAGTATGGCAGGGAGGATCTTGTAGGCGATATTTAGGAGACTTATTCCTCTATAGTTGGCGTAGTTTAAAGGGTCTCCTTTTTGGTGGATCGGGCAAACGATGCTGAGGTTCCGTTCATCAGGCATACTTTCTTCTGACCAAACTTTAGAGATGAGTTGGTATATGCACTCCACCAGGTCATCTCCGGCTACTTTAAAAGTTCGACGGGTAATCCGTCGAGGCCAGTTGCTTTGGTATTTCTTAGTTTAGATTTGCTCTCCTCACTTCATTTTGTTCAGGTGGACGGAAGTCTTATCTGCCATCGTCCATGTTAAATGGTTCATTCTGCCTGACCGCGGGTTTTTGGTCTTCATTGCAGAAATGGTCATTCAATGTACTCATCACCGACTGTGACTCTACTACGAGGTTTTCATTCCTATCTCTACAGGATTCTGTGCGGGTTATTTTCCCTTGCATTTTCGTTTTACCTTTTGCGAAAACTTCCGCACGTTGTTCCTGGAGTAACATCTCTCAATATCTTATTTCGCGCACTTCTCATGCTCTCTCTTTTTTTTCTGGATGTCGCCAAGTCCCTTTGCATATATCGAGATGAGGAAACCGTGTGCTTGTAATGGTGATGTTATGTGCCGCTGCGAAGTTAAATAGCCAAGTCCGTTTTTAGACTTTGTGTCGTGTAGGCTATGTTTTCCGACAGTCCTACTTTCTCTTTACCCATTTTGGCGTTAAAATCGCCTAATACGATCTCAACGCCGTATTATGAGCATTGCTCATAGGTTTAGTGGATGAGCTCGTAGAAGTCATCCTTGGTGGTGTCATCTTTGTCCTCTTTGGGGCATGAGCACATATTAGGCTAATGTTGGTATATTTGGCCTTGATACGGATTGTCAGAAGTCGCATTTATCAGCCTTTTATAAATCAGGGTACTAAATAACTTAACCGAAGTATGCAAAAATGAAATACCCCGGTAGTTCTCTGGGTTGCTAAAAGCACCTTTTTGTGTAGCGGATATATTATTGTTTTTAATTGCTGTCTTCAATATTCTTTTTAATTCTTTAATCAGTACAGTCAGGAATTCACTCGAACAATTTTTGTTAAATTCCGCAGGTATTCGATCATCTCTTGGAACTTTTCCGGTTTTAACATTTTCAATCACATTCAGCACTTTAAACGATTTATTTATTTATTTATTTATTTATTTATTTATTTATTTATTTATTTATTTATTTATTTTTTTATTTATTTATTTATTTATTTATTGAATAACTTACACAATAAGATACAAATCTTTTAAGTTGGCGCAAGTTTCAGTTTTAAAATATTTTAAGTTAGTATTGAAATGAAACAAAGTAAGAAAAACTGATTCAGTTAAACTTAACAATTCAAATATTAAGTAAGGATTTCAAGATTAAATACATAAACAAAAAAGAAGAAAAACAAACAACTATAATTATGTATTCATAAATTAATGTTATGTATTCATATTTTAATGCATTTAAGATAGATAATAGAAGATATAGAAATTATTGATAAATAAAAAGAAATGAAAGATGATGAAAAAAAAGAAAAAAAGGAAAATAACTACGCCAAATGTTCAACATTGATCCTCAAAATACTGCCTGAGCCTAGTCTTGAACCGAGTGCTACATCCCATCATCCTTCTAACCAAGAGGAGGGAATTCCACAACCGAATCGCGTGTACAAAAAATTGTCGACACGAAATAAGGTAAGAGTAGCGTATTGGAGTCAGATCGCAAATTCTAGTTGAGCGCGGAAACTGAATTTTATTATAGAGGTAAGGTGGTTTTTTTGTTTGCAAAGTTTTACTAAGCATTATTAGGGTCCTAAAAGCAAATACATTGCCAAGAGTAACGCCATGTATTGACTTGGAATATTCAGAAATATGTTCATATCTACGTTTTCCATAAATATATCTTGCTACACTGTTATATACAGTGTTGAGTTTCCTTTTATCCTGGAAGTCGCAATTGCTAAATATTTCACAACCATATAACAATAAAGGAATGAGAAGTGATTTGGCTAAAATCGTCCTTGTTTTGATTGGGGTAATTTTTTGCGTCATCCACAACATTCTTAAGCCTCCATACACCCTTCCTATTGTTATATTTATGTGGTTTGTCCATGTAAGAGTTCTATTAAATACAATACCTAGGTTTTTTTGCCGATTCAACAAACTGAATTGGAATATTGTTAAGGAGTAACGGGGGAAAATATGTTTTATCTAATGTTTTTCTTGAAATTACTAGACACTTAGTTTTAGTTGGATTCAAACATAGTCAATTAGATTGAGACCAGTGAAGAACTTTATTTAAATCTTCATTTATCTCCCAAGCTCCATTATCAATTAAACCCAGAGGGCAGCTATATCAGAGCTGAGCGTCGTCAGCATACATATGGAATGAAGAATTAAAACCTAGGGACGGTAGTTCATTTATATACATAGTAAAAAGAAGAGGTCCCAAAATTGATCCCTGGGGAACACCTCGGTCAAGTGGAAGAAAAGAAGATGTTTGATTATTGTAAATAAGAAAAAATAAGTTTCGTCGAAGAAGATACAAATTGTAATTTGTTATATAGTTTGTTGCATAAAATTTTGTGATCGACAGTATCGAATGCTTTTGAGAAATTTAAGAGTGTGAGAATATATTTATTTAGCTGTAGTGCAGCTATAACCTGGGCGAAATCCAGATTGGTTTTGGCATTAAAAGTGTTTTTTATCTAAGTATTGTCTTATCTGTTTGTTCATAATTTTTTCGAGAACTTTTGATAAAAAAGGTAAAACAGCTATTGATCCATACTCGCTTCGATTTTTTGGTAAATGAATGATTTTTGCTCGTTTTCAATTCGCAGGATATACACCGGTCATGAGAACAGTATTGACCAGATATGTAATAGGTTTTAGCGTGTATGGAAGAGCCGCCTTTAAAAACACTGGATGAATACCATCAAATCCAATTGAATTAGACTTTAAAGATAGACAAAACTTTAGGACATCTTCTTCATTCACACTGGAGAAGCTAAATCTTCCAGATAATAAACTGTTTTCAACCATATTCAATGAAGTCACATTATTGTTATGTTCAACAGATGGGAGAGACGTAAACTTTTCATTCAGTTCATCAGAATTTATATTATGATCTATGCTGCTTGTGTGTTTATCGAAACCTATATCTTTTAAGTTTGCCCAGAGCTTATGACCAGCCAGACAAGGATCTAATCTATAAGAAAAATAACGTTTCTTTGTTTCTCTGATCTCAAGCACTACTTTATTTCTTAAGTTGGTAAAAGTTTTCCGAAACACTTCCAGTCTAAATCGTTTCCATATTTTGTATGCCAAGTTACGTTTATTGATTAGCATTTGTATATTATTATCAAACCACGGACAAGCCTTACATTTCAAAGTTTTTCTCTTAAAAGGAACATGAACATTAAATAATTTTTTTTATATTTTCTTGAATAAATGCAACTTGATCATCAACAAGTAACAATCTAGAAACTTGGAACCAATCGATTGAAGCTAAATCTTGTTCTTTTATCAGAATTATCAGAAATTAAAGGTTCACACTCAAATGTTAAGTGCAGTAAGTCATGATGTGAGAAACATGGTGCAGATAGCTGATTAAAGTGTAGAACTTTATTTAAATGGCTTACAAAAAATACATCAAGCAGGGTACTTGATTCCTTGGTAAAATGTGTTGGGGTTGATATATTGACTGGTTTCAAATTGTAAGCTTTTAAGTCATCGGCGAGCGTAGATTCGGAGATCAAATCACCATTGAAATCCCCTCCTAATGTGATATATGGTGAAACATTCGTCAGTTTATCTAACTTAGTTAAAAATGACGTTGTGTCGACATCTTTCCTAGGTCTATACGCGCAACCCATTACGATTTTGTTACTCTTGCAATTAATTTTAATAAAGACAGAATTTACCTCATCACTAGGTAAAGATTCGCAAATTAATTCTGGTTTAAGTCCATCACGTGCATAGATGGCCACCCCACCCCCAATCCTACCTACTCTGTCCCGTCTAAATAATCTAAAACCTAATAATATATAAGAATCCTTTATTTCCGGTCTAAACCATGTTTCTGTCACACAAATAACATCTTCCTTTAAGTCTGCAAAAAGATACCTAAATTCGTCGATTTTCGGAAATAAACTTTGGGCATTTATACAGCAGATCTGAAGACCACTGCGTTGACTGCATAAGATATTAATCATACTACGATTTGTGTCGTTATTAATTGTGGAGTCCCCATTATTGTTAACTATATTAGAGTCAACCATTTTAAAAAAGAACTATAAAAAAATGTACTGCTAATTAAGCTCGCCTTTATATAAGTAAGAAGGAACGCAGCATCGGTGTATAGACTCACACAGACAGAAAACGGAGGCTCAATGATAAACAAAAACATTATGTAATAAATCAAAAATATAGAAAAAAAAGGCAATGAAGTTTCAAACATTATGTAATAAATCAAAAATATAGAAAAAAAGGCAATGAAGTTGAATAAAGTTTGAGTTTAAAAGTTAATTAATTGCATTAATAGTTATGAAAACAAAAGTTTTTATAATAATAAAAGTTAAAAAAATTCAAAGTAAAATTTGCAAAATGCGATGGCTTTTTGATTTCTTTTTAATCTTCGCAATCAGCTGATGAGTCAGCAGCATAGGCAGTCAAATCCTCAGCATTTGTGATCAAAACAGGTTTTTGTTTTTGGCTTTTTTTTATATGAACTAATCCTCGTATAGTAAAAACGGAAAAAAGCTTGCTTTCCCTTTTAAGATTGAGTGCAGTTTGTAAAATGGAACGGTTCTTAACAGTCAAGCATTCGTGAATGAAAACCGCAGAGTTGTTGACGTTGTCATCGAATCCAAGGTCTCGAAGTCGCAGTGGTTGTTGCGATGTCTTTCGAAAATTAGCAATCGATCGGAGTACCATGCTTTTGTCAGTCGGTGATAAGAATTTAATAATAATTAGTGCGTTCGTGTTATTGTTTTGTGTTTTTAAACGAAAGATACTTTTAAGTGAAGGCGGTTGGAAACCACCAGCTTGTACACACATGTGATAAAATATTAATTTAAAATTTTCTTCCGGTAGAAAAGGTACGCCTTGTAGAAGCGCATCACTGCTAATTTCTTTTTGCTGGTATTTTTCTTCGGTTTGCTCCAGACGTGTTACAATGTTATTGATGACTTCGGTGTGTTGATTAATTTGTTGTTTTAGCATGCCATTTTCCCGTTCAATCGATTCTACGGTGTTTAATTGTGATTCAATTGTTTGTATTCTCTTATTTATGTCATTTATAGAGCATTTAAGAGAATCGATCTCGCTGTCAATTTCTTGAGATAATCTGCCTTCGGATTAAATTTTTTTTTAAACTTAGAGAAGAAGTAATTGACTTACTTTGTTTTAAGAGTGCTTTCTTCACGGGTCCATAATTCTACTCCAGTGTCGTCAAGTTTTTGTTGTGGTGTTGGTGATTGATATGGTTTACTACTTGGTGTGCCTGTACAAGCAGTTGTATTTCCTACTCTACCACTACGTTTTGACATATTATAGTGTTTTTATTAGTATGTGTCAATTGGAAAAGTTTAAAACACAATTTTTTTTTTGTTCCACCAGATTGTTTGATATTTAATTAAAAATATTTAATGTAATGTTTTAAAACGTTAAGTGAAAACAAAGACCCTTCAACTTTAGATCAAAGAAAGTAAGTCTTAACAAATTTTAATATTTTGGCATGTAAATTTGTACTAAGAATTCAAATTAAATCGGCTGCCGACTCACGCACGTCTTACTTGTTGTCAATCATTTGATTTAACGAATGTAAATGGAGAATTGAGAAGTTCATCTATGAAAAACGGGACAGCATAGTGGAAAAGTGGTGAAAATCGGGGAATGTTGAGCAGATTCTTAAAGAAGTCCCGAAGTTCAAGCGCTGGAGTGATGTTCCAATCTTGTTGGTTCTCCTATTAATATATTTGGTAGCTTTCCAGAATCCTGTCGAAGATCTTGCGATAATTTTAAATTTCAAATGATCACTGTTATTACTATTATACCAAAGCAGATCTATTTGTAATACTTATTTGGCTGCTGCACACATGTTACTAAAACGGGGCTGATGAATTTTCTCAAGAACTTTAGATACACAAATGACTTTTCTTACTTCCAGGCAATCCGCATCGCACTATTCCTGTTTGAAGTTATGCATACACTTTCATTTAGGCGCTTGGCGGATTGGATTGAAAATTGTTGGTGCAGTTCTGCTTATAAATTTATTTTGCGATACACCAATCCTTGCATTGAAATCACCCCCAAGCATTACGCCCATTGAGCCTAAATACTGGAGTGCGTCACAGAGCTTGTCATAATCTCTCTTCCAATGGTTAAAGTTTATGTAAATTGATATTCTAAAAAGATCTGCACCTTTGATATTCAACTCTAACTCGTTCATGTCTTTGCTTGAATTTGATAAGGATTCCTTGTTAATGTAAATCACCTCCACTTCATCTTTCATTGACAATTTCAAACAAAATCGATAAAAAGTTTAAAAAACAAAAATGTTGTGTATGTGAAAGCAGAGGAAAGTAATAATGCCCGATTCAATATAAAATGGCAGCGTATCATTCGATGGTCCACAGATTATGTCGTTTACCACTTTCAGTTGCAAACTATAAAAAAGAGTTTGAGCGCATAAAAGAGATTGTTCGAATTAATGGCTACAGAACTGAAATGGTTGATAGACTCGTTTATAAGCACTCCAAAAAATTGAGAAATTGGAAATAGACCACCCTTTTTTCACAGAGTGTATCAAACCAAAAAAGAACCAACGCGTAATAATATTAATAATAAATAAATATATAATAATAATTAAATAATATATTATTTTTTTAATTTTAATTGAAACTGACTAGTTGTGTGATCAATTTTTTAAGTTTTTGATTTTTATACTTTCTAATAATTATAATTTTATATATATACAAAAAAAAATATTTTTAAGGCCTGATCCCTGATACGTTATATGCTAATATTCTTAAATTTTAAGATATAAATTGGTTCTGGTAGACAGTTTAGCATCATTTAGTTTAGTTTATGAGGGAACACCCATTCCAAAGTCTGCATGCAGCCCGCATTGATGGCTGATGAGTTACAGGCCTACTATATTGTTTGTATATTTACCTCAAGATACCTTGAATATGGATTAAAGGTGTTTTGACAAACTTGACACGTTGATGAATTTGTTTTAGTTTTTCCTCGCTTCACTTCAAATGAATATATAATTCACTACAAAAAAGAAAAAACATTAAAATATTAAATGTTTCATAAATTAAAAGTGTTGTGTTACTACTACGTTGCAGGCCCTATATAATAATATTAAGACTTCATCAACAATTCTACCAAGGTGAGTTCACTTTATTTGGTTTCCTGGGCATTAATTTAGTAAATGTCGCCAAGTTTAAAAAAAATTATTCATATGTTGAACGTGAAATTTTTAAAGTAAGTACCTTTAGCATTATAATTAAAAAAGTAAATAAAATTCGTGTTCATTAATATTTGCATCTAAATATAAGTGATTTTGAGAGTTTGATGGTTGGTTTTGATGTTTATGAAGTTGGTTTGATTACGAAAAAGAAATCCGAAATGAGTATTGAAGACGCTGCTTAAAAAGCATTTAAAGCCCTTAGAATTGCAGATACTGTAAAGGACGTCCCTTTATTATTTTTTTTATTTTTTTTATAATTAACGCGCGCACAAGGGACTATTTGTTTCCCATTTAATGTAGAACACACTGCGTGGACATTAGAAATATAGGGTGGGGAAAGATAGGAGGTGTCGATTAACATTGGTTTTGAATTTTTGCAGATCAAGGCAAGGGAAAATCTCGCCAGGTAAACTATTCCAAATTCGTGTTGTTCGGCTAAAAACGAATCCCTATATTTCACGGTACGTCCGAAATTGCGCTCAAGGGTGAACTGATGAGTATTACTCGCGAGACGAGCATTACGGGAGAAACTTTTAAGGGGAGGAATGCAGCTGGCTACTTCGGTGAACATTTTTTATAAAAGAAACGGTAAAATAAGGAAAGACATGAAACATTGCGTCGGTGTTCGAGAGGGGCAATTGTTTCAGCGGCAGTTCTGTTTTCTATCAATCGCTCGATTTTGTATTCTATCAAGCAGGTGAAGCGATAGCCAGATCAAATGGGGAAAAATACTTCTTACACCGACACAGAAAACCTAAGCACTTAGCAGCATTCTTAGCGATCTCAAATATATGGTCGTTCCAACGGAGGGGTTCTCATAATTTTGGCGCACCAAGTTTAAGAAAATCGACGTACAAGAAAGTTGAATCAAACGAACTCGAAATTCACTTTTCTTTACAAATGTACAGGACGTACATATTTTATAGTGACTGCTAGTAGTTGGTTCCATTTAAGGCTAGTTAATTTTTTGGCTCTTGAATAAAACTAGCGGAAAAAATTAAACATCAATTTTTATATTTCATTCAGTGATCCCAGACTATGGCAGCAGATTTTCCCACCGTGACATGTTAAGATTTCCTTTTTTCTCACCGTGTTGTTTAGAATATCTCACAATATTTATTTTTTTATGTCTGGCATAATGACCGATATACTTATTTCTAATGGAGGCGCGGCTTTAAAGTAGTCTCAAGGAATATAACCCATTATGTCTGGATCTTTATTAACTTTGTCTTTTATCATTATTAATGAACAAATAGTAGAAGAAGAAATAAAAAGGAACATTGGTTTTAAAAGGCGCATTGCCTTTTAGAACGCAATTGGATTTTCGGCGTATGTAATTTGAAGAATTAGAATGATAGGACAAAATGTCAAAACACCTTATCTACTGCCTTAGTAGTGTTGTATTTGATCATTTTTGATTAGTTTCTTTTAAAATCCCAATACAATCAGCAATATTTGAAGAGATTTGAACATAACCTAAAATCCTTTTTTTTCTACGAGGTTTTAAAAAAATTCTTTTTTTTTCTAGTGCTTTTAGTTTGTCTAAGGCGCAAACCAATAGAAAAAGGAAATTGTCCACGATCTAAAAAAAATAAGAGGCAAAATACCATAGATGTCGCACACTTCTATGGATGAAATTTAAGGGCCGTTTTGTTCACTATTGTTCAACTCGCTTGTAAATGCAAGGCTAGCTAACTTGGGAGTTGATCTCAACTCAAGAGTTAAACAGCAAGTCGAAAATTGGGTTTGTTCACTATTTGAACTACTCAGTTGGCCTAAAGTTGGCCAAATTGCAGTTTCGAAAAATTCCCTGGGACATTTGTGACAGATATATATTGATATATATAATATATCAAACTTAACTTTTGGATTGCTTTTTGTGGGGCCTGTTTACATGATTCCTATTTTCAATTGTTTTTTCAATTTTTTTTGACAAAAATGGTAAGGGGTGTATAAAAGTAAGAGGAATGAAGTAACAAATGAAATAATGAAAAATTCAAAATTTTCTTAGGTTTAAGTTTTGACGTTTCTCGTTTGGAAAGAAAATGCTATAAACAGACTGAAAAAAGAACTTTTTTAAAATTGAAAATAAATTCCCAATCATTTTTATTTTAGCTCGAGTTTTCAGCTGACCAGTACTCAGTTCAAGCTAAAGCCTAGTACTAAGATCGCGATAAAATGTATCTTCCATACAAATTTCCAACCAAGATAAATTTTAGCTCGGGTTTTTAGCTGACCAGTACTCAGATCAAGCTAAATTTCAAATGTCAAGCTAACGGCTAAAAAAAGTCTCCACAAAGCTAAGCGAGCGAAAGAATGTTAAATACATTCTTTCACAAGATAAATTCTGAGTTGCCATCATTTTGGAAGCGAATAAAAGAAAATGGAATTGATGAATATTTGTACTTGGAAAATTCAATTAAAAAAACATAAACGCAAAAAAACAATTTTCCAACGCGGAAAAAACACCTTTGTGTTCTTGTTAATAACAATTGTTAATAAGAATTATTTATAAAGTATATTTCACAAAATATCAGATTTGTAAAACAGCTGTTTTCTCTCCAACTTCAAACTTTAGCGCGCCTTTTTAGCAATGGGGTGTAGAGATAAGAATTGTATAGATAAAATTTAGTTTAGGGCGATCTGAGTTCTAGGTTAAATTGTTGAACTCAATTCAACATAAAATTCATTAGATTAATAAAAACCTTTATTTTCTGAAGATTCGATCTGCTTCTGCTAGCAGCGCTTAAATTTTACTGTTTGTTACGGTAAAATTTCCCGCAACAAAAACTATTCTTACTATTTCTTTGTTGTTCCTTCTCTTTTCTCCCAAACCTTCCCCATCATTTATTTTGTTTGCTCCACCATTGTTCCGAAGATATTATTTCCAGTTTTTCGTTGAGTTTTTGTTATTTTTGGTTTTATATCAATAAAGTATGTACTCGACCTTGGGATTCGTAAAGTTTTGGGACAACTCCAACAACTTGGAGAATTCAGTGAATGTGTGTGTAAAGGAGCGTTTCGTTGGAAATCGACAACGGTGGTACGTGTCAGCAACAAAGGCTTCATGTAACCTGCTATCCCGTGACCGAAATTCTCGAAAGCTGATTGGCTGCGTGTATGAATGTGTGCATGAAAGAAAAGGATTTACAAAAGTTGTGAAAGTTAGTGGAAGAAAAAGGGAAAATTTAAAAAGGAAAATCCTGGAGGGGGTTCGATCAAATAAATAAAGAGGAAGGAAGAGAGGAGGAGATTTTAGAAAAATCTATAAAACAGATAAGTATAGTAGTATTTTTGGTTGGTGGTGTTTTATTTTATTTTTGCGTTATTAAAATGTTTAAATAGAACAATTCGGTTGGCCTTTGTTTCATGTCCTTTTCTTCTTAAATTTACTCGTGACCTATTTTTTTTACCTTTACGTTTTCTTGCAGGACCGAGTATTAGCGGTCCGTTCTTGCGGTCCTTTGCTTTTTATAGCCATATTGTGTTATTATCTTTTTTTCTTTTTGATTTATTTCTTTTTATCATTGGAAAAAATTCGGGGTTTTAATCCAGGCTCCGCCACGGTTTCCCAGATAATTTATTAAATAAATATTTAAATTCCCCATTCGGGAAATAAACACTTTTCTTTTATTTCACCCTGTTAGTTTTTCTTTTTTTTGGCATTTTCGTGGCGCCCATATATTTGCAAAACACACTGTGTTTGCAAATAATAAATCCTATCATAATTTTTTATACCCCTTTCTTTGATAAACATTATATTAATCGCGTTCTTTTTATCCATCATTCGCTTTATATCCTACGTGAACGCATCCCCTAGCTTAGCGAGTCGGAGTCGGAGCAATTTCAATTGCTCACTTGTTGCGCTTTTTTTTATTTCGCGTTCGAAATTTCGTCTTTGTTTGTTTTCATTCTCGATTTTTTTACTGCCGCGTGCACTCCGATTCGTGCATTTAATTATTAATGTTTATTTTCAAAATCGTTTTATTCTTTTTTTTATTAATTGGATTCGATAATCCAAAGTTTATTTTTAGTTTATGGTTCAGTGGCAATTTGATTGCTTTGTAGAAATATCTTACATTTTGAGATCTTCTTTGTATGGTCAAAACTCCCGCTTCAAAGTTTACATATATAATAAGTTCTTAATTCAAAAAAGGAAACAAGGGGCGAGTACAAAAAGTAGATGAAACAGAAATAAATTCATGTTTGTAATAGTTTGTGTCTACACAAAAACCAAGCCTAAATCCAAAACACTAAAATTCCCTAAAGTTCTCACTTTCAAATTTAATATTAACTAGCACAGGGTTTATGTTCATAATTGAGAAAAATTTATTGCAGAAATAAACATTTTAAGTAGTGTCAAGTTAATGTATTAATAATAGGTTTTCTATAATCTTGCGTCATTATTTTTTACTTCAAAGTTGCAATTTGTAACGCCAAATTCCACAACACATATGAAATGTAACAAGGTATGCTAATTTTGACTGAATTTGCGTCTAACTACACTATAATCTGAAAAAGAAAATGTCTGACAGAATTTTTTTTCTGAAAATTGATAATTTTGTATTTTTTAGTCATTTAGCTATTTTCTTTGAAACAAAATACTATTTATTACGAAAAACGACCGCGAACAAAAATGTAAGATAAAAAATTATGTTGATGCATAAAAGTTTGTTTACATGACTCTTCTATTCGGCTGTTTCTACATTCTCCTTTTGGAACAGACACGGACGTTGGTTTCATAAACTGTGTTTTATTTGAATAATTGGTGGGAAATTCAAAAAAAAAAAAAACAATCAAAAACTTTCCATTACCATTAAAAAACATGATTGGGAATTGTTTTCAATTTTAAAAGCACTTATTTTTAGTCAGTGAATAGCATTTTCCCTCTCAAACGAGAAACGTCAAAGCTTTAACCTAAGAAAATTTAGAATTTTTCATTCTTTCATTTGTTTATTTTTTCATTCCTCCTACTTTTTTACACCCTTTACCAATTCAGCAAAAATGGGGCTTCCGTAGGAAAGGGTGGGCAGAACAAGAGTTTTGGCTAAAGTCATTTTTGTTGAAATTGGAAGACAACTTCCAGAGATGTACAGAACCCGTAGAGCAGCATAGATTCGACCAACAGCGCATGCCAAGTGATTATCCCACGATAGTGTTTAAAGTTTTCCCCTGAAGTTCAATACTTGGCAGCATGGACGTATTTTATATGGACTGCTAGTCTAATGTCAGCTTCATACAATTGTCAAAAAAAATTTGCCAAAATTGAGAATGCGATGCTAGCTCTCATGAACGCACTTCAGATGCATACTCCAGGAGAGGACGAACATAGGAAATATAGAGGGGTTTGGTTACAAATGGGTTCCGAAACTCTTTGGACCACCTTTTGATAAAACCAAGGGCGGAGTTAGCTCTTGATATAGCATTATCGATATGAGAGCGAAAATTTAATTCGCAATCACAGAGGACGCCTAAATCGCGGATAACCTGTACGCGGTTAATGGAAAGGGTTTGAAGATAATAAGATCTAAGGGAAGGCCTTTTACTTTTTCGAGAGAACGTATTTAGCTCACATTTGGCAATGTTGAGTTCGAAAAAATTCTTACTGCACCAATTGACAAATGAATTGAGGTCATTTTGAAGCAGGAGAGAATCACGACCAGAGGAGATTACTTTGAAAAATTTTGCATCATCAGCATAAAGGGAGATAGAAGATGATTGGATTATCTTTTCAACATCATTAATGGCAAGGATAAATAAAAGAGGTCCAAGATGGCTACCTTGGGGTACCTCAGAGGTGGCCACAAAAGGAACTGAAAGAACAGAACGAAAACGGACTCTGTATTGGCGGTTGTCAAGATACGAGGATATCCATTTAAGAAGGTTAGGACTGAATCCAAGAAAGGAAAGCTTAAAAAGAATTAAACTGTGAGAGATTTTGTCGAAAGCCTTGCTGAAATCTGTAGTGATGACGTCTACCTTTTCATGGCAGAGAGTGAAAATGTAACGAACTCAACAAGATTAGTTGTGGTAGATCTTCCCTTACAAAACCATGTTGAGTTGAGGATATTAGAGATTTGCATTGGAAAGAAAGTGAGTCATACAGAATGCTTTCGAAGAGTTTGGGGATATGAGAAAGTTTGGCGATGGGCCGATAATTACAAACTTCGTTTTTGGGACCTTTTTTATGAATTGTTGTGATAGTGGATATTTTCCATAAATCGGGGAAAGATCCGGTGGAAAGGGACAGTTGGAACAAGTTAGTAATAGGAAGGACCAAACTCGAGCAACATTTTTTTAAGTAAAATTGCAGGTATACCATCGGGACCAGGAGTATACTCGTCTTTAAGTTCAAGGATGCCATTTAGAACTAATGAAGTATCCAAATTCGTATTTAAAGGGCCGGTATTAAAATTAGGAAGGTAGGAAAAATAAGATTTGTCAGGATCTAAGGTTTTTGGTGCAAAAGACTGTTTGAAGTAACTGGCGAAGAAATTGGCCATTGTAGATGGATCATCGGATGATTGGTTGTTGTAGTGAAGAGAGGGAGGGAAACCATCATTTTTCTTTTTAAAGTTAATAAACTTATAAAACGATTTGGGATCCGTTATTAAATTTGCTTGGGTGTTGGAAGCAAAGTCATTGTAGAGCGTTTCATATAGATTCCAAAATTTATAAAATACTCCCAAGCAGTCAGAGTAATCGAGAATTGAACGAGAGCGAAGATATTTAACCCAAAGCTTATTTCTCCTGTTTCGTAGCTCGCGTAGTTTATGACTGTACCACGGGGGAGAAGTTGAAAAATACCTGTTACGCGAAAAGGGAACATAAAGATTTATGCAAAACTGCACTTTTTCTTAAAAAAGATTAGTTGCTTCATTAAGTGATAGATTTGTAAAATCGAATGAGGTATGGATGAGGTAGTCATTTATTTTTTTGAAATTAGCTTTTTGATAGTTGAATGAACAGTTAGAAATATTAGGGAGAGTAGATGGAGAGGAAATGAAAAAAGAGAGAAGGAGAGGGGGGTGAAATCGATCAACTACAGATAATGGGATGGTGCTTTCTGAAACAGATGAGTTAATCGGGTCAGAGGTGAAGATAAGATCGAGTTGCCGGCCCATGTAATTCAGAATTCCACTCACTTGGTAAAGGGTGGAATCAGAAGGACCGTCAACAAAAACAAATTCCTTGGATGAAACGGGATTGGCAGCGAAGGATGGTACATCATCAGAAATATTCCACTGAAGTTGGGGAAGATTGAAGTCTCCAAAGATTAGAACTTCGTCTTGTGCTTCAGAAATAGCTAGCACTTCATCAATGGCATCAACAGCAAGCTTGTAAGATTCAACGGGTTGGCCAGGAAGAATGTAGAAACACACAAGGTGTAGGGACTGATTTGGGAGTGATAGTTTAATGGATATGTAGTCGAGCATGTTTGAGGAGGAAGAAGAAACCAGGGTCGAATCGAACTTGTTATGGACAGCAATAAGGACGCCTCTGCACGGAGATTTAGGAAGAGACTCTTCGTCGTCGCGAAAAACATTAAAGAACGAAGGAAACAGCTCTTGACTTTTAATGTCTTTAGAAAGATTTGTTTCAGTAACCGCAAAAACGTCATAGGGTAGGGCTTGTGACTGTGAATACACAGAGTGTGTTTTAGAGCGAAGACCTCTTACATTTTGGTAATAAAGGGAAAGAGGGTGGTGATTGTAGAGTAGTTGGGGAGAGATAATGTTAGGAGCGATAAAATTTATCAGAGTCGGAACGTACTCTTTGAAGGTAGGAAATTCTTTTAGAATGAAGAAGCGAAGAAAGACGGAGAGATCTTTGGAGATTCGTTTTGAGGATATGTTCAGAAGCTCGTGATATTTGTCGTATATCTGCCTTAATGGTACCATATCAGTAGGCAGACCTTCCTTTTTAATTGACGCTGACACATAACTTTTCGTTTTACCGTCTATGCACAAATCGTCAGGTTTATCGTGGAGATAGGCTAGGTACAGGCGAATGTTGTCTAACAGTTTGTTATCTCTTAGTTTGGAAAGGGCATAACGGGACTCAGTGGAATCAATAAGGGTCTGTTGAGTTAGTTTTACATTAGGTGGAATGAGAGGATCAAAGCAGGGGGTGGACGTGAATCTGTTGGAGGCAGAGAAGAGTTTGGGTTTAAAATATGGGAGCTTAAAAAGTTAGGGTATTTTGCCCCGGTGGTGAGGTCGAAGCTTGGAAACTGAGGAGATTCAGTAGGATTCGAGGAATTTAAAGGTGATGAAGGATAGTCAGGATTGATGTTGAAAGACACTCGTTGGTGAGCGTGTTTCGGTGTTAATGGGGTTTGCTGGTCTTTCACTTTGGATTTAAGTAGACAGTCTAGGTTTAGGTTGCGGTATATTTTGGGGTTTAGGTTGAGGTTTAGGTTGGGGCTTAGTTTGGGGTATATGTTGGTGATTTGGTTGGGGTCTATGTTGAGTCTTAGGTTGGGGTCTTGCATCGGAAACGGTTTGTGAATAGTGACGGGGTTGGTTTGGAATTATAAATGGAGGTATAAAATCTGGCATTATGTGCGTTTTGAACGACCAGTTAGGATCTGAGCGAGGGTGGTGTTTATTCGCTTGGAATATAGGTTTGGGTGTTAATGACTTGGTATGTTTGGATATCAACATATTGGCCAATTTGCCATTCATATTTGGAAGGGAAAGATATTAAGAAAGTGTTGGGTCTATTTTTTTCAATTTTAGTTACGTTTATATCAAAATTATTTCTAAAAAAGTCGTGGATCCACTTTGAGTCCGCATTGGAAGAAACTCTTTCAAGAGTGAAACTGCTGGATTGAAAAGTTGAGCCACTAGCGTCATCGAGTTTTTCAGTCTGTTGTTCCATTCCGAGAGTTTCCACAAAGTACCGAAACGTTTAAGGGTAGGTTCCTGAGTTGGCGAGGCAATTTTGTTATTTGGTTAGGAGTGTAGAGGTATGGGAATGGGCAGATTTGGAGCTACCTCAATAGTGTCCAATATTTCCTCCAATATTGATGTATTATATTGGGGATTAGAGGGAGCTTCGAGAACATTCCTTGTTGCTAGTTTTAATTCCTCGGCGAAACCATTCACTACATAACGAGTATCTTTGATGTTGTCTTTAAGTTCTTCAATTTGACACATTAGATTAAAAAGAATGGGTTCATAATTAACCGGAGGAGATACAGTCTTTGGGGCTGGAGCTTGTGACTGAATATCAATCACAGTCCGTAGCGTGTCAAATGATGCTATTAAGGGGGAAATTGTTGATTTAATTTCACTAGAAATTGTTTTTTTTTTATATTAGCCACCATTTCAATGTTAATGTTGTTTGTAATGGGGAGTTGGAGGGCAGATAATTGTTCATTTATTTTCTTTATATCTCTTTTTAGGTAGGTCGCGGATTGTGCATTGTTTTGGTTAAATTCATCAAACGATTTGATGAACTCATCAAATTTTTCAAATTGGGTAAGGCATTGTTTGTGGTACAGTTTATTTTTTTCCGCAGAGCTTGCGAACGAGTCGCTTAAGCATTTAATCGCGAGCATTATGTGCGACAGAGATATATTTTTGCACTCATCGCAATAAAATACAAAATTACGGGAAAATTCTTTAAGGTAAAGAACAGACCTTTTATTCAATCCGACACATGTAGCATGGAAATGTTTTCCGCATAATCCATTACATGTGACCCACTCAACGATATTGTCGTTGTTGACACAATTAAAACTCGCGCACTGTTGAGACATATTTAGTTTGTATGATTGGTTCAACTTATAAAGTCAATAAAGCACACAATTATTATTATATGTTTTTTAATTTTTTTAAAGATTTGCTTGGATTGGTTTATGGGGAAAAAGCACGGAAATACTATTAAGTGGAGTTAAATAAGGGCACAAACAAATGAAAAGACGGAGTTAATTGAAAAAGCGACTGCACTCGGCGAGATACGAATTACAATTACTCAGGAGGGCTAGTGTCGCCAAAAACAACTGAAACTAAAATGGAACCAACTTGAGGTAGGCTACTAGCAGTCCATATATAATACGTCCATACTTGGCAGATACGACATATCAATAGCAGAGTTGCTTATAACGATTGCCTGGCATTTGTTCGCTCTTGGATCTTGCAATACTTGAGTATAGAAAGAAGGTCATTGTTGAACAGAGTGAACAAGAGTGGGCCTAAAATCGATCCCTGGGGCACATCAGTAGAAGTAGAAAGAAAATCAATGCTTGAGTTCTATGGCTTAGGTACTTTTCTATTAGTGATGAAAAAGTTTTCAAAAAAGAAAAAGTACTTAAGCTTTTTAAGAAGTATTTCATGCGAAACAGTATCGAACGCGTTGGAGAAATCCAGTAAAACAAAAGTTTTTACATATTTTTTATCAATTTGCTGTCGTATATCGTCTGTTATTTTTAGAACCGCAGTTGTGCAACTGTGTTTTGTTTTAAATCCAGATTGTGTAGGTGTTATCAGATTATGGGTTTCCAAAAATGTCGTATTTTGTTGACTCATATTTTTTTCAAATGCATTTAAAATGAAAGATTGGATGGAAAACGGTCTGTATTCTTGTTGCTGCTTATTTGACTTCTTTAAAATAGGGATTATTTTTGAAACTTTCCATAATTTTGGAAAGCAAGACTTTGTCAAAATGGTATTAAAGATATGCGTCAAGAAGGGAGATATAAAAGTCAGAATAATTTTTACAAACTTAGGATGCATATTGTCTAATCCAATAGCTTCGGATTTTATGTCTTTTACAGCTTTGTAAACATCTTCTTCAAAAACTCTTTTAAAACTTCTGTGTTTCAATGTTTAGGTCTCCTGCAATAAAAATGTGGTTGTAATTAGGTGTTACTTCTTCTAGGACATCTGAAATGGTGCTTGAGTCCGTTATGTCAGGGGGTTTGTATATTACAACTACCAGCAACTTTTCAGTTGCACAAGTGACTTCTATAAATATGTATTGCATTCCATTATATCTGTCAGTACTTCTTTTAATTTTGAATATAGCTACACCTCTTCCCCTGGAGATATGTAGTTTGAAGAATAAGAATGATAGGAAAAATGTCAAAACACTTTATACACTGTCTTAGTAGTGTTTTATTTGGTCATAATTCATTAGTTTCTTTTAAAATCTTAATAGAATCAGAAATATTTGAAGAGATTTGAACATAAACTAAAACCCCTCTTTTCTACGAGATTTTGAAAAATCAATTTTTTCTTTCCAGTGCTTTTAGCTTGTCTTAGACACAAACCAATAAAAAAAGGAAGTTGTCCACGATCTTAGAAAACAAGAGGCAAAATACCAAAGATGTCGCACACTTCTATGGATGCAATTCAAAAGTGTAAGTTATGTTGCACGGGTAAATGCGACTCTTTGATTTTTTAAAAACAGATGTCGCGAGCTTCTATGTCAACATTTTAAGTAGTTATTTTTTTTCCTGAAGTGGGTTCAGGAGAGCTTTATTTCTCCTCTATTTTATCTCAATTCAATCAATTTTTACTAACGCTTCCAATTGTTAAAAATTCCACTTTTGAAAATAAACTAAACTCTTAAAACTCTCAAACTACTCTTGTATTTATACAAATTTACAAACTTCTGGAAGCTTTCGTCTGGTTCTGGCACAATCCAAGCTTTCGGTACTAATTCGAGTTCGAATTAGTACTTCGAGTTCGAATAAGTACTCAGTCAAAAGATATTGCAAATATGTAGCATACAGATGTCGTTAATTTACAAAGAAAATTTATCCTCCGAATATCTAAACATTTTGTTACCACTTCACATTGCCCCCCTCTTAGTTTTGTTCGTCCCGAACAAGCACATCATCATTGTTTCTATGGAAACAATGCAGGTGATCCACATGGACAATTGTCATTGTTGCTCTTGGTCGTCATCGCGCGTAACTACTTGAAAGGGACCTTCCAGTCCAGCTGAAACTTGGGCGATGGTGGTTATAAAGCCATACCAGATCTCCCTCGTTGAATTCAGCTATCTGGTCTTCATGCGGTCACTCGCAATTTTTATGCTGTCTCTTGTTCTCTGGTGAAAGTCGTTGAACCTTTCTCTAAGATCCGTAGTCCTCTTCATATTTTGGGTCTTCAATAGGAAATCCGAATTTTAGCTCACTTGGAAGCCGGGCAGTTCGTCCAAATAGAATTTCGGATGGCGTGTATCCAGTTGTACTATAAATCGCATTCCGGTAGGCCATAAGAAATAAAGGACTTCGCAGATCCCAATCCCGGTCGTTCACGACTTTGGACAGATGTTTCTTCAGTCTTGTTAAATCGTTCTACCATTTCCATATGCCCATCTACCGAGTGATGGGCATACTTCCTGTAATACCTACCTATTTGCTCGGCAACGGTCTTAGCTTCTTGATTGGGTATGACAACAAGGATGTAACGGTTACCGTTTTCAATTTCCGGAACGGGCCTGTGATGTCAAAGGCGATTCTTTCAAACGGGGCGCTCACGTTGTACAGGTGCATTTTACCTCGTGTTTTGATTTTGAGTCTCTTGCTAGCCGCGCAATGGCTGCACTTTCGACACCAGCTCTCTACATCGTTTCTTGCGCTTAGCCAATAAAAGCGTTCCCGTACCTTTTCCAGTGTTTTGTTGATTCCCAAGTAGCCACCGTATACTCCATCATGCATTTCTCGTAGGATCTTCTCTACTTTCAACCGTGGAACAACAAGCTGCATCTTAAACGATCTTCACTCTGGCATTTCCCATTTTCTCCGCAAAACTCCAACCCTCTACAGGTTCGGCTCTTATTGTCTGGACAGAAGTACCTTCGTCGTTTTCCACTTTTCGCGTACAATGTTTGCAACTAGGCTCCCATGGTCTGAGGGAAAGCGCGTCCGCATTGCATGGCAGTCTTCCTTTGCGATGCTGTACTTCGAAGTCGTAAGTCTGCAATCGTTCGATTCATCTTGTTACTTGCCCCTCAGGATTTTTGAACTAAAGCAACCATTTTAAAGCGGCGTGATCGTTACGCAGGATGAATCTCTGTGCATACAGGTATTTATGGAAATGTTTTGTCGCTAGTATCAGAGCAAGGAGTTCCCGTCTAATCGCGACAGAACTTTGCTGAAATAGGCCACCACTTACTCCTACCCATCGTGTATCTGCGACAGAACTGCTCCAACACCCACGTTACTAGCATCCGCGCCCACAATAAATGTCTTGTCAGGGGTGGGATAATGGTCATCTGACCATTTAAACTGTCTACCCATCTCAGTTAGCTGGTGGAGACAATGCGATTTCGGCAAAATCCTTCAGGATCCTCTTGTAATATGTAGCCAGACCGAGAAAGCTCCTCAGCTGGTCTTTGTCTGCGGTGTCTGGCCAATTTTTCACGCCTTCGATTTTCTGCGGGTCAGTTTTTACTCCATTTGATGATATCACATGTTCCAAATACTTCACCTCAACTTTGAACAGAGAACATTTCTTTGGATTTAGTTTCAAATGTGCTATTCGAAGTCGTGTTAACACCTCCCTAAAGTTGTCGCTGGTGTTATGTAGCCAGGACGTCTGATTTTGGAGGCTGTGGCACCCTTGTCTATAGTGGCCACACATTTTCGGTTTCTGATGACTGTCTCCACTTGGATGATGGGCCTGGGGGCGTCAATTCAATCAACCAACTTCAGCCCTACGAAGTTGGTTCTTAGGCGTTTCCCGCCTGCTGATCAGAAGCTTGTGTAGCAGTGTGAGTGTTATTCCTGCCATATGCTTCGTCATTCTGCCTCCTCCTTGCGCAATGTGGGCAGCTTACCTATCTAGGTGGAGACCTGCATTGTCGCTGTAGCTGTCCCAGCTTGTTGCAATTCCAGCATCTCATTTGACCTCAAGCAGTGTTCGAGTTTTGTCTTTCAATGACGACGCGTTGACATGAGCACTCTAGTGTAGCCATTTCCCTGACGCGATGGCTACCTTCCGAAGCTTGGTCTGCTGCTTCCATTGGCAGGGCAAATGCTAAAGCCTCAGCGAGCGTTTTCTTGCCTGCCATTCTTACAGCCATTTGTAGTTTTCCATCTGCAATGGCATTAGTGAAGGCATCGGTCGCCAGCTCGTTATTGATTTCCCTGTTGGTATTGGGATAAGACAAATTCGCCAGGCACTCAACGTCAGCTTGCAACCGTTGTAGCGTTTCACCTCTTGTCTGGACCCTTCGGCACAACTGGACTTGGTAAACCTGCTGCATGTGGTCGTCGCCAAACTTCATCTCTATTGCCTGGACCATGGCATCATTATCATAATGTTTGTCTTCAGGAATGGTCTGTAGCAATTCGGCAGCTGTTCCTCTGAGCGCAACGTAAGAACAATTGATTTGTCTTCTTTGTCCCAGTTGTCCGTCAATGCGACGGCTTCGAACTGCCTCTTATAAATTGGCCATTAGTTTGCCCATCGCTGACAGGGGGCTGCATTTCTTTTCTTCGTGAACCTTCGCTCGAATATTCGAAAACCTTCTTTCTTCAAAAAGGCGTTTTTCTTTATTCACTCAGAAAAGGTATCTGAACAGTGTCTGAGCATTCTGAGCATACTCTGATAGTTCTCTGAACCGAGCGTGATCTGAGCGCTCAGATATAATTTTTAAATACGTTCTAGCACTTGGCTGTCACAATTCGACACTTCTCATATGGCTTGTTCACAGTCGGCAATATTATGCACATAATACTATTGTCTCTTTCGTTTTGGCATCTATTTTTCGAAGAGTGGTGTAGGCAATGTGTATGGGATAAAGTGAAATAGCCTACAACTCTAAAGTGAAGTTAATTTCGTTCAGCATTTTCTCAGAATGCTCAGTCAATTAATTCTGAGCGCATACAGCCTTCTCAGAGCACGCTCTGATCATTCTCTGAACGAAAAAAGAAATACAATTTTAAAGATCTGAACGCTCTGAGCGAAAAAAGAAATACAATTTCTTTTCTGACAACTCAGACTCTGCTCTGAACGAATAAGGAAAAACGCCTAAAGAATCAAATTCCTTGGCCAGATATTCGAACTGTGTCTCTACACTTTCTACTTTCTTTCCGAACTTTTCTATTAGGTTTTCTATTTTCTGGTCTACTATTTGAAATCTTTTGTCGAAGAGAATACTCTGTGCATCGAGCTTGTTTTCAAGAGCATCCCTTTAATCGCTAAGTTGCTTATAAAGAACTTCTAAAGAATTCTTCTTCCCATTCTTTTGTTGGTCGAATTTATTTTCAAGAACATTCTTTTGTTTGCTTAGTTGCTTCTGCAGAATTTCTGACGAATTCTTTTGCTCTTCGAGAACGTTCTGTTGTTTTTTAAGAAAGTTCTTTTGTTTTTTTGAGGAAATTTCCAGAGCATCGAATTTCGACAGAAGCAATTTCATAAAAGTAGGCATTTCATCGACGGTACTTACAGTGCTTTCTCTCTCTCCTGTTCTTCAATAACGAACAACATGGTATCAGGGCTTTCACCAACCTAAGTGATAGCATCCTGAGATCGGAGCAATAGTTCCTTTTTACTCCCGAAGTCTGAAGATTCCTTTTTCTTATTCTTCTTTCAACTCAGCTGTTGTCAATTGTTCTAATTTGCGACACATTTTATATAACCGAAACACAATTTTCGCGACACAGTCAGTTTTATTTTAATATCTCACCTAGAAAAATCTTTTTCAAACACTATTTTTAGCAAAAAATATTCTAACGAAAATTCTATTAAATAAAACAAATGTTTACTTTTTAATACGATTTTAAGTTAAAGTATTTATTTAAACATTTAATTACAACATTTATTTATTAATTATTAAAATTAAAATTGCGACGCGCGTTTCGGACTTGCATCCATCATCGGGCTAATAAATACTTTTTTGCCATTGTTTTAATTTTCTTTGTTTACTTATTTGTTGTTGTTCGCTATGATGTGGTATAATGTATTTTAATGTTATATAGTGTTGTCTTCTTTTATCTTGTGTTTTAATTGGTATGTAATTGCAGTATCGTATAATGCGTTCCTTTTAATTGTTAGTTTGTCGTCAATCACTTTGTCTTGTTCCATCTTATATGCCTTGTAAATGCAAAATTCTTCTATTGTGTCCATAGTTTTCCCTTTTTTGCATATGTGTAAAGGTATTAGGTTATTTTCAAAGTTGCTATAGTTGTGGTTTTCATTAATTAAATGTAAACCGAAATTTGATTTTGTGCTTATTTTAGGTTTATGTTCTTTGAATCTTTCGTGAAAAGTTCTGCAAGTTTGTCCTATGTAGTATTTGTCGCAGTCATTGCAGATTATTTTAGATACTCCAGAGCATGATTTAATATTTTTGTTATGTTTTTGTCTTAATATTTGTTGAATATTTATGTTAAGTTTTTTGAATTCATTTTTTATTGTCTGTGGTATTATATTCGTATGAAATATTTATGTTAAGTTTTTTGAATTAATTTTTTTATTGTCTGTGGTATAATATTCGTATATGCTATTGAGATATATTTTTTGTCCTATTTTGTATCATGCATTATGTCGTTGTTTACGTTTTGAAGTTTTTTCTTTTTCTTTTTTGTAAATTAATTTATCTATTGTTTCTGCATTGTAACCATTTGCAAATGCTATTTGTTTTATTATGTCAATTTCGTGTTTATAATCTTCTTCATCCATAGGTACGTTTAGTAATCTATTTATGAATGCATCAAATGATGACATTTTTTGTGAATGTGGGTGGAGGGAGTTTTTGTGTATAACAACGTTAGTAGTAGTAGGTTTTCTATATATTTTATATTTTAGTTTTTGGTTTTTGTCTTTGCTTATATTTAAGTCTAAGAAGTTTATATTATTAATTTGTTCAATTTCTGTTGTGAATTTAATTTTATTGTTTAAGTTGTTAATATATTTTTTTAATATGTCAATTTGTCTGCATGTACCATTAAAGATGAGGAAGGTGTCGTCAACATATCTTGCGTAGAAGATAATTTTGTTGTGTAGAGGGTTATGAGTTGATAAAATGTATTTGTTTTCGTAATGATTGAGATATCTGCCATTAATCCACTTAAGGGGGATCCCATGGCTAATCCTTCGTCTTGTATATAATATTTGTTATTGAATGTAAAATAATTTTGTTTTAAAGTTATTTTTAATAAATATATGATTTCATTTATTTTTTGATGGTCAATAGTTGCAGTTTGGGCGAGATTTTCTTTTATTAATTCTATAGTTTACGTCTGTTGGTATGTTGGTGTACATATTGGTGACATCAAGTGAAATGAGTTTATATTGGGATATTATGTTAAGATTTTTTGTTTTATCAACGAATTCGGTATAGTTTTTTATGCTGTGGTTATTTTTTTAAGGTGATGTTGTTTTTGAGGATTTTCTGTAGTTCTTTAGCGACTTTTTAACATGGTGCTGTATTGTAATTGATTAATGGTCGGATTGGAGTATTTGTTTTGTGTATTCTGGGTAATCCAGTAAACTTTGGTGCTTGTGCGTTAGGTTGTTTGAGCTTTATTTTGGTTATGTTTATAAATAGGTTATTGCAATTGTTATTTGTTTGGTTTATTTGTTATACATATTCTTTAGTTGGGTCGTTTTGTATGTTTCTTATGTTATTTTCTATTATAAATGTTAAGGTTTTATTTATATATTCTTCCTGGTTAAATATGACTATTATATTTCCTTTGTCAGCTTTAGTTATTAATGCGTTATTGTCTTTTAGTTTTTGTTTTATGTTTTTTAAATTATTTATGTCTCCTTTATATTTTTGTTATAATATTTTGTGTAATTTGTTATTTTTAATATGTTTTAGTTTTCTGTTGATTATAGTTCTTACTTCATTTTGAGTTTCTTGGTCTTAAATGTCACTATGGAATTTTCTAGCACTTCACTGAGTTTTATCCCCAACTTCTGACACCAATGTGATCTTTTAGACAGGGGTTCAACAAATAAAACTCAATCAAAATTCCAAAATAATACAACAAATCTCTTAATTTGATGAAACACAACGTCTTTCAGTTTAAATAACAGCAAATTTAACTTATTCCACTTATTCACAATTCAAATACGTTTTTACAATTCAACACTTTTTATTTAATCTCAATTCAATCACTTTTTACTAACGCTTCCAGTTGTTAACAATTCCACTTTTGAAAATAAACTAAATTCTCAATGCCATCATCTCTTGTATTTATACAAATTTACGAACTTCTGGAAGCTTTCGTCTGGTTCTGGCACAATCTAAGCTTTCGGTACTAATTCTAGTTCGAATTTGTACTCAGTCAAAAGATATTGAAATTATGTTGCATACTTTTAGGAGCATGGCTGTTGTACACAATAAATGTTGGTTGTTGTACACAATGAACCCCGTAGATGTCGTTAATTTACAAACAAAATGTATCCTCCGACTATCTAACGAATATCTAAACATTTTGTTACCACAATACAGTACTATAAAGATGTGTGTTTCACCTAGCCCCAACTAGTTTCGCTATCTCTTCTAAAGTTTATTTCTGATTGGATTGAATACATATCCTTGTACGTATATGAAATCTATAGTACTATCATCAGGGGTTGGAAAAGAGCGCTATCTAGTTCTTCTACAATCTCCCTTAAGTGCTTCTCTGAGTGTAAATTGCATCGTAGACTTTTAATCTGCAACATATATGTAATATTAGAAAAAGCAGAACGGGAAGGATGTAAATAAAGGCTGAACTATAATGGTTAGAAAGGCGCGGACGGGCCCGTCCGTAAATGAGCGAGAACAAGTAATTCGTATCTTGTGCCCTAAATGGCGGATTGCTCCGTTTCGTTAAGTTTCGATGAGTTTTACTTACGGACGTAAACTGCGGTAGCGAGCGCATTTTACGGACGAAAACTTGACAGCTGGCTTCTGATGGTGTTTGTAATGAAGAAAATTTGACATATTCTTCCGCGGCATTCCGTCCATTATGGGTAGACGTGCTCATTTGACAAACGGATTGAAATGTTTCCGTCGGTTTTGACACTAGCTTCCGCTTGCTTTCGACCATTATAGTTAGCCCTTAAAATGTTGGCAGTCAGAAGAAAAAAACCATCAATCATGTTCGTATCGCTGACAACTGATAATGAGGGCAGACAAAATATCTGTGTGAATATGAAGGAGTGCAAAATGGTTGACATTGTATTAAGCGCCTTAAGGGAAAAAAATTTAAATGCAAATAAAGAGATTAAATTAAATTCTTATATATCTTCATAACATTTTGCACATTTTAAGAAGGCAGTATTTGCAAAATGAATTTTATGAGTGTGTTCATTTTACGCAATAAACTGGACATATGTACCAATAACTCGACTAAACAACAAAATAATTAAAACTGACAAACAAGACAAAACCTTAGTCTTTCAATGTTAAATTAAAAAAATAAGGGATCGACCAAAAACTCCTTAAGAAAATAAGTCCTTATTACGGGCGCCCTTTTTATTGAAAAAGAATGCGCTCGTGATTTTACTCTGTCATCAGACAAAAGGGAAATAATGAATGTTTTTTTCTTATGAAGCTTTGCTAGGAATATACATGTATGTATATATGTATGAACACATCTCGTATTCTGTATCTTTCTTTATTGGCATGGATTTTTTGGAAGAATTTGCTGCTTTGCACATATATGGTTGCCATGTTTGATTATTAAACCATTTTTTTTTTAGTCTGCAAACATTTAATTTGAGTTGAAGTACCTACCTAGTTACTTATTTTACAAATAAAACACATTATTTGCAGATGTTTGTAAATATGTTAAATCTTTTGAGTATCTTGAAAAGTTTTTAACATTTTCGAGCCGTAAAATAGAAATTTGAAATATTAAAAATTATTCTTGGTTTTTAATTTTTTTGAAAAAAAAAATCACGGAAACATAGATTGTACCTATGTACGATCGTAAGCAGTTAAATGCCGTTTTGAATAAACATTAACTTTTACTATTCTTTCCTTCAATATATATGTTAGTAGGAACCTAACCTAACTACTTTTAAATACTAAACAAAAAAAAATCAATTCCTTATAACGTTCGAAATTGAACAATATACATTAAAACTTTTAAGTCAAATCCGAATATGGCAACATTGGTATGTGATTTCAGTATAAGCTACAAAAATAACAAAATTTCTTGAAAAATGCAAAATCCAAAAAATAATTGAAAACAGTCAATCTTGGTGTTTACGAAAAATCAAAGGGAAATCACAAATTTTTGTTTCCCTTATTCTACCATACCATATGATCTAGTGTCACTTTTTGAACCTTTCATTCGTACTTATTAATCATTATTCCTGGTTGGCAAACAAAGAATACAACCTACCCTTGCATTACCTTCTTGCTTTCTACTCTCCAACCCATACAAATGCATATGATGTTCCCAAAGCTATTGCTGCGACGTTGCGGCTCTACCTCGCTTAATAAGATGCTGCCGGATGATACTACTATAGATATCATATACAAGGATACATATGCAATGTTAGAAAATCGCAGAACGGGCAAGATGTATATAAGGTGTTAGCAGTCAAAAGAAAACAAACAACCATCGACACTTGTTCGTGTTGTTTTTAAATCATTTTCGTATCGCTGAAAACTGGTATTGAGGGATGACGAAATATTTACACAGGGAAGGAGTGCGAAATGGTTACCAATTTATTAAGTGCCTTGAAGGAAAAGATTTTGATTTCTTTTAACAAAAGAAAATCTGAAAAATGCAAATAAAAGGTCCAAATAAAATTTGTATATACCCTATGAAACATTTTGCAAATTTGTAGAAGGCGGTATTTGTAGAATAAACTTCTTGAGTTTGTTCATTTTACGCAATAAACTCGACTTAAAGTACCATTAACTCAACTAAACTACGATATAATTAAAACCGACAAACAAGACAAACTTTATAGTCTTTTAACATGGAATATAAAAAAAATAAGGGATCGACCAAAAACTCTAAGAAAATAAGGTCCTATTACGGGCTCTACTTATTGAAAATGAATGCGCTCATGTCTCTACTCTGTCATCAGACTACAGCGAAATAATAGTTGTGTTCGTCTACTTTTTCGGTTGTTTTAGGAAAACTGTCAAACTTTGAAGAGTGGGGATGAAATCTCTCAGAAAACAATAAATTCGCTCAAAAGTAGAAGAACGCTTTGAGGAGGAAAATAGGGAAACTTTTTAAATGTCAACAAAATTAAAATTTAACTAAACGAAATGGATCAAATAAGTGCAGATGAAATAAAAGTTGTCATAGAAACCATTTTATTAGGCCATTATAAGGTCATTTTATTATTTACTTTTGATTTAACTTTACAATTTTTTTTTAATTTAAAATTCTTCAGATACGAATCCTTTACAAAACGTCAAATTTCAAATATACTTTTGAGTTTGACATAATTCACATTTTCTCCCCCAAGAATTTTTTTGGTTTAAAATAGGGAATTAAGGGGAAATGTTTTTCTCTCTCGCAACATGTCTCTTCTCCCGCAAGCTCTCGAAAATGTAAGTAAACGAACAACATTTCTGTAAAATTGTGCAAAATAGTCTGTTTTAGAAAGTAGACAAACACAACTAATGAATGTTACTTATTCTACACATAAAACACATTGTTTGCAAATGTTTGTACCTATGTTATTGTTTTTGAGTATCTCCACAAACTGGTTAACATTTTTCGAGCCGTAAAGTAGAAATTTGAAAAATAAAAATATGTTATATAATATATATTTTGAAATAACGATCTATTCGATAGCGGCATCTTTGAAAGAGAAAGAGACAGTGGTTTGTGGTTTTAGTGGTACTTTGGTTTAATTCAAAAATACAATTGTATTGCTTATGCTTTTTAACCGGGTATACAAAAAATGTATTTAAACGGCAAGCCATCCTGAATAAACAAACAGAAGTTCTTGTTAAAAATGTAATTACTAACGCTTTCTAAATGCGAACAAACTGGCTCTAAAGAATTCAATGCAAAGGGGCTTGCAATCCCATAAACATGATTGATTCTCATACTTAATACTAGAATAAATTTCATTCTGAAATCTGAATTATTATATTTAATTTGCATTTATAGACAATGTTTGTGTACTTATTAAAAAACTTTTTATATTTAGCACCCTTGCAACTTATTACATATTCTTATGTAAGAATTGTGAAAATAATAATTAAAATTGAATTTTATAATGATACGGAATAATTATGATAAGAACGACAAATGTACTTTTTATTTTTAGTTCTATTTTCGCAAGTTTAAACTTTCGGGTTTGCTATCGATTAACTTCACTGGATGCTGATTTCGCAACTGCTAGCGATTCCGTTTCGTTTTCCTGTTAATATTTCCTTCAATGATAATCTGCGAAATAAAATAATGAAAACTGTTTAATTCGGCTTATTAGACGAAAAGCTTTAATTAAAATTAAATTGTGTTTATTATGTATTAAGACTATTTTAAAGTTTTTTTCGATTTATGTCTTTTGATTGCTCGAAAGAAGTAAGTAAACCAGTTTTTTAAAAAAACAAAAAACCAAGTACTTTTTTAAATGTGTACATAAGTATTTAATGTTATTTCAAAATCGTAGAACCGAGAGTATCGAGACCGGCGCACGCAACTATAATAATACTATTTACTATACTGATACGATATTTTCGTTCGACCACGAACGAATAACACGAAAAGAGAAT
The DNA here is from genome assembly GCA_963971375.1 of Platycheirus rosarum. Taxonomy (NCBI): domain Eukaryota; kingdom Metazoa; phylum Arthropoda; class Insecta; order Diptera; family Syrphidae; genus Platycheirus; species Platycheirus rosarum. The sequence continues at coordinate 87,219,088 of OZ020510.1, read as the reverse complement.
GCGAAAAAAGTGCAACAACAGCTTGATTAAAATAGCTGTCACCACGACTTGAGCTGGGAAGAATTTCGGTTTTTTGAAACAAATTGATACAGGACAGAACAGAAGATAGAGAGAGAATGGAAACACAACTAAAGCGCGTCCCGAACACGGATAGATTGAATATAAATATATATATTTTGGAATAATAAATATGTATATATATATATATATTTATATTCAAAATGGAACACAAACTACTTATCTTTCTATAATGATTTTTGTCTCCTATCTCCTTTTTTCCTTTTTTAAACCTTTTATCCCGATTTCAGTTTAAAAAATTCTCGATCCTAAATTTAATAGCAAAAAGATGTTTCCTCTCGATTTTTTGTCCTGCTCGAAAATTCCTCGATTTTCTTTTTAAAAAATCTGTCTTCGCTTCTAAGGCTCTCGCAAGAGTGCCCTCCAAGCTAATTTTCAACTAATACTTTCTTCCCACGTCCATTCCAGTCATTCACTCATACATACAACACAACCATTCGTTTTCGATATCATCAACATGACATTCTGGCTTCCTGGAAGCTTGACGTTAACCAAGAAAGCCACCGTTGTGGGATCTAACGAAACTTTACTCTCACGCACACAAACATGGTTTCCACAAGTTGTTGGATGTGCTTCCAAAACTTGCCGACACATAATAAAATTCATATTCAGAACCCTTCCCAAATATCTATTTTCGAGAAAAATTGAAAAAGAAATAAAATCGAGAAGTCTCAACTAGGCTTTTACCTACTACTCTACGACTACGCGCGGGATTCGAAGCGTGAATTAGTTTGCCGAAACTATTTTCGGAGATACAGAGAGGAGCGTTACTTTTAAATCGTTTTCAACGTCTATAAAACCTAACCTTACACGCGTTAAAAACCCATTTTGTACACTTAAAAAGTGTACGTAGTTTAAAACTAATTTTAAAACTACTTTACGTTTAATTTGATTGAGTGATGTAGGTAAGAGTCCAATTAGTTTGCCGAAACTATTTTCGGAGATACAGAGAGGAGCGTTACTTTTAAATCGTTTTCAACGTCTATAAAACCTAACCTTACACGCGTTAAAAACCCATTTTGTACACTTAAAAAGTTTACGTAGTTTAAAACTAATTTTAAAACTACTTTACGTTTAATTTGATTGAGTGATGTAGGTAAGAATCCACCTGACTCGGTACTTTTAAGGCTTTCTTCTCGATTCAGAAACGTCTTTGAGAATTTCAAGAAAATCGATGACAGTGATAATGTCATCTAAGTACACAAAGACGAAAGGTTCTAAGTTGGGACCTAGAACGTCGTCAATAAACCTTTGCCATGTTGCTGGTGAATTGTGAAGTCTGAATGGCATCCTACGAAATTGAAAAAGACCCCGCCCTGGCATGATAAAGGCTTTGTACTTACGCGATTCTTCCTCCATTGGAATCTGCCAATTAGCAGATTTAATATCTAACCTGAAGCTTGTCCAAAATCGCTGAAATAAACGGTAGTGGATAAGCATCCCTATTAGTAACCCATTTGATTTCCTATAATCAACACAGAACCGATAACCGCCGTCTTTCTTCTTTACGAGAAGAATCGGCGATGTCCAAGGACTCTTCGACTTCTCTATCACTCCAGCTTCTAACATCTTTTGGAATTCTTGATCGATGTTTTTGAATCATGAGCGAAACAGGGTGATATCGTTGTTTGATTGATTCTGCGGATGTTCTAATCTTGTGCTCAACTAAGTTGGTGCACCCTAATCCCTCGGTCATTGATTTGAAAAGCTCTCCTATCAATTTTTCTAACATCCTATTCTCAAGATCCTCCAAATCCGATTTTTCTTTAATCGCTACCGTGTCTGTTACCGAAGACACGATTTCTTGAAAACCTCAACATACCAGATCTCAAATCCGGGACTATAACCGAGTGCCCAAAAGTCGGCAGCCAAGATCAATTGGTGTGGGAGATTCGGTATTACTAGACATTCTATTAAAATTGATCTATTCTCAACCTCCACTAGCAGAGAAATAGACTCAGCTACTCCTAAACCTGCCCCATCTGCTAACGCTATTGACCCAACACTTATCTTTTCTAATCTAAGTCCTAAGTCTTTCAAAATTTTCCACCCGTCGCCACTCACAATGGTGCGGATCAAGTAGGCCCAAAAACATGATTCCATAAATCCTAACTCCTTAAAGGGTTCTCTGGGACTAGAACAACCGCCGCAACTCGGTGTTGTTCAAACGAACTCGATTGGTAACACCCTTCTGGTTCCAACAAAGTTCTACCTCTAGTTGGTGGAGTAAAACTATTTACATTTACCTTAAGGGTATCTAGCTGTCTACCTAAGACAGCAAGTTCCTTAACCGTCTATGGTTTCGAATTCGCTATCTGCACCTGATAAAAGGGGTCTACGCACTTCGTCAATATAGAAATCTTCGGAACAATGTCCTGATAGTGCTTAACAGGAGCTTAACCTGGGACAATCATATTAAGTCGTCAGTTGAAAAGCCGTATAATGTACTTCGCACATTATGGACCTCACATTCCTTTACCCCCTTTAAAACCCGATGCCTACTCGCAAAATCAATCGCCGTGCCTATCCTCATCTTTGAATGTGAAACATTTTACAATTGTAGCTCTGCCTCCAAACGCAAACTTAATGTTGCGTTTAACAGCATAGTGCCAATGCGTTATGTTTTTGGACTGCAACGTTTTGCTCGCGTTTCAAATTATACCAACTATTTGTACAACATGTCATTCGACAACCTTCTAAAGTTTCGTCTGTTGAGTCTCTTGTCGAACATTATCTTATCACATCAACCTTCATATCTTTACGAAAATTCTTCATAAGCTCCATTCGGTTGTGGAATTCTTTGCCTAGTGAGATTAGAAGGATGAATAGTACAGCTGGATTTAGAAGCATACTAAAAGCACATTTCATTTGTAATAATTAAGAATTTCATCAACAGAATATTTAAATTTATTAGTTTTTTATTTTTATGTTTTTATTAGTTTATGAACTCAACTGAATTTATTTTTTTTTTCAATTTTAAACTCTATAGCTTTCATTTCATTTTATTTTTATTTTGCTTTTCCCTAAGGGTAAGAGAGTGAGAGAGAAGCGTAATAGTCCAACTTATTAAGAGCTCCTGTTTAATTTAAATTAAATATTTATTTAAAGTTAATTTTAAAAAGTATAATCGCTTTAATTGCATTTTTAAAGTCAATATTAAAATTTGAAAAAGTGAAAAAAAACAACTAAGCGAATAAAGGTAGGAAAAATTTAAGTTACAAAATCCCACCAAGAAGATCGACATTTTTGTTTGGCACACTACATACATATATGCAACCTAAGCGAAAATCAACGATAATATCTCCGATTAAAATACCACAAAGTACAAAAACATTAAACCAGCCGAAGCCTAAAATGGATTTCAAATCTTTTAATCCAGAAGATATTAAATCTATTCTTGACAATTGTTTAAAAGAACATCTCAAAAACATAGCAACCAAAGAAGACGTTTCCGCAATATCAAAGGATATACAGTTACTTAGAGCAGAAAACACTTACTTGGGAGAACGACTCACTGTCCTAGAAAATTACTGTGAGACCCTGGAAAAACAGCTTGAAATTATAACACAAAAAACAAATGAAAACACCGTCGTCATGCATTTTCCTTCAGACAAGATGGCAAACAAGCTTAGCTTTGCTACACAAACTTGTCTAAGCCTTCTCAATCTAAATGAAAGTGCGGATTTATGTTTAAACAAATCACAGGAATTTTGCAACCCCCAAACAAATAAAACAACAATGGTTCTTCAAATTGACAGCTCTGACCCTGTACAAAAATAATTGAAGCCGCTCCAAAATTGAAGAACACTGGCTGTTGCCGCCGTTAACCACATTAATATTATGTCATATACCTATTCTATTTACTTAAAAATAAAATAACTGTATAACTAAAAAAAATCACATACATGTACACACACAAGCATTTTTTTGAATGCTTGCTGCTGTGCTCAATGCGAGTCAGTCGAATTTAACTAATCACACAGTGCGGTAGCTAAGTACAAATTATTTTAAAGCCTCTTTAAATACGAAATTAATTAATAAAATTAATCATATGTTGCTATTAAAAATTGTGTCGGCTACTTAGTTCATTTTCACTCAACACTGGCAATTTTATTCACCGAGAACAATACTTGGTCTATCGTAACAAGAGGAAAAGCCTTTATGATTTAAAGAACAAATTAGCTACGAAAAACCCGAACGTCAAAATCCTCGTAAAAGGTGTAAGGTTACAAATTGAAAAATTCACTTTTGGGTACGATATTCTCCGAGGTTTAAAAGTTAAAACGAACACCGAACTTCAATTCATTCGTCAATGTCAATTCAAACTGTCAACTCAGAAGCAACCTATTAGCAGAGACACCTGTTAACCAACACGTATATGATGAAGGAGGTGCGGGTCCCAGCTATAAATAGGACAGGGTTGCCGTCTGCCAATTAAATTATTTTCTCACACATAACTTTAAATTAAAAATTTTATGTTACAATATTACAGGTTTTAAAAACAAACTAATAATGCCTGAATTCTTTGATCTTGTCACGAAATATGATGTATTTGTTCTTTTAGAAACCTTTTTAGAAAATGGAAAGGAACTGCAGTACTTAAAATACTTTAAACACTTTGACATTAAATGTATCCCAGCTATTAGAAACAGTAGCGTTGGAAGGGCTAGCGGTGGGGTAATGTGTGGTATAAAACACTCTGGTATGAATCAGAAAATTAAGTTTAAAAATATTGAACATAACATAATTATAGATATCACATATGGTACAAAACAACTGCAAATTCTTCCTATATATCTAAATTTTAATGATTGGAGCTTAAAATATAATGAACTATATAACTTTTAAATCGACTATAACCATGAAAACATAATGATTATTGGAGATTTAAATGGCCGTATAAGTGGCTTTCAAAATTCAGACCTCTTAAACAATGACCACTTCTCCTGCGAAAGAAAAACTTTAGACAATTGTCTTAATCAAAGTGGAAAAACTTTATTAGAACTTGTTCAAGATTTTGGATTTTTTGTTTTAAATGGGACTTCTAATAGTAACATAAATGGTAACTATACATTTGTCTCGAGTCAGGGTTGCTCAGTGATTGACTACTGTCTTATTAAAGGTGAATGGCTTAGTTTAATTGAAGATTTCTTCATTTATTCGGCTAATTTTTCATCTCATCTCCCTATAATAGTTGCTTGCAAGTCAGATAACCTTTTTAATAGACTTCATTGATAGCGTTATAACTCTTAAATGGAAAGATAGGAATGCAAACAGATACAAGACAAAATTTAATCAAGAGCTAGTTACAATACCAAATCTGACGTCCGATAGCAACAAACTCAGTTCTATCAGCGGTGAGAAAATCTGCGACTGTATCTTTCCGAAATCATTTAGCTTCTTTTCAATCAGAGTGGTATGATGATGAGTGCAGAAAAAGTAGAAAAAAATCTTTCGCATATTTAAAATTTTTCGAAATACAAAGCGTGACATTTTAAAATCATTATACGGGTAGTCCAACCAAGACTACAAAAGGCTATGTAAACTAAAGAAAGAATTGTATTTTAAAAAGTCTGCTTCTAAGCTTGTGGAATGTAAGGATTCAAAATCGTTTTGGAAAGCGGTGCGTTTTTTGAATGGCCAAAGTTATAGAATTTCTTAAGCAATCGATGAGAACTTACTCGCGACCTATTTTGAAGCTCTTCTTCTACCTTAACACAATGAGTTTTGCTAACCCAAACGTCATTATTCCGGATTTGGACTCCATTTTATCTATGGTTGAACTTTTATCAGCCCTGCATAAAATGAAAAACAACAAAGCTTCAGTTTCTGATGGAATCCCTGTAGAATTTTATAAACATGCTACCCCTGAGTTCTTGGAGTATATCTTATAACTTCTAAATAGAATATTCTACGAGGAGACCATCGCTGATTTTCATTTTTCTAGAATTTCAGCTATTTTTAAAAAAAGGTGACCGTAATCTACCCGAAAACTATGGAGGTATTGCTGTGCTAAATTCTTTGAAGAAGGTTTTTACGCAAATACTCTATAATAGACTCATAAACTGGGTTGAACAAAACAATATTATAAGCTGTTTTCAAGCGGGTTTCCGAGCAAAGCTTTCAACAATTGATCAAATTTTCGTACTCAGTATAATTGCTTGCCGTTTTATTGACAAAAAGAAATTTTAATACGCTTTTTTCGTTGACTTGAAAGCGGTTTTTGATACAGTTAACAGAAATTCCTTGCTTTATAAGCTCGCAGCAATTGGGTTATCTACCAAATTTATAAGAATTTATGAAAAACTCCTTGAAAATAAGATCGCAGTTGTCCAGAATGGTACAAAGAAATCAAGAGTTTTTAATTGCGCAACAGGCGTTCCTCAAGGATGCGTTTTAAGTCCGCTTATTTTTGCATTGTTTATTAACGATGTCGAAAACCATATCCCTGGTGCTGTTCTCCTTGGAGATGTGACTATTAAAATGTTGCTCTATGCAGATGATCTAGTGATCTTAAGTCATAATCCGTTTACACTTCAACTTCAGATCAATAAGCTTAAACAATACTGTGATTTAGGGGATCTTAAAATAAATACTTCAAAGTCTAAAATAATGGTGTTTAGGTCCACTAACAGATCTATTGGTTATGAGCGTAATTGGTGTCTGGATGGTGAAATCGTTGTAAGGGAATTCAAATATCTTGGGTATTTAATGACATACAACATGAATATTCACGCTCATATTAAAGCTAAGATAGTTGCAGCGAAAGCTGCAATAAATACTATGTGGTAACAGTTTTTTGCCAACAGTTTTGTGGACCCAGTATTCAAAGTTTTCAACGCGAAGGTTAGTAGCAGTCTTTGCTATGGAAACGAGGTGTACGGATACGAGCAGTTGGAAGAAATGGAAAACATACAAAGGTTTTTCTTTAAACGAGTTTTCAAGCTACCTTCTATCACACCCAATTACGCCATTAACCTTGAGTCAGGTTTAGCCCCAATATTTTTGAAAAACTTAAAAGCTCATGCAAATTACATTGTAAGAGTTATGATGAGATCTAATCAAAACCTTCAAAAGCGGATCCTTATGATCTGTTTATGTGGCTATACTCCTATAAAAAACTGGTATGATCTCGCTGTAACTCATCAATTTGCAATTTCATTCACAGTGGACAATGTAGAAACACTGAAAAACTCGTTGTACGAATGCATATCTGAAATAGATGATACAATATATGAGAAGTGTCTTGTACGAGGGAGAGAATCAACCTCCAGGAGTACATATAGGCAACTCAACCATAATCTAGGTGAAAACAACTATTTTAGGCAAGAGTTTACAATGTCAGAAATAAGTACGATTTTCAAAGTTAGAACTTAATTGCTTGACTGGAACTATAAGCCACACAGAACAGATCTTAACCCAATTTGCTCACTTTGTCATCTTGATCAAAACGAAGATGTTTTCTTAGCGCTTTGTCCAATTTTACAGGAAATCCGAAGACTTTATTTTTGCTCTAGTTTTCTTTCGTTGGAGGAATGTGTCAGCATTCTAAACGGAAATCGTGGTTGAAAGACTCTTATACGCTATGTTTCACATGCACACAATTTTCGAAATGATTATTTGAGTATGTTTTGAGACCCGATGGAACATAAATTATTTATTTTTTTATTTATTTTTTATTTGTATATATGCAGTTCCTTTAACAATCTATAAAGATTAAGCTCAATAATTTTTGTTTTCGCTAAAGTAAAAGCTCATTAATTTATTTTTGTTTTGACTAAACTAAAAATCCCTTTTGTTAAATCAATTTTAAAACTTTGAATTTGAATATTCTTTTCTTTTTTATAAATTATGTATTATGTTTTATACATTAAATTTTTTACTTTGTTTTTTTTTCTCTTATGTATTATAATATAACTTATTTTTTCTCTCTCTTTTTTGTAATTTTTATTTGATTTTTATCCGGCAGACGGCTTACTAAGCCATGCTTTGTTACTCTTTAAGAAAAAAATGTTGTATCTTTTTAATTTTGAAAAATAAAAAATTTGATTTTATTTGATTTGATATTGCTTTTCTATGCTTAGCACTAATATGTATAAGATATGTATCTTAGTGTGTTCAAGCAACTCATTGAAATAAATAAATAAACAAATAAAAAAGTAGCAAGATACGAAAGCAAGCCGAAAGTTTCATCTTTTCCCCGCGGACGCCGATTAATTTCTTCCAATAAAAGATCATCTTAATTCGCAGGAAGGAACTCCGCTTTGAGTTCCTTGATGAGTTCTTGCAAATTCCTTTAATCTTCCCTAACCGTCCTATTCCACATAAGGGCCCTACCCGTCAAAAGCACCAAAGCAAATTTGAAAAGGTGGGATTCTGGGACATCGATAGCCAGACGAAGTTCTTCCACTCTTTCCAGGAATTAATTCACTGATGTTCCACTAGAGTCACCAGTAAAATTCACCCCCACTTCCCTACATGTCGGTGCATTTCTGTTGAACGAATATTTGTTCAACAAAAGACCTTCCTGCTTTCCTCATAATACCTCGATTCAAATTTTCACCAAGAAAAAAAAACTACAAGATTTCTATCACGAATCACTTCTTTTCAAATTTAATAACAAAGCGAGAAGAAAAATCAATTGCCAACGATTAAACACCACCTAAAATTGTTTTCCTCAAAGAATAATAAATATAATATCCTATCAATAAAAAAAACACGATTTAAACTTCACTCAATCTCCAAAACAAAATAAATTTTGCGAAATATCTCACGCGAAAAAAAAGAAATAAAAAACTCTAGCAACGAAAACTGAAAAGAACTCAATTTAATTTTCACTCAAAATTAAGTTTGAAAAACACGAAATAAATGTCGCGAAAAAGCTATCCCATGCAAGAAAAAAGAAATAAAAGAACTCTCAACAAGATGTCTTCTTTATCAAAAAAGAAAAATTAAGAGCAAAGATGTAACGAAAATGAATTAAATATAATATTAAAAAAAATATAACACAATAGAGAATTTAAAACAAGTTTACAACACTATTAAAAAAAATATCACCAAAAACTCCTTGCTGTACTTCCTGCCTCTTTTGCTTCGTTGCTCCGCCTTTTTCCTCCACTCAATTTTTTTTCACGAGAAAAACTACACTAATAAAAAAAAATTAATTATGAAAAAAAACACCACACAGGATTTTTTTTTTTGAAACCGAATTAGATATTGCAAAAGTAAATATAGTTTTTTTTTTATTTACGAGTAGACAGACTTGCAAGCACTGACTACTGAGGCAACCGGCTCAGACAATTACAAGAAAACACACCAGACGAAATTGATACAGGACAGAACAGAAGATATAGAGAGAACGGAAAACAGAAAAAAGCACAACACATGCAACAGCACGCAGTTGGTAACTTTTGGTCATGCAAAAATTTGGGTTTTTCAATAACGGAGTTGCATGAGTTCCTTGCTTGTTTGAGCTTTTTCCGATTTTCACCTGTAGGGTTGGCTTTGTAAGATCGGAAACTTACTTCTTTGAACCTGATAGCTTCTTTACACTCAGAGTTAAACCAGGACTTTTCTTTTTTTTTTTTTATAATTAACGCGCGCACAAGGGATTATGTGTTTCCCTTTTAATGTAGAACACACTGCGCGGGCATTACGAAGAAAGGGAGGGGAGAGATAGGAGGTGCCGATTAACATTGGTTTTGAATGTTTGCAGATCAAAATGGCAAGGGAAAATCCCGCCGGGTAAACTATTCTTAATTCGTGTCGTTCGGCTAAAAAAAGAATCCCTATATTTCACGGTACGTCCGAAATTGGGCTCAAGGGTGAACTGATGAGCATTCCTTGCGAGACGAGTATTACGGGAGAAACTTTTAAGGGGAGGAATGCAACTGGCTACTTCGAGTGAACATTTTTTGTAAAAGAAACGATAAAATAAGGAAAGACATGAAACATTGCGTCGGTGTTCGAGTGGGGCAATTGTTTCAGCGACAGTTCTATTTCCTATCAATCTTAACGCTCGATTTTGTATTCTATCAAGCAGGTGAAGCGATGTTTGCGAAGCACCTGCCCAGAGGTGGGAGTTATACTCGAGTTTAGGGCGTATAAACGCTTTATAAATTGTAGCCAGATCAGATGGGGAAAAATACTTCTTACACCGATACAGAAAACCTAAGCACATTGCAGCATTCTTAGCGATCTCAAATATATGGTCGTTCCAACGGAGATCGTCGTTGACACACATACCGAGTACTGAGAGCTTTTCGGTTTCTTCGATGTAAGTGCCATTCATGGACAAGGCATTGGGGGAATGTTTAGCTTTAACGACAGAAGACAGCATTGAGTTTTCGAAGCATTAAACTCCACACGATTTCTATTACCCCATTTGACAATGCTGTATAAATCGGAGTTTAATGAGCTTGACATACGGCACCGTTGCAATTGTACGTCCGAAGGCGAAGGACGTGAATTATCGAACGAATATGAAAAGCTGAGGGTAGAGTCGTCAGCAAAACAGTTAAGTGGATTAGAAGTAACAGACAGAAGATCATTTATAAAAATGAGGAAAAGAGTCGGAGACAGAACAGAGCCCTGGGGCACACCAGCATTTATTTTATGGGAATCAGACTTGAATCCGTCCAATACAACTTGTATTGAACGGTCCAGGAGATAGCTTCTAATCCAACGAACAAGAGTATTATCGATCCCAAAAGCACGCATTTTCGATAAGAGAGCTTCATGCCAAACTCTATCAAATGCCTTGGAGATATCAAGAGCAATAATCTTACTTTCACCAAAGCGATGTAAAGATTTGTTCCACTGTTCGGTGAGATATGCCATCAGATCACCAGTGGAACGGTTGCTGCGGAAGCCATACTGACGGTCATGGAGAAGCTTACGATCTTCGAGATATTCCTTAAGCTGACGGTTAATCAGTGTTTCCATGACCTTAGAAAGAAGGGATGTCAGTGCTATGGGTCGGTAGGAGGAGGGGGAGGATGGGTCACCTTTCTTAGGGACAGGCTGGACAAATGCTGTTTTCCATCTTCTAGGAAAGATTCCAGAAGAATAGGAGCGATGGAAAAGCTTACGCAGTGGCTTTGCCAGTGTGGAAGAACACCTCTTCAGAAGAATCGGGGGTATACCATCCGGGCCAGCGGATTTGTGTATATCGAGATCTTTGAGAACTCTTGCTACTGTACGAGTGCGGAAAAAAATGTGTCCCATGGAAAAATTTACATTCTCAAGTACAGGAGGGGCAACGTTGCTTTGAGGCAGCGTGGAGCTGGCAGCGAAATGGGCGGCGAGCAAGATTGCCTTCTCTGAAGAGTAAACAATTGGTTTGTTATTGTCGATGAGCGTTGGAACCGAAGATGTCGAGGAGTTTTTTATATTTTTTACAAATGACCAAAAATTTTTACTGCCTTTGGGACACTGCAGAATTTTTTGCCGTAATTTTTGGTCATGCAAAAATTTGGTTCTTTCTATAACGGAGTTGCATGAGTTCCTTGCTTGTTTGTGCTTTTTCCGATTTTCCTCTGTAGGGTTGGTTTTGTAAGATCGGAAACTTACTTCTTTGAGCCTGATAGCTTCTTTACACTCAGAATTAAACCAAGACTTTTCTTTAGGTTTGATGCTTTTTACTCTATTAGGAATAAAAGCACGCATCCCTAGAAGAATCACATTTGTGATCATTTGAGCACTGGCATCAATGTCACTATCGAGGAAGCATAGTGACCAGTTAAAGTTTCAACACACCTTCGGGTGTTGTCTGACCAGAATAGCGGAGCCAGTTGGAATTGTGTACATTGAAATCGCCCGCAATAACGATTTCAGTGCGAGGACAAAGGGAAACAATTTTCGAGATGGAATCAGACAGTGCATCAAACTCGTTACAAGTCGAATTACTGTCAAGATTTGGACTCCTGTAAATAAAACAATAATGAATGACATGCTTGCGGACAGTGAATTTGAGCCATAAGAAGTTAAAGTCCGTGTTGGAACATTGCCCATATTGGGGAAGGCTCTGGCAAGCAATATCATTCCTAACCTAGACCACGAGACCATGATGAGAAAAGAGTAATGGCACCAAGATATACCCATGTAGAGCAAATTCTGATAAATCAGTATTTACTCCAACCTGAGTTTCACTTAATGCCAAAACAGCTGGCCTGTGTTGAACAGTGTAGACGTACACGTGAAAGAAATTCTTTCTTAAACCACGAACATTTGAATACACGACACAAAAATCACTTACCATTTAAAAATACTTACATACAAAACACAACTCTGATTAAGCTGAACTGCGCAGTGAAAATCCAAATTAACTTCTGTAATAATCAAACTGTCTTAGGTGTTATGCCCATAAGACAGCCTGTTTACAAAAAATCAATTTAAACATTCAGCACAATAAGACAAATTCAGATGCCCTTATCTATTTACCGCAAGCATTGTTTGGTCATACGATGCCTACAGTAGATAAGAAAGAGGCAGTTAAGCACAAAGGTCTTGGGACAGATTAGAGGATAATTTGTTATGCGAATGCGTTTTATTTATTTTTTTTCTTTCTCAGCGCGAGTGGGCATCTTTATCATTCATCCTACGACGCGAGTGAATAATATTATTATTTTTTACAGCACACGCGAGGGGTTTTTTTTTCAATTTCTCTAACGAGTGTGTATTAATTTTTTTTTTTTTTTAAAGCACTCGCGATAACAACGCTCAACAATTATTTGTTTGGCTTTTGTTTAACCATTCGTGCGCGCACCTCGACATCCGTCCTCTACGAGCTTAGGATTGACACTTGAAGCTTAATGCTTTTTACTCTGTAAGGAATAAAAGCGGGCATCCCTAGAAGAATCACATTTGTGATCATTTCAGCACTAGCATCAATGTCACTATCGAGTATAGTGACCAGTTAAAGTTATGGGAAAAATATTCAGGCCGTCCCAGTTGGATTTCTCGTATTGCCAAACGGTCCTGGTGGGAAGTTTTTCTTTAACTGGATGAGTGGAGTACGAGAAATTTGCTGAAATGAGACAATAGTCTGCAGTGCCAAAAGGAGAAGTTGCACTAATAGTATATTTATCAGGGTGAGAAGTAAGAAACAAGTCAAGGGTATGGGCGGCTCACCCTGCAAAATCCGGTATTCGCGTCGGCACATCGATCAGTTGGGTAAGGTGATTTAACCCGGCAAAGAGCTCGACGTACAAAAATAGCGGAGCCTATTGGAATTGTGTACATTGAAATCGCCCTCAATAACGATTTCAGCAGGACGAGACCATGATGGGAAAAAAGTAATGGCATTAAGCTATACCCATGTTTAGATTAAATTCTGATAAATCAGTATTTACTCCAACCTGAGTCTCAATTAGTGCCGAAACAGCTGGCCTGTATGGTACAGTAAAAACTTACACGTGAAAGATATTCTTTTATAAACGGCGAACTTTGGAGAATGGCCTTATTTTGAATGGATTTACAGGCAACCATTGCTGAGGGTCTTTATAACAACAAGGGGAATGTTGCCCGTCCAAATCAAATCAAATCAATGGATCTTGCCAAGGAACTCTAAAAAACTACGTTTATACCATGACTGGCGGACATGCAGTTTTCATTACCGAAAAGTTGTATGATATGCCTCCGGAGTTAAGCAAGTTATCGAAACCAGTTCCAAATGAAAAGGGAAGAAACAGTAACAGTGCAGCCACAAAAGTTCTTACTCACAATAGAATTTCCGAGAGTGAACATTGTTTGAAATGCGCATAATCTGCACGCTTTTTGTCCCCATGGAATTGGAAGACCTGTTCGCAGAAATGGTCATGTGGTATCGAAGGCTGTTCAAAGCATCATCACCCACTACAGCATCTATGAACTCCGAAGTCTTATTTTTAATTCATTTGCTCCACCTCAGATTCCCATTCGTTTATAACGTTTAGCTAACAATTAACACTTGGACACCTTTGCCATCTAGGACGATGGCTTTTCTATCACGATGGTGGAACGAGAAGTTTTCGATTTTCTGGATTTAAAAGGTGAACCAGAACAGCTTACTCTCCAGTGGACTAAGGGTGTCTCGAGATTGAGAACTCATTGGGAACAAGTTTATATATATGTAACGGCACATGCTAAAGGATATATACATCTTTAAGGGTCTATAGCTCCCTTGTGAGAGTATAAACATTGCTGACTTCCAAGAAACGTTTGCCCATCTCAAAGATTTACCACTGTTGAAAATTAATAACGCGAAACCGAAAATTTTACTAGGCTTAAATCAAGCAAAGCTTCTTGTTGGCAGCCAGCAACGATTCGGTAAATATGATGAACCACATGCTATTAAAGCGCTTCTCGACTGGACTGTTATTGGAAAGACAAAGCTGAAAACCAACGTGTCATGCGTCAACCCCCGGGGTAGCTTCAATTTCATATATCCACTGTATTGGTAGACAAGACTACAAGACTTTGTTAAGTCATTTCTCAACCAAAGATTTCGGGGTTAGGCCCCCAGTGGCAATTTCATAAGCAAGACCGACAACCGTGCCTATTACCACCAGGACCGTTTGGCAATACGAGAAAGCCAACTGGGACGGCCTGAATATTTTTTTCCGAAATTTTAACTGGTCACTATGCTTCCTCGATAGTGACATTGATGCCAGTGCTGAAATGATCACAAATGTGATTCTTCTAGGGATGCGTGCTTTTATTCCTAACAGAGTAAAATGCATCAAGCCTAAAGGAAAGTCCTGGTTTAATTCTGAGTGTAAAGAAGCTATCAGGCTCAAAGAAACAAGTTTCCGATCCTACAAAGCCAACCCTACAGAGGAAAATCGGAAAAAGCACAAACAAGCAAGGAACTCATGCAACTCCGTTATTGAAAGAACCAAATTTTTGCATGACCAAAAATTACGGCAAAAAATCTGCAGTGTCCCAAAGGCAGTAAAAAATGTTGGTCATTTGTAAAAAATAATAAAAACTCCTCAACATCTTCGGGTCCAACGCTCATCGACAATAACAAAGCAATTGTTTACTCTTCAGAGAAGGCAAACTTGCTCGCCGCCCATTTCGCTACCAGCTCCACGCTGCCTCAAAGCAACGTTGCCCCTCCTGTACTTGAGAATGTAAATTTTTCCATGGGACAGATTTTTTCCGCACTCGTACAGTATCAAAAAGTTCGATATACACAAATCCGCTGGCCCGGATGGTATACCCCCGATTCTTCTGAAGAGGTGTTCTTCCACACTGGCAAGACCCTGCGTAGGCTTTTCCATCGCTCCTACTCTTCTGGAATCTTTCCTAGAAGATGGAAAACAGCATTTGTCCAGCCTGTCCCTAAGAAAGGTGACCCATCCTCCCCCTCCTCCTACCGACCCATAGCACTGACATCGCTTCTTTCTAATGTCATGGAAACACTGATTAACCGTCAGCTTAAGGAATATCTCGAAGATCGAAAGCTTCTCCATGACCGTCAGTATGGCTTCCGCAGCAACCGCTCCACTGGTGATCTGATGGCATATCTCATCGAAAAGTGGAACAAATCTTTACATCGCTTTGGTGAAAGTAAGATTATTGCTCTTGATATCTCCAAGGCATTTGATAGAGTTTGCCATGAAGCTCTCTTATCGAAAATGCGTGCTTTTGGGATCGATAATACTCTTGTTCGTTGGTTTAGAAGCTATCTTCTGGACCGTTCAATACAAGTTGTATTGGACGGATTCAAGTCTGATTCGCACCAAATAAATGCTGGTGTGCCCCAGGGTTCTGTTCTGTCTCCGACTCTTTTCTTGATTTTTATAAACGATCTTCTGTCTGTTACTTCTAATCCACTTAACTGTTTTGCTGACGACTCTACCCTCAGCTTTTCATATTCGTTCGACAATTCACGTCCTTCCCCTTCGGACGTACAATTGCAACGGCGCCGTATGTCAAGCTCATTAAACTCCGATTTATACAGCATTGGTAATAGGAATCGTGTGGAGTTTAATGCTTGGAAAACTCAATGCTGTCTTCTTTCGTTAAAGCTTAACATACCCCCAATGCCATTGTCCATGAATGGCACTTACATCGAAGAAACCGAAAAGCTCGCAGTACTCGGTATGTGTGTCAACGACGACCTCCGTTGGAACGACCATATATTTGAAATCGCTAAGAATCCTGCTAAGTGCTTAGGTTTTCTGTATCGGTGTAGGAAGTATTTTTCTCCATCTGATCTGGCTACAATTTATAAAGCGTTTATACGCCCTTAACTCGAGTATAACTCCCACCTCTGGGCAGGTGCTTCACAAACATCGCTTCACTTGCTTGATAGAATACAAAATAGAGCGATAAGATTGATAAGAAATAGAACTGCCACTGAATCAATTGCCCCTCTCGAACACAGACGCAATGTTTCATGTCTTTCCTTATTTTATCGTTTCTTTTACGAAAAATGTTCACTCGAAGTAGCCAGTTGCATTCCTCCCTTAAAAGTTTCGCCCGTAATACTCGTCTCGCAAGGAATGCTCATCAGTTCACCCTTGAGCCCAATTTCGGACGTACCGTGAAATATAGGGATTCTTTTTTTAGCCGAACGACACGAATTAAGAATAGTTTACCCGGCGGGATTTTCCCTTGCCATTTTGATCTGCAAACATTCAAAACCAATGTTATTCGACACCTCCTATCTCTTCCCTCCCTATCTTCCGAACGCCCGCGCAGTGTGTTACATTAAAAGGGAAACAAGTAGTCCCTTGTGCGCGCGTTAGATATTATAAAAAAAAAAAATTGGAACGCAACCTGAGCCGTGGTGGCCAACACCACTATGAAATTGGACTCATTTGCGATCATGACGATATGAAGATTCCGGGTAGCTTACCAATGGCTGCAGAAACCCGAGCTGTTAGTGTGGATAAACCGAGGCATGCGTGGACTTTTATCCAAAGGCTACGCTAGGAAAGCGACCAACGAAGAGCTTAATCGTGATTGGACCAGAGCTTGGTACGCCCTGTTATTTGTGGTTGAGAACAGAAATAAATTTCCACCGAAACACAGCGTTATTGCAGACATTGCAGCAAGAATGAATGAAGTCTCCATGAACTTACACTTATTAAACGGTCAAGACAACCTAGTTCCTTTGCACGGTAGACTTTTCAAATTTTGGGGCGCAGTGGCGGTAAATCCAGACGTTCGAAAGAGGTTTCAGCGGATCAAAATTTGCGAAGCCGAATAGCAATACCAAAGATTTCTTTGGAGAAATGGTGATTCTTCTCGCAAGCCAAGCGTATTGGGCCCACGTTGCTACCCCGCTTCTGCACAGTTCGTAAAGAACCATCATGTAAATCTTGACAAGGAGCAGTGTCTCGAGGCTGTCAACCGCACGTATATAGATTACTACTTTAACAGTCATGACACGATATAAGAGGTGGTAGCTGTGAGTAAGGACGACATTAGAATCTGCAGAACCATGAAATTCGATTTGGTGGGATTTCAATCGAAATCGAGTGCGAGTTGCGGAAACTGTAAGAAAATCGCACTCTATTACAGCAGTGTCATATTTTTGTCCGACTCTTAAACGGTTCTTCCACCTTCAAGTTTCCAACTTTTGTGGCTGTCAGCCACAGCGAGATCTTGAAAACCACGAAACGAAACCAATGCTGATTTGTTAGATCTAGAGATAATGTTGCCGACGACGGAAACATATGGGCGAAACCACAGAAGACATTGGTAACTCGAGATGGTTTGGGGGCCCTGAATTTTTGAAGCTTCCTCATGCCAAAAAGGAAGAGGTACGCGATATGTGTCTACCTAATTTACAAGAATCTGAGCAGGTGAAACGAAAGGTGGAGCAAATGAATACAAACAAAGACTTCGGAGTTAATAGATGCTGTAGCGGGTGATGATGCTTTGAACAGCCTTCGATACCACATGACCATTTCTGCGAACAGGTCTGAAAAGCGTGCAGATTATGCGCATTTCAAACAATGCTCACTCTCGGATATTCTATTGTGAGTAAGAACTTTTGTGGCTGCCCTGTTACTGTTACCCTTTTCATTTGGAACTGGTTTCGATAACTTGCTTAACTCCGGAGGCATATCATACAATAATGAAAACTGCATGTCCGCCAGTCATGGTATAAACGTAGTTTTTTTAGAGTTCCTTGGCAAGATCCATTGCTTTGATATCGGCGACAAATCCACTTAATACTACAGTCCATTGACAGCTTGAGATTCGAGGTAAGGTTGTGAACTAAAACGTCGGATCTTCCAAAAATCGTCCATAATTGCATCTGCATCCGTGGAATACCTCGAATGATCGCTGATCAGATCATTTACCTCTCCCTTCAATACTTTCCTTAGACGAGCAACATTCCCCTTGTTGTTAAAATGACCTCAGCAATGGTTGCCCTGTAAATCCATTCAAAATAAGGCTATTCTCCAAAGTTTGCCGTTTATAAAAGAATATCTTTCACGTGTAAGTTTTTACTGTACCATACAGGCCAGCTGTTTCGGCACTAATTGAGACTCAGGTTGGAGTAAATACTGATTTATCAGAATTTGTTCTAAACATAGGTATAGCTTAATGCCATTACTTTTTTCCCATCATGGTCTCGTCCTGCTGAAATCGTTATTGAGGGCGATTTCAATGTACACAATTCCAATTGGCTCCGCTATTTTTGTACGTCGAGCTCTTTGCCGGGTTGAATCACCTTACCCAACTGATCGATGTGCCCACGCGAATACCGGATTGCAGGGTGAGCGGCCCATACTTTTGACTTGTTTTTTGCTTCTCACCCTGATAAATATACTATTAGTGCAACTTCCCTTTTTGGCACTGCAGATTATTGTCTCATTTCAGCAAATTTCTTGTGCTCCACTCATCCAGTTAAAGAAAAACTTCCCACCAGGACCGTTTGGCAATACGAGAAATCCAACTGGGACGGCCTGAATATTTTTCCCGTAACTTTAACTGGTCACTATACTCGATAGTGACATTGATGCTAGTGCTGAAATGATCACAAATGTGATTCTTCTAGGGATGCAAGCTTTTATTCCTTACAGAGTAAAAAGCATTAAGCTTCAAGAAAAGTCCTGGTTTAACTCTGAGTGTAAAGAAGCTATCAGGTTCAAAGAAGTAAGTTTCCGATCTTACAAAGCCAACCCTACAGGTGAAAATCGGAAAAAGCTCAAACAAGCAAGGAACTCATGCAACTCCGTTATTAAAAAACCCAAATTTTTGCATGACCAAAAGTTGCCAACTGCGTGCTGTTGACATGTGTGTGCTTTTTTCTGTTTTCTGTTCTCTCTATATATCTTCTGTTCTGTCCTGTATCAATATCGTCTGGTGTGTTTTCTTGTAATTGTCTGAGCCGGTGGCCTCAGTAGTGAGTGCTTGCAAGTGTGTCTACTCGTAAATTAAAAAAAAATCTATATTTAGTTTTGCAATATCTAATTCGGTTTGAAAAAAAAATCCGGCGCCCAATTTTATCTGAACCTTACTGTGTAATAATATATGTTCTTCTTTTGATAAATAATTTTGATTCGATAAATCAATCAAGTTTATCAAAATAAAACCGAAATTCTTTCACTGAACCCATCTCAGCTGAGTAGTCGTGGTGGCAGCTATTTTAAT
This sequence comes from Platycheirus rosarum, assembly GCA_963971375.1. Taxonomy (NCBI): domain Eukaryota; kingdom Metazoa; phylum Arthropoda; class Insecta; order Diptera; family Syrphidae; genus Platycheirus; species Platycheirus rosarum. The sequence goes on along the minus strand of OZ020510.1, from coordinate 87,199,411 downwards.
CAAGCTGTTGTTGCACTTTTTTTCGCATTTTCTTTTCATGTTATTCGTTCGTGGTCGACAGCCACAGTGAGATCTTGAAAACCACGAATCAAAAACAATAGTGATATGTTAGATCTAGAAATAATGTTGCCCACAACGGAAACATATGGGCGAAACCACAGAAGACATTGGTAACTCGAGATGGTTTGCGGGCCCTGAATTTTTGAAGCTTCCTCATGCCAAAAAAGAAGAGGTAAGTGATATGTGTCTACCTAATTTACAAGTATATTGACAAAGAGAATCAGTATCTTATAAAGTGTATGATGAATTAAAAGCAAGGTTTCGTACAAGGTGTTTTTTGTTTGTTTTATGAGCAAGTGACTCAAGGCAAAAGCGGCTCCGCCACTGATGGGCCAGATGCCGGAGGGACGACTAGCTTTCCACTTGAGACACTTTAACCATAATGAAGTTGACTGTTTCGAACCGTTGAGTGTTAAGCATGGAACAGGTTCTGCCAAGCGTTATGGCATGATATTCACCTGTTTGAGTTTCCGAGACGTTCATATTGAGGTTCTCAATGACCTAAGTATGGACCAGTGCATTATGCCCGTTCGTCGATTTCTCATCAACCGCGTGGTCACCAAATTCATTTATAGCGACAACGGCCTTAACTTTGTTTAAAACAAGAATCGCCAGTGGAGGTTGTTAGCATCGTTCTCGTGATAGAGTCGGGAGAACTTCTACCGGCTTGGAGGTTGGGAATGTTGATATGAACAATTTTATACTTTGCTTTTATTTTGTACTTTAATTAGTTTTTATTCTCTCAATATAAATATAAGTTTTCCTTTTCTTTTTATTATTCAATAAATCTTTGTTCAAATCAGAAGCTGGTGTTTTAACATAACATATTAAGATAATTACATAACTGAATAACAAAAATTTTAAGAACATTTTTGTCTGGTTCTTGAAATATGGCAGAAGAAGATAAATATAAATTCCATTATTAGATGGGACCAATCAGATAAATATGAAATTTCAAATTGAAGTATTCTTGGATGAAAAGGAATTAATGGGTTTTACGGAAAAATCGTTGGAAGCCATTTTGGTGTGGCTATGCTGCTGAATCCGGAGATACCGAGAGTGTGAAAAAGGAGAAGGAAAGAAATCTGGCTGCTGTGCTTGAAAAAAACAGGCAATGCAAATTTGCAATTATTAAGAGGGTAGCAGATAATCATCTGGAATACGTGAAAGATAAGAAGACTGCATATGAGGTATGGAAAGTCTTTCAAGATACTTTTGGAAGAAAGATCATGGCTAGTCAACTGCGGATAAGAAGACAATTGTTGACAATGAAATTAAATTATAGTTCTGAAACTATGGACTCACATTTTCTTAATTTGATACGACGAAGATGGAGTTTGCTTCATGACTAACTGGGATAATGATCAAACCGTGAAGTGGTATTTTGATTCAGGTGCATCAGAACACCTGATAAGTAAGTAGCAAGACGAGAGAAATAAAAATAACACGAAATTTTTTTCGGATACAAATCTGTCATTGGAACTGAACGAAATTGGTACTCAAATCAGTGGAACGAGTTGTTCCATATTCTGTCAAAAAACAATCAGCTGACACTAAAAAACGAATTTGCATCAGGAAAACAGATAAATACATTTTTAGTAAAAAAAATATTTGCGCAAATTGATTTGTTCTCATCGAAAAAATTCTTCGTATCATTTGCTATCGATTGGTATATCATTTGTGTTACTTATCAAAGGAAAACATATAAAAAAATCGGTTTAAAGTTTTTCAATGATGCATTTCAATGATAGCTATAACTGGCCCCTTAAGAAGAAGTTCGGGGAACAGAAAAACTCCAAGTTTTTTGGAAGATTATGTCGTATTGGCACTAAATACTGAAGCTTGTATAGATAATCTTCCAACTGCTTTAGAGAAATCGAAGGAAGAAATGACGAAGAGAAATGGCTTAAAGCAATAAAGGAAGATGCTTTGGAAGAAAATAAAACTTCAAATTTGGTGAAATTACCATCCGAAAAGAAAGTCATAGGTAGCAAATGGGTTTTCAAAATAAAGAGAGATGAAAACGGAATAGTGCAACAATACAAGACAAGATTGGTGCAAAAGGCTTTGCCCAAACAAGAGGTTTCGACTATACCGAAACTTATGCTCCAGTCGCCAGACTGACAACTTTAAGGACGTTATTATCTATAGTTAACAAAGAAAAACTTTTTGTTCATCAAATGGGTGTCAAAAATGCTTTTTACATGGAAACCTTCAAGAGTAAATTTTCATGGAGATACCAGAGGAAACTGAAAATAATTAAAATCTAGTATGCAAACTTAACAAACATTATACGGACTGAAACAAGCACCTAGAGAATGGAATAATCATTTTGATGAATTCATCAAGCATGGGTTTTCAACAATCGTCAGCTGATAAATGTATATAAATACCAGGAGAAAAACAGAATATATTGTATATTGTTCTCTACGTCGATGACTTTATTATTGCGGGAAGAGACTTACAAATAATGGAGTCGATCAAAGTAAAATTGAAGTCTGAATTCAAAAGGAAAGATTTTGGAGAACTCAGCTATTTCTTGGGAATCAAAATTGAACTGTCAAATGATGCCATAAGTCTAAACCAGACAGTATATTTAAAAAATTACTTCAGAGATTTGAAATGGATTTATGTAAACCAGCTAAGACACCGGTGGAAATAAAATCATTTTTGGAAAAAAACTTAAGTGAAAATATAGCAGAGATTAAACCTTATAGAGAACTCGTTGGATGTCTTATGTTTGTAATGCTGAATACAAGACCAGACTTAAGTGCAGCTGTAAATTGTTTAAGTCGTTTTCAAAGCAATGAAACAGAAAGTCAGTGACAAGGTTTAAAGTGTATATTGAGGTACATTCAAGGAACAGTCGATCTAAGCCTTTATTTCAAAAGAGATTCCTCGCCGGTACTGACAGGATACGCTGATTCAGATTGGGCTGGTGATTCGGACAGAAAGTCTACTACTGGATTTATATTTGAAGTTTTTAAGCAATTAACTATTGCTTCATCATCTACTGAAGCAGAATATGTAGCAAAGGCTACAGCATCTACCAAAGCTTTATGGCTTAAGAAATTGCTTCAAGATTTCGGTTATTTTATTAGTGATCAAATGTTAAAGAAGTGGGAGTATCGAAGACTGAAGCACATAAACGTCAAGTAAAACTTTGTTCGAGATTAAATTGCTGATGGTGTAATCAAAGTAAAAATACTTGCCTACTAATGATATAAAAAGGCGGACATATTCACGAAGGGACTTTTTGCAGAAAAATGTATTTATCTACGAGCAATGAAATGTTAATAATTTAAACATATATTCTAAAATTGAAGAAAAGTGTTAACATGAACAATTATTAACTTTGCTTTTTTGTACTTTAATTAACGTATTCTTAGTTTTTATTCTCTCAATATAAATATACGTTTTTCTTTTCTTGTTATTATAAGGTTTGGGGAAGCCACAGGCCACCACAAGATATTGCATAAACAACAACAAATCGTGAAACGAAGTTTTTTTTTGATTCGCGGTTGTGTGGATTTATGCTTTCTCTCATAACTCAGGTTGAAAGCTTATTTTGTTTTTTTAAATACTAAAATGCAAATATTTAATTTGAAATAGTGCTAAAATGAATTTTTTACTTACTTGAAGGATTTGGCTAGCTTCAAAAGAGGTGCCAGGTAAAAGAATAACTGGCGACGAAACATGGCCTGATTCGACACATAACATGTTTGGATATTCATCATCTCCGAAATCTGCTATGTCTCGCGCTTGTTCTGCCCATGGATTCCAGATAACTGTTAAATGGTTTAGTGTTACAAATTATAAGCTCAAATAATTATACAATTTACAAAATAAATAAACATATTTAAAAAAAAAACATACATAAATAGGAATTTAAAATAATTTTATTGGATGACTATCAATATTTTTTATCGTCCGGTATGGCGGTTTTTAATTTTTTGATCAATTGATTCAAGACAAGGCTTTTAAAGTTGATATTTGAAACGCAACTTCTATTTTTTGTTTATTTTTGTCAATTTTATTCCCTATATTGAAGTCATTTCAACTCTATTTTTTAATTCTATACTATTTAGTTTTGTTGTATTCTATTCTGTTCTATTGTATTCCATTCTATTCTATTGTATTCTATATTTATATAAATAAATGAATAAATATATATATATATATATATATATATATATATATTTATATATATATATATATATATATATATATATATATAATGGTTGTATTAGTCTTTTGTCAATAACAGAAAACTTTTTGAGAAAATTAAAAGTAACAAAAACCACTTATTCTAAGAAAAACCTTTCTTTTAGTTCCACGCGACTGAACTTGGAGATAAAATCTGATTGGAGATTATTTATAGGTACAAACCCCCAACATGTAAAAATAAAAGGAAGAAAAAGGACTATTATTGAAGTTAATTTGTAAAGGAACGTTGCCGTTTTCTAAAAAATATGCGCATACATTCTTAATATTTAAACACAAACTTATTCTTGCTGAAGCTTACGATGACGAGCTCACAGCCTAAAGCAAATAGATAAGGAAAGTAAAAAAGGAGAAGTTTTGAGGACTTATGTGAAATCATAACCTCAACTTCAGTTGCAAGTAGACTACATAAGGCTCTTTCAAGTGAGAAAGCTTACACTTCAATGGCCTTAAAGTATGAAAAGGGCAGCTAAACAAAGAATGAAGAACAAAGACCTATTCTTCTGAAATATATCCATTCATTATTTTAGTTATAAAGCAGAACAGCAAATATTCTCTATGAACAGCAAGAGATGTGAGGTTTATCAGTTATAGTCTTTGAATGTATGGAGGTAATATAATTCTTTCAGACTAAGGAAGAAAACGAAGAGAAAATCTTAAAAATCTTCGTTGGATGCTTTCTATTCTATTAATGTGAATAGAGTAGTATGGCGCCCATACAACGCAACCATATTCAAGGATTGGCCTTACAAATGAAACACAGAGAGTTTTGAAAACATATGGATCACGAAACTCAAGAGAAAATCTTTTGACGAACCCAAGTATTTTGTTTGCTTTTTTTATGATGTGGTTATAGTGATCGATAAAAGATAATTTTGGGTCTAATAGGATTTCAAGATCGGAAAAACTAGATAATTTACACAAATTAGACGAATTCAACACATAGTTATAAATAATTAAATTACGTTTGCATGTGAAGCACATTGTCTTACACTTGTCAATATTTAAAAACAAACGATTATTATTGCACCATTCCCAAAATTTAGTTAAATCGTGCTGGAGGTGTTCACAGTCTGCGCTGTTGTAAATTGCTCGAAATATTTTAACGTCATCCGCATAAATTAATGTCATTGAATGTTTAAAAACAGAAGGGAGATCATTAATAAATAAAACAAATAACAGAGGTCCAAGATGACTCCCCTGAGGGTCACCAGAATTAACATTTAATTGATGTGAGCGGTTACTCTTAAATACAACGCTGTAGTACCTATATTTGAGGTATGAAGCAATCCATAAGACAAAGCCGTCGTTAAGTCCAATTTTTTTTAAATTTGTGTAAAAGTATTTCATTACTCAATTTGTCAAAAGCTTTACTGAAGTCTGTAAAGATGCAATCTACTTGCAAGTGTTTTCAAAAGCATCTATACAAAATATGGAAAATTGCAATAAATTAGTTACTGTTGATTTCTTTTTTGTTTTGTATTGTTAATCTGCAGGAATGGAACCTACAGTTTACCGCCGAGTTCGAAGGGCTACTGAAGATGCACTTTTTCGAGAGAAATTTTACTATTGGAGGTTTTGTCAGTTCCTCGCAAGAGGCAGTACTACATGGGCAATAAACACATTTCATCCTTTTATGTCTCCTGGAATAGACGGGATCTTTCCCGCTTTGCTACAAATGGGCAGAGTTGATTTTATCTCATCAAAAGAAACAAAAGAAACGGCTCTGTGCTATTTCCTAGATATTGAGGGTGCTTTTGACAACACCTTACCTGACGCAGTATACATGCATGTATATGTATAACAGGTGCTATGATGAGCTGTCCAACTGCAGCATTAGAAGTCTTCGTAAACCTGACACCTCTGCCCTTATTCATAGAAAGCACGGCAAAAGCAACATTTGCAAGGTTTGCCAGGGAACACATAGTGTTCCAAACCCAAGCGAGAAAAATAGGTTGTCAATGGAGTTGCCACTCATTGACATCCCTCGGGAAAGCATGACCAAATAGTTCAATGTTGTTAAGCTATTCAACAGTGAACTGTGCAACAAAAAGGAATGGCAAAGTGAGGAAAACAATTTCTCAATAAAAAGCCATGGTTTTAAATGGTACACAGACGGTTCAAAAACAGCGGAAGGCACAGGAGCAGATGTTATTGGCCCAAGAACAAAATTAACCCTACTTCTGGGGCACCTGTTTTGTTAGCGAATGCTTAAACAAGCTGAACGGACTAGGAAGCAAGAACAAAATAACAGTATACTGGGTACCAGGACATGCAGGAATAAAAGGAAATGAACAGTCTGATGAACTAGCAATAATAGGAGCTCAGAGAACCAGAAACTTTCTGTTTCTTAACAGAGAACCCCATCAAGAAGGAACTCACAAAGGCGGAGGAACAAAAACGGGCAAAATACTGAAATGCTGGAACGACCTCCCAAATTTGCGACAAGCTCTTAATTGGTATGTTTTACAAAAAACCGTACGTAGACTTGATCTATTTGAGCAGAAACAATGTAAAAATTCTAGCGGGCTTCCTGTACTTCCTGATACTGAGGCGAACAGGAAGAATATCCGGGTCACATCCTTGGAGAAGCTCTCATACACAAAAGAAAAAAACTCCTTGGTTCATATTTCATAGAAGAAAAGGACTTAAACTTCCTTAACGTGTTTTATTGGAATGTATCCCTAGTCTTTAAATTTGGTAGACATTTGGTTGAATCTAAGAGTTTGTTTTTTTAATATAGGCAAGAGTGCGACAAGATATAATAACGGATTTCGGTAGAACAGTTAAATACCGACCAACATTTCTACATCACACAAGAGGTGAAAAGTACAAGATTCCTCATTGTACTAAACACAAAAATAAATAATAATACATATGTAGTTCAGGAGTATTTGACATGGAAGAAGAATTGACATTATTACTTTTTTGAAAAACTAAGACCTTGGCAGAACTATGATGAAAAAAAATAGACAAAAGCAATTGAATTCATTGGTAAATAAGAGGGAGCTAAGGGAATTACAAGTATTTTTGGTTTGGATCCGATTGATGTAATTTTATTTATTTATTTTGTGCGCAGGTCTACAAATTTTGGCAATGTCAGTGAAAAATTTCCAGAAAAATCGTACAACCGGTTGAACTTACAATTAATTTTCAGAAAAGCATTGTCAGACCATTGCCCTTGGCAATAAAACTGTCAGGTATCTTTAAATCGTCTGAATACACAATTTAACCTCTGTCAGCTATTTGCAGAATAGCAGATGTGCAGAGTAGAGATAGTTTACTCTTTCGCTTTGCTCCTTTATCTGACTTTGCAGTCCTGTCCTGTTAGCTGGCTTTGAATGCTCAGTAACAAAACCCTAAAAAAGGGTACTCCTCGTTCCCACAAAGTGATTATCAAAATCCGTCCTACAATTTTTAAAATACTTTTTTCATCAATTCAATAATATTTAAGACGTGCGATTGCGTATTCTATTTTTACTAAAAACGGTTAATTATTGTGGTTTTGACACTTTGATGTGTTCAGACCTTGTGGTTTTTCTACGTTAATGTTACTTGTTTCTGTTAAAGATCTTGCCTTCTAATGTGATTAGGTACATAGAAGCAAGTACGTGCGACCCAGTCGTGCCCATTTGTACTTGCGATTATAGGGACTATAAGGCAAGCACAGGATTCGTGAATATAAAACAAATGAGACAACAATCAAACATGACATTTCGATCATAGAGAAGTATAAAAAAGTTAGTGATAAAAAATGTCTGTCTGTCTGGATGTGTTTATAACGAGCTGTATCTATGAGTTGCAGCCTAAACGGCTTAAGCGATTGCCTTCAAATTTGGTATGAGTGTATCTTTTGGCATTCCTCAGAGGGGTTTCAAATCTTATTTTTAGGGCTAACAAATAACGGTACCTGCCTTATAACCGTTAAGGAAAATCTTATTTTTCTCGAAAACGGCTCCAATTAATTATAATTATAAAAAAAAAAAAACATTTTGATGAACATTTTTGAGACTTTGTGTTGGTACCAGCCATCATTTAATCAGAACCAAATTTAGTCTTTTAACGGTACCTTTCATGTAACGGTTTATTTGATTTCTCTCAAATTTCATATTTGAAAAGATCTAAGAGCCAAATTACTTCAGCAAAACAAAATTTTGAATATTTTTTTGTATTTTAAATTAATTTTTGAAACATTTTTTTTCAAAATTCAATATTTTAAAAAACTCATAAGAAAACTTACTTAATTAAAATCATTAAAAAAATATTTTAAATTTTATGTTTAGCTGTATAAAATTTTCAGATTATTTTTTATTAACACGCAATTAAAATTACATGGTAATTAAGATTAACGAGCCTAGCTGCTGAGACTATTGGCTCTACGCAAAGAAAAGAAATAATATAAAAATTTTGGTTTTGGAGATAAAATTTGATAAGTTTTCAAAGTTTGTAGAACTAGGGTTTTGGAGAATTTCGTAAATTAATTTGTTATTAAATATATTTTTAAATATGACTTGTGTTATAGGGCAATGTTCTAATATGTGAGGTAGATCTCATCTAGTATTGCAGGTTGAACAAAGTGGTGCAGTATTTGGTCGGTAGTTGCAGTATTTCCAAGACGTAATCGTACAAAATTAGATATTTTGTGTTTGGGTACGTTTGTTGGGTATACGGGGGTGAGTTTTTTGGGGTTGATTTTCTTGCAGTGTTGGTGGTAAAGGCTCCAGTCGTCGACTATATTTGCTTTTAATATGTTTTGAATGTGTTTAAGTAGATCTGGTTTGGTGAAAACATTGAAGAGATAAACAGGGGAATTCTTGGCCGAGTTGGCAGCGATGTCTGCATATTCCTTTCCCTGGTTCCCAACATGTCCGGGAGTCCACATTAGTTTACTGTTGCTTTGTGATTTGGTGAGTTGGTATCTTATTTCATATATGTTCAGTGTTGTTTTCGGGGATATTTATGGCGTTGAGAACAGAAATACTGTCTGCGCGTATATGTTTTCCTCTGTGGTCCATAACGAACTTAGTGGCTTGAAGTAGCGCAAATGCTTCTGCTGTGAATACTGAAAAAAACTCAGGCAAGTTACCAATGCAGGCAATAGTTCCATTTTCAAGAGTAACGCAAATGATGTGTTGTCTATTGTCTTAGAGCCATCAGTGAAAATGAATTTCCATCCAGTCGATTTTAAATCGAGTGAAATGGCTGTGAAGAGTTGACGGTATATATTATTGCTGGTTATTGTTTTTTTTTTATTTAGCTAGAGACAGTAACACAGAATCCGATCAGATGAATCGTGGACGTGACAATGTGCTCTCGTTTAATTGGAAGTTCCAATTTGGCTGCTTTGACTATAATATTGGCTATCGCGGAAGGAGTCTTTTTGTTCCTTTTGCGGCTCATAGCATTTTTGATTGATATTATATTTTGGACATTTTTGTTTTCGGCAAATATAAAACAATTTACATTTGTGAATTGTAAGCTTGACACCTGATGTTATCGACCAATCTAAAATGTCTTTAATGCTAGTTGGAATAAGAATTTACTTCTGTCAATATCATTAATCTTACATAAGATAAATATATCATCTGCGTAAATGCAGTGATCTAGAAATTTATGTTTTACCTAGATTATATTTATATCATTAAATGCGATTATAAACAATACTACGGAAAGGGGTCATCCCTGGGGAATACCGTTGTTTAGTGGGAATTTGTTTAGAAACATTTATTAGTTAAATTTTCACATATCCATATATATTTCTTTATACACCCCATTTTGCTAGATTTTCAAAAGCCTTTTCAAAATCTGGGAATATGATGAAAACAAGGTTTTTGGCTGACAGCGCTTTTGAGACAAAATTGTCGAAATGAAGAAGAGCATCAACGCATCCCCTGTTGGATTGAAAAGCTACTTGGTTAGGACTTATAAGCTTGTTTGTTTCGGCAAACCATAGTAACCGTTTTCCAATTATCTTTTCTATTATTTTGGATAAACATAGGACAAAAGAGATTGGGCGATATCCCTCGACTGTATTTCTGACTTTTTGTTGGCTTTAGAATGGGTATTATTGAGGCTGATTTCCAGCTATGAGGAATTACCGAGTAATTAAAAATGTTGTTATATAGAGCAACTATTCTCTGCTTGATTTGGTCTCTGCTTAGAGGTTTGCCTATGACCTTGGCAAGGGAGGTTTCAAACTCAATGCCAGTTATAGGCTGTTCTATGCGCCGTGCAGTCGCATTGGTTGGATGTAGCGGTAGAGGACAATAAAGAGTGTCTACTTTTTCTTCATTGAAAATATTTGAGAAGTTAGAATTTTCTGAGGCTTTTGACCAGGTATGCGCAATGAAGTTAAATAGTTTTTGTGGATCAATTAAGGTTTCGTTACTTGATTTGATGATCTTTATAGATAGAGGCGTGGAGTCACCGGTTAGTCGACGGATATTTTGCCATATTTTCGAAGGAGAGGAGTTCAGGTTTAAATTAGAGGTGAAATCAGAGAAGCATTTTGCTTTTCTGTCTCTGAGACTGTCTAAATTTAGCGTTAGATTTTTTGTAAGCTATTAGATTTTGTGTTGTAGGATTGTTTTGAAAGGTTTTAAGCACGGTCATTTTTGTTTTTTGTAGTAGGGAAAGATCCGGTTTCCACCAGGGTAAAGTCTGTTTATGCTTTATTGGAGTAGATTGAGGTATATAAAAATTTGCTGCGGTTCTCAGTGCTTTCTGCAAAACGACAGCTTCTTTGTTATTGTTTAGGGATTGAGTTTTGTCAGACAAGAACTCTAAAGTTTTTTGCTTAAATTGCGTTCAATTAGCTAGGTCAATTTTGAATTAAGGGTCGAATTTTTTTGAAGCTGTGATGCGTTCAATATTCAATGTTAAAATTAGGGGGAAGTGGTCACTATTGTGTAGGTCATATTATCTTTTCTAGGCTATTTTTGAGAGCAATTTAGGTGAACAGCAAGATACATCGACATGAGTAAGAGTATGTTGCGTTGACAGATGAGTAGGGGATCCTCATTTATTTAAAATTTAATATTTATTTAAAAATGAAAAACTGGATTTTATTAAAATCCGTCCTACAATCTTCGTTATACTTTTTTTCATAAATTCTTTGTTATTTAAGAAGTGTGAAGGCCGTGCTTCATCTTTAGTAGAAACCGTTAAATATTCAGGTTTTGACACTTTTTATAGGTTGAGAACGTGTGATTTTTGTACGTTAATGTTACTTGTACGTGCGACCCAGTCTTGCCCATTTTTTTCAGTTTCACACTTCTCAATTCACTATACATCGGAAAAAATCAATTTGTCTTATATTGCCTAATGACGCTTCTGACAATTAATTGTCAGCAAAAAATCTACCAAACTGAAAATTTTAAACTTGAAAATGTTTGTAAATCATCTGACAATTGATTGTCAGGTTATGAAGAAAAACCTGCCGTGTAAACAGGAAGTGCTTAAAAAAATTGCCTGTTCTGCCATCCTTCATATGTGTTGCATTGATGGAGATAATATTAATCCACCTTAAAACACTGAGGCAGAAGACCAATTAAGATAATCCCTTGAAGATTCAGTGGCAGCAATTAGTTACTTGTTTAGTAATCGCTGAACCGCTCGTGAAGAAATATTGCTAACCATGCTATAAAAAATAGCTACGTTATTTCTTTTTCGCAATTCAATTTATATTATAATAATATAATAATATAATATATATACATAATATTATTTATGTTGATGTTTAGATACTTAATTGTTTATTTTTTTAAATTGTTGGCACCCGAATAACCACAAAACTAACCTTGCTTTTATTTCCTAGGTGGTTGATAGCGACGAATAAGAAAAGAAATATCAAAACGGAAGAATATTCCTTCATTCGTTGGTCGGTCTTATGTGAAAAGTCCTTTAGACGTTCATCGGAATGAGACCAAAAGATAGCCTTGAATGGATACAGAAGGTAAGATAAGTTTACCAAGGAGCCGAAGCTGAGACGAACACGAACCTTCGTCCAAAAAAGACTGGACGATTTTGAATTCCAAAACAGACACTAACTTATTAAAACGAATAAGGAATACAGTGAAAATCGTCCTAATGTAGTTGCTAAATATTTCGATCAAGTGGCAATAACTATAACGACGATAGCTCAAGAGAAATTTCAAGTAAGGCTATCGAAAATTCTCCGCAAAGAGAAGGAAGCAGGAGCAAAATCTAAAACAATGCATACGCCAGAAGAAAAAAATGCAGAGGCGAATACAGCTTATAAAAAATACGAAGACGAAAGAAACATACGAAACTGCGAAGCCAAAAATGTATGCGGAATCCTAAAAGAGTTATGAGAAGATACGAAGCACAAAACAAGTTGCTTTTAAGATCACTGAATAAAATACACGATTCGAAGACGACAACGAAAGCTTTTTATGTGCATAAACATCAAGCTTTAAAAAACTAAAGTAACAGATTCAACAAATTCAAGCATTAATTAACCAAAAATATTTACAAGTCTGCAGAAGAAGTCTTCACGATACAATAACAGAGTGCGTAACTCATTAAGAGGACTTGATATAAATATCAAATAATGGTTTATATTGTGTGCCAAAAATTGGATAACGAAACAAGGAAATCGTTCGAGCAGTCGTTATCAAACCCAGCGACAAGACGTTATTCGAAGAGAGAAATTATGCAGAAATTGTTATAAGGGTGACCACGATACATCTTTCAAGATTTGCTTCAAGATTTGCCAAATCTGTTATCAACATCATCATACACTTCTTCACTCTGTGAAAAAAGGGGGACAAGAAGGAAATATGCAATCAAACTGCAGACACTGTTCAAAACACAATTCTGTTAGAAACAGCTCTCATAAAAACGAAGTGGGAAAACGGAGATTGCTATTTGAGGGTTAAATTCATTAAAGCTCTTAGTTCTTCTTTCATCACGAAAGACGCAGTACAATGTCTGCGACTAAGCAAAAAAAAGGCGTTTTCTTAAAAAAAAGGCTTGAGTTGACAAATGCTGAAACTGCAACAAGTAAAGTGGAGTTGCAAATAAACCCATACATCCATCAACATTTCAAACATGGGCATTGTTCGACTTCCATGTAACAATGCTAAAGAGGTCTTTTGTGAATCGAAATATAGAGTTTATAAACGGTTTCTTCAAATGGAAGAGAAACTAGTGAGAAACGCTTTCTTACGATAATATATTGAGCTTGGTCACATGGAACTAGTAAACTTCTTCATAAAACCTAATAACGAAATTAACTACCCCACACATCAAGCTGTCCTTAGACGAGAAAGCTTAACGACATAATTAGTAGTTGTCTTTGACGCATCTTGAAAAACAAGCTCAGGAGCAAATCTCAACGACAAAATGCTTACAGGTCCAGTAATACAACAGGATTTGCTCAGCATTATAACAAGGTGGAGAAAACACAAATACGTATTCCGAGCAGACACTGAAAAAAATTAAAAACAGATACTTCTTGCCCTAGAAGAATAAGATTACCAACGAATTCTCTAGAGAGAACAGCCTACAGAAAAAATTAAAGAATACAGAATACGTGTAGCACATCATCTGCTCCATTTATGGCTACAAAAATACTTCCATGAATTAACTCTAGATAAAGAAAAGAAGGACGACTTACTCTTTGGTGAAAATACGGTAGAAGCAGCAGTAGAAGCCCAAAAAATAGCTAAAAAACATTATGGTAAGTGGAGGATTTAAACTTTGTAAATGGTCCTCAAATTCAAAAACCATAATGCAGAATATAGCCCCCGAAGACCAGGAACAAGGAAGGTTCAAAATAAAAGATCATATGATAAAAAAAAATGCTTTTATTTAGTCTAAAAGAATCTGTTATTATTTTGCAGCACAAAAGTTATCGTATTTTTGCCGAGTAAAATATCACATTTTGCAATTTGTTTAGTCGGAATTTTAAATGCTCGAAAACGGTTTATAATATTGATAACATTTGATGGAAGTACAAGTAGCAATTTTTGTACCATTTTGAAATTTCGATGAAATGGGCCAATTTTTTAAATAACTTACCGAGGGTAGTGTGGAACATTTTGTTTAAATATAAAGGTTCAAAGCTATCTTAGAGAATTTTTTTAAACCATAACTTAAGAAAACTTTTTTTCTACAAAACTAACAATATTTATTTTTCAGATTTTTGATTGCGATCAAAATCATTATTATGGATTACGAATAAAAATAAAACACCTAACATTTTTAAAATTCATGACAACCTTTCATTTTGTAAATATTTTCCTTAAATCTGAACCAAGCAAAATGGATTTTTTCTCAGTACTCCCACTAAGTATATAACCTCATATTTATCCCCGAGTTTCGACACAATATATATATATATATATATATATATTATATTATATATATTATAAATAAACAAATGACGCATTCGAAGGCCATCTTGAATTAAGATGACATGTATTTGTATGCGTTGACAACTAAGAGCGCTGCAAAATAAATTGCACGACTGGATCGCACGTACTTGCTTATATGTGTGGTCACATTTTAGAATAAAATTTAAGAAAATTAAAGTGAAAATCAAAGCATTTACTTGTTTTTTGTGACTAATTGTGCGAATAAAGCTCGTTAAATTGTATTAAGTGAAATAATTTAAACGCCATTAAAAGCGTGCATTTTTTTCAAAATAGTGGGAACGGTTTTTATAAAGCGTTTTTTTTTAGAAAGTTTTTTTAAAAAAATTAAAAACTATAATTCAAGAATACAAACTAAAGCACAAAAATAACATACATTTAAAAACAAAACTAAAAAAAATCACATAACCGTTTTCAAAATATTGATTTTCAAAAAAAAATTATAAATAATACAAAAAATTGCATAATTTGCATTACCTATAATCGCAAGTAAAAACAAGTTTAAGTATAAATAATGGTAAATACTAATATTTAAGATTACTATTCTGTTTGAAGAATGCTCCAAGTATTTTCAGAGAGCAATGGATGACATTTCACGTCCATACATTGGAAAGTTCTGCCATGTATGAATATATGACATCATCATCTTCTCAATTCATTACATGAACATACTGAACACATATTAACAATCATTAATACGACCAAAGAAGCTCACATGAAAATATACATAGAGAAAAGTTCATTCTATAAAGATCAAATTGGATTTTTAGGTTATGTAGTAGCACATAACATCATTAAAACTAATAGTCATTAAGTCAAAACAATTAACGAATATCCATTGCCAACCACTTTAAAACAGCTATGCAGCTTTCTAGGTATGATTGGCTATTATGAAAGAGTTCATTAAAAAATTATGCTCAGATTTCAAAACCATTAACAAAGTATTGGTCTAGTGAAAACGGTCAAGTTTCCATACATGTTACAAAAAAAATGGTAGTAAATTTAGATAAGAGCGCAATTAAAGCTTTCAATATATTAGGTGTTTTTCTTTATTCACTCAGAACAGGTATCTGAACAGAGTCTGAGCATTCTGAGCATACTCTGATAATTCTCTGAACCGAGCGTGATCTGAGCGCTCAGATATAATTTTGAAATACGTTCTAGCACTTGGCTGTCACAAATCGAAACTTCTCATATGGCTTGTTCACAGGCGGCAATATTATGCACATAATACTATTGTGTCTTTCGTTTTAGCATCTATTTTTCGAAGAGTGGTGTAGGCAATGTGCATGGGATAGAGTGAAATAGCCTACAACTCTAAAGTGACTTTAATTTCGTTCAGCATTTTCTCAGAATGCTCAGTCAATTTATTCCGAGCGCATACAGCCTTCTCAGAGCATGCTCTGATCATTCTCTGAACGAAAAAAGAAATACAATTTTAAAGATCTGAACGCTCTGAGCGAAAAAAAGAAATACAACTTCTTTTTTGACTACTCAGACTCTGCTCTGAACGAATAAAAAAAATTCCTATTAAAAGAACATAAGAACATATTACAAGAACATAAATCCGAGGTTGAGTTAAACCAACCAGATTACACAAAAAAGTTTGTTTTGACAACAGATGCGTCTGACGATGCAGTAGGAATAAACCCATAATATTTATAAGTAAAACATTAAGTAAAACTGAACGATCTTACGCAGCAAACGATAAGGAACTATATGCGATAGTTTACGCTTTGAAAAATCTAAGAAACTATTTATATGGAGTTTTACGTTTTCAGAATAAAAACTTAATCCAAATACTAAAATGAAGCAATGGCTCGAATTAATTGAAGAATATGCGCCAAAAATAATATATAAACCGGGTGCCACAAACGTAGTTGCAGACGCCTTTTCTAGACAAAATCTTTACAAAATAAAAGAAAGGAAGAGACCCTTAAACCAATTCAATTCAATTCAATTTATTTAAAATAAGGTTTTACAAATAAGACTTAAGTCTTTTACAGCACATTGTAATAGTTTGGATATTGTTTAGGTAAAGATTATAATAAAGAAAAATACAAAAAAGTAGACAATTAATTTAACCATTTCAAGTTATAACACATAAAATATTTACAAAAAGTATCTAAACTTATATGAGAAAAAAACATCTGATAGAGAATATTAATAAAAAGAAGAATAAGGTAGAAGAAGTTAAAGATAGTAAAAAGAAGAGCAAAGGGAGAAAAATGAAGAAAAAGGAATTGAAGGGATGTGAAAATGAGTGAAGAGAGAAAACAAAACAAAAATGTGGCAAGGGAGGAGGTTACGTAAACGAGTACTGCCTGAAAATAGCATTTTTTTGAATTAAGTAGCTCCAATAATTTGCTTAATTGATGTGGGAAGGGAGTTCCAAAGCCTTGTGACATGAATAAAAAAGAGACGCGAAGTGATCAGATAAGAGAAACTAGGAGTGATTAGATTCAAAGTTCTGGTCGATTGAGCAAATTGCAGTTTGTCGAAAAGGTACTCAGGTGTTTTATATGTTATGATTTTATGCATGAAAATACAGCACCTTACGTCAAGAAACTGTTGAAATGTGCAACCGAGAACTAATTTGTGATATTGCGATATATGCTCATACCGGCAAATCCCATAAACATACCTTATCGAGTCATTAAATGCAACTAGTAGCTTATGCAGAGAATTCGAGTCAAGTTTGCAGTAGACAACTGTGGCAAAATTAATAATGGGCATAAATAAAGTCTTAACTAGCCGTAGTTTAGTTTCAGTTGGCGTAAAGCCAGAAGTTAGCCGAAGTTTTCGCAATCCTGCGTAGATTCTCCCAACAACATAATTTATGTGTGCATCAGCTGACAATGAACGGGTAAGCTTAAAACCGAGATTGGTTACAACGTTCACAAACTTCAGTCGTATGTTGTTAAGGAGTACAGGTGGAAAATCATCGGTGTCGTAAGGCCTCTTCGAAATAAGCATTAGCTGGGATTTGGTTGGATTAAGACTGAGTCCATTGCAGATCGACCATTGGTAAATATTTAACAAATCTTCATTTATTCTGGCTACCAGATCCTCAATAAGCCCAATGGGCCGAGATAAAAATATCTGCACATCATCAACATAAAGATGAACAGATACATTTGTGCAAACTTTAGGAAGGTCATTAATAAAAAGACAAAATAATATTGGTCCCAAAATAGATCCTTGGGGTACTCCTGCAACAAGGGAACCAAGTTGGGAAAAAGTTTCACCGTAAACTACCCTTTGATGGCGGTTACATAAGTAATTATAAACTAGGCTCACCGAAGCTACACTGAAGCCGAAATAGGATTGTAGTTTCAAGCAAAGCACATTATGATCCACTCTGTCAAAGGCTTTGGAGAAATCAAGCAGACAAAGAACTGTGACGTAGTCTAAATCAATCTTAATTCTAATGTCATCAAGAATTTTTATCATAGTTGTAGAGCAGCTATGGTGTTTTCGAAATCCAGACTGTATTGGGGATAACAAACAGTGTTGACTTAGAAAATTTGAAATTTGGTTCGCAAGAGCTTTCTCCAAGACCTTTGACAGACATGGCAAAATGCTTATAGGACGAAAATCTGCAGGTGATGATGGCTGGGTTTTTTTTGGAACAGGAATGACTTTAGCTAACTTCCAAGTTTCAGGAAAAGTTGATGAAGTAATACAGAAATTAATAACGTGTGTAATACAACTTAGAATATGAGGTAAGACCATTTTAACAAAGCGAATGGGTATACCATCTTCACCGATAGCATTTGATTTAATAGATCTCAAGATGTTAACTACATCGATTTCAGAAACTACTTCGAAATCAAAGTTAAAATCATGAAACAACTGATTGTTCAGAACAAAACGTGGGTTGCCAATATCACTAGAAAGAAAGGTAGTATTGAGTACATTAACATTTGGAATGGTACCAAGAACATTCTTTTTTCCAACGCCAATTGCACGCAAATTAGTCCAGAGTTTTTTCGAAGTTTGGTTAGTGCTCAATTTGGATAAAAAATATCTTTTCTTTGCTCTTCGTGTTACGAAAGTTGAATGATTACGAGCTCGGCAAAAAATTTCCCAATCATGATTAAGAGCAGTATGCTTCCATTTCGAATATGCCTTATTTCTAATTTTAATTGCATTTCGCACCTCTGATGTGAACCAGGGACATTTATTATTGCGGATTGCCACAGTTTTTAAAGGAACATGCCTAGTATAGAGATCCAATAATAAAGATTGTATGTGGTTGACCTTTTCATCTACATTTGAAGTAAGGTAGCAATCACGCCAAGGTAGGAGGCAAGCAGCAGTATGCAGCGCGTTATAATCAACGGAAGAAAAGTCTCTAAATTGAAAAGATGGTGACTGGGGTGAACTTGAAAAGTCAACATTGTATGTACAGAACAACAAGTCATGATCAGTCACACCCCCCAGGGAGAGCTGGTCTTGAAGTAATACATTTGATGAATCGGAAACCATAATAACATCTAGTAGGCTGGGAGGAGCGTTTGGAGGGTGGCATAAGAGTTAACTATTGACATACCTGAAGAAGTGAAATCTAAAAGTTGACTAGCTTTGTTGTCAGATTTCAAAAGATCTGTGTTTAGATCACCACAAACTATGATATGTTCGTAGAGGGCAGTAAAATCTCGAATTGCTGAAAATAATGGTTCAGGCGAAAGGGATCGGTTGGGGTTGTAGGCAACACCAACAACCATTTTTGTAATTCCATCATTTAATTCCAACAACAGATATTCTACTCCACTGCAATCAGATTGACTCAATATTGTGTGTTTAATTGTTTGACTACAGTACACAGCAATTCCTGCCCCTGTGGTAGTGGTAACCCTATAGTTACATATAAGTTTATAGCCAGGTATTTCATACAAGTGAACAACATCATCTGGATCAGTACATTCACTACTTGTTCTCCACCAAGTCTCAGTAACACAAATAATGTCAATTCCCAGACCACAAAAAACATACCTAAAATAATCCAAGTTTTCTAGGTTTAAGCTTCGAGCATTTAGGTAACATATTCTTAATCCATTACGAGCGTTAGATAAGATTTTTATCACTGAGCGCACAGCAATCTCACTGTGTGAGTAGGAACTTGTAAGGGCCATGACTCAGAGGCACATAAAAGCAGATAGTAAAAGCGTTTACAAATTCAACTAGCACATATAGTAGAGCAAGAAATAGAAGAATAGAAAAAAAAATGAGAAATTTTATGTGATAAGAAAAGAAAAATTAAGTCGGAAAACAATCAGAAAATATAAAAAAGATTTAAATTGTATGTGTTAAGAACAAGAAGAAATAAAAAAAAATCAGAAAATAGTTAATAAAAAAAAAAAAATAAAATATAAAAATAAAAATAATAAAAAAAATAAAAATAGTTAATAAAAAGTTATTAAAATAATGATTGAAAATTTAAAATGAGAGAGAAATTATATAAGTGATTAAAATGAAAAATAATAATTAAAATATTCAAATGAGAGAAAAAAAAAATTAATGAATATATAAATTAATAAATAAATTAGTGATTAATGAATGATAATTTACTAAATTAATTTCATTGCTGATCCGCTCATGGGGACATTAAAAGTTGCAGTTGAGGTTGGGGTTGCAATGGATGGTCTGCTATGGATGAGAGCGATTTTGTTTGAATTAAAAACTCAGTATCGTCTCTACTCTTTTTCACAAATATTAAACCATTCTTCGACCGAACCGAAAACAGGATTCCTTCCCTTCTTAGAAGTTTTTTTGGTTTTAGACGGGCAGGTGTTGTTATTGTTTTTAATATTATCCGGTTTAGTGATGCTTTTGGTGGAACTGATGGAAGTGTTGTTAGTATTTGAAGATGGTTTAGCGTTGGTTTTATTGTTGTCTATGGTGTTGGTGGAGTGTGTGATAATGGTTGGGTTGGCGGTGTTGGTAATGTTGGCGGTGATGACGGAGTTAGAAGTTTTGGCTGTGTTGGCGGTGTAAGCGACGTTAGAGAGGTTGGTAGTGTTGGTGTTACTGGAGGTGTGGATATTGGTGTTGATTTTATTGATGGTAGTGGTGTTTTTAAAAGCATCGGTAGATATTTGAAGACGGTTTATTGTGTGTGTGGCGTTTGAGGATGGTTTACAGTGTGAGTGGCAAAGTTGAGTTGGTGATATTAATGTAGTTGACGGTGTTGGTGATGTTAACAATGTTAGAGGCGTTGATAGTATTGGTGTAATAAAAGCAGCGGAAGACAATTGGTGAATAAGAAAAACAAAGGAAAATATATGGAAATTATTATTTTGTTTTTAGTTCTGTAAATAGTTTTATTTTTGAGCTTTCCACGCACATTTAATATCAAAAAATGCACCGATTTTAATATATTAAAGCAACCACTTGCAACTCAATGAAACAAATTAAATGACGGCTAAAATGACTCAAAATGTCAAGAGCAAGATCAAAACACGTCTACACCAAAATCATTGATACTCTTTTTCGAAAACAAATTTTATTAAGTAAGAATTCATTTACTTTACACAAGTAAAAAACTTCGATAGAGTTAGACACATAATGGAATTCGATACATTAGATAATCTAATGACAATCCTGGAAGAATTCATTCAACCAGAAGTTGTAGCAATCTACTGCACACCAAAAGACTTGTATGAAATAAAGAAAATGTTAAAAGAAACTTTTAACAACCGTTTTTTGTATACAAAACTATTCCCTATGGACATAAGAAATAAAAACGACCAATCAAGGATAATCGAACAAACTCATAATAGAGCTCATAGAAATCATAGGGAAAATCTAAATCAAATTTACAGTTCATACTATTGGCCGCAAATGAAAAAACAGCTTAAAAAATTCGAAATTGCGAAATATGTAATAAAAATAAATATGGTGGGCACCAAAAAAAAATACAATTGGAGAGGCTCCAATTCTGAAGAAATAGGCTGCGCATTTACACATAAATATATATTTTGCGCGAAATTTTATATTTATAACATGTATAGATTCAATTCCAATTTTTTTAATTATAAAAAGTATCGAAGATAAAACAAAGCTAAATAAGAAGGTTTTGGAATTTATTCAAACTTTCCCTGAGACAAAACACATAACAGTTGATAATGAACCACCAACATCTCAGTTCAAAACACCTATACAAAGGTTAGGAATAATAATTTACTATTGTGACCCACATCACAGTAGTACGAATAGACAAGTAGCGAGAGTTCATTCAACTTTAATTGAGATTGTTAGATGCCTTAAACAAGAATTTAGTTTGATAAGTGATTTAGAATCAATATTTACAGCTGCCGAGCAACACAATAAGACAATACATTCAGTAACGAATGAAAGACCGTATGAAATACTTTATAATATAAAACCACACGAACATTTACCTATAAAACTTTCAGAAGCTTAAGGAAAAATGCTTCATACTCACAAAAAGAACAGAAATACTAAAGAATACGAACCAAACCAAATAATTTATGAAAAAAATACAGGATGTAGGAATAAGCTTTTACTTAGGTATAAGAAACAAGAAATTAAAGAAGACTTAGTCAGAAATGTTGTTATTTATAAAAGAAATCGAATTGTACATAAAGATAATATTAAAACCTAAATATTATATATCAGAAAATTAATCTCATAATTGCATTAATGACAAAAACTAAAGAAGAGTACATATTAATAGAAAACGGAAACGCAGTAATTTACGAGACTTATTGAGATTGAGGTACACTTACTAGCGAAAGCGTACGTTCACTGGTAGATCTTATTATTTAGTTATTGGTAGCTCCAATAATTTGCTTAATTGATGTGGGAAGGGAGTTCCAAAGCCTTGTGACATGAATAAAAAAGAGACGCGAAGTGATCAGATAAGAGAAACTAGGAGTGATTAGATTCAAAGTTCTGGTCGATTGAGCAAATTGCAGTTTGTCGAAAAGGTACTCAGGTGTTTTATATGTTATGCTTTTATGCATGAAAATACAAAACCTTACGTCAAGAAACTGTTGAAATGTGCAACATACCTTATCGAGTCATTAAATGCAACTAGTAGCTTATGCAGAGAATTCGAGTCAAGTTTGCAGTAGACAACTGTGGCAAAATTAATAATGGGCATAAATAAAGTCTTAACTAGCCGTAGTTTAGTTTCAGTTGGCGTAAAGCCAGAAGTTAGCCGAAGTTTTCGCAATCCTGCGTAGATTCTCCCAACAACATAATTTATGTGTGCATCAGCTGACAATGAACGGGTAAGCTTAAAACCGAGATTGGTTACAACGTTCACAAACTTCAGTCGTATGTTGTTAAGGAGTACAGGTGGAAAATCATCGGTGTCGTAAGGCCTCTTCGAAATAAGCATTAGCTGGGATTTGGTTGGATTAAGACTGAGTCCATTGCAGATCGACCATTGGTAAATATTTAACAAATCTTCATTTATTCTGGCTACCAGATCCTCAATAAGCCCAATGGGCCGAGATAAAAATATCTGCACATCATCAGCATAAAGATGAACAGATACATTTGTGCAAACTTTAGGAAGGTCATTAATAAAAAGACAAAATAATATTGGTCCCAAAATAGATCCTTGGGGTACTCCTGCAACAAGGGAACCAAGTTGGGAAAAAGTTTCACCGTAAACTACCCTTTGATGGCGGTTACATAAGTAATTATAAACTAGGCTCACCGAAGCTACACTGAAGCCGAAATAGGATTGTAGTTTCAAGCAAAGCACATTATGATCCACTCTGTCAAAGGCTTTGGAGAAATCAAGCAGACAAAGAACTGTGACGTAGTCTAAATCAATCTTAATTCTAATGTCATCAAGAATTTTTATCATAGTTGTAGAGCAGCTATGGTGTTTTCGAAATCCAGACTGTATTGGGGATAACAAACAGTGTTGACTTAGAAAATTTGAAATTTGGTTCGTAAGAGCTTTCTCCAAGACCTTTGACAGACATGGCAAAATGCTTATAGGACGAAAATCTGCAGGTGATGATGGCTGAGTTTTTTTTGGAACAGGAATGACTTTAGCTAACTTCCAAGTTTCAGGAAAAGTTGATGAAGTAATACAGAAATTAATAACGTGTGTAATACAACTTAGAATATGAGGTAAGGCCATGTTAACAAAGCGAATGGGTATACCATCTTCACCGATAGCAAACTACTTCGAAATCCAAGTTAAAATCATGAAACAACTGATTGTTCAGAACAAAACGTGGGTTGCCAATATCACTAGAAAGAAAGGTATTATTGAGTACATTAACATTTGGAATGGTACCAAGAACATTCTTTTTTCCAACGCCAATTGCACGCAAATTAGTCCAGAGTTTTTTCGAAGTTTGGTTAGTGCTCAATTTGGATAAAAAATATCTTTTCTTTGCTCTTCGTGTTACGAAAGTTGAATGATTACGAGCTCGGCAAAAAATTTCCCAATCATGATTAAGAGCAGTATGCTTCCATTTCGAATATGCCTTATTTCTAATTTTAATTGCATTTCGCACCTCTGATGTGAACCAGGGACATTTATTATTGCGGATTGCCACAGTTTTTAAAGGACCATGCCTAGTATAGAGATCCAATAATAAAGATTGTATGTGGTTGACCTTTTCATCTACATTTGAAGTAAGGTAGCAATCACGCCAAGGTAGGAGGCAAGCAGCAGTATGCAGCGCGTTATAATCAACGGAAGAAAAGTCTCTAAATTGAAAAGATGATGACTGGGGTGAACGTGAAAAGTCAACATTGTATGTACAGAACAACAAGTCATGATCAGTCACACCCCCCAGGGAGAGCTGGTCTTGAAGTAATACATTTGATAAATCGGAAACCATAATAACATCTAGTAGGCTAGGAGGAGCGTTTGGAGGGTGGCATAAGAGTTAACTATTGACATACCTGAAGAAGCAGTGAAATCTAAAAGTTGACTAGCTTTGTTGTCAGATTTCAAAAGATCTGTGTTTAGATCACCACAAACTATGATATGTTCGTAGAGGGCAGTAAAATCTCGAATTGCTGAAAATAATGGTTCAGGCGAAAGGGATCGGTTGGGGTTGTAGGCAACACCAACAACCATTTTTGTAATTCCATCATTTAATTCCAACAACAGATATTCTACTCCACTGCAATCAGATTGACTCAATATTGTGTGTTTAATTGTTTGACTACAGTACACAGCAACTCCTCCCCCTGTGGTAGTGGTAACCCTATTGTTACATATAAGTTTATAGCCAGGTATTTCATACAATTGAACAACATCATCTGGATCAGTACATTCACTACTTGTTCTCCACCAAGTCTCAGTAACACAAATAATGTCAATTCCCAGACCACAAAAAACATACCTAAAATAATCGAAGTTTTCTAGGTTTAAGCTTCGAGCATTAAGGTAACATATTCTTAATCCATTACGAGCGTTAGATAAGATTTTTATCACTGAGCGCACAGCAATCTCACTGTGTGAGTAGGAACTTGTAAGGGCCATGACTCAGAGGCACATAAAAGCAGATAGTAAAAGCGTTTACAAATTCAACTAGCACATATAGTAGAGCAAGAAATAAAAGAATAGAAAAAAAAATGAGAAATTTTATGTGATAAGAAAAGAAAAATTAAGTCGGAAAACAATCAGAAAATATAAGAAAGATTTAAATTGTATGTGTTAAGAACAAGAAGAAATAAAAACAAAATCAGAAAATAATAATATCTAATAATATCGGCAGTTAAAAAGTTATTAAAATAATGATTGAAAATTTAAAATGAGAGAGAAATTATATAAGTGATTAAAATGAAAAATAATAATTAAAATATTCAAATGAGAGAAAAAAAAAATTAATGAATATATAAATTAATAAATAAATTAGTGATTAATGAATGATAATTTACTAAATTAATTTCATTGCTGATCCGCTCATGGGGACATTAAAAGTTGCAGTTGAGGTTGGAAATCTTCAATTTGGTCTTTCATTTTTTTATTTTCTGTTTTTAACTCCCTGATTTCGCTTTCACATATCTGCACTCGGTTAATTATGGTATTTTTAATTTCGTCTTTCATTTTTTGTTCGTGTACGGCAAGGAAACTCTTGAATTTTGAAAAGAGACTTGTTTCGAATTCACGAAGATTGTCGGGTATGCGTGTTGGGATTTTTTTGTGAGGATTAGCAGTGGCAGTAGGGGTGTATGATGATGACATATTGTTTTTATCTGGAGTATGCACGTTGATTGCGATTTGGTGATTAATTTTTGAGCGGGTGTGGTCACTTATCATGGCTCTATCACTACTGCTATTGGTAAGGGGTTTGAGGGCAGCGTTAGAAGTTTTTTTGGTTTTAGACGGGCAGGTGTTGTTATTATTTTTAATATTATCCGGTTTAGTGATGCTTTTGGTGGAACTGATGGGAGTGTTGTTAGTATTTGAAGATGGTTTAGCGTTGGTTTTCTTGTTGTCTATGGTGTTGGTGGAGTGTGTGATAATGGTTGGGTTGGCGGTGTTGGTAATGTTGGCGGTGATGACGGAGTTAGAAGTTTTGGCTGTGTTGGCGGTGTAAGCGACGTTAGAGAGGTTGGTAGTGTTGGTGTTACTGGAGGTGTGGATATTGGTGTTGATTTTATTGATGGTAGTGGTGTTTTTAAAAGCATCGGTAGACATTTGAAGACGGTTTATTGTGTGTGTGGCGTTTGAGGATGGTTTACAGTGTGAGTGGCAAAGTTGAGTTGGTGATATTAATGTAGTTGACGGTGTTGGTGATGTTTACAATGTTAGAGGCGTTGATAGTATTGGTGTAATAAAAGCAGCGGAAGACAATTGGTGAATAAGAAAAACAAAGGAAAATATATGGAAATTATTATTTTGTTTTTAGTTCTGTAAATAGTTTTATTTTTGAGCTTTCCACGCACATTTAATATTAAAAAATGCACCGATTAATTAATATTAATATATTAAAGCAACCACTTGCAACTCAATGAAACAAATTAAATGACGGCTAAAATGACTCAAAATGTCAAGAGCAAGATCAAAACACGTCTACACCAAAATCATTGATACTCTTTTTCGAAAACAAATTTTATTAAGTAAGAATTCATTTACTTTACACAAGTAAAAAACTTCGATAGAGTTAGACACATAATGGAATTCGATACATTAGATAATCTAATGACAATCCTGGAAGAATTCATTCAACCAGAAGTTGTAGCAATCTACTGCACACCAAAAGACTTGTATGAAATAAAGAAAATGTTAAAAGAAACTTTTAACAACCGTTTTTTGTAAACAAAACTATTCCCTATGGACATAAGAAATAAAAACGACCAATCAAGGATAATCGAACAAACTCATAATAGAGCTCATAGAAATCATAGGGAAAATCTAAATCAAATTTACAGTTCATACTATTGGCCGCAAATGAAAAAACAGCTTAAAAAATTCGAAATTGCGAAATATGTAATAAAAATAAATATGGTGGGCACCAAAAAAAATACAATTGGAGAGGCTCCAATTCTGAAGAAATAGGCTGCGCATTTACACATAAATATATATTAAAACCACACGAACATTTACCTATAAAACTTTCAGAAGCTTAAGGAAAAATGCTTCATACTCACAAAAAGAACAGAAATACCAAAGAATACGAACCAAACCAAATAATTTATGAAAAAAATTACAGGATGTAGGCATAAGCTTTTACTTAGGTATAAGAAACAAGAAATTAAAGAAGACTTAGTCAGAAATGTTGTTATTTATAAAAGAAATCGAATTGTACATAAAGATAATATTAAAACCTAAATATTATATATCAGAAAATTAATCTCATAATTGCATTAATGACAAAAACTAAAGAAGAGTACATATTAATAGAAAACGGAAACGCAGTAATTTACGAGACTTATTGAGATTGAGGTACACTTACTAGCGAAAGCGTACGTTCACTGGTAGATCTTATTATTTAGTTATTGGTTTTTATTAAAAGAATATAAAATTCGCAGAAAACAAAAACGCATCTATAGATGCAACAAAAAAGTATTACAAAAGTATACGCACACAAGAATGATGTACATAGACTTTTGTTAACTGTGTATTCTTATCACCTTAGCTGTCACGAAAGACAAAGACAACAAAAAAGACATTCGTCAGTTTTACTAGGTTCATTTTTTTCACTTTATCCCATTGTATATACCACTGCCTATAGTACTATATGAAGCATCATTTTTTAGTTCTGAATCAAGTCGCAATGAGGCGTGCTGAAATTGTCAATTGGTGTGAATATAGAATAAGTACAGACAACAAAAGTGTATCAAATACCGGTAAAATATGGGTTAAGGTTCTCGTCTTTACTATTTAGAGTTAGTTTCGAATCAACCAGGAAGATGGCCAGACGAAAAATGACCACCATGAGAGTACTATAGTAAATGTATACACAATGCTTTATCCGGAAAAATCATGAGATAAATTTATAAAGTTCGCATAAATAAATTCCCATAAAAATTTTGACAGTTCATTTACGAGAAGATAAATTCACGAGGTTTTTACGCTTTGTCAGGGTTTTACGCGATAAAAACGCGATATAAAACAATGCTTGAGACTAATCGTAATATATAAAACGCAAAATCGGATTGCAAGACCATAAATACTAGTAACTCCACTGTTTATGTTAAAATGAACGAAGGCATAGATATTGACCTTATTAAAATGTAACAAGAGGAATTAATGAACTAGGAACTATATGGAAGTGAATTGCTGGAACACCAGACCACGATGACCATTTATTTGCAACAAACAATCTTTCTGATTTGGTGGACAATAATAATAGACATTTATGATTAATTCTAACTATTTCAGACTATAGATTAGAGAAAACAATTTCATTTACCCAAAGTGATTCGAAATCAAGAATGGCTAAATAGATAAATACATTTATAATAACTGACCTACAGAATACGATTCAGGCAATTACATTAGCTAAAGCTGGGATATTAAATACCGGCATTTTAGAGTTTTGATAGATACCTGAGCTAGTTGTAATTACTGTAAAGCAGGTATACTCGATTTTCGACCAAACTTAGTTACAAAAAAAAGGCAATTACTGTTAATTCAGAAATAATAATAGAACATTTTTACGAAGCTAGAATTTTTGACCAAATAATAAGAATATATGAATTAAAAGATAAAGAATACGACATTTTAATACGTAGTAAAACATTACGACAAGTATGAGCAAAGATAGATTCTGCATATGATTTAATTATAATAAATAACAGGAAAGAAAAACTTTTTTAGGAAGATTTCCCCAATCTACATAATATAACAAACTTAAATATAGAAGATCTGAGAGCTAAGGTTATTTCATACATTCAAAGGGAACATACAAAAATAAATACGAATCTTCCATTTAGGACAGATGTAGTTGCTGAAATAAGAACTACCACAAAAACCACAATATGGTCAAAACAACATCCATACCCCTTAAGCGCAAATAATTTCGTGAATAAGGAAATTCAAAAAACTGTTAAAAAACGTAATAATTCGCCAAAGTAAATCACCATATAACAGTGCAGTTTGGGTCGTTCCAAAATGGCTTCAATGAAGTTGGTACATCAAAGAATAAAATGGTGATTGATTTTAGGAAACTAAACAAAAATTCTGTATCCGACAAAAATCCGATTCCCGATACAAATGTCATATTAAGTAGTCTAGGTAAAGCAAAATATTTCAGTTCGATTGATTTGGAATCAGACTTTCACCAAATAAATTTGAAATACCAAAATATACATAGAAATATGTTGCACGACTGGATCGCACGTACTTGCTCATATGTGCGGTCACATTGTAAAATAAAATTTAAGAAAATTAAAGCATTTATTCGATCTTTGTGACTTTTGATTGTTCGGATAAAACACGTTAAATCGTATTTAGTGAAATAATTTAAACGACATTTTATTTCTTTAAGACATGTAAAAAAGTGTGAGTTTTATTTTCAAAGTCGTAGGAATGGTTTCTAAATAAAACGGATTTTAAAATATTAAAAAAATAGTTCAAGAATACAAACTTAAGCACAAAAATAACATATATACATTTAAATAATTCACCTAATTCACCTACCCGTTTTGAAAATATTGATTTAAAAAAAAAAAAAACTAAGAAAAATATTACAAGTACAAAAGATACTTAAATATGATCCGCACCTACAATAGTTCAAGGATTTTTTTTCATAAAAATGGAGCCTTTTCGGAGAAAAATAAGCTTTTACTAAACGGTTATATGGCAGGTACCGTTAATATTTGAGATAAAAAAAATCAAAAAACTCCTCTGTAGAATGTCAAAATAACCATAATTTCTGAGTTTGAAGACGATTAGAGCAACCGTTTAGGCTACAGTCCAAAATACATTCATGCAGACAGACGCGACAGTAACTAAAACATGTTTCTCTACCATCGTAATGTCATGTTTGATTGTTATCTCAATTTTTTTTTTAAGGAATGCATAACTTTCATTATAGTACCTTTATTCGCAAGTAAAAAGGGTATACAAGGCAGTTTTTCGGAGTGTGAGGAGTAGGTTTCTCTCTGTGAGTCGAATGCTCATAGACCGACGGGAAAGCATTTTCGAGTGCAATTATGCACAACTCATTGCTATTTAATGTATATAGGTTCAATTCATGTCATTGAACCTGAGGGCTGCAAAGTACCTAAATACAGAGGAAAAAAGCGGAAAAGCTGAATTTTTCGGCTGTCGAATGTTTTATCCGTTGAAAAGCGGGTTTAAAATCACACCTTCGACACGAAGGTAGAGTGAAGTTTTAGTCGTGTAATTCATACAAATAAAATGTAACGATTTGAATGGTATTTATAATTTTATCGTTAAATTGTGAAATCAGGGTTAAGTTGAAAATATAGGCATTGTGTGACGTTGTGTAAATTTGTCTTATTTGAATTTAGGTGGATTTCCGATGCATGTAGAAAGGCTGGTTTGCGACTTTTGTTGTGGAATCAGAGAATTTGCTGGGGGCAGAATTGACAACTTCTGAAAAAGAGTACCCCTAAAGAAGTTGTAAAATCATAAAAAATGATGCACTATAAAGAAAATCCGAGAAGAAGGTAGATCAGAGAAAGAAAATTCGAAATACGTGTATTTTTTTATTGTATTTATGTATTTAAGTGTAGTTAAGAATGGTGTCTATTATTTTTCAAAATAAATTTCCTTGACTTTTCCTGAGCGATATGCAAATTTTCCCTGACTAAAAATAGTCGAAAAATATGTTTTTCATATTTTTTTACGAGTGGTACGTATAATTTATATTATTGCATTAAAATGGTAAAATGTACATATTGTCATAGAGTTCATTAAATCTTAGGCCAAAAGAAGTCACCCGGAGTGGAACACGTAGAGTCGTCCGTGGGTTTTAAGTCAGTGAGAAAATAGTGTCGCTGAAAAAATTCTTTCGTATCTATCTAATTTTTCTAACTAGTGTGTAGTGTCGTGCAACGTCCAGCATTCCTAAAAGACAATGTGCACACAGTTAAAAAATATTAAATAATATATTATTATGAGCTGCAACTGTCTTACATAAAGGTCTACGTGCATAAAAGTTGCCACTGAAATATGATGCGTTTGACTAGAAGTTATTGAGCAGTTATAGATGAGTTTCAATGCAGCCTAACTAAAAACTGGTTTTCCATTGTAACTAAAATTGATACAGTTCAGTAACTTTCATCAGTTTTATGTTCTGAGTGACTCAAGAGTGACCTTATGCCAGCATGTTTCGGACAGTTTGAACGCAAGTAATATGAAACCCAAGGGAACTTGCACGTTACATTCCATACTTCATTGAAATTAAAAATGGAACAGAGTGAAATTGGTAACTTTAATATAACTCTACAGTAACACTAAATGTTTGTGGATGTAACTTAAATTGATACAGTTCAGTAATTTTCATCAGTTGCAACTTCTGAGTGACTCAAGAGTAACTTTATGCTGACATGTTTCGGAAAATTTTAATGTTACTCCTCAGAAATTACTCCTTTTCTTCTTCCAAACTTGAAGTGTGTTCGCAATATTGAGTTGCAATTAAGTTCCACAGTGGTTGGAACGATATCTAAGTTTATATTTTTGTTACAAAACAGTCACGGAAAAGTGAATATTTATAATTTTCAGTAAAGTTTTCTGTGGTGGTTGGGTGTTGTATGAATTGGGTAGACACTGATTGGCGTCAACCAGGCGATGACCAGTGTTGTAACAATCTCGTAACCATCAATTGTGATTATTTTACCTAATTGCTGTAACCACCGGATACTTGTCTGTCCATCCGGACATTCCTGCTAAACTTATAAGTGCGAGTGTTGAACACATACACAATAGCAACAATGCTCTGCTTTAATGACTGTTCCGATCGATTTGCAGAAGTCTTGCACGAGCCCCTAAGAAAGAGGAAGTACGGCGGATGATCCCAATCAATTGGACCCAACGGTGGCTTCCTTTAATGGGCCAACTGCAGCGCTCAAATCCCCGAAGCGAGTTACTGACTCCGGACTCTACGGTTCCTTTTGTCCAAGGAGACCTGGCCCTCCAGGTTGGGAGTTATCAAACCAGCCATGGAAAAAATAAAAAGTTGCGAAGCCATCAATAGCCTTGGAAAAGGACGGATTAAATGTTGACGGCGGAAAAACGAATTAAGGACAACGACCTTTGTTCGGTGGGATAAGCCAGGCAAATGGAGGATAAAAAACTGTGACAAGTACTACGGTGGTTGTGAAAGAAGATCACAGCTTTTATTTTGGTGCGGATCATAAGCGGTAGACTTAGGCAAGAAGAAGAGCGACTTGTGACAATCCCTATCAAGGCTAAATTCGCCAACATTAGCCTAATATGCGCTCACGACCCACAGAGGAATGAGCAGTACTCTAAATACGACGTTAAGATCGTACTAGGCGATTTTAATGGCAAAATAGGTAAAGAGGAAATCTTTAGTAGGACTGTCGTAAAACAACAATCGCGCTAGAGCAAAAAAACCCGCACAGAAGCCTGTAGAGATAGCAATGAAAACCTCGTAGTCGAATCACAATCGGTGCTGAGTACATGGAAGGACCATTTCTGCTCTGTTAAACGGCGAGGAAGACAAAAATTGTGCTGTCAGCAGAATGAACCATTCAACATGAATGACAAATGCAAGCAGGCCCATGCAGCCAAACAAGAGCCATATAAAGCAGGGCTGCAAAGAAGGACGAGAGCTGCTCGCGAGCTCTACGAGCAGAAAAGACGGGAAGAATACCGGCTTCTCCAAAGAAAAGAGAGCATGAGAAGCGAGCGATCGAAGATATTGAGAGATGCTACTCCAGCTAATAACAGCTAAAAAGAACGTGCCAAGGCAAAAAAACCGCATAGAAGCCTGTAGAGATAGGAATGGAAACGTTGTAGTGGTCACAGTCGGTGCTGAGTACATGGAAGGACCATTTCTACACACTGTTATGTCGGCGATGGAGACCAAAATTCCGCTGTCGGTCAGAATGAACCATACAACATAAACAATGACAGAAAAAACTATTGTGAAAAAGGATTCCGACAAGATGGTGCGCTATGGATTTCTTCAGCTTAATACGAAAAAATTATATGAAAAACTCCCAAGTTAATTGCACTGGCACAATTTTTTTTCAAGTCTGGGCAATTGCTAGAATACGCTGACGACATAGACGTCATTGGCAGAACTCAGCGAGCTGTCACTGGAGCGTTTGCTAACATTGAAGCTGAAGCGGCTAAGATGGGACTAGCAGTCACTTAGGCCAAAACCAAGTACCTGCTGTCCACAAAAAGGGACACACAACACTGGCGGATTGGGCAAATTATCACAATAGACAATCGCTGTTTCTATGGGCTAGGGCGGCAATTGAGTAGAAAAGCCCTATCTCGAAAAAATAAGGGGAACTCTATTAGAATTTAATCATCACAGTCCTGCTCTATGGTGCTGAAGCAGTGACTCAATGAAAGCAGGATAAATATATCCTTAGTCGTTTCGAAGGAAAATTCTTTTGCATTAACGGGCTTTGGAGGAGAAGGTTCAAGCAAGAACTATACGAGCTGTACAGCGACATTGACCTGGTCAAAAAATTACGTATATCACGTTTAAGATGGCTAGGTCATGTAAACGACGGCTCGCAGGATCTTCGATTCTATCCCAGAGGGTAGACGCAGTCAACGAACACTTCGCCTAAGGTCGCGCGATCAAGTAGAAGATGTCCTCAACCAACTTGGAGTGAGAAACTGGAGGCAGCTAGCAAAAGACCGAGCTAGCTGGAGAGGCATATTTGTTGAGGCCCAAGTTCGCCCGGAATTTTAGCGCTACCTAAGTAAGTAAAGTTTTCTGAAACTCCTTTTTAGCACTCCTCAAACTCCTTGCTAGGACTCCTAAACAGTCGGCAAGAAATCTTAGGTTAGTATTTGGTAACAATACAGCCCTTACCTTACATTAGGTGGCGCTACAGGTGGACCTGTACCTCAACCAACAAGCTTCTCCAGCAAGCTCAATCCCTAGCTAGCTGCCTCCAGTTTCACACGTGCAAGCGGTTGAGATCCTCTTTCACATGTGTGCGCCACCTGAGTCTCGATCTTCCTCTACTGCGCTGACCCTCTGAGATAGATTCGAAGATTTTCCGGACCGGAGCATTGATGTTCATCTGCTCTTTATGACCCAATCATCTGATACGTTGAATTTTTACTATTTTGGTCGGGTCTGTGTAGCTGAACAGCTGGTACAGTTCTTCATTGTATCTTCTTCTCCACTCTTCGTCAATGCATACGGGACCAAAAATCACAAGGAAAATCTTTCTCTCGAAACAGCCTAAAGCGTCCTCATCTGCTTTTGATAACGTCCATGCGTCTGAACCATAGAACAGGGCTAGGATGATGAGGGTCTTATAAAGGAACTATTTAGTTGCCCGAGAGAGGGGGTTTACTATTCAATTGCCTTCTAAGACAAAAGAATTGGCAAGTTTTTCTTCGTTTGATTTCAGCGCCGGTGTTGGTATCTGATTTAACCTTGGAGCCCAGGTAGACAAAGTCCTTAACTACCTCCAAGTTATAGCTGTCTATGGTGATGTTTTGTCCAAGGCGTCGATGTTGGGTGTCTCTTCTTGATGACAGCATATACTTGGTTTTGCCCTCATTGACTGCTAAACCCATTGTTTGAGTTATAAACTTAAAGTGAATTTTATTTTACATACACAGATTGACAAAATACGACATTTGACATTTACATCGAAAATTTCTATTGAGAAGATCAGCTTTATAAAATTTAATACAAGAAAAATCACGAAGATCAAACAAATACTCTATGTATGTATGAACATGTATAAATTTATGACAATAAACATTCAACTTGTTCTAAAATGTTTGAGATTTTTTAAAATTAAGTTTCCATTTTTGTGGATGATGCGTGCGTTGGCGCATATATGTGCATATGGGGGCGTGTGTGTGTTTATATATATATATATATCGACGTGTGTGCATGGGTGTGCGTGTGCGCATGGTGTGTATGTGTGAGAGTTTGTGCGTCTATGTGTGAATCGACAAAATGGACTTTATTTGTATATGCTTGTTATTTTGGGATATTTTGTTGCAATGTTTCGATATTAGATTATTCAAAACAAGTATTGGTTTGACTTGCTTCATTACATGATAGTGAACGTAGCTTTTTAATTGGTCTCCGAAATTCACCTTGCGCTGTTTTCATCTTCGCCACTTTAACTATGATATGCGGGATAAGTTTCGATTATACCGCCCAGTTTCCATTTGGCCGATGGAAGTCGTTAGTCTCTTATAATTACTAAATCATCTTTCTTCAGCTGTGGCTGTGGCACAGAGACGACTGAGGTATTCCGTTTGCCACTGCTTCCAAAAGGTCTGCAAATGAAGTTGAACAGTTTTCCATCTATTGCTTAAATATTGTTTCTTTAGGCTCATGTCTGATTCGGGAATTTTAAATAAACTTTCGCCGATGAGAAAATGAAAGTCTGTAGGGTCTTCGGTTAGTGGCCAAAAAGGTCTCGAATTTAGACACGCTTCGATTTGTGTCAGAAGTGTGGTGAGTTCCTCGTAGGTAAGTGTGCTATTTCCTGTAATCCGTTTTATATGAAACTTTACACTCTTCGTACCCGCTTCCCATAATCCTCCAAAGTGAGGGGAAGCAGGGGGAATGAAGTTCAATTAAGTGCCCTCTGTTGCTAAGACGTTGACAACTTCATTGTAGTCTTGGCTTCGAAATCTGTAGCATGGAACGCATTTGTTTATATGCTTTTTACTGCTCTTTGGAGTTTAAGAATCCAAAATTTGTTTCTTATATGTGACATCATACGCGTAATTCCTCCTTGCGGTGATTTAAGATGAGATTCACTAGTTATTAATTGCGTTAATTTGTGGTTCGGTTCTAAGATAGTTGGGTGTTGTTCATCATATGGGATGTTTGCCTGCATAAGCCTTCCACCAACTTGAATGACACTGTGAGCATCTACAAAGGATTTAGAGATTCCACCCAACTCGTTTTTGTAAAACCATCTGGAAACATCTCCTTTAAGTGACCCGAATTATAGCAGTTGTGGATGCTTCAAGTTGCTTTTTTGCGAAAAATGTGTATGAATATTTTACAATATGCAATTATTCTAACTACCTTCTGGAAAACTGCGAATTTACTGACGGCATGTAAAATTGGATTGTCCTCGGCCTCAAGTCGTAGACAACGTATGCGTTTTATTCCTTCTTGTGTTACTAGATTTGTTGGCTGAATTGGCATCTGATATTCCCAAGATGACTGCAGAAACTTCGGTGCGTTCCACCACAAACTTTCATGAATAAGTACTGATGGTGGGACTCCACCGGAAGCCAAGTCCGCTGGATTCTGCTCTGAGGGAATAGTAGTAGTAGTAGTAGTAGTAGTAGAATGTGATTTTATGTGATAATTTAGAAAAGTTTACATATATTTACAAATTCACAAGTATAGCATTGACTTTTGCCGTCAGCCAGAAAAAAAGAGTATTACTCAAACATTATGTATAATATAGATCAATGTAAAATTGAAATTGAAAAGTCTAGACTCCTTTAAGATGATCACATAAAAAAATAAAATACATATTTTGTTTTTCTTATTAAAAAGCTTCATTTAAAATTTGATTTCTGTAGTTAAGGGCTGTTTTAACGTAGCTTGATAACATTATCCAATCTTGACCATTCAAGACATTAGCAGCTTTATCAACAGTTAAATAGTTTTTCCCCAAGTGCTGTCTCCTTATTGCCTGCAGGATCGGACATGTTCCTATAAAATGGAGAACATTTTCTGTCGCACGAAGATTGCATAAACTGCTTTCCTTACTTCCATCAGTTCCGTATGGTATGTAGTTCAGTCGTAGTAATTCTCTTCTGGTTTTGAAATTAAGGAGATTGTTTCTATTGCGTATCGGTCGTTGAAGTAATTGTTAGGTCGAAGGTCGTCTCTCAGGAGCTTATAACGGGTGATTTTTTGAGGTTAGGAATTTCATGCATTAGTATTTGACAGATCACGCGGGATTTCAGACATGGTGTCAAAGAGAAAGATGCTCAGTATGCTTTGACATTTCATCATGAATAGACTTACTAACGAGCAACGCTTGCAAATCATTGAATTTTATTACCAAAATCAGTGTTCGTTTCATTCACCGTAACGTTGCGTCCAACAGCATCTTTGAAAAAATACGGTCCAATGATTCCACCAGCGTACAAATTACACCAAACAGTGCATTTTTCGGGATGAATGGGCAGTTCTTGAACGGCTTCTGGTTGCTCTTCACTCCAAATGCGGCAATTTTGCTTATTTACGTAGCCATTCAACCAGAAATGAGCCTCATCGCTGAACAAATTTTTTCGATAAAAAAGCGGATTTTCTGCCAACTTTTCTAGGGCACTGATTTTGGTAATAAAATTCAATGATTTGCAAGCGTTGCTCGTTAGTAAGTCTATTCACGATGAAATGTCAAAGCATACTGAGCATCTTTCTCTTTGACACCATGTCTGAAATCCCGCGTGATCTGTCAAGTACTAATGCATGAAAATCCTAACCTCAAAAAAATCACCCGTTACATGTTTCGGGTACAACTCCGTTGGGCTGGCTCCTTAAATTTAACAAAGAAAGAATCTTTAATCCTTCCCAACAATTCTGGAAAGATGTCTTTCCAATCACCAGTATTTCTTTCTACCAACTGGATGTCGTGCTGAACTCCAAGCCGTGACCAATCTTCGAAGAACTGTGATTTTCGTGATAGCAGATATTTGGCGATAATATTTGGCAGACGGTGATTTGGAAGGACCATAACTTTTGCAATGAAGAACAAATGCTACTTGAGCGAAAAGACGTAGAGCGGAGACACCCCGGTCTCCAAATGTAGCATATATGTAGGTGTGTTTTCGGGGAGCCAAAAGATCTTTTTCAAAAATACCTCAGTAATTTTTCTACTTCCTCATATTGAAGTAACCCCCATATTTGACCAGCATAGCACATCACTGACCTCATAACTGCTTCGAAAAGTTTATATTTAGCACTCGGGGTTATCTGTTTTTTCCCAAGGACCCCCCTCCAGTTGCAGTTGATGGCTTTTTTTGCTTCTATAAGCTTTTCCTGCAGATGCTTTTTGAACGACATCTGAGGCGTAATGATGACTCCAAGATATTTATATTCCCTCACCAACTCAAGCTCCACATTTTCCCACATCCATTTCTCCTCCCTTGCATATCGCCCTGTGCCATTTCGAAATTTCATTACTTTGGATTTGTTAGTGTTAACTGTAAGACCCTAATTACGGCAGTACAATTGCAATTTATTAATCATTATTTGCATCATATTTGGAGTCTCCGCAAAAATGACAATGTCGTCCGCATACATCAAAGTTTTTATTACTGTACCAGCAAAACTAACACCTCCAGACAAAAACGATGTAAGGTCATCCAAGAAAAGCAAAAACAAAAGTGGACTCAAAAGACAGCGCTGTTTGATCCCGGAAGAAGTATGAAACCAAGAAGATCCTTCATTTCCATCCCATAATGCTGTAAGGTTTTGCTCATATAGCCCTCGTAATGTTTTAAGTATTTTCGACGATAAGCCTAGACAACAAAGTTTGTAGAAAAGGGTATTTCTGTCGATTGAGTTTAAGGCAGCCTTGAAGTCAACGAAGAAAGCCTATAATTTTTTCCCCTTGTCTAGGTATGATCTAGCAATGCAAGTTAGTGAAAATATGTTATCGACTGTTGAATATTCTTTCCTGAAGCCGGCTTGAAACTCGCTTAGAGGATTATTTTGTTGTATCCAGTTTAACAGTCTGTCTTGAATGACACCAGTAAAAATTTTCATAACAGAGTTCATAAAGGATATGCCTCTATAATTGTAAGGGTCGTTTACATCGCCTTTTTTAAACAGTGGGACGATAATATTCCTCCTAAAAAAACCAAACGAATTTTTTCTTGTTGAAAATCTTTTTTTCGAAACAGCCTAAGGCGTCCTCATCTGCTTTTGATAACGTCCATGCGTCTGAACCATAGAACAGGGCTGGGATGATGAGGGTCTTATAAAGGAACTATTTAGTTGCCCGAGAGAGGGGGTTTACTATTCAATTGCCTTCTAAGACCGAAGAATTGGCAAGTTTTTTCATTTGATTTCAGCGCCGGTGTTGTTGTCTGATTTAACCTCGGAGCCTAGGTAGACAAAGTCCTTAACTACCTCCAAGTTATAGCTGTCTATGGTGATGTTTTGTCCAAGGCGTCGATGTTGGGTGTCTCTTCTTGATGACAGCATATACTTGGTTTTGCCCTCATTGACTGCTTAACCCATTGTTTGAGTTATAAACTTAAAGTGAATTTTATTTTACATACATAGATTGGCAAAATACGACATTTGACATTTACATCGAAAATTTCTATTGAGAAGATCAGCTTTATAAAATTTAATACTTTCAGCAAAATGAATACTTAGAAACGTTCTCTTTTTTTAATAAAGTTGTTTAGGCGACGAGTTATAGTTCGTAGTGCCAACATTCTCCCCCGCCGATGAGCAAAGGTTTGTCTAGGTTGTCGGTTGGTCTAGTATCTCGAACTTCTGTATTTTGCAATTGTAGTTTCAACATGATGGTTTGTTTTGCCTTACTTTGTTTTGTACATGAAAAGAGAGGATGTGATTAAATTATTTTATTCAAAGCCAAGAAAAATCACGAAGATCAAACAAATACTCAACATGTATAAATTTATGACAATAAACATTCAACTTGTTCTAAAATGTTTGAGATTTTTTAAAATTAAGTTTCCATTTTTGTGGATGATGTGTGCGTTGGCGCATATATGTGCATATGGGGGCGTGTGTGTGTTTATATATATATATATATCGACGTGTGTACATGGGTGTGCGTGTGCGCATGGTGTGTATGTGTGAGAGAGTTTGTGCGTCTATGTGTGAATCGACAAAATGGACTTTATTTGTATATGCTTGTTATTTTGGGATATTTTGTTGCAATGTTTCGATATTAGATTATTCAAAACAAGTATTGGTTTGACTTGCTTCATTACATGATAGTGAACGTAGCTTTTTAATTGGTCTCCGAAATTCACCTTGCGCTGTTTTCATCTTCGCCACTTTAACTATTTGATATGCGGGATAAGTTTCGATTATACCGCCCAGTTTCCATTTGGCCGATGGAAGTCGTTAGTCTCTTATAATTACTAAATCATCTTTCTTCAGCTGTGGCTGTGGCACAGAGACGACTGAGGTATTCCGTTTGCCACTGCTTCCAAAAGGTCTGCAAATGAAGTTGAACAGTTTTCTATCTATTGCTTAAATATTGTTTCTTTAGGCTCATGTCTGATTCGGGAATTTTAAATAAACTTTCGCCGATGAGAAAATGAAAGTCTGTAGGGTCTTCGGTTAGTGGCCAAAGAGGTCTCGAATTTAGACACGCTTCGATTTGTGTCAGAAGTGTGGTGAGTTCCTCGTAGGTAAGTGTGCTATTTCCTATAATCCGTTTTATATGAAACTTTACACTCTTCGTACCCGCTTCCCATAATCCTCCAAAGTGAGGGGAAGCAGGGGGAATGAAGTTTAATTCAGTGCCCTCTGTTGCTAAGACGTTGACAACTTCATTGTAGTCTTGGCTTCGAAATCTGTAGCATGGAACGCATTTGTTTATATGCTTTTTACTTCTCTTTGGAGTTTAAGAATCCAAAATTTGTT
This sequence comes from Platycheirus rosarum, assembly GCA_963971375.1. Classification (NCBI taxonomy): domain Eukaryota; kingdom Metazoa; phylum Arthropoda; class Insecta; order Diptera; family Syrphidae; genus Platycheirus; species Platycheirus rosarum. The sequence goes on along the minus strand of OZ020510.1, from coordinate 87,158,505 downwards.
TCTTATATGTAACATCATACGCGTAATTCCTCTTTGCGGAGGTTAAGATGAGATTCACTAGTTATTAATTGCGTTAATTTGTGGTTCGGTTCTAAGATAGTTGGGTGTGGTTCATCATATGGGATGTTTGCCTGCATAAGCCTTCCACCAACTTGAATGACACTGTGAGCATCTAAAAAGGATTTAGATCCACCCCTTTTTGTAAAACCATCTGGAAACATCTACTTTAAGTGATCCGAATTATAGCAGTTGTGGATGCTTCAAGTTGCTTTTTTGCGAAAAATGTGTATGAATATTTTACAATATGCAATTATTCTAACTACCTTCTGGAAAACTGAGAATTTACTGACGGCATGTAAAATTGGATTGTCCTCGGCCTCAAGCCGTAGACAACGTATGCGTTTCATTCCTTCTTGTGTTACTAGATTTGTTGGCTGAATTGGCATCTGATATTCCCAAGATGACTGCAGAAACCTCGGTGCGTTCCACCACAAACTTTCATGAATAAGTACTGATGGTGGGACTCCACGGGAAGCCAAGTCCGCTGAATTCTGCTCTGAGGGAATAGTAGTAGTAGTAGTAGTAGTAGTAGTAGTAGAATGTGATTTTATGTGATAATTTAGAAAAGTTTACATATATTTACAAATTCACAAGTATAGCATTGGCTTTTGCCGTCAGCCAGAAAAAAAGAGTATTATTCAAACATTATGTATAATATAGATCAATGTAAAATTGAAATTGAAAAGATTAGACTCCTTTAAGATGATCACATAAAAAAATAAAAATACATATTTTGTTTTTCTTATTAAAAAGCTTCATTTAAAATTTGATTTCTGTAGTTAAGGGCTGTTTTACGTAGCTTGATAACATTATCCAATCTTGACCATTCAAGACATTTGCAGCTTCAGCAACAGTTAAATAGTTTTTCCCCAAGTGCTGTCTCCGTATTGCCTGCAGGATCGGACATGTTCCTATAAAATGGAGAACATTTTCTGTCGCACGAAGATTGCATAAACTGCATTCCGTACTTCCATCAGTTCCGTATGGTATGTAGTTCAGTCGTAGTAATTCTCCTCTGGTTTTGAAATTAAGGAGATTGTTTCTATTGCGTATCGGTTGTTGAAGTAATTGTTAAGTCGAAGGTCGTACCTCAGGAGCTTATACATGTTTCGGGTACAACTCCGTTGGGCTGGCTCCTTAAATTTAACAAAGAAAGAATCTTTAATCCTTCTCAACAATTCTGGAAAGATGTCTTTCCAATCACCAGTATTTCTTTCTACCAACTGGATGTCGTGCTGAACTCCAAGCCGTGACCATTCTTCGAAGAACTGTGATTTTCGTGATAGCAGATATTTTGCGAAAATATTTGGCAGACGGTGATTTGGAAGGACCATTTTGCAATGAAGAACAAATGCTACTTGAACGAAAAGACGTAGAGCGGAGACACCCCGGTCTCCAAATGTAGCATATATGTAGGTGTGTTTTCGGGGAGCCAAAAGATCTTTTTCAAAAATACCTCAGTAATTTTTCTACTTCCTTATATTGAAGTAACCCCCATACTTGACCAGCATAGCACATCACTGACCTCATAACTGCTTCGAAAAGTTTATATTTAGCACTCCTTGGTTATCTGTTTTTTCCCAAGGACCCCCCTCCAGTTGCAGTTGATGGCTTTTTTTGCTTCTATAAGCTTTTCCTGCAGATGCTTTTTGAACGACATCTGAGGCGTAATGATGACTCCAAGATATTTATATTCCCTCACCAACTCAAGATCCACATTTTCCCACATCCATTTCTCCTCCCTTGCATATCGAAATATCATTACTTTGGATTTGTTAGTGTTAACTGTAAGACCCTAATTGCGGCAGTACAATTGCAATTTATTAATCATTATTTGCATCATATTTGGAGTCTCCGCAAAAATGAAAATGTCGTCCGCATACATCAAAGTTTTTATTACTGTACCAGCAAAACTAATACCTCCAGGAAAAAACGATGTAAGGTCATCCAAGAAAAGTGAAAACAGAAGTGGACTCAAAAGACAGCCCTGTTTGACCCCGGAAGAAGTATGAAACCAGGAAGATCCTTCATTTCCATCGTTTACATCGCCTTTTTTAAACAGTGGGGCGATAATATTCCTCCTAAAGCTATCTGGAATTTCATCAGAATTGAAAATATAATTAACTTTCAGTAAGCTTAATCAAAAAAGTTTCTGTAGCGTATTTGTAAAATTCGTACGGAACACGGTTATCCCCTGGAGCCTTGCTAAGATTGCATCTGTGTTGGACTCTCATTACTTCTTGAACTGAGAATGCACGGTCGAGATCTTCATTTTCTACCAAAGGACTAGCATATAATATTTGACTTGGTCTTGGTGGTGCACCTAGAAGCTGTTCAAAATGGTGAGCAAGTATACTCGTACTTAATATTGTTTTCCTTGCTAAAGGTTTACGGAGGAGTGTACGTGCCAGCTTCCAAAAGGATCGACTGTCTCTTACTTCCGACAATCGTTGCATGAGGTATCGGGAGTATTGCTTTTGTTTTTCTTTGTAAAGATATTTGAAAGCTTTATTCGCCTCTTGATACATCTTTTTTGCGAAATTCGACTTTGTTGCCCTGATAAGACTTTTTTCTTGCTCTCTCACAATCTGCATCGAACCATGGATCTTTCCAGCTTTGCAAACGGACTGTTTAAAATGATTGTGCAGCCTGAGATACGCATGTAACTAATGTCTCAATACCATGGACCGATCCAATTTGCTCATTACTTACAGAATCAAGAAATTGGTTAAGATTTATTTGATACAGTTCCAAAAAAGAATTCTTCCATTGAAGTTTTGGTAACAGCTTCATATTTTCGTTGGTGTAACCCGGTTCTTCATCAAATCGACATTGAACATTCAGTGGTAAATGGTCAGAATAAACCAGCTCATCTACTTTTAAATCATCTACATACTCGAACCATTTTCCATGTATAAGACAATAATCTATTGTGGAACTATATGTTCCTCTTATAAATGTAAAATGACCTTCTCGGTCACTTTCAGTTCTTCCGTTCAACATTGTCAGACCAACCGATTCACACATTTCTATAAATCTTCTCCCATTTCCATCTATTTTCTCGTCCAGAGCAGATCTAATTATACTAATTGACGCTGGTGTAAAATCTGGTTCCATCTGTAACATCCGAGAACTTCCTACCCTAGCGTTGCAGTCTCCGATCAGCATAATGCAGCTAAGTCATCCATCCATTTATTACAGCTAATATAAACAGGAACGATGTAAAATTGCTCATGTGTAATGGTCATGGTCTGAGGGAATATTTCTCCATATTGTCCGATCAGTCAATCGCTGGATTTCTCCAATTCATTTCCAACAAAGGTTTCTAGCCGTGATGGTTCAGACCTTATCCAACAGAGAGTAATGGTTGAGTCAGTCCAAGCGTGTACTTGAGTTTCGGGTACATTAAGAATTCTTCTGACATAAATTAAAAGCTTGGCCAACATAACTGTTCTCCAAAGTACCAAGCGTGGTATGCTCACAGGTTTAAGTGGGGAAACGCGAGTTTTTGGTATCAGGATATTCATGTGAACCATGCCTTCTTTTCCAAGAACTCGAATGTAAGGGGCTATTCTATTTATGCCCAATAGATCTTCGAAAAAAATTGCTCCAGTTCCTTTCAAGCTCTTCCTCAAAAAGTTCGTCCCACGTCAAGACTGTGTGAACTCGGTAAACCTAGGTTATTCTTTGGCATTAGCCTTTGATTCAAGTTTCTCTCGCAGAGCTGTTTTGTTTTTGGTGGTAGTATTTGTAATAAAGTATAATTTATCATCACATCGCAATGTTCTACAGGCACTTTTAAGTTTTCAAGAGTATGAATAATTTCTTTTGATCTAACAGTTAATTTATAGTATCAGATCGTTCCTGGGTTATTGAACGTGGATTAAAGAAACACTTCAATTCCGAGATCACCAAAAATCGTTGATGATCATACCTTTCTTGCAAAATAGCCGTGCCTTTGCATAGTTACCCTTACAAATAAATAAATGTGATAAGATTTTCTCTGCTTCCCCTGATATACTCGTCTTAAGGTAATGCATCTTTTGGATATCGGACATGTTTGAATTATGATGCACTGGAGAAATAAACATGTCATGAAAACTTCACCAAGCTTCAAAATGGCCAGAAAATACGGGCACTGGAATGTTCTTTAATGTAATATCCGAGTTGTGATTGTATATAGAAACATTTGCTGCAGTTTCAGTGGATTGAGCATTGGTGTCTTTCACTTTAACATTGTCTAAATTATCCAGTAAATCGGCATGATAATCGAAGTATAGCTCTCTAAATTGATCGTAAATCTCTGCAAATCCAGAACATTTATCATCCTTATTATCTGAGAAAGACCCTACTGCTATCTCACACAGACTTTCGGCAGCTTCCATAGATTTATTTAACGACTCTAAGCGATCTGACAAATAATTTTCCGCACGAGAAAGGAGCACCCACAATAATTGGCAAGTATTTCCTCAAACTTCCACACAAAAGTTGGTTATTTCTCTTATAGAGCTCGCACAGGAGTAGATATCAAAGCACAGCACACAATTTACATTGAGAATATTAAACAAAATATCAACTTTTTTTCCAAAATGGGGCTTGTGGACCAAAATGTTCGATTTGTGAACTTAAAGTGAATTTTATTTTACATACATAGATTGACAAAATATGACATTTGATATTTACATCGAAAATTCCTATTGAGATTAGCTTTATAAAAGTGTATACGTTCAGCAAAATGAATACTTAGAAACGTTCGTTTTTTTAATAAACTTTTTAAGCGGCGAGTTATATTCGTAGTGTCAACATTCTTCCCCGCCGATGAGCAAAGGTTTGTCTAGGTTGTCGGTTGGTCTATTATTTTGCAATTGTATTTTCAACATGATGATTTGTTTTGCCTTACTTTGTTTTGTATATGAAAAAAGAGGATGTGATTAAATTATTTTATACAAAGCCAAGAAAATGTATGAACATGTATAAATTTATGACAATAAACATTCAACTTGTTCTAAAATGTTTGAGATTTTTAAAATTAAGTTTCCATTTTTGTGGATGATGCGCGCGTTGACGCATATATGTGCATATGGGGGCGTGTGTGTGTTTATATATATATATATATATCAACGTGTGTGCATGGGTGTGCGTGTGCGCATGGTGCGTGTGTGTGAGAGAGAGAGAGTTTGTGCGTCTATGTGTGAATCGACAAAATGGACTTTGTGTCAACACCCATCTTCGCCGCTTCCGATTCAATATTCACACAAGCGCTTTTTTAAGGATCGAGCAAATTATGCTGATATTCCATTCATCGGGCATACATTCTTCTAACCATATCTTGCTTATGAGTTGGTGCATACTCATAGCCAAGTCATCGCCTGCAGCTTTGAAGAGCTCGGCAGCTAATCCATCAGCTCCGTCGGCTTTGTTGCTCTTAAGCTTAGATATAGCTGGCTTTACTCCATCCAGATGTGGTGGTCGGAATTGTTGGTCTACTTCGCCCAGATAAGATGGACCATTCTGCGTGACAGCAGAATTCATTTCGTCATCGCCGTTATACAGTCTGCAGAAATGGTTGTTCCATATTCTTAGCACCGACTGCGATTCCACTACGATGTTCCCTTGATCGTCTTTGCAAGCTTGAGTTCGAGCTCTGTGGCTTTGACAGTTTCTTTTTACCTTCTGGTAAAACTTTCAAACTTCATTCCTGCAATAAGAGCTCTCCATTTCCTCAATCGCGTGCTTCTCACGATCCTTTTTTTCTCTCTGAGAAGCCGGTGTTTCTCTTGTCTCTTCTGCTTGTAGGGCGCATGGGTAGTTTTGGTCCTTCTTTGCAGCGCCGCCTTGTATGCTTCTTGTTTAGCTGCATGTGCTTGCCGACACTCATCATCACACCTTTGGTTTCGTTGTGGTGGCCGTGTAAAACCCATCACTTCAGTGGCGGCTTCCCTGATGGCATTTTGGCAATGTTGCCACTGGTTTTCAATACTTGATGCTGGCGGATTCGTTTGGAGGATATTTGAAACTCGATCGCAAAAGGACCTGGAGATTTCTTGCAATTGCAGATGTCCGACGTTAAACTTCCTCACAGTATTACCTTTTCTTGGCATTGGTCGGGATATCCTCAGTCGTACCTTGGCTACAACGAGGTAAAGGTACGAGTCAATGTTTGCCATTCGGAAAGTTCGGACACCCATCATACTGGATTAGTGCCTTGCATCGATCGCAATGTGGTCAATCTGGTTGGCATTGGATTGATCAGGGGATCTCCATGTCTCTTTGTGAATGTTGAGGTGTGGGAACTTAATATTAACTATTACAATATTTCTCGCCGCAGCAAAGTCAATTAGCCTTAATCCGTTATCTGAGGTGGTGACGTGCAAGCAACATTTTCTCTCCCTAGCTTGGCGTTAAAGTCACCTAGAACAAAACATTTCTTTTGCCCGACCCGTCTCATCACAATTCTTGGATGGCGGTTATGTCTGCCTTACAGCAGTCAAGGGCCTCCACCAGCTGTTCAGCTGCACGCGGTCTGTTAAGGGTCCTAACATTCCACGCACATATCCGAAATTCGTTGTCCTTATTTCGTTTGCAGGGTTTGTTATCAGTGAATCCGTCCGTATCCGAGGCTTGTGGTTGCTTCGCAACTAGTTGTTTTTGACATAGCAGGGAAGTTACCCCAACGTTGATTCCATTTAGAGAATTCTTCCGCTGCCGCCTGGATGTAAGGAGTGGGTGCTTGTACCTATACACATTTCTACCCTTTGAACAATCAATACAGTCATAGGGAAGTTTTATGGTTTGAGTTGCTGAGTGATGATAAGAATTTATATTCGGCCATATTTGACAAAAAAAAAAAAGAAAAAAATATTTTTTTCTAAATCACATTTATTAAGTTATTCATAATAAGTCATTGGGGCTTAACAACATATGTACATAGGTCCATGTTTGATTTATTACTCAAAATTGTACTACTTTGGAAAATAGTAATTAGAACTATTCACAAAAGAAGTCGTTTTTTTGCGATTTTTCAGTTGCATAGAAATCGTGATGATTTGTTTGTCACTTTAATGTTACCATCACTTTGTTACAGAGAAGTAAATATAACTTCACAATAACAAAGCGTGCCACTTGGGACCTTGCATTTTCTAAATATCTATCTGAAAATATACAGTACCGATTGTATTGAAAGTAAAAAATTAATAACTGCACGAATCAAAAATAAATGTTTAGTTTAACAAAACTGACGACTATATTAAAATGTAGTATAATAGTTCATTGTTATGATCATTAAAATAAAATGCTTTTTAATCATAACTCTTTGAAATAAATAAGAAAATTATAATTTTTTTAATAATTCGGTCAACCAAATTATAAAAGAAACTTAAAGGTGGGAGCAGGTACTTCCGCATTACGGCTAAACCCCAAATTTTACGAATCATAATCCGTTAGGCAAGTACTTTCAGAGAGCTCTGTGGAGGTAGGACCTGGAGGGATTTTAGTTCAGAGTCAGCCAAAGTTCCACACAAAGGACTCAGGAAGGAGCCAAACCCTATGGCTCAATAATTTTTTTTGGTCCACCTCTTCCCCTCCCCTGTTATCCTACCCTTTCTATCCTTTTCTGTTCTTATTCCTCCCTTTGTCCTAGCCTATGCCGACCTTCACTCCCCTTTCGCTTCTTATACTCTATTGCAATTTCTCCCTTCTTCCAATCCTATACCATGATGGTCTTACCAGTATTCACATACGGATCAAAGACTTTGGTGCTTACTAAAAGGAACTGTGATCTCTTATCCGCGTACGAGAGGAGAGCCTTACGGAGAATTGTTGGCTCCGTGTGCAGGTGAGGACGATTCCAAGGAAGATACAATCATGAATTGCCTAAAATCTACCTCGAAGCAGATATTGTCGGAAAAATAAAGCTAGGTATACTCCGGTCGGCTGGACACCTAGCTCGCATGAGCGAAGAGGAGTCTTTTGCAGTTGCTTTTATGAAAAAAGACAAGCCCGAAGCCTTGGGGTTCGCTATTGGATGGCGTCGGCAAGCAATCGGTATGTATGGAAGAAGTCGTTGAAGGAGGCCCGGAACGGATTCGGTTTTTTTATACTTTGCGCTCGCACAAGGATTATTTATTTCCTTTTCATTGCAAGCACACTGCAAGTGTATTAGGAAGATAGGGAGGAGACTGAAGGTGTCGACTATAAAATCCTTAACTCCTTGCGGAGCTGCGTCTGCTTGTCCGAAAATTCTATGTGCGCTTGTTTGAAAATTCATGAACTGAACATTCTTTTGGCCATTTGTTAAGGTATAAAAGCTCACGAATATTGTCTTTAGGAAAGCTGTCCTTAAAATTAAGATGTTGAAGTTCAGATATTTTGTAATTCCAAGGACCAATTTGATTACAGACAACATCAAAATATTTAAAATTGTTTCCAATAAAATCAGTCAGTTTCCGTAGTTCCATATTCTGTTTTTTCCCAAGGGCCCCCCTCCAGTTGCAGTTGCTTCTATAAGCTTTTCCTGCAGATGCTTTTTGAACGACATCTGAGGCGTAATGATGACTCCAAGATATTTATATTCCCTCACCAACTCAAGCTCCACATTTTCCCACATCCATTTTTCCTCCCTTGCATATCGCCCTGTGCCATTTCGAAATATCATCACTTTGGATTTGTTAGTGTTAACTGTAAGACCCCAATTACGGCAGTGCAATTGTAATTTATTAATCAGTATTTGCATCATATTTGGAGTCTCCGCAAAAATGAAAATGTCGTCCGCATACATCAAAGTTTTTATTACTGTACCAGCAAAACTAATACCTCCAGGAAAAACGATGTAAGGTCATCCAAGAAAAGCGAAAACAGAAGTGGACTCAAAAGACAGCCCTGTTTGATCCCGGAAGAAGTATGAAACCAGGAAGATCCTTCATTTCCATCCTTTACATCGCCTTTTTTAAACAGTGGGGCGATAATATTCCTCCTAAAGCTATCTGGAATTTCATCAGAATTGAAAATATAATTAACTTTCAGTACGCTTAATCAAAAAAGTTTCTGTAGCGTTTTTGTAAAATTCGTACGCAACACGGTCATCCCCTGGAGCCTTGCTAAGATTGCATCTGTGTAGGACTCTCATTACTTCTTGAACTGAGAATGCACGGTCGAGATCTTCATTTTCTACTAAAGGACTAGCATATAATATTTGACTTAATCTTGGTGGTGCACCTAGAAGCTGTTCGAAATGGTGAGCAAGTATACTCGTACTTATTATTGTTTTTCTTGCAACAGGTATACCGTTGAGTGTACGTGCCAGCTTCCAAAAGGATCGACTGTCTCTTACTTCCGACAATCGTTGCATGAGGTATTGGGAGTATTGCTTTTATTTTTGTTTGCAAAGATATTTGAAAGCTTTATTCGCCTCTTGACACATCCTTTTTGCGAAATTCGATTTTGTTGCCCTGAGAAATCTCAAAAAACCAAACGACTTTTTTCTTGCTCTCTCACAATCTGCATCGAACCATGGATCTTTCCAGCTTTGCAAACGGACTGTTTGAAATGATTGTGCGGCCTGAGATACGCATGTAACTAATGTCTCAATACCATGGACCGATTCAATTTGCTCATTACTTACAGAATCAAGAAATTGGTTAAGATTTATTTGATACAGTTCCAAAAAAGAATTCATCCATTGAAGTTTTGGTAACAGCTTCATATTTTCGTTGGTGTAACCCGGTTCTTCATCAAATCGACATTTAACATTCAGTGGTAAATGGTCAGAATAAACCAGCTCATCTACTTTTAAATCATCTACATACTCGAACCATTTTCCACGTATAAGACAATAATCTATTGTGGAACTAGATGTTCCTCTTATAAATGTAAAATGACCTTCTCGGTCACTTTCTGTTCTCCCGTTCAACATTGTCAGACCAACCGATTCACACATTTCTATAAATCTTCTCCCATTTCCATCTATTTTCTCGTCCAGAGCAGATCTAATTATACTAATTGACGCTGGTGTAAAGTCTGGTTCCATCTGTAACATCGTAGAACTTCCTACCCTAGCGTTGCAGTCTCCGATCAGCATAATGCAGCTAAGTCATCCATCCATTTATTACAGCTAATATAAACCGGAACGATGTAAAATTGCTCATGTGTAATGGTCATGGTCTAAGGGAATATTTCTCCATATTGTCCGATCAGTCAATCGCTGGATTTCTCCAATTCGATTTCCAACAAAGGTTTCTAGCCGTGATGGTTCAGACCTTATCCAACAGAGAGTAATGGTTGAGTCAGTCCAAGCGTGTACTTGAGTTTCGGGTACATTAAAAATTCTTCTGACATGACTTAAAAGTTTGGCCAACATAACTCCAAAGTACCAAGCGTGGTAAGCTCACAGGTTTAAGTGGGGAAACCGCGAGTTTTTGGTATCAGGATATTCATGTGAACCATGCCTTCTTTTCCAAGAACTCGAATGTAAGGGGCGGCTTCGAATGCAATTTGTGATGCATCTGAAAAACCGTGGATTTCAAGATTTTCGTAGCGTTGATCACTTTGAACCCAACGTGGTATTCTATTTATGCCCTATAGATCTTCGAAAAAATTGCTCCAGTTCCTTTCAAGCTCTTCCTCAACAAGTTCGTCCCACGTCAAGCCTTTTGCCCACAACAATTACAAAAAACCTTTTGCCTTTATCACGCATGGTGAGATCCATCATATCAGATCGAAGAGTCTTGCTATTGTCGATAATATTGATTTTTTGGTTGCCCTTGGTTGGTTTGGTGATATAAAGCTATAATGCAAGCTGTCTGAAGTTGGATGCCAATGATTAGCTGGCATATTAAGCTTTCCAGAACCATCTGAAGGGAATGTAAAAGTTGCCTCTCGATCCTCAAGAGATATGTCAGTTAAAAGAGTTTCTGTGTTAAATGTCCACTTACGTTGGTTCAAACCCGCATTTCCAAGTATTCCTATTCCAAGTATTTTTTTTCATCTTTAAATTAGCTCCTGGAATGGTATCTGCGCCAGAGATCAAATTGTCTATATATAATGGAAATTGAGAACGTGCACTTTCTGCGAGGAAGTGTTCTTATGGCCAAAAATAGAGCAGACGCTGTGCCACAATATCAATTGGTAAAATGAGTCCTTTTCATTCACCCAAATTTGACGATAATTTTGTTTTATATCGGCAGTAAAGGTGTATCGATACAGCCTCCATCTGAGTATTATGTCGATAATATTATTTATCAGCATATCGTTAAGTGACGATCCATCCGATGTGTTAAATGACGCATCAAACACCACCCTGAACCTAGTCGATGTACTGCTTTATTTTTTAACGGCATGGTGTGAGAGGAAATAATGTGTGGTTTTTTCCAAAATATGCTCTTCTACCTCAGCCATGTGACCCAAATGTATATATTCCTCAATGCATCTAATATAGTTGTTTTTTATACTAATATTTTTCATAAGGCGTTGTTCAAGCTGCTTAAACCATTGAAGAGCTCCCTCTTTAGAACGTACTAGCACAGGATAAACATTGCCTTTGAAGGGAAGGGCGACCTCAAAACGACAGTCAGGTAGATGCGTGGCATTGCTAAATGCTCGGGAGTTTCATAAGTTTCTTCGAGCAACTAAAATTTGCGTATATCTGCATTTAAATTAAATAATTCGTAAAAAGTCCGAACAGATTGTGATGCGACTGAAACTCTTCTAAAGATAATCCAACCTAATCTTGTGTTCTGGGCTAAAGGCAAATTGGTATTCATGAACCTAGTTAAATCTGGTAGAAGTATATCAGCTAATACGTCGGTGGCTTACATATCAACCATGGCCGGTTTGAAAGAGTGGATCTGCTAGGTTCAACCATTAAGATGTTCCCAATAAGCAACTGGAAGTGTATGGGCAGGGATACGCCCAGATAGCGACTTATAAACAAGGACATGTATACTATTTACAAGCGTGGAATGGAACAGTCCAATTGTTATCTCAACTGATTTTTTACATGTGCCACTATTGACCATACCTAGCCCGGAAACGTCAACAGAAGTGGATTTGTGCCTCAAACGCAGAAGTTGATGTACTGTAATAAATGAGGCTTCAGACCCAGAATCCAGTAATGCCCGAAATGAATAAAACTCTTCTGACTGACCTCTGACCTTAACAATAGCTGTTGCTAGCATAACTTGATATAGAGTGATATGTGTGGATAGACTTACTGCAACCAGGCTGATCGTCACCGGATGTATCACATTGATTTGAGGAATGCCGTATCATAGTTGATGGCTGAAAACTAGGAGCATTAGGGTTAATGTCATTAAGAAATATGATTTACTTTGTTGGTAAGTCTTCATTTGAGTTATTTTTAGGGATTTGAGAACTAAATGAACGATTATTACCGGAACCAGAAGTGTGTTAAAGAGAATGATGAGCGTGCTGACAATAATAACACCTGCGAGTACTCGGACAAATATCGGACAAATGGCTGTAAGCGAAAAAAATTCTACATAAACCTAGCTTTGATATAGCTTCACTGCAATCGTGAATGCTCATTTTTAAGAAACGGTGGCATTTGCGTATAGGATGTTGATCTTTATTGCATAACTTACATGTATGCTTAGATGCGGTTGCATTTGCTTAAAAAAAATTCCACTGTGAAACCCTTTTAGATTTTTCTAATGTCGTTTTTAAGGGTGGATAATTGGCGGCCTCGAGAGTTCGAAATCTGGCACCAAATGACGGCTTCAGTAAGCGAGTGAGTGAGTGCTATCAGTGATCGAATGTACTATTATAATTTGTACTAGTTATATCCATCCTTATGGTGTATTTATTGATTTCTCTATTGGCTAACAGATGTCTTTAGGATGAATTTTTACTTGGATAAATGAATTTCATTGCTGCGATTCAGATAAAAGTAAACATTTTGCAACTAGTTCAATATGAAAAATGATTCATATTTTTCAAACGAGGTAATATTTATAAAATTTTGAGAGAAAAATGTGTAACAAACAACGACAACATACTAAAAGTTCATATATTTTCATTAAGGTACCCATTAGTGAACACTTTATCTATCGAATGAAAATCTGCTCGGCGGCTGAAGTGAAAATGTCAAAAAATGGTAACAAAATGCTAGATAACGTACGCGGTAATGCCAAACACAAATAATTCAGTCACTTATTGCTCGATAACTGATGCGGTAATTCGGCCCTTGAATTCAAGAAACTGTGTGAACTCGGTAAACCTAGGTTATTCTTTGGCATTAGCCTTTGATTCAAGTTTCTCTCGCAGAGCTGTTTTGTTTTTGGTGGTAGTATTTGTAATAAAATATAATTTATCATCACATCGCAATGTTCTACAGGCACTTTTAAGTTTTCAAGAGTATGAATAATTTTTTTTGATGTATCTAACAGTTATTTTTTAGCATCAGATCGTTCCTGGGTTATTGAAGGTTGATTAAAGAAACACTTCAATTCCGAAATCACCAAAAATCGTTGGGGATCATACCTTTCTTGCAAAACAGCCGTGCCTTTGCATAGTTACCCTTACAAATAAATAAATGTGATAAGATTTTCTCTGCTTCCCCTGATATACTCGTCTTAAGGTAATGCATCTTTTGGATATCGGACAAGTTTGAATTATGATGCACTGGAGAAATAAACATGTCATGAAAACCTCATTAAGCTTCAAAATGGCCAGAAAATACGGGCACTGGAATGTTCTTTAATGTAATATCCGAGTTGTGATTGTATATAGAAACATTTGCTGAAGTTTCAGTGGATTGAGCATTGGTGTCTTTCACTTTAACATTGTCTAAATTATCCAGTAAATCGGCATGATAATCGAAGTATAGCTCTCTAAATTGATCGTAAATCTCTGCAAATCCAGAACATTTATCTTCCTTATTATCTGACAAAGACCCTACTGCTATCTCATACAGACTTTCGGCAGCTTCCATAGATTTATTCAACGACTCTAAGCGATCTGACAAATAATTTTCCGCACGAGAAAGGAGCACCCACAATAATTGGCAAGTATTTCCTCAAACTTCCACACAAAAGTTGGTTATTTCTCTTATAGAGCTCGCACAGGAGTAGATATCAAAGCACAGCACACAATTTACATTGAGAATATTAAACAAAATATCAACTTTTTTTTCCAAAATGGGGCTTGTGGACCAAAATGTTCGATTTGTGAACTTAAAGTGAATTTTATTTTACATACATATATTGACAAAATATGACATTTGATATTTACATCGAAAATTCCTATTGAGATTAGCTTTATAAAAGTGTATACGTTCAGCAAAATGAATACTTAGAAACGTTCGTTTTTTAATAAACTTTTTAAGCGGCGAGTTATATTCGTAGTATCAACATTCTCCCGCGCCGATGAGCAAAGGTTTGTCTAGGTAGTCGGTTGGTCTAGTATTTTGCAATTGTATCTTCAACATGATGATTTGTTTTGCCTTACTTTGTTTTGTATATGAAAAGAGAGGTTGTGATTAAATTATTTTATACAAAGCCAAGAAAAATCACGAAGATCAAACAAATACTCTATGTATGTATGAACATGTATAAATTTATGACAATAAACATTCAACTTGTTCTAAAATGTTTGAGATTTTTAAAATTAAGTTTCCATTTTTGTGGATGATGCGTGCGTTGACGCATATATGTGCATATGGGGGCGTGTGTGTGTTTATATATATATATATATCGACGTGTGTGCATGGGTGTGCGTGTGCGCATGGTGCGTGTGTGTGTGAGAGAGAGAGAGAGTGCATCTATGTGTGAATCGACAAAATGGACTTTGTGTACACACCCATCTTCGCCGCTTCCAATTCAATATTCACATAAGCGCTTTTTTAAGGATCGAGCAAATTATGCTGATATTCCATTCATCGGGCATACATTCTTCTAACCATATCTTGCTTATGAGTTGGTGCATACTCATAGCCAAGTCATCGCCTGCAGCTTTGAAGAGCTCGGCAGCTAATCCATCAGCTCCGTCGGCTTTGTTGCTCTTAAGCTTAGATATAGCTGGCTTTACTCCAGCCAGATGTGGTGGTCGGAATTGTTGGTCTACTTCGCCCAGATAAGATGGACCATTCTGCGTGACAGCGGAATTCATTTCGTCATCGCCGTTATACAGTCTGCAGAAATGGTTGTTCCATATTCTTAGCACCGACTGCGATTCCACTACGATGTTCCCTTGATCGCCTTTGCAAGCTTCAGTTCGAGCTCTGTGGCTTTGACAGTTTCTTGTTACCTTTTGGTAAAACTTTCGAACTTCATTCCTGCAATAACAGCTCTCCATTTCCTCGATCGCGTGCTTCTCACTATCCTTTTTTTCTCTCTGAGAAGCCGGTGTTTCTCTTGTCTCTTCTGCTTGTAGAGCGCATGGGTAGTTTTGGTCCTTCTTTGCAGCGCCGCCTTGTATGCTTCTTGTTTAGCTGCATGTGCTTGCCGACATTCATCATCACACCATGTCCAACCAATCCAATCTGGTTGACATTGGATTGATCAGGGGATCTCCATGTCTCTGTGTGAATGTTGAGGTGTGGGAACTTGGTATTAACTATTACAATATTTCTCGCCGCAGCAAAGTCGCATATAAAACTTAAATCGCAAATTTGCGAATATCATGAGAATTGTCATGAGGCGCTCGTTGACACATTTGTAGCTCAAAACCTCTTGCCGGAGCTTGCCTCTAACGACGAATCCACATCCAAATAAGCACTGTTTTTGTTGTGTATAGCAGTTGCCATAGTAAATATCACAGTTTTTCATTCTTCTTTTGCACGACCCGTCTCATCACAATTCTTGGATGGCGGTTATGTCTGCCTTACAGCAGTCAAGGGCCTCCACCAGCTGTTCAGCTGCACGCGGTCTGTTAAGGGTCCTAACATTCCACGCACATATCCGAAATTCGTTGTCCTTATTTCGTTTGCAGGGTTCGTTATCAGTGAATCCGTCCGTATTCGAGGCTTGTGGTTGCTTCGCAACTAGTTGTTTTTGACATAGCAGGGAAGTTACCCCAACGTTGATTCCATTTAGAGAATTCTTCCGCTGCCGCCTGGATGTAAGGAGTGGGTGCTTGTACCTATACACATTTCTACCCAAGCAATCGGTATGTATGGAAGAAGTCGTTGAAGGAGGCCCGGAACGGATTCGGGTTTTTTATACTTAGCGCTCGCACAAGGATTATTTATTTCCTTTTCATTGTAAGCACACTTCAAGTTCATTAGGAAGATAGGGAGGAGACTGAAGGTGTCGACTAAAGATGACTCCAAGATATTTATATTCCCTCACCAACTCAAGCTCCACATTTTCAGTAAGCTTAATCAAAAAAGTTTCTGTAGCGTATTTGTAAAATTCGTACGCAACACGGTCATCCCCTGGAGCCTTGCTAAGATTGCATCTGTGTAGGACTCTCATTACTTCTTGAACTGAGAATGCACGGTCGAGATCTTCATTTTCTACTAAAGGACTAGCATATAATATTTGACTTGGTCTTGGTGGTGCACCTAGAAGCTGTTCGAAATGGTGAGCAAGTATACTCGTACTTATTATTGTTTTTCTTGCAAAAGGTATACCGTTGAGTGTACGTGCCAGCTTCCAAAAGGATCGACTGTCTCTTACTTCCGACAATCGTTGCATGAGGTATTGGGAGTATTGCTTTTATTTTTTTTTTGAAAAGATATTTGAAAGCTTTATTCGCCTCTTGATACATCCTTTTTGCGAAATTCGATTTTGTTGCCCTGAGAAATCTCAAAAAACAAAACGACCTTTTTCTTGCTCTCTCATGATCTGCATCGAACCATGGATCTTTCCAGCTTTGCAAACGGACTGTTTGAAATGATTGTGCGGCCTGAGATACGCATGTAACTAATGGATTCAATTTGCTCATTACTTACAGAATCAAGAAAATTGGTTAAGATTTATTTGATACAGTTCCAAAAAAGAATTCTTCCATTGAAGTTTTGGTAACAGCTTCATATTTTCGTTGGTGTAACCCGGTTCTTCATCAAATCGACATTGAACATTCAGTGGTAAATGGTCTGAATAAACCAGCTCATCTACTTTTAAATCATCTACATACTCGAACCATTTTCCACGTATAAGACAATAATCTATTGTGGAACTAGATGTTCCTCTTATAAATGTAAAATGACCTTCTCGTTCACTTTCAGTTCTTCCGTTCAACATTGTCAGACCAACCGATTCACACATTTCTATAAATCTTCTCCCATTTCCATCTATTTTCTCGTCCAGAGCAGATCTAATTATACTAATTGACGCTGGTGTAAAATCTGGTTCCATCTGTAACATCCGAGAACTTCCTACCCTAGCGTTGCAGTCTCCGATCAGCATAATGCAGCTAAGTCATCCATCCATTTATTACAGCTAATATAAACAGGAACGATGTAAAACTGCTCATGTGTAATGGTCATGGTCTGAGGGAATATTTCTCCATATTGTCCGATCAGTCAATCGCTGGATTTCTCCAATTCATTTCCAACAAAGGTTTCTAGCCGTGATGGTTCAGACCTTATCCAACAGAGAGTAATGGTTGAGTCAGTCCAAGCGTGTACTTGAGTTTCGGGTACATTAAGAATTCTTCTGACATGAATTAAAAGCTTGGCCAACATAACTGTTCTCCAAAGTACCAAGCGTGGTATGCTCACAGGTTTAAGTGGGGAAACGCGAGTTTTTGGTATCAGGATATTCATGTGAACCATGCCTTCTTTTCCAAGAATCAATGCCCAATAGATCTTCGAAAAAATTGCTCCAGTTCCTTTCAAGCTCTTCCTCAACAAGTTCGTCCCACGTCAAGCCTTTTGCCCACAACAATTACAAAAAACCTTTTGCCTTTATCACGCATGGTGAGATCCATCATATCGGATCGAAGAGTCTTGCTATTGTCGATAATATTGATTTTTTGGTTGCCCTTGGTTGGTTTGGTGATATAAAGCTATAATGCGAGCTGTCTGAAGTTGGATGCTAATGATTACCTGGCATATTAAGCTTTCCAGAACCATCTGAAGGGAATGTAAAAGTTGCCTCTCGATCCTCAACAGATATGTCAGTTAAAAGAGTTTCTGTGTTAAATGTCCACTTACGTAGGTTCAAACCCGCATTTCCAAGTATTCCTATTCCAAGTATTTTGTTTCATCTTTAAATTAGTTCCTGGAATGGTATCTGCGCCAGAGATCCAATTGTCTACATACATTTCTTTTTGAATCATTTATGCTGCTAATGGAAATTGAAAACGTGCACTTTCTGCGAGGAAGTTGAGTGTTCTTATGGCCAAAAATAGAGCAGACGCTGTGCCACAATATCAATTGGTAAAATGAGTCCTTTTCATTCACCCAAATTTGACGATAATTTTGTTTTATATCGGCAGTAAAGGTGTATCGATACAGCCTCCATCTGAGTATTATGTCGATAATATTATTTATCAGCATATCGTTAAGTGACGATCCATCCGATGTGTTAAATGACGCATCAAACACCACCCTTAACCTAGTCGATGTACTGCTTTATTTTGTAACGGCATGGTGTGAGAGGAAATAATGTGGTGTTTTTTCCAAAATATGCTCTTCTACCTCAGTCATGTGACCCAAATGCATATATTCCTCAATGCATCTAATATAGTTGTTTTTCATACTAATATTTTTCATAAGGCGTTGTTCAAGCTGCTTAAACCATTGAAGAGCTCCCTCTTTAGAACGTACTAGCACAGGATAAACATTGCCTTTGAAAGGAAGGGCGACCCCAAAACGACCGTCAGGTAAATGCGTGGCATTGCCAAATGCTCGGGAGTTTCATAAGTTTCTTCGAGCTCCTTAAATTTGCGTATACCTGCATCTAAATTAAATAATTCGTAAAAGGTCCGAACAGATTGTGATGCGACTGAAACTCTTCGAAAGATAATCCAACCTAATCTTGTGTTCTGGGTTAAAGGCAAATTGGTATTCATGTACCTAGTTAAATCTGGTAGAAGTATATCAGCTAATACGTCGGTGGCTTAAATATCAACCATGGCCGGTTTGAAAGAGTGGATCTGCTAGGTTCAAACCATTAAGATATTCCCAATAAGCAACTGGAAGTGTATGGGCAGGGATACGCCCAGATAGCGACTTATAAACAAGGACATGTATACTATTTACAAGCTTGGAATGGAAAATGTTATCTCAACTGATTTTTTACATGTGCCACTATTGACCATACCTAGCCCGGAAACCTCAACAGAAGTGGATTTGTGCCTCAAACGCAGAAGTTGAAGTGCTGTAATAAATGAGGCTTCAGACCCAGAATCCAGTTATGCGCGAAATGAATAAAACTCTTCTGACTGACCTCTGACCTTAACAATAGCTGTTGCTAGCATAACTTGATATAGAGTGATATGTGTGGATAGACTTACTGCAACCAGGCTGATCGTCACATAGTTGATGGCTGAAAACTAGGAGCATTAGGGTTAATGTCATTAAAAAAATCTGATTTACTTTGTTGGTAAGTCTTCATTTGAGTTATTTTTAGATTACTGGAACCAGAAGTGTGTAAAAGAGAATGATGAGCTTGCTGACAATAATAACACCTGTGAGTACTCGGACAAATATCGGACAAATGGCTGTAAGCGAAAAAAATTCTACATAAACCTAGCTTTGATATAGCTTCACTGCGATCGTGAATGCTCATTTTTAAGAAACGGTGGCATTTGCGTATAGGATGTTGATCTTTATTGCATAACTTACATGTATGCTTAGATGAGGTTGCATTTGCTTAAAAACAATTCCACTGTGAAACCCTTTTAGATTTTTCTAATGTCGTTCTTAAGGGTTGATAATTGGCGGCCTCGAGAGTTCGAAATCTGGCACCAAATGACGGCTTCAGTAAGCGAGTGAGTGAGTGCTATCAGTGATCGAATGTACTATTATAATTTGTACTAGTTATATCCATCCTTATGGTGTATTTATTGATTTCTCCATTGGCTAACAGATGTCTTTAGGATGAATTTTGTCTTGGATAAATTAATTTCATTGTTGCGATTCAGGTAAAAGTAAACATTTTGCAACTAGTTCAATATGAAAAATGATTCATATTTTTCAAACGAGGTAATATTTATAAAATTTTGAGAGAAAAATGTGTAACAAACAACGACAACATACTAAAAGTTCATATATTTTCATTAAGGTACCCATTAGTGAACACTTTATCTATCGAATGAAAATCTGCTCGGCGGCTGAAGTGAAAATGTCAAAAATGCTACCAGAATGCTAGATAACGTACACGGTAATGCCAAACACAAATAATTCAGTCACTTATTGCTCGATAACTGATGCGGTAATTCGGCCCTTGGATTCAAGAAACTGTGTGAACTCGGTAAACCTAGGTTATTCTTTGGCATTAGCCTTTGATTCAAGTTTCTCTCGCAGAGCTGTTTTGTTTTTGGTGGTAGTATTTGTAATAAAGTATAATTTATCATCACATCGCAATGTTCTACAGGCACTTTTAAGTTTTCAAGAGTATGAATAATTTCTTTTGATCTAACAGTTAATTTATAGTATCAGATCGTTCCTGGGTTATTGAAGGTGGATTAAAGACAAACTTCAATTCCGAAATCACCAAAAATCGTTGATGATCATACCTTTCTTGCAAAATAGCCGTGCCTTTGCATAGTTACCCTTACAAATAAATAAATGTGATAAGATTTTCTCTGCTTCCCCTGATATACTCGTCTTAAGGTAATGCATCTTTTGGATATCGGACATGTTTGAATTATGATGCACTGGAGAAATAAACATGTCATGAAAACTTCACCAAGCTTCAAAATGGCCAGAAAATACGGGAATGTTCTTTAATGTAATATCCGAGTTGTGATTGTATATAGAAACATTTGCTGAAGTTTCAGTGGATTGAGCATTGGTGTCTTTCACTTTAACATTGTCTAAATTATCCAGTAAATCGGCATGATAATCGAAGTATAGCTCTCTAAATTGATCGTAAATCTCTGCAAATCCAGAACATTTATCTTCCTTATTATCTGACAAAGACCCTACTGCTATCTCATACAGACTTTCGGCAGCTTCCATAGATTTATTCAACGACTCTAAGCGATCTGACAAATAATTTTCCGCACGAGAAAGGAGCACCCACAATAATTGGCAAGTATTTCCTCAAACTTCCACACAAAAGTTGGTTATTTCTCTTATAGAGCTCGCACAGGAGTAGATATCAAAGCGCAGCACACAATTTACATTGAGAATATTAAACAAAATATCAACTTTTTTTCCAAAATGGGGCTTGTGGACCAAAATGTTCGATTTGTGAACTTAAAGTGAATTTTATTTTACATACATATATTGACAAAATATGACATTTGATATTTACATCGAAAATTCCTATTGAGATTAGCTTTATAAAAGTGTATACGTTCAGCAAAATGAATACTTAGAAACGTTCGTTTTTTAATAAACTTTTTAAGCGGCGAGTTATATTCGTAGTGTCAACATTCTCCCCCGCCGATGAGCAAAGGTTTGTCTTGGTTGTCGGTTGGTCTATTATTTTGCAATTGTATTTTCAACATGATGATTTGTTTTGCCTTACTTTGTTTTGTATATGAAAAAAGAGGATGTGATTAAATTATTTTATACAAAGCCAAGAAAATGTATGAACATGTATAAATTTATGACAATAAACATTCAACTTGTTCTAAAATGTTTGAGATTTTTAAAATTAAGTTTCCATTTTTGTGGATGATGCGTGCGTTGACGCATATATGTGCATATGGGGGCGTGTGTGTGTTTATATATATATATATATATCGACGTGTGTGCATGGGTGTGCGTGTGCGCATGGTGCGTGTGTGTGAGAGAGAGAGAGTTTGTGCGTCTATGTGTGAATCGACAAAATGGACTTTGTGTCAACACCCATCTTCGCCGCTTCCGATTCAATATTCACACAAGCGCTTTTTTAAGGATCGAGCAAATTATGCTGATATTCCATTCATCGGGCATACATTCTTCTAACCATATCTTGCTTATGAGTTGGTTCATACTCATAGCCAAGTCATCGCCTGCAGCTTTGAAGAGCTCGGCAGCTAATCCATCAGCTCCGTCGGCTTTGTTGCTCTTAAGCTTAGATATAGCTGGCTTTACTCCATCCAGATGTGGTGGTCGGAATTGTTGGTCTACTTCGCCCAGATAAGATGGACCATTCTGCGTGACAGCGGAATTCATTTCGTCATCGCCGTTATACAGTCTGCAGAAATGGTTGTTCCATATTCTTAGCACCGACTGCGATTCCACTACGATGTTCCCTTGATCGTCTTTGCAAGCTTCAGTTCGAGCTCTGTGGCTTTGACAGTTTCTTTTTACCTTCTGGTAAAACTTTCAAACTTCATTCCTGCAATAAGAGCTCTCCATTTCCTCAATCGCGTGCTTCTCACGATCCTTTTTTTCTCTCTGAGAAGCCGGTGTTTCTCTTGTCTCTTCTGCTTGTAGGGCGCATGGGTAGTTTTGGTCCTTCTTTGCAGCGCCGCCTTGTATGCTTCTTGTTTAGCTGCATGTGCTTGCCGACACTCATCATCACACCATGTGTTTCGTTGTGGTGGCCGTGTAAAACCCATCACTTCAGTGGCGGCTTCCCTGATGGCATTTTGGCAATGTTGCCACTGGTTTTCAATACTTGATGCTAGCGGATTCGTTTGGAGGATATTTGAAACTCGATCGGAAAAGGACCTGGAGATTTCTTGCAATTGCAGATGTCCGACGTTAAACTTCCTCACAGTATTACCTTTTCTTGGCATTGGTCGGGATATCCTCAGTCGTACCTTGGCTACAACGAGGTAAAGGTACGAGTCAATGTTTGCCATTCGGAAAGTTCGGACACCCATCATACTGGATTAGTGCCTTGCATCGATCGCAATGTGGTCAATCTGGTTGGCATTGGATTGATCAGGGGATCTCCATGTCTCTTTGTGAATGTTGAGGTGTGGGAACTTAATATTAACTATTACAATATTTCTCGCCGCAGCAAAGTCAATTAGCCTTAATCCGTTATCTGAGGTGGTGACGTGCAAGCAACATTTTCTCTCCCTAGCTTGGCGTTAAAGTCACCTAGAACAAAACATTTCTTTTGCCCGACCCGTCTCATCACAATTCTTGGATGGCGGTTATGTCTGCCTTACAGCAGTCAAGGGCCTCCACCAGCTCTTCAGCTGCACGCGGTCTGTTAAGGGTCCTAACATTCCACGCACATATCCGAAATTCGTTGTCCTTATTTCGTTTGCAGGGTTCGTTATCAGTGAATCCGTCCGTATCCGAGGCTTGTGGTTGCTTCGCAACTAGTTGTTTTTGACATAGCAGGGAAGTTACCCCAACGTTGATTCCATTTAGAGAATTCTTCCGCTGCCGCCTGGATGTAAGGAGTGGGTGCTTGTACCTATACACATTTCTACCCTTTGAACAATCAATACAGTCATAGGGAAGTTTTATGGTTTGAGTTGCTGAGTGATGATAAGAATTTATATTCGGCCATATTTGACAAAAAAAAAAAAGAAAAAAATATTTTTTTCTAAATCACATTTATTAAGTTATTCATAATAAGTCATTGGGGCTTAACAACATATGTACATAGGTCCATGTTTGATTTATTACTCAAAATTGTACTACTTTGGAAAATAGTAATTAGAACTATTCACAAAAGAAGTCGTTTTTTTTGCGATTTTTCAGTTGCATAGAAATCGTGATGATTTGTTTGTCACTTTAATGTTACCATCACTTTGTTACAGAGAAGTAAATATAACTTCACAATAACAAAGCGTGCCACTTGGGACCTTGCATTTTCTAAATATCTATCTGAAAATATACAGTACCGATTGTATTGAAAGTAAAAAATTAATAACTGCACGAATCAAAAATAAATGTTTAGTTTAACAAAACTGACGACTATATCAAAATGTAGTATAATAGTTCATTGTTATGATCATTAAAATAAAATGCTTTTTAATCATAACTCTTTGAAATAAATAAGAAAATTATAATTTTTTTAATAATTCGGTCAACCAAATTATAAAAGAAACTTAAAGGTGGGAGCAGGTACTTCCGCATTACGGCTAAACCCCAAATTTTACGAATCATAATCCGTTAGGCAAGTACTTTCAGAGAGCTCTGTGGAGGTAGGACCTGGAGGGATTTTAGTTCAGAGTCAGCCAAAGTTCCACACAAAGGACTCAGGAAGGAGCCAAACCCTATGGCTCAATATTTTTTTTTGGTCCACCTCTTCCCCTCCCCTGTTATCCTACCCTTTCTATCCTTTTCTGTTCTTATTCCTCCCTTTGTCCTAGCCTATGCTGACCTTCACTCCCCTTTCGCTTCTTATACTCTATCGCAATTTTTCCCTTCTTCCAATCCTATACCATGATGGTCTTACCAGTATTCACATACGGATCAAAGACTTTGGTGCTTACTGAAAGGAACTGTGATCTCTTATCCGCGTACGAGAGGAGAGCCTTACGGAGAATTGTTGGCTCCGTGTGCAGGTGAGGACGATTCCAAGGAAGATACAATCATGAATTGCCTAAAATCTACCTCGAAGCAGATATTGTCGGAAAAATAAAGCTAGGTATACTCCGGTCGGCTGGACACCTAGCTCGCATGAGCGAAGAGGAGTCTTTTGCAGTTGCTTTTATGAAAAAAGACAAGCCCGAAGCCTTGGGGTTCGCTATTGGATGGCGTCGGCAAGCAATCGGTATGTATGGAAGAAGTCGTTGAAGGAGGCCCGGAACGGATTCGGTTTTTTTATACTTTGCGCTCGCACAAGGATTATTTATTTCCTTTTCATTGCAAGCACACTGCAAGTGTATTAGGAAGATAGGGAGGAGACTGAAGGTGTCGACTATAAAATCCTTAACTCCTTGCGGAGCTGCGTCTGCTTGTCCGAAAATTCTATGTGCGCTTGTTTGAAAATTCATGAACTGAACATTCTTTTGGCCATTTGTAAAAGTATAAAAGCTCACGAATATTGTCTTTAGGAAAGCTGTCCTTAAAATTAAGATGTTGAAGTTCAGATATTTTGTAATTCCAAGGACCAATTTGATTACAGACAACATCAAAATATTTAAAATTGTTTCCAATAAAATCAGTCAGTTTCCGTAGTTCCATATTCTGTTTTTTCCCAAGGGCCCCCCTCCAGTTGCAGTTGATGGATTTTTTTTGCTTCTATAAGCTTTTCCTGCAGATGCTTTTTGAACGACATCTGAGGCGTAATGATGACTCCAAGATATTTATATTCCCTCACCAACTCAAGCTCCACATTTTCCCACATCCATTTCTCCTCCCTTGCATATCGCCCTGTGCCATTTCGAAATATCATCACTTTGGATTTGTTAGTGTTAACTATAAGACCCCAATT
Organism: Platycheirus rosarum; assembly: GCA_963971375.1. Taxonomy (NCBI): domain Eukaryota; kingdom Metazoa; phylum Arthropoda; class Insecta; order Diptera; family Syrphidae; genus Platycheirus; species Platycheirus rosarum. The sequence goes on along the minus strand of OZ020510.1, from coordinate 87,133,039 downwards.
ACGGCAGTGCAATTGTAATTTATTAATCAGTATTTGCATCATATTTGGAGTCTCCGCAAAAATGAAAATGTCGTCCGCATACATCAAAGTTTTTATTACTGTACCAGCAAAACTAATACCTCCAGGAAAAACGATGTAAGGTCATCCAAGAAAAGCGAAAACAGAAGTGGACTCAAAAGACAGCCCTGTTTGATCCCGGAAGAAGTATGAAACTAGGAAGATCCTTCATTTCCATCCTTTACATCGCCTTTTTTAAACAGTGGGGCGATAATATTCCTCCTAAAGCTATCTGGAATTTCATCAGAATTGAAAATATAATTAACTTTCAGTACGCTTAATCAAAAAAGTTTCTGTAGCGTTTTTGTAAAATTCGTACGCAACACGGTCATCCCCTGGAGCCTTGCTAAGATTGCATCTGTGTAGGACTCTCATTACTTCTTGAACTGAGAATGCACGGTCGAGATTTTCATTTTCTACTAAAGGACTAGCATATAATATTTGACTTAATCTTGGTGGTGCACCTAGAAGCTGTTCGAAATGGTGAGCAAGTATACTCGTACTTATTATTGTTTTTCTTGCAACAGGTATACCGTTGAGTGTACGTGCCAGCTTCCAAAAGGATCGACTGTCTCTTACTTCCGACAATCGTTGCATGAGGTATTGGGAGTATTGCTTTTATTTTTGTTTGCAAAGATATTTGAAAGCTTTATTCGCCTCTTGATACATCCTTTTTGCGAAATTCGATTTTGTTGCCCTGAGAAATCTCAAAAAACAAAACGACTTTTTTCTTGCTCTCTCACAATCTGCATCGAACCATGGATCTTTCCAGCTTTGCAAACGGACTGTTTGAAATGATTGTGCGGCCTGAGATACGCATGTAACTAATGGATTCAATTTGCTCATTACTTACAGAATCAAGAAAATTGGTTAAGATTTATTTGATACAGTTCCAAAAAAGAATTCTTCCATTGAAGTTTTGGTAACAGCTTCATATTTTCGTTGGTGTAACCCGGTTCTTCATCAAATCGACATTGAACATTCAGTGGTAAATGGTCTGAATAAACCAGCTCATCTACTTTTAAATCATCTACATACTCGAACCATTTTCCACGTATAAGACAATAATCTATTGTGGAACTAGATGTTCCTCTTATAAATGTAAAATGACCTTCTCGTTCACTTTCAGTTCTTCCGTTCAACATTGTCAGACCAACCGATTCACACATTTCTATAAATCTTCTCCCATTTCCATCTATTTTCTCGTCCAGAGCAGATCTAATTATACTAATTGACGCTGGTGTAAAATCTGGTTCCATCTGTAACATCCGAGAACTTCCTACCCTAGCGTTGCAGTCTCCGATCAGCATAATGCAGCTAAGTCATCCATCCATTTATTACAGCTAATATAAACAGGAACGATGTAAAACTGCTCATGTGTAATGGTCATGGTCTGAGGGAATATTTCTCCATATTGTCCGATCAGTCAATCGCTGGATTTCTCCAATTCATTTCCAACAAAGGTTTCTAGCCGTGATGGTTCAGACCTTATCCAACAGAGAGTAATGGTTGAGTCAGTCCAAGCGTGTACTTGAGTTTCGGGTACATTAAGAATTCTTCTGACATGAATTAAAAGCTTGGCCAACATAACTGTTCTCCAAAGTACCAAGCGTGGTATGCTCACAGGTTTAAGTGGGGAAACGCGAGTTTTTGGTATCAGGATATTCATGTGAACCATGCCTTCTTTTCCAAGAATCAATGCCCAATAGATCTTCGAAAAAATTGCTCCAGTTCCTTTCAAGCTCTTCCTCAACAAGTTCGTCCCACGTCAAGCCTTTTGCCCACAACAATTACAAAAAACCTTTTGCCTTTATCACGCATGGTGAGATCCATCATATCGGATCGAAGAGTCTTGCTATTGTCGATAATATTGATTTTTTGGTTGCCCTTGGTTGGTTTGGTGATATAAAGCTATAATGCGAGCTGTCTGAAGTTGGATGCTAATGATTACCTGGCATATTAAGCTTTCCAGAACCATCTGAAGGGAATGTAAAAGTTGCCTCTCGATCCTCAACAGATATGTCAGTTAAAAGAGTTTCTGTGTTAAATGTCCACTTACGTAGGTTCAAACCCGCATTTCCAAGTATTCCTATTCCAAGTATTTTGTTTCATCTTTAAATTAGTTCCTGGAATGGTATCTGCGCCAGAGATCCAATTGTCTACATACATTTCTTTTTGAATCATTTATGCTGCTAATGGAAATTGAAAACGTGCACTTTCTGCGAGGAAGTTGAGTGTTCTTATGGCCAAAAATAGAGCAGACGCTGTGCCACAATATCAATTGGTAAAATGAGTCCTTTTCATTCACCCAAATTTGACGATAATTTTGTTTTATATCGGCAGTAAAGGTGTATCGATACAGCCTCCATCTGAGTATTATGTCGATAATATTATTTATCAGCATATCGTTAAGTGACGATCCATCCGATGTGTTAAATGACGCATCAAACACCACCCTTAACCTAGTCGATGTACTGCTTTATTTTGTAACGGCATGGTGTGAGAGGAAATAATGTGGTGTTTTTTCCAAAATATGCTCTTCTACCTCAGTCATGTGACCCAAATGCATATATTCCTCAATGCATCTAATATAGTTGTTTTTCATACTAATATTTTTCATAAGGCGTTGTTCAAGCTGCTTAAACCATTGAAGAGCTCCCTCTTTAGAACGTACTAGCACAGGATAAACATTGCCTTTGAAAGGAAGGGCGACCCCAAAACGACCGTCAGGTAAATGCGTGGCATTGCCAAATGCTCGGGAGTTTCATAAGTTTCTTCGAGCTCCTTAAATTTGCGTATACCTGCATCTAAATTAAATAATTCGTAAAAGGTCCGAACAGATTGTGATGCGACTGAAACTCTTCGAAAGATAATCCAACCTAATCTTGTGTTCTGGGTTAAAGGCAAATTGGTATTCATGTACCTAGTTAAATCTGGTAGAAGTATATCAGCTAATACGTCGGTGGCTTAAATATCAACCATGGCCGGTTTGAAAGAGTGGATCTGCTAGGTTCAAACCATTAAGATATTCCCAATAAGCAACTGGAAGTGTATGGGCAGGGATACGCCCAGATAGCGACTTATAAACAAGGACATGTATACTATTTACAAGCTTGGAATGGAAAATGTTATCTCAACTGATTTTTTACATGTGCCACTATTGACCATACCTAGCCCGGAAACCTCAACAGAAGTGGATTTGTGCCTCAAACGCAGAAGTTGAAGTGCTGTAATAAATGAGGCTTCAGACCCAGAATCCAGTTATGCGCGAAATGAATAAAACTCTTCTGACTGACCTCTGACCTTAACAATAGCTGTTGCTAGCATAACTTGATATAGAGTGATATGTGTGGATAGACTTACTGCAACCAGGCTGATCGTCACATAGTTGATGGCTGAAAACTAGGAGCATTAGGGTTAATGTCATTAAAAAAATCTGATTTACTTTGTTGGTAAGTCTTCATTTGAGTTATTTTTAGGGATTACTGGAACCAGAAGTGTGTAAAAGAGAATGATGAGCTTGCTGACAATAATAACACCTGTGAGTACTCGGACAAATATCGGACAAATGGCTGTAAGCGAAAAAAATTCTACATAAACCTAGCTTTGATATAGCTTCACTGCGATCGTGAATGCTCATTTTTAAGAAACGGTGGCATTTGCGTATAGGATGTTGATCTTTATTGCATAACTTACATGTATGCTTAGATGAGGTTGCATTTGCTTAAAAACAATTCCACTGTGAAACCCTTTTAGATTTTTCTAATGTCGTTCTTAAGGGTTGATAATTGGCGGCCTCGAGAGTTCGAAATCTGGCACCAAATGACGGCTTCAGTAAGCGAGTGAGTGAGTGCTATCAGTGATCGAATGTACTATTATAATTTGTACTAGTTATATCCATCCTTATGGTGTATTTATTGATTTCTCCATTGGCTAACAGATGTCTTTAGGATGAATTTTGTCTTGGATAAATTAATTTCATTGTTGCGATTCAGGTAAAAGTAAACATTTTGCAACTAGTTCAATATGAAAAATGATTCATATTTTTCAAACGAGGTAATATTTATAAAATTTTGAGAGAAAAATGTGTAACAAACAACGACAACATACTAAAAGTTCATATATTTTCATTAAGGTACCCATTAGTGAACACTTTATCTATCGAATGAAAATCTGCTCGGCGGCTGAAGTGAAAATGTCAAAAATGCTACCAGAATGCTAGATAACGTACACGGTAATGCCAAACACAAATAATTCAGTCACTTATTGCTCGATAACTGATGCGGTAATTCGGCCCTTGGATTCAAGAAACTGTGTGAACTCGGTAAACCTAGGTTATTCTTTGGCATTAGCCTTTGATTCAAGTTTCTCTCGCAGAGCTGTTTTGTTTTTGGTGGTAGTATTTGTAATAAAGTATAATTTATCATCACATCGCAATGTTCTACAGGCACTTTTAAGTTTTCAAGAGTATGAATAATTTCTTTTGATCTAACAGTTAATTTATAGTATCAGATCGTTCCTGGGTTATTGAAGGTGGATTAAAGACAAACTTCAATTCCGAAATCACCAAAAATCGTTGATGATCATACCTTTCTTGCAAAATAGCCGTGCCTTTGCATAGTTACCCTTACAAATAAATAAATGTGATAAGATTTTCTCTGCTTCCCCTGATATACTCGTCTTAAGGTAATGCATCTTTTGGATATCGGACATGTTTGAATTATGATGCACTGGAGAAATAAACATGTCATGAAAACTTCACCAAGCTTCAAAATGGCCAGAAAATACGGGAATGTTCTTTAATGTAATATCCGAGTTGTGATTGTATATAGAAACATTTGCTGAAGTTTCAGTGGATTGAGCATTGGTGTCTTTCACTTTAACATTGTCTAAATTATCCAGTAAATCGGCATGATAATCGAAGTATAGCTCTCTAAATTGATCGTAAATCTCTGCAAATCCAGAACATTTATCTTCCTTATTATCTGACAAAGACCCTACTGCTATCTCATACAGACTTTCGGCAGCTTCCATAGATTTATTCAACGACTCTAAGCGATCTGACAAATAATTTTCCGCACGAGAAAGGAGCACCCACAATAATTGGCAAGTATTTCCTCAAACTTCCACACAAAAGTTGGTTATTTCTCTTATAGAGCTCGCACAGGAGTAGATATCAAAGCGCAGCACACAATTTACATTGAGAATATTAAACAAAATATCAACTTTTTTTCCAAAATGGGGCTTGTGGACCAAAATGTTCGATTTGTGAACTTAAAGTGAATTTTATTTTACATACATATATTGACAAAATATGACATTTGATATTTACATCGAAAATTCCTATTGAGATTAGCTTTATAAAAGTGTATACGTTCAGCAAAATGAATACTTAGAAACGTTCGTTTTTTAATAAACTTTTTAAGCGGCGAGTTATATTCGTAGTGTCAACATTCTCCCCCGCCGATGAGCAAAGGTTTGTCTTGGTTGTCGGTTGGTCTATTATTTTGCAATTGTATTTTCAACATGATGATTTGTTTTGCCTTACTTTGTTTTGTATATGAAAAAAGAGGATGTGATTAAATTATTTTATACAAAGCCAAGAAAATGTATGAACATGTATAAATTTATGACAATAAACATTCAACTTGTTCTAAAATGTTTGAGATTTTTAAAATTAAGTTTCCATTTTTGTGGATGATGCGTGCGTTGACGCATATATGTGCATATGGGGGCGTGTGTGTGTTTATATATATATATATATATCGACGTGTGTGCATGGGTGTGCGTGTGCGCATGGTGCGTGTGTGTGAGAGAGAGAGAGTTTGTGCGTCTATGTGTGAATCGACAAAATGGACTTTGTGTCAACACCCATCTTCGCCGCTTCCGATTCAATATTCACACAAGCGCTTTTTTAAGGATCGAGCAAATTATGCTGATATTCCATTCATCGGGCATACATTCTTCTAACCATATCTTGCTTATGAGTTGGTTCATACTCATAGCCAAGTCATCGCCTGCAGCTTTGAAGAGCTCGGCAGCTAATCCATCAGCTCCGTCGGCTTTGTTGCTCTTAAGCTTAGATATAGCTGGCTTTACTCCATCCAGATGTGGTGGTCGGAATTGTTGGTCTACTTCGCCCAGATAAGATGGACCATTCTGCGTGACAGCGGAATTCATTTCGTCATCGCCGTTATACAGTCTGCAGAAATGGTTGTTCCATATTCTTAGCACCGACTGCGATTCCACTACGATGTTCCCTTGATCGTCTTTGCAAGCTTCAGTTCGAGCTCTGTGGCTTTGACAGTTTCTTTTTACCTTCTGGTAAAACTTTCAAACTTCATTCCTGCAATAAGAGCTCTCCATTTCCTCAATCGCGTGCTTCTCACGATCCTTTTTTTCTCTCTGAGAAGCCGGTGTTTCTCTTGTCTCTTCTGCTTGTAGGGCGCATGGGTAGTTTTGGTCCTTCTTTGCAGCGCCGCCTTGTATGCTTCTTGTTTAGCTGCATGTGCTTGCCGACACTCATCATCACACCATGTGTTTCGTTGTGGTGGCCGTGTAAAACCCATCACTTCAGTGGCGGCTTCCCTGATGGCATTTTGGCAATGTTGCCACTGGTTTTCAATACTTGATGCTAGCGGATTCGTTTGGAGGATATTTGAAACTCGATCGGAAAAGGACCTGGAGATTTCTTGCAATTGCAGATGTCCGACGTTAAACTTCCTCACAGTATTACCTTTTCTTGGCATTGGTCGGGATATCCTCAGTCGTACCTTGGCTACAACGAGGTAAAGGTACGAGTCAATGTTTGCCATTCGGAAAGTTCGGACACCCATCATACTGGATTAGTGCCTTGCATCGATCGCAATGTGGTCAATCTGGTTGGCATTGGATTGATCAGGGGATCTCCATGTCTCTTTGTGAATGTTGAGGTGTGGGAACTTAATATTAACTATTACAATATTTCTCGCCGCAGCAAAGTCAATTAGCCTTAATCCGTTATCTGAGGTGGTGACGTGCAAGCAACATTTTCTCTCCCTAGCTTGGCGTTAAAGTCACCTAGAACAAAACATTTCTTTTGCCCGACCCGTCTCATCACAATTCTTGGATGGCGGTTATGTCTGCCTTACAGCAGTCAAGGGCCTCCACCAGCTCTTCAGCTGCACGCGGTCTGTTAAGGGTCCTAACATTCCACGCACATATCCGAAATTCGTTGTCCTTATTTCGTTTGCAGGGTTCGTTATCAGTGAATCCGTCCGTATCCGAGGCTTGTGGTTGCTTCGCAACTAGTTGTTTTTGACATAGCAGGGAAGTTACCCCAACGTTGATTCCATTTAGAGAATTCTTCCGCTGCCGCCTGGATGTAAGGAGTGGGTGCTTGTACCTATACACATTTCTACCCTTTGAACAATCAATACAGTCATAGGGAAGTTTTATGGTTTGAGTTGCTGAGTGATGATAAGAATTTATATTCGGCCATATTTGACAAAAAAAAAAAAGAAAAAAATATTTTTTTCTAAATCACATTTATTAAGTTATTCATAATAAGTCATTGGGGCTTAACAACATATGTACATAGGTCCATGTTTGATTTATTACTCAAAATTGTACTACTTTGGAAAATAGTAATTAGAACTATTCACAAAAGAAGTCGTTTTTTTGCGATTTTTCAGTTGCATAGAAATCGTGATGATTTGTTTGTCACTTTAATGTTACCATCACTTTGTTACAGAGAAGTAAATATAACTTCACAATAACAAAGCGTGCCACTTGGGACCTTGCATTTTCTAAATATCTATCTGAAAATATACAGTACCGATTGTATTGAAAGTAAAAAATTAATAACTGCACGAATCAAAAATAAATGTTTAGTTTAACAAAACTGACGACTATATCAAAATGTAGTATAATAGTTCATTGTTATGATCATTAAAATAAAATGCTTTTTAATCATAACTCTTTGAAATAAATAAGAAAATTATAATTTTTTTAATAATTCGGTCAACCAAATTATAAAAGAAACTTAAAGGTGGGAGCAGGTACTTCCGCATTACGGCTAAACCCCAAATTTTACGAATCATAATCCGTTAGGCAAGTACTTTCAGAGAGCTCTGTGGAGGTAGGACCTGGAGGGATTTTAGTTCAGAGTCAGCCAAAGTTCCACACAAAGGACTCAGGAAGGAGCCAAACCCTATGGCTCAATATTTTTTTTTGGTCCACCTCTTCCCCTCCCCTGTTATCCTACCCTTTCTATCCTTTTCTGTTCTTATTCCTCCCTTTGTCCTAGCCTATGCTGACCTTCACTCCCCTTTCGCTTCTTATACTCTATCGCAATTTCTCCCTTCTTCCAATCCTATACCATGATGGTCTTACCAGTATTCACATACGGATCAAAGACTTTGGTGCTTACTGAAAGGAACTGTGATCTCTTATCCGCGTACGAGAGGAGAGCCTTACGGAGAATTGTTGGCTCCGTGTGCAGGTGAGGACGATTCCAAGGAAGATACAATCATGAATTGCCTAAAATCTACCTCGAAGCAGATATTGTCGGAAAAATAAAGCTAGGTATACTCCGGTCGGCTGGACACCTAGCTCGCATGAGCGAAGAGGAGTCTTTTGCAGTTGCTTTTATGAAAAAAGACAAGCCCGAAGCCTTGGGGTTCGCTATTGGATGGCGTCGGCAAGCAATCGGTATGTATGGAAGAAGTCGTTGAAGGAGGCCCGGAACGGATTCGGTTTTTTTATACTTTGCGCTCGCACAAGGATTATTTATTTCCTTTTCATTGCAAGCACACTGCAAGTGTATTAGGAAGATAGGGAGGAGACTGAAGGTGTCGACTATAAAATCCTTAACTCCTTGCGGAGCTGCGTCTGCTTGTCCGAAAATTCTATGTGCGCTTGTTTGAAAATTCATGAACTGAACATTCTTTTGGCCATTTGTAAAAGTATAAAAGCTCACGAATATTGTCTTTAGGAAAGCTGTCCTTAAAATTAAGATGTTGAAGTTCAGATATTTTGTAATTCCAAGGACCAATTTGATTACAGACAACATCAAAATATTTAAAATTGTTTCCAATAAAATCAGTCAGTTTCCGTAGTTCCATATTCTGTTTTTTCCCAAGGGCCCCCCTCCAGTTGCAGTTGATGGATTTTTTTTGCTTCTATAAGCTTTTCCTGCAGATGCTTTTTGAACGACATCTGAGGCGTAATGATGACTCCAAGATATTTATATTCCCTCACCAACTCAAGCTCCACATTTTCCCACATCCATTTCTCCTCCCTTGCATATCGCCCTGTGCCATTTCGAAATATCATCACTTTGGATTTGTTAGTGTTAACTATAAGACCCCAATTACGGCAGTGCAATTGTAATTTATTAATCAGTATTTGCATCATATTTGGAGTCTCCGCAAAAATGAAAATGTCGTCCGCATACATCAAAGTTTTTATTACTGTACCAGCAAAACTAATACCTCCAGGAAAAACGATGTAAGGTCATCCAAGAAAAGCGAAAACAGAAGTGGACTCAAAAGACAGCCCTGTTTGATCCCGGAAGAAGTATGAAACTAGGAAGATCCTTCATTTCCATCCTTTACATCGCCTTTTTTAAACAGTGGGGCGATAATATTCCTCCTAAAGCTATCTGGAATTTCATCAGAATTGAAAATATAATTAACTTTCAGTACGCTTAATCAAAAAAGTTTCTGTAGCGTTTTTGTAAAATTCGTACGCAACACGGTCATCCCCTGGAGCCTTGCTAAGATTGCATCTGTGTAGGACTCTCATTACTTCTTGAACTGAGAATGCACGGTCGAGATTTTCATTTTCTACTAAAGGACTAGCATATAATATTTGACTTAATCTTGGTGGTGCACCTAGAAGCTGTTCGAAATGGTGAGCAAGTATACTCGTACTTATTATTGTTTTTCTTGCAACAGGTATACCGTTGAGTGTACGTGCCAGCTTCCAAAAGGATCGACTGTCTCTTACTTCCGACAATCGTTGCATGAGGTATTGGGAGTATTGCTTTTATTTTTGTTTGCAAAGATATTTGAAAGCTTTATTCGCCTCTTGATACATCCTTTTTGCGAAATTCGATTTTGTTGCCCTGAGAAATCTCAAAAAACAAAACGACTTTTTTCTTGCTCTCTCACAATCTGCATCGAACCATGGATCTTTCCAGCTTTGCAAACGGACTGTTTGAAATGATTGTGCGGCCTGAGATACGCATGTAACTAATGTCTCAATACCATGGACCGATTCAATTTGCTCATTACTTACAGAATCAAGAAATTGGTTAAGATTTATTTGATACAGTTCCAAAAAAGAATTCGTCCATTGAAGTTTTGGTAACAGCTTCATATTTTCGTTGGTGTAACCCGGTTGTTCATCAAATCGACATTTAACATTCAGTGGTAAATGGTCAGAATAAACCAGCTCATCTACTTTTAAATCATCTACATACTCGAACCATTTTCCACGTATAAGACAATAATCTATTGTGGAACTAGATGTTCCTCTTATAAATGTAAAATGACCTTCTCGGTCACTTTCAGTTCTCCCGTTCAACATTGTCAGACCAACCGATTCACACATTTCTATAAATCTTCTCCCATTTCCATCTATTTTCTCGTCCAGAGCAGATCTAATTATACTAATTGACGCTGGTGTAAAGTCTGGTTCCATCTGTAACATCGTAGAACTTCCTACCCTAGCGTTGCAGTCTCCGATCAGCATAATGCAGCTAAGTCATCCATCCATTTATTACAGCTAATATAAACCGGAACGATGTAAAATTGCTCATGTGTAATGGTCATGGTCTAAGGGAATATTTCTCCATATTGTCCGATCAGTCAATCGCTGGATTTCTCCAATTCGATTTCCAACAAAGGTTTCTAGCCGTGATGGTTCAGACCTTATCCAACAGAGAGTAATGGTTGAGTCAGTCCAAGCGTGTACTTGAGTTTCGGGTACATTAAAAATTCTTCTGACATGACTTAAAAGTTTGGCCAACATAACTCCAAAGTACCAAGCGTGGTAAGCTCACAGGTTTAAGTAGGGAAACCGCGAGTTTTTGGTATCAGGATATTCATGTGAACCATGCCTTCTTTTCCAAGAACTCGAATGTAAGGGGCGGCTTCGAATGCAATTTGTGATGCATCTGAAAAACCGTGGATTTCAAGATTTTCGTAGCGTTGATCACTTTGAACCCAACGTGGTATTCTATTTATGCCCTATAGATCTTCGAAAAAATTGCTCCAGTTCCTTTCAAGCTCTTCCTCAACAAGTTCGTCCCACGTCAAGCCTTTTGCCCACAACAATTACAAAAAACCTTTTGCCTTTATCACGCATGGTGAGATCCATCATATCAGATCGAAGAGTCTTGCTATTGTCGATAATATTGATTTTTTGGTTGCCCTTGGTTGGTTTGGTGATATAAAGCTATAATGGAAGCTGTCTGAAGTTGGATGCCAATGATTACCTGGCATATTAAGCTTTCCAGAACCATCTGAAGGGAATGTAAAAGTTGCCTCTCGATCCTCAAGAGATATGTCAGTTAAAAGAGTTTCTGTGTTAAATGTCCACTTACGTTGGTTCAAACCCGCATTTCCAAGTATTCCTATTCCAAGTATTTTTTTTCATCTTTAAATTAGCTCCTGGAATGGTATCTGCGCCAGAGATCAAATTGTCTATATATAATGGAAATTGAGAACGTGCACTTTCTGCGAGGAAGTGTTCTTATGGCCAAAAATAGAGCAGACGCTGTGCCACAATATCAATTGGTAAAATGAGTCCTTTTCATTCACCCAAATTTGACGATAATTTTGTTTTATATCGGCAGTAAAGGTGTATCGATACAGCCTCCATCTGAGTATTATGTCGATAATATTATTTATCAGCATATCGTTAAGTGACGATCCATCCGATGTGTTAAATGACGCACCAAACACCACCCTGAACCTAGTCGATGTACTGCTTTATTTTTTAACGGCATGGTGTGAGAGGAAATAATGTGTGGTTTTTTCCAAAATATGCTCTTCTACCTCAGCCATGTGACCCAAATGTATATATTCCTCAATGCATCTAATATAGTTGTTTTTTATACTAATATTTTTCATAAGGCGTTGTTCAAGCTGCTTAAACCATTGAAGAGCTCCCTCTTTAGAACGTACTAGCACAGGATAAACATTGCCTTTGAAGGGAAGGGCGACCTCAAAACGACAGTCAGGTAGATGCGTGGCATTGCTAAATGCTCGGGAGTTTCATAAGTTTCTTCGAGCAACTAAAATTTGCGTATATCTGCATTTAAATTAAATAATTCGTAAAAAGTCCGAACAGATTGTGATGCGACTGAAACTCTTCTAAAGATAATCCAACCTAATCTTGTGTTCTGGGCTAAAGGCAAATTGGTATTCATGAACCTAGTTAAATCTGGTAGAAGTATATCAGCTAATACGTCGGTGGCTTACATATCAACCATGGCCGGTTTGAAAGAGTGGATCTGCTAGGTTCAACCATTAAGATGTTCCCAATAAGCAACTGAAAGTGTATGGGCAGGGATACGCCCAGATAGCGACTTATAAACAAGGACATGTATACTATTTACAAGCGTGGAATGGAACAGTCCAATTGTTATCTCAACTGATTTTTTACATGTGCCACTATTGACCATACCTAGCCCGGAAACCTCAACAGAAGTGGATTTGTGCCTCAAACGCAGAAGTTGAAGTGCTGTAATAAATGAGGCTTCAGACCCAGAATCCAGTAATGCCCGAAATGAATAAAACTCTTCTGACTGACCTCTGACCTTAACAATAGCTGTTGCTAGCATAACTTGATATAGAGTGATATGTGTGGATAGACTTACTGCAACCAGGCTGATCGTCACCGGATGTATCACATTGATTTGAGGAATGCCGTATCATAGTTGATGGCTGAAAACTAGGAGCATTAGGGTTAATGTCATTAAAAAATATGATTTACTTTGTTGGTAAGTCTTCATTTGAGTTATTTTTAGGGATTTGAGAACTAAATGAACGATTATTACCGGAACCAGAAGTGTGTTAAAGAGAATGATGAGCGTGCTGACAATAATAACACCTGCGAGTACTCGGACAAATATCGGACAAATGGCTGTAAGCGAAAAAAATTCTACATAAACCTAGCTTTGATATAGCTTCACTGCAATCGTGAATGCTCATTTTTAAGAAACGGTGGCATTTGCGTATAGGATGTTGATCTTTATTGCATAACTTACATGTATGCTTAGATGCGGTTGCATTTGCTTAAAAAAAATTCCACTGTGAAACCCTTTTACATTTTTCTAATGTCGTTTTTAAGGGTTGATAATTGGCGGCCTCGAGAGTTCGAAATCTGGCACCAAATGACGGCTTCAGTAAGCGAGTGAGTGAGTGCTATCAGTGATCGAATGTACTATTATAATTTGTACTAGTTATATCCATCCTTATGGTGTATTTATTGATTTCTCTATTGGCTAACAGATGTCTTTAGGATGAATTTTGTCTTGGATAAATGAATTTCATTGCTGCGATTCAGATAAAAGTAAACATTTTGCAACTAGTTCAATATGAAAAATGATTCATATTTTTCAAACGAGGTAATATTTATAAAATTTGGAGAGAAAAATGTGTAACAAACAACGACAACATACTAAAAGTTCATATATTTTCATTAAGGTACCCATTAGTGAACACTTTATCTATCGAATGAAAATCTGCTCGGCGGCTGAAGTGAAAATGTCAAAAAATGGTACCAAAATGCTAGATAACGTACGCGGTAATGCCAAACACAAATAATTCAGTCACTTATTGCTCGTATCAAGGCTAAATTCGCCAACATTAGCCTAATATGCGCTCATGCCCCCACAGAGGACAAAGATGACGCCACCAAGGATGACTTCTATGAGCTCCTCGAAAAAACCTATGAGCAATGCCCTAAATACGACGTTAAGATCGTACTAGGCGATTTTAATGCCAAAATAGGTAAAGAGGAAATCTTTGGTAGGACTGTCGAAAAACATAGCCTACACGACACAACGTCTGAAAACGGACTTAGGCTAATTGACTTCGCAGCGGCACATAACGTCACCATTGCAAGCACACGGTTTCCTCATCTCGATATACACAAAGGGACTTGGCGACACCCAGATCAAAGAACCGTCAATCAGATTGATCACGTTGCGATCGATGCAAGACACGCTTCCAGTATCTTGGATGTTCGCACCTTCCGAGCAGCTAACATCGACTCGGATCACTACCTTGTTGCAGCAAAGGTAAGAATGCGAATAACCCGAACTCCACAACAACGGAGTAATACTGTGAGGAAGTATGACGTCGGAAAGCTGCAATCGCAAGAAACCGCCAGAACCTATGCCGATCGAATATCCCGTAACCTCTCAAGAAATCCAGTACCGCCAGCATCAAGTGCCGAAGATCAGTGGCAACACTGCCAACAAGCCATCAGAGATGCCGCAACTGATGTGCTAGGTTTCACCAGACCACCACCACGAAACCTCTGGTTTGATGACGAATGCAGGCAGGCCCATGCAGTCAAACAAGAGGCATATAAAGCGACGCTGCAAAGAAAGACGAGAGCTGCTCGCGAGCTTTACGAGCAGAAAAGACGGGAAGAACACCGGCTTCTCCAAAAGAAAAAAAGAGAGCATGAGAAGCGCGCGATCGAAGATATTGAGAGATGCTACTCCAGGAACAACGTGCGGAAGTTTTACCAACAGGTAAAAAGAACTAGCCAAGGAAAAAAATCCTGCACAGAAGCCTGTAGAGATAGGAATGGAAACCTCGTAGTTGAGTCACAGTCGGTGCTGATTACATGGAAGGACCATTTCTGCAGACTGTTAAACGGCGATGAAGGCCAAAATCCCGCTGTCAGGCAGAATGAACCATTCAACATGGATGATGACAGACAAAACTTCCGTCCACCTGACCAAAATGAAGTAAGGATAGCAATATCTAAACTCAAAAACAACAAAGCTGCTGAACCCGACGGATTACCCGCCGAACTTTTTAAAGCGGCCGGAGATGACCTGGTGGAGTGCATACACCAACTCATCTCTAAAGTTTGGTCAGAAGAAAGTATGCCTGATGAATGGAACCTCAGAATCGTTTGCCCGATTCACAAGAAAGGAGACCCTCTAAACTGCGCCAACTATAGAGGAATAAGTCTCCTGAATATCGCCTACAAGATCCTCTCTGCCGTACTATGTGAACGCCTGAAACCTTTCGTCAGCAACCTGATTGGCCCCTATCAGTGTGGTTTCAGACCAGGAAAGTCCACAATCGATCAAATGTTCACGCTACGGCAGATCCTGGAAACCACCCAAGAATTCCAAATCGATACCCACCACCTCTTTATCGATTTTAAGGCCGCGTACGATAGCATTTATAGAGACGAGCTATACAGAGCCATGTCAGGTTTTGGCATTCCCACAAAACTCGTCCGACTGTGCAGGATGATGATGGAGAACTCTCGCTGCTCCGTCAAGGTTGGTTCTGACCTCACAGAAGCTTTTGACGTCAAAAAAGGATTCCGACAAGGTGATGCGCTATCGTACGATTTCTTCAACTTAATACTTGAAAAAATTATAAGAAACTCGCAAGTCAATTGTAGTGGGACAATTTTTTTCAAGTCTGTGCAATTGCTAGCATACGCTGACGACATAGACATCATTGGCAGAACTCGGCGAGCTGTCACTGGAACGTTTGCTAGCATTGAAGCTGAAGCGGCTAAGATGGGACTAGCAGTCAATGAGGCCAAAACGAAGTACCTGCTGTCCACAAAAAGGGACACACAACACCGGCGGATTGGACAAAACATCACAATAGACAGGTACAACTTTGAGGTAGTTAGGGACTTTGTGTACCTCGGATCCGCTATAACATCTGACAACAACATCTCGTCAGAAATAAAGCGAAGAATTACTCTTGCCAATCGCTGTTTCTATGGGCTAGGAAGGCAATTGAGTAGCAAAGCCCTCTCTCGAAAGACAAAGGAGACTCTTTATAAGACCCTAATCATCCCAGTCCTGCTCTATGGCGCCGAGGCATGGACTCTATCTAAAGCGGATGAAGATATCCTTAGTCGTTTCGAGCGTAAGATTCTTCGGAAGATTTTTGGCCCTATCTGCGTTAACGGGCTTTGGAGGAGAAGGTTCAACCAAGAACTATACGAGCTGTACAGCGACATTGACCTGGTCAAAAAAATACGCATATCACGTTTAAGATGGCAAGGTCATGTAGAGCGAATGGACAACAATGCTCCGGCTCGCGGGATCTTCGATTCCATCCCAGAGGGTAGACGCAGTCAAGGAAGACCTCGCCTTAGGTGGCGCGCTCAAGTGGAGGACGACCTCAACCAACTTGGAGTGCAAAACTGGAGGCAGCTAGCCAAAGACCGAGTTGGCTGGAGAGGCATGTTGGTTGAGGCCCAGGTTCGTCCCGAACTGTAGCGCCACCTAAGTAAGTAAGTATTGCTCGATAACTGATGCGGTAATTCGGCCCTTGAATTCAAGAAACTGTGTGAACTCGGTAAACCTAGGTTATTCTTTGGCATTAGCCTTTGATTGAAGTTTCTCTCGCAGAGCTGTTTTGTTTTTGGTGGTAGTATTTGTAATAAAATATAATTTATCATCACATCGCAATGTTCTACAGGCACTTTTAAGTTTTCAAGAGTATGAATAATTTTTTTTGATGTATCTAACAGTTATTTTTTAGCATCAGATCGTTCCTGCGTTATTGAAGGTTGATTAAAGAAACACTTCAATTCCGAAATCACCAAAAATCGTTGGGGATCATACCTTTCTTGCAAAATAGCCGTGCCTTTGCATAGTTACGCTTACAAATAAATAAATGTGATAAGATTTTCTCTGCTTCCCCTGATATACTCGTCTTAAGGTAATGCATCTTTTGGATATCGGACAAGTTTGAATTATGATGCACTGGAGAAATAAACATGTCATGAAAACCTCACCAAGCTTCAAAATGGCCAGAAAATACGGGCACTGGAATGTTCTTTAATGTAATATCCGAGTTGTGATTGTATATAGAAACATTTGCTGAAGTTTCAGTGGATTGAGCATTGGTGTCTTTCACTTTAACATTGTCTAAATTATCCAGTAAATCGGCATGATAATCGAAGTATAGCTCTCTAAATTGATCGTAAATCTCTGCAAATCCAGAACATTTATCTTCCTTATTATCTGACAAAGACCCTACTGCTATCTCATACAGACTTTCGGCAGCTTCCATAGATTTATTCAACGACTCTAAGCGATCTGACAAATAATTTTCCGCACGAGAAAGGAGCACCCACAATAATTGGCAAGTATTTCCTCAAACTTCCACACAAAAGTTGGTTATTTCTCTTATAGAGCTCGCACAGGAGTAGATATCAAAGCACAGCACACAATTTACATTGAGAATACTAAACAAAATATCAACTTTTTTTCCAAAATGGGGCTTGTGGACCAAAATGTTCGATTTGTGAACTTAAAGTGAATTTTATTTTACATACATATATTGACAAAATATGACATTTGATATTTACATCGAAAATTCCTATTGAGATTAGCTTTATAAAAGTGTATACGTTCAGCAAAATGAATACTTAGAAACGTTCGTTTTTTAATAAACTTTTTAAGCGGCGAGTTATATTCGTAGTGTCAACATTCTCCCCCGCCGATGAGCAAAGGTTTGTCTAGGTAGTCGGTTGGTCTAGTATTTTGCAATTGTATTTTCAACATGATGATTTGTTTTGCCTTACTTTGTTTTGTATATGAAAAGAGAGGATGTGATTAAATTATTTTATACAAAGCCAAGAAAAATCACGAAGATCAAACAAATACTCTATGTATGTATGAACATGTATAAATTTATGACAATAAACATTCAACTTGTTCTAAAATGTTTGAGATTTTTAAAATTAAGTTTCCATTTTTGTGGATGATGCGTGCGTTGACGCATATATGTGCATATGGGGGCGTGTGTGTTTATATATATATATATATCGACGTGTGTGCATGGGTGTGCGTGTGCGCAGGGTGCGTGTGTGTGAGAGAGAGAGAGAGAGTGCATCTATGTGTGAATCGACAAAATGGACTTTGTGTCAACACCCATCTTCGCCGCTTCCAATTCAATATTCACATAAGCGCTTTTTTAAGGATCGAGCAAATTATGCTGATATTCCATTCATCGGGCATACATTCTTCTAACCATATCTTGCTTATGAGTTGGTGCATACTCATAGCCAAGTCATCGCCTGCAGCTTTGAAGAGCTCGGCAGCTAATCCATCAGCTCCGTCGGTTTTGTTGCTCTTAAGCTTAGATATAGCTGGCTTTACTCCATTCAGATGTGGTGGTCGGAATTGTTGGTCTACTTCGCCCAGATAAGATGGACCATTCTGCGTGACAGCGGAATTCATTTCGTCATCGCCGTTATACAGTCTGCAGAAATGGTTGTTCCATATTCTTAGCACCGACTGCGATTCCACTACGATGTTCCCTTGATCGTCTTTGCAAGCTTCAGTTCGAGCTCTGTGGCTTTGACAGTTTCTTGTAACCTTTTGGTAAAACTTTCGAACTTCATTCATGCAATAACAGCTCTCCATTTCCTCGATCGCGTGCTTCTCACTATCCTTTTTTTCTCTCTGAGAAGCCGGTGTTTCTCTTGTCTCTTCTGCTTGTAGAGCGCATGGGTAGTTTTGGTCCTTCTTTGCAGCGCCGCCTTGTATGCTTCTTGTTTAGCTGCATGTGCTTGCCGACATTCATCATCACACCATGTGTTTCGTTGTGGTGGCCGTGTAAAACCCATCACTTTAGTGGCGGCTTCCCGGATGGCATTTTGGCAATGTTGCCACTGGTTTTCAATACTTGATGCTGGCGGATTCGTTTGGAGGATATTTGAAACTCGATCAGAAAAGGACCTGGAGATTTCTTGCAATTGCAGATGTCCGACGTTAAACTTCCTCACAGTATTACCTTTTCTTGGCATTGGTCGGGATATCCTCAGTCGTACCTTGGCTACAACGAGGTAGAGGTCCAAGTCAATGTTTGCCATTCGGAAAGTTCGGACACCCATCATACTGGATTAGTGCCTTGCATCGATCGCAATGTGGTCAATCTGGTTGACATTGGATTGATCAGGGGATCTCCATGTCTCTGTGTGAATGTTGAGGTGTGGGAACTTGGTATTAACTATTACAATATTTCTCGCCGCAGCAAAGTCAATTAGCCTGAATCCGTTATCTGAGGTGGTGACGTGCAAGCTGTGTTTTCCGATTGTACCACCAAAGACATTTTCTCTCCCTAGCTTGGCGTTAGTCACCTAGAACAAAACATTTCTTTGGTGTCATGTTCTTATTCCTCTGCGGGGGTATGCGCGCATATAAAACTTAAATCGCAAGTTTGCGAATATCATGAGAATTGTCATGAGGCGCTCGTTGACACATTTGTAGCTCAAAACCTCTTGCCGGAGCTTGCCTCTAACGACGAATCCACATCCAAATAAGCACTGTTTTTGTTGTGTATAGCAGTTGCCATAGTAAATATCACAGTTTTTCATTCTTCTTTTGCACGACCCGTCTCATCACAATTCTTGGATGGTGGTTATGTCTGCCTTACAGCAGTCATGGGCCTCCACCAGCTGTTCAGCTGCACGCGGTCTGTTAAGGGTCCTAACATTCCACGCACATATCCGAAATTCGTTGTCCTTATTTCGTTTGCAGGGTTCGTTATCAGTGAATCCGTCCGTATTCGAGGCTTGTGGTTGCTTCGCAACTAGTTGTTTTTGACATAGCAGGGAAGTTACCCCAACGTTGATTCCATTTAGAGAATTCTTCCGCTGCCGCCTGGATGTAAGGAGTGGGTGCTTGTACCTATACACATTTCTACCCAAGCAATCGGTATGTATGGAAGAAGTCGTTGAAGGAGGCCCGGAACGGATTCGGGTTTTTTATACTTAGCGCTCGCACAAGGATTATTTATTTCCTTTTCATTGTAAGCACACTTCAAGTTCATTAGGAAGATAGGGAGGAGACTGAAGGTGTCGACTAAAGATGACTCCAAGATATTTATATTCCCTCACCAACTCAAGCTCCACATTTTCAGTAAGCTTAATCAAAAAAGTTTCTGTAGCGTATTTGTAAAATTCGTACGCAACACGGTCATCCCCTGGAGCCTTGCTAAGATTGCATCTGTGTAGGACTCTCATTACTTCTTGAACTGAGAATGCACGGTCGAGATCTTCATTTTCTACTAAAGGACTAGCATATAATATTTGACTTGGTCTTGGTGGTGCACCTAGAAGCTGTTCGAAATGGTGAGCAAGTATACTCGTACTTATTATTGTTTTTCTTGCAAAAGGTATACCGTTGAGTGTACGTGCCAGCTTCCAAAAGGATCGACTGTCGCTTACTTCCGACAATCGTTGCATGAGGTATTGGGAGTATTGCTTTTATTTTTTTTTGCAAAGATATTTGAAAGCTTTATTCGCCTCTTGATACATCCTTTTTGCGAAATTCGATTTTGTTGCCCTGAGAAATCTCAAAAAACAAAACGACTTTTTTCCTGCTCTCTCACAATCTGCATCGAACCATGGATCTTTCCAGCTTTGCAAACGGACTGTTTGAAATGATTGTGCGGCCTGAGATACGCATGTAACTAATGGATTCAATTTGCTCATTACTTACAGAATCAAGAAATTGGTTAAGATTTATTTGATACAGTTCCAAAAAAGAATTCTTCCATTGAAGTTTTGGTAACAGCTTCATATTTTCGTTGGTGTAACCCGGTTCTTCATCAAATCGACATTTAACATTCAGTGGTAAATGGTCAGAATAAACCAGCTCATCTACTTTAAAATCATCTACATACTCGAACCATTTTCCACGTAT
Organism: Platycheirus rosarum; assembly: GCA_963971375.1. Classification (NCBI taxonomy): domain Eukaryota; kingdom Metazoa; phylum Arthropoda; class Insecta; order Diptera; family Syrphidae; genus Platycheirus; species Platycheirus rosarum. Next base: position 87,112,056 of record OZ020510.1, on the reverse strand, counting down.
AAGACAATAATCTATTGTGGAACTAGATGTTCCTCTTATAAATGTAAAATGACCTTCTCGTTCACTTTCAGTTCTCCCGTTCAACATTGTCAGACCAACCGATTCACACATTTCTATAAATCTTCTCCCATTTCCATCTATACTATACTAATTGACGCTGGTGTAAAGTCTGGTTCCATCTGTAACATCGTAGAACTTCCTACCCTAGCGTTGCAGTCTCCGATCAGCATAATGCAGCTAAGTCATCCATCCATTTATTACAGCTAATATAAACCGGAACGATGTAAAATTGCTCATGTGTAATGGTCATGGTCTGAGGGAATATTTCTCCATATTGTCCGATCAGTCAATCGCTTGATTTCTCCAATTCATTTCCAACAAAGGTTTCTAGCCGTGATGGTTCAGACCTTATCCAACAGAGAGTAATGGTTGAGTCAGTCCAAGCGTGTACTTGAGTTTCGGGTACATTAAGAATTCTTCTGACATTAAAAGTTTGGCCAACATAATTGTTCTCCAAAGTACTAAGCGTGGTAAGCGCACAGGTTTAAGTGGGGAAACGCGAGTTTTTGGTATCAGGATATTCATGTGAACCATGCCTTCTTTTCCAAGAACTCGAATGTAAGGGGCGGCTTCGAATGCAATTTGTGATGCATCTGAAAAACCGTGGATTTCAAGATTTTCGTAGCGTTGATCACTTTGAACCCAACGTGGTATTCTATTTATGCCCTATAGATCTTCGAAAAAATTGCTCCAGTTCCTTTCAAGCTCTTCCTCGACAAGTTCGTCCCACGTCAAGCCTTTTGCCCACAACAACTACAAAAAACCTTTTGCCTTTATCACGCATGGTGAGATCCATCATATCGGATCGAAGAGTCTTGCTATTGTCGATAATATTGATTTTTTTGGTTGCTCTTGGTTGGTTTGCTGATATAAAGCTATAATGCAAGCTGTCTGAAGTTGGATGCCAATGATTACCTGGCATATTAAGCTGTCCAGAACCATCTGATGGGAATGTAAAAGTTGCCTCTCGATCCTCAACAGATATGTCAGTTAAAAGAGTTTCTGTGTTAAATGTCCACTTACGTTGGTTCAAACCCGCATTTCCAAGTATTCCTATTCCAAGTATTTTTTTTTATCTTTAAATAAGCTCCTGGAATGGTATCTGCGCCAGAGATCAAATTGTCTACATATAATGGAAATTGAAAACGTGCACTTTCTACGAGGAAGTTGAGTGTTCTTATGGCCAAAAATAGAGAAGACGCTGTGCCACAATATCAATTGGTAAAATGAGTCCTTTTCATTCACCCAAATTTGACGATAATTTTGTTTTATATCGGCAGTAAAGGTGTATCGATACAGCCTCCATCTGAGTATTATGTCGATAATATTATTTTGGACGGGCGGTCCAGTCATCAGCATATCGTTAAGTGACGATCCATCCGATGTGTTAAATGACGCATCAAACACCACCCTTAACCTAGTCGATGTACTGCTTTATTTTGTAACGGCATGGTGTGAGAGGAAATAATGTGGTGTTTTTTCCAAAATATGCTCTTCTACCTCAGTCATGTGACCCAAATGTATATATTCCTCAATGCATCTCTTTAGAACGTCCTAGCACAGGATAAACATTGCCTTTGAAAGGAAGGGCGACCTCAAAACGACCGTCAGGTAGATGCGTGGCATTGCTAAATGCTCGGGAGTTTCATAAGTTTCTTCGAGCTCCTAAAATTTGCGTATATCTGCATCTAAATTAAATAATTCGTAAAAGGTCCGAACAGATTGTGATGCGACATAAACTCTTCTAAAGATAATCCAACCTAATCTTGTGTTCTGGGCTAAAGGCAAATTGGTATTCATGGACCTAGTTAAATCTGGTAGAAGTATATCAGCTAATACGTCGGTGGCTTACATATCAACCATGGCCGGTTTGAAAGAGTGGATCTGCTAGATTCAAACCATTAAGATGTTCCCAATAAGCAACTGGAAGTGTATGGGCAGGGATACGCCCAGATAGCGACTTATAAACAAGGACATGTATACTATTTACAAGCGTGGAATGGAACGATCCAATTGTTATCTCAACTGATTTTTTACATGTGCCACTATTGACCATACCTAGCCCGGAAACCTCAACAGAAGTGGATTTGTGCCTTAAACGCAGAAGTTGAAGTGCTGTAAAAAATGAGGCTTCAGACCCAGAATTCAGTAATGCCCGAAATGAATAAAACTCTTCTGACTGACATTTGACCTTAACAATAGCTGTTGCTAGCATAACTTGATATAGAGTGATATGTGTGGATAGACTTACTGCAACCAGGCTGATCGTCACCGGGTGCATCACATTGATTTGAGGAATGCCGTATCATAGTTGATGGCTGAAAACTAGGAGCAGTAGGGTTAATGTCATTAAAAAAATCTGATTCACTTTGTTGGTAAGTCTTCATTTGAGTTATTTTTAGGGATTTGAGAACTAAATGAACGATTATTACTGGAACCAGAAGTGTGTAAAAGAGAATGATGAGCTTGCTGACAATAATAACACCTGCGAGTACTCGGACAAATGGCTGTAAGCGAAAAAAATTCTACATAAACCTAGCTTTGATATAGCTTCACTGCGATCGTGAATGCTCATTTTTAAGAAACGGTGGCATTTGCGTATAGGATGTTGATCTTTATTGCCTAACTTACATGTATGCTTAGATGCGGTTGCATTTGCTTAAAAACAATTCCACTGTGAAACCCTTTCAGATTTTTCTAATGTCGTTCTTAAGGGTTGATAATTGGCGGCCTCGAGAGTTCGAAATCTGGCACCAAATGACGGCTTCAGTAAGCGAGTGAGTGAGTGCTATCAGTGATCGAATATACTATTATAATTTGTACTAGTTATAATCATCCCCATGGTGTATTTATTGATTTGTCTATTGGCTAACAGATGTCTTTAGGATGAATTTTGTCTTGGATAAATGAATTTCATTGTTGCGATTCAGATAAAAGTAAACATTTTGCAACTAGTTCAATATGAAAAATGATTCATATTTTTCAAACGAGGTAATATTTATAAAATTTTGAGACAAAAATGTGTAACAAACAACGACAACATACTAAAAGTTCATATATTTTCATTAAGGTACCCATTAGTGAACACTTTATCTATCGAATGAAAATCTGCTCGGCGGCTGAAGTGAAAATGTAAAAAAATGGTACCAGAATGCTAGATAACGTACGCGGTAATGCCTGATGCGGTAATTCGGCCCTTGGATTCAAGAAACTGTGTGAACTCGGTAAACCTAGGTTATTCTTTGGCATTAGCCTTTGATTCAAGTTTCTCTCGCAGAGCTGTTTTGTTTTTGGTGGTAGTATTTGTAATAAAATATAATTTATCATCACATCGCAATGTTCTACAGGCACTTTTAAGTTTTCAAGAGTATGAATAATTTTTTTTGATGTATCTAACAGTTATTTTTTAGCATCAGATTGTTCCTGGGTTATTGAAGGTTGATTAAAGAAACACTTCAATTCCGAAAATCGTTGGGGATCATACCTTTTTTGCAAAATAGCCTAATCGAAGTATAGCTCTCTAAATTGATCGTAAATCTCGGCAAACCCAGAACATTTATCTTCCTTATTATCTGACAAAGACCCTACTGCTACCTCATACAGACTTTCGGCAGCTTCCATAGATTTATTTAACGACTCTAAGCGATCTGACACGTAATTTTCCGCACGAGAAAGGAGCACCCACAAGAATTGGCAAGTATTTCCTCAAACTTCCACACAAAAGTTGGTTATTTCTCTTATAGAGCTCGCACAGGAGTAGATATCAAAGCACAGCACACAATTTACATTGAGAATATTAAACAAAATATCAACTTTTTTCCAAAATGGGGCTTGTGGACCAAAATTTTCGATTTGTGAACTTAAAGTGAATCTTATTTTACATACATAGATTGACAAAATATGACATTTGATATTTACATCGAAAATTCCTATTGAGATTAGCTTTATAAAAGTGTATACGTTCAGCTGAATAAATACTAAGAAACGTTCGTTTTCTTGATAAAGTTGTTTAAGCGGCGAGTTCTATTCGTAGTGTCAACATTCTCACCCGCCAATGAGCAAAGGTTTGTCTAGGTTGTCGGTTGGTCTAGTATTTTGCAATTCTATTTTCAACATGATGATTTGTTTTGCCTTACTTTGTTTTGTACATGAAAAGAGAGGATGTGATTAAATTATTTTATACAAAGCCAAGAAAAATCACGAAGATCAAACAAATACTCTATGTATGTATGAACATGTATAAATTTATGACAATAAACATTCAACTTGTTCTAAAATGTTTGAGATTTTTAAAATTAAGTTTCCATTTTTGTGGATGATGCGTGCGTTGACGCATGTATGTGCATATAGGGGCGTGTGTGTGTTTATATATATATATATCGACGTGTGTGCATGGATGTGCGTGTGCGCATGGTGCGTGTGTGTGAGAGAGAGACAGTTTGTGCGTCTATGTGTGAATCGACAAAATGGACTTTGTGTCAACACCCATCTACGCCGCTTCCGAGTCAATATTCACAAAAGCGCTTTTTAAGGATCGAGCAAATTATGCTGATATTCCATTCATCGGGCATACATTCTTCTAACCATATCTTGCTTATGAGTTGGTGCATACTCATAGCCAAGTCATCGCCTGCAGCTTTGAAGAGCTCGGCAGCTAATCCATCAGCTCCGTCGGCTTTGTTGCTCTTAAGCTTAGATATAGCTGGCTTTACTCCATCCAGATGTGGTGGTCGGAATTGTTGGTCTACTTCGCCCAGATAAGATGGACCATTCTGCGTGACAGCGGAATTCATTTCGTCATCGCCGTTATACAGTCTGCAGAAATGGTTGTTCCATATTCTTAGCACCGACTGCGATTCCACTACGATGTTCCCTTGATCGTCTTTGCAAGCTTCAGTTCGAGCTCTGTGGCTTTGACAGTTTCTTTTTACCTTTTGGTAAAACTTTCGAACTTCATTCCTGCAATAACAGCTCTCCATTTCCTCGATCGCGTGCTTCTCACTATCCTTTTTTTCTCTCTGAGAAGCCGGTGTTTCTCTTGTCTCTTCTGCTTGTAGAGCGCATGGGTAGTTTTGGTCCTTCTTTGCAGCGCGGCCTTGTATGCTTTTTGTTTAGCTGCATGTGCTTGCCGACACTCATCATCACACCATGTGTTTCGTTGTGGTGGCCGTGTAAAACCCATCACTTCAGTGCCGGCTTCCCTGATGGCATTTTGGCAATGTTGCCACTGGTTTTCAATACTTGATGCTGGCGGATTCGTTTGGAGGATATTTGAAACTCGATCGCAAAAGGACCTGGAGATTTCTTGCAATTGCAGATGTCCGACGTTAAACTTCCTCACAGTATTACCTTTTCTTGGCATTGGTCGGGATATCCTCAGTCGTACCTTGGCTACAACGAGTTAGAGGTCCGAGTCAATGTTTGCCATTCGGAAAGTTCGGACACCCATCATACTGGATTAGTGCCTTGCATCGATCGCAATGTGGTCAATCTGATTGACATTGGATTGATCAGGGGATCTCCATGTCTCTGTGTGAATGTTGAGCTGTGGGAACTTGGTATTAACTATTACAATATTTCTCCCCAAAGCAAAGTCAATTAGCCTGAATCCGTTATCTGAGGTGGTGACGTGCAAGCTGTGTTTTCCGATTGTACCACCAAAGACATTTTCTCTCCCTAGCTTGGCGTTAAAGTCACCTAGAACAAAACATTTCTTTGGTGTCATGTTCTTTTTCCTCTGCGGGGGTATGCGCGCATATTAAACTTATATCGCAAATTTGCGAATATCATGAGAATGGTCATGAGGCGCTCGTTGACACATTTGCAGCTCAAAACCTCTTGCCGGAGCTTGCCTCTAACGACGCATCCACATCCAAATAAGCACTGTTTTTGTTGTGTATAGCAGTTGCCATAGTAAATATCACAGTTTTTCATTCTTCTTTTGCCCGACCCGTCTCATCACAATTCTTGGATGGCGGTTATGTCTGCCTTACAGCAATCAAGGGCCTCCACCAGCTGTTCAGCTGCACGCGGTCTGTTAAGGGTCCTAACATTCCACGCACATATCCGAAATTCGTTGTCCTTATTTCGTTTACAGGGTTCGTTATCAGTGAATCCGTCCGTACCCGAGGCTTGTGGTTGCTTCGCAACTAGTTGTTTTTGACTTCTTCCGCTGCCGCCTGGATGTAAGGAGTGGGTGCTTGTACCTATACACATTTCTACCCTTTGAACAATCAATACAGTCATAGGGAGGTTTTATGGTTTGAGTTGCTGAGTGATGATAAGAATTTATATTCGGCCATATTTGACAAAAAAAAATATTTTTTTCGAAATCACATTTATTAAGTTATTCATAATAAGTCATTGGTGCTAAACAACATATGTACATAGGTCCATGTTTGATTTATTACTCAAAATTGTACTACTTTGGAAAATAGTAATGAATAGAACTATTCACAAAAGAAGTCGTTTTTTTTGCGATTTTTCGGTTGCATAGAAATCGTGATGATTTGTTTGTCACTTTAATGTTACCATCACTTTGTTACAGAGAAGTAAATATAACTTCACAATAACAAAGCGTGCCACTTGGGACCTTGCATTTTCTAAATATCTATCTGAAAATATACAGTACCGATTGTATTGAAAGTAAAAAATTAATAACTGCACGAAACAAAAATAAATGTTTAGTTTAACAAAACTGACGACTATATCAAAATGTAGTATAATAGTTCATTGTTATGATCATTAAATAAAATGCTTTTTAATCATAACTCTTTGAAATAAATAAGAAAATTATATTTTTTTTAATAATTCGGTCAACCAAATTATAAAAGAAACTTAAAGGTGGGAGCAGGTACTTCCGCATTAGGGCTAAACGTTAAATTTTACGAATCATAATCCGTTAGGCAAGTACTTTCAGAGAGCTCTGTGGAGGTAGGACCTGAAGGGATTTTAGTTCAGTCAGCCAAAGTTCCACACAAAGGACTCAGGAAGGAGCCAAACCCTATGGCTCGATAATTTTTTTTGGTCCACCTCTTCCCCTCCCCTGTTATCCTACCCTGTCCATCCTTTTCTGTTCTTATTCCTCCCTTTGTCCTAGCCTATGCCGACCTTCACTCCCCTTTCGCTTCTTATACTCTATCGCAATTTCTCCCTTCTTCCAATCTTACCAGTATTCACATACGGATCAAAGACTTTGGTGCTTACTAAAAGGAACTGTGATCTCTTATCCGCGTACGAGAGGAGAGCCTTACGGAGAATTGTTGGCTCCGTGAGCAGGTGAGGACGATTCCAAGGAAGATACAATCATGAATTGCCTAAAATCTACCTCTACCAGTACAATTGTAATTTATTAATCATTATTTGCATCATATTTGGAGTCTCCGCAAAAATGACAATGTCGTCCGCATACATCAAAGTTTTTATTACTGTACCAGCAAAACTAATTACTTCAGGCAAAAACATTGTAAGGTCTTCCAAGAAAAGCGAAAACAGCAGTGGACTCAAAAGACAGCCCTGTTTGACCCCGGAAGAAATATAAAACCAGGAAGATCCTTCATTTCCATCGTTTACATCGCCTTTTTTAAACAGTGGGACGATAATATTCCTCCTAAAGCTTTCTGGAATTTCATCAGAATTGAAAATATAATTATAACTTGCAGTAAGCTTAATCAAAAAAGTTTCTGTAGCGTATTTGTAAAATTCGTACGGAACACGGTCATCCCCTGGAGCCTTACTAAGATTGCATCTGTGTAGGACTCTCATTACTTCTTGAACTGAGAATGCACGGTCGAGATCTTCATTTTCTACTAAAGGACTAGCATATAATATTTGACTTGGTCTTGGTGGTGCACCTAGAAGCTGTTCGAAAGGGTGAGCAAGTGTACTCGTACTTATTATTGTTTTCCTTGCAAAAGGTATACCGTTGAGTGTACGTGCCAGATACCAAAAGGATCGACTATCTCTTACTGCCGACAATCGTTGCATGAGGTATTGGGAGTATTGCTTTTATTTTTCTTTGCAAAGATATTTGAAAGCTTTATTCGCCTCTTGATACATCCTTTTTGTGAAATTCGATTTTGTTGCCCTGAGAAGTCTCAAAAAACCAAACGACTTTTTTCTTGCTCTCTCATAATCTGCATCGAACCATGGATCTTTCCAGCTTTGCAAACGGACTGTTTGAAATGATTGTGCGGCCTGAGATACGCATGTAACTAATGTCTCAGTACCATGGACCGATTCAATTTGCTCATTACTTACAGAATCAAGAAATTGGTTAAGATTTATTTGATACAGTTCCAAAAAAGAATTCGTCCATTGAAGTTTTGGTAACAGCTTCATATTTTCGTTGGTGTAACCCGGTTGTTCATCAAATCGACATTTAACATTCAGTGGTAAATGGTCTGAATAAACCAGCTCATCTACTTTTAAATCATCTACATACTCGAATTATTTTCCACGTATAAGACAATAATCTATTGTGGAACTAGATGTTCCTCTTATAAATGTAAAATGACCTTCTCGATCACTTTCAGTTTTCCCGTTCAACATTGTCAGACCAACCGATTCACACATTTCTATAAATCTTCTCCCATTTCCATCTATTTTCTCGTCCAGAGCAGATCTAATTATACTAATTGACGCTGGTGTAAATTATGGTTCCATCTGTAACATCGGAGAACTTCCTACCCTAGCGTTGCAGTCTCCGATCAGCATAATGCAGCTAAGTCATCCATCCATTTATTACAGCTAATATAAACCGGAATGATGTAAAATTGCTCATATGTAATGGTCATGGTCTGAGGGAATATTTCTCCATATTGTCCGATCAGTCAATCGCTGGATTTCTCCAATTCGATTTCCAACAAAGGTTTCTAGCCGTGATGGTTCAGACCTTATCCAACAGAGAGTAATGGTTGAGTCAGTCCAAGCGTGTACTTGAGTTTCGGGTACATTAAGAATTCTTCTGACATGACTTAAAAGTTTGTCCAACATAACTGTTCTCCAAAGTACCAAGCGTGGTATGCTCACAGGTTTAAGTGGGGAAACGCGAGTTTTTGGTATCAGGATATTCATGTAAACCATGCCTTCTCTTCCAAGAACTCGAATGTAAGGGGCGGCTTCGAATGCAATTTGTGATGCATCTGAAAAACCGTGGATTTCAAGATTTTCGTAGCGTTGATCACTTTGAACCCCACGTGGTATTCTATTTATGCTCTATAGATCTTCGAAAAAATTGCTCCAGTTCCTTTCAAGCTCTTCCTCAACAAGTTCGTCCCACGTCAAGCCTTTTGCCCACAACAATTACAAAAAACCTTTTCCCTTTAGCACGCATGGTGAGATCCATCATATCGGACAGAAGATTCTTGCTATTGTCGATAATATTGATTTTTTGGTTGCCCTTGGTTGGTTTGGTGATATAAAGCTATAATGGAAGCTGTCTGAAGTTGGATGCCAATGATTACCTGGCATATTAAGCTTTCCAGAACCATATGAAGGGAATGTATCCTCAACAGATATGTCAGTTAAAAGAGTTTCTGTGTTAAATGTCCACTTACGTTGGTTCAAACCCGTATTTCCAAGTATTCCTATTCCAAGTATTTTTTTTTTCATCTTTAAATTAGCTCCTGGAATGGTATCTGCGCCAGAGATCAAATTGTCTACATATAATGTAAATTGAAAACGTGCACTTTCTACGAGGAAATTGAGTGTTTTATGGCCAAAAATAGAGCAGACGCTGTGCCACAAAATCAATTGGTAAAATGAGTCCTTTTCATTCACCCAAATTTGACGATAATTTTGTTTTATATCGGCAGTAAAGGTGTATCGATACAGTCTCCATCTGAGTATTATGTCGATAATATTATTTTGGACGGGCGGTCCAGTCATCAGCATATCGTTAAGTGACGATCCATCCGATGTGTTAAATGACGCATCAAACACCACCCTTAACCTAGTCGATGTACTGCTTTATTTTGTAACGGCATGGTGTGAGAGGAAATAATGTGTGGTTTTTCCAAAATATGCTCTTCTACTTCAGTCATGTGACCCAAATGTATATATTCCTCAATGCATCTAATATAGTTGTTTTTCATACTAATATTTTTCATAAGGCGTTGTTCCAGCTGCTTACACCATTGAAGAGCTCCCTCTTTAGAACGTCTTAGCACAGGATAAACATTGCCTTTGAAAGGAAGGGCGACCTCAAAACGACCGTCAGGTAGATGCGTGGCATTACTAAATGCTCGGGAGTTTCATAAGTTTCTTCGAGCTCCTAAAATTTGCGTATATCTGCATCTAAATTAAACAATTCGTAAAAGGTCCGAACAGATTGTGATGCGACATAAACTCTTCTAAAGATAATCCAACCTAATCTTGTGTTCTGGGCTAAAGGCAAATTGGTATTCATGGACCTAGTTAAATCTGGTAGAAGTATATCAGCTAATACGTCGGTGGCTTACATATCAACCATGGCCGGTTTGAAAGAGTGGATCTGCTAGGTTCAAACCATTAAGATGTTCCCAATAAGCAACTGGAAGTGTATGGACAGGGATACGCCCAGATAGCGACTTATAAACAAGGACATGTATACTATTTACAAGCGTGGAATGGAACGATCCAATTGTTATCTCAACTGATTTTTTACATGTGCCACTATTGACCATACCTAGCCCGGAAACCTCAACAGAAGTGGATTTGTGCCTCAAACGCAGAAGTTGCAGTGCTGTAATAAATGAGGCTTCAGACCCAGAATCCAGTAATGCCCGAAATGAATAAAACTCTTCTGACTGACCTCTGACCTTAACAATAGCTGTTGCTAGCATAACTTGATATAGAGTGATATGTGTGGATAGACTGCAGCCAGGCTGATCGTCATCGGGTGCATCTCATTGATTTGAGGAATGCCGTATCATAGTTGATGGCTGAAAACTAGGAGCATTAGGGTTAATGTCATTAAAAAAATCTGATTTACTTTGTTGGTAAGTCTTCATTTGAGTTATTTTTAGGGATTTGATTTGCTAACAGATGTCTTTAGGATGAATTTTGTCTTGGATAAATGAATTTCATTGTTGCGATTCAGATAAAAGTAAACATTTTGCAACTAGTTCAATATGAAAAATGATTCATATTTTTCAAACGAGGTAATATTTATAAAATTTTGAGAGAAAAATGTGTAACAAACAACGACAACATACTAAAAGTTCATATATTTTCATTAAGGTACCCATTAGTGAACACTTTATCTATCGAATGAAAATCTGCTCGGCGGCTGAAGTGAAAATGTAAAAAAATGGTACCAGAATGCTAGATAACGTACGCGGTAATGCCAAACACAAGTAATTCAGTCACTTATTGCTCAATAACTGATGCGGTAATTCGGCCCTTGGATTCAAGAAACTGTGTGAACTCGGTAAACCTAGGTTATTCTTTGGCATTAGCCTTTGATTCAAGTTTCTCTCGCAGAGCTGTTTTGTTTTTGGTGGTAGTATTTGTAATAAAATATAATTTATCATCACATCGCAATGTTCTACAGGCACTTTTAAGTTTTCAAGAGTATGAATAATTTTTTTTGATGTATCTAACAGTTATTTTTTAGCATCAGATTGTTCCTGGGTTATTGAAGGTTGATTAAAGAAACACTTCAATTCCGAAATCACCAAAAATCGTTGGGGATCATACCTTTTTTGCAAAATAGCCTAATCGAAGTATAGCTCTCTAAATTGATCGTAAATCTCGGCAAACCCAGAACATTTATCTTCCTTATTATCTGACAAAGACCCTACTGCTAGCTCATACAGACTTTCGGCAGCTTCCATAGATTTATTTAACGACTCTAAGCGATCTGACACGTAATTTTCCGCACGAGAATGCAGAATTTTTTGCCGTAATTTTTGGTCATGCAAAAATTTGGTTCTTTCAATAACGGAGTTGCATGAGTTTCTTGCTTGTTTGTGCTTTTTCCGATTTTCCTCTGTAGGGTTGGCTTTGTAAGAACGGAAACTTACTTCTTTAAGCCTGATAGCTTCTTTACACTCAGAATTAAACCAAGACTTTTCTTTAGGTTTGATGCTTTTTACTCTGTTAGGAATAAAAGCACGCATCCCTAGAAGAATCACATTTGTGATCATTTCAGCACTGGCATCAATGTCACTATCGAGGAAGCATAGTGACCAGTTAAAGTTTCGGAAAAAAATATTCAGGCCGTCCCAGTTGGCTTTCTCGTATTGCCAAACGGTCCTGGTGGGAAGTTTTTCTTTAACTGGATGGGTGGAGGATGAGAAATTAGCTGAAATAACACAATGGTCTGAAGTGCCAAATGGAGAAGTTACACTAATGGTATATTTATCAGGGTGAGAAGTAAGAAACAAGTCAGGAGTATGGGCGGCTTGCCCAGCAACATCCGGTATACGCGTTGGCACATCGATCAGTTGGGTAAGGTGATGTAACCCGGCAAAGAGCTCGACATACCTTCCTTCGGGTGTTGTCTGACCAGAATAGCGGAGCCAATTGGAATTGTGTACATTGAAATCGCCCGTAATAACGATTTCAGTGCGAGGACAAAGGGAAACAATTTTCGAGATGGAATCAGACAGCGCATCAAACTCGTTACAAGTGGAATTGCTGTCGAGATTTGGACTCCTGTAAATAAAACAATAATGAATGACATGCTTGCGGACAGTGAATTTGAGCCACAAGAAGTTAAAGTCCGTGTTGGAACATTGCCCATATTGGGGAAGGCTCTGGCAAGCAATATCATTCCTAACATAGACCACGAGACCATGATGGGAAAAGAGTAATGGCACCAAGCTATACCCATGTAGAGCAAACTCTGATAAATCAGTATTTACTCCAACCTGGGTTTCACTTAATGCCAAAACAGCTGGCCTGTATTGAACAGAGTAGACGTACAGGTGAAAGAAATTCTTTCTTATACCACGAACATTGGAATACACGACACAAAAATCATTTACCATTTCAAAATACTTACACACAAAACACAATTCTGACTAAGTCGAACCATGCAGTGAAAATCCAAATTAATCTCTGTAATAAACAAACTGTCTTAGGTGTTATGCCCATAAGACAGCTTGCATACTTCAATTCAATTTAAATATTCAGCACAATAGGACAAACTCAGATGCCCTTATCCATTTACCGCAAGCATACGATGCCTACAGTAGATAAGAAAGAGGCAGTTAAGCTAAGCACAAAGGGTTGGGACAGATAGGAGGATAATTTGATTTGTTATGCAAGTGTGTATTATTTTTTTTTTTCTTCCACAGCGCGAATGGGCATCTTATCGTCTTCCAACGACACGAGTGGATATTGTTTTTTTCTTTACAGCACACGCGAGGGGTTTTTGCCAATTTCTCAAACGAGTGTGTAATATTATTTTTTTATCACTCGCGATAACAATGCGCAATAATAATTTTTTTTTTGGCTTTTGTGTAATTATTTCTGCGCGCACCTCGACCTGACGTCCGGCCTCTATGAGCTTAAGATCGACACTCACTAGGTTGTCGGTTGGTCTAGTATTTTGCAATTCTATTTTCAACATGATGATTTGTTTTGCCTTACTTTGTTTTGTACATGAAAAGAGAGGATGTGATTAAATTATTTTATACAAAGCCAAGAAAAATCACGAAGATCAAACAAATACTCTATGTATGTATGAACATGTATAAATTTATGACAATAAACATTCAACTTGTTCTAAAATGTTTGAGATTTTTAAAATTAAGTTTCCATTTTTGTGGATGATGCGTGCGTTGACGCATGTATGTGCATATGGGGGCGTGTGTGTGTCTATATATATATATATCGACGTGTGTGCATGGATGTGCGTGTGCGCATGGTGCGTGTGTGTGAGAGAGAGACAGTTTGTGCGTCTATGTGTGAATCGACAAAATGGACTTTGTGTCAACACCCATCTTCGCCGCTTCCGAGTCAATATTCACAAAAGCGCTTTTCGGTTTTGTTGCTCTTAAGCTTAGATATAGCTGGCTTTACTCCATTCAGATGTGGTGGTCGGAATTGTTGGTCTACTTCGCCCAGATAAGATGGACCATTCTGCGTGACAGCGGAATTCATTTCGTCATCGCCGTTATACAGTCTGCAGAAATGGTTGTTCCATATTCTTAGCACCGACTGCGATTCCACTACGATGTTCCCTTGATCGTCTTTGCAAGTTTCAGTTCGAGCTGTGTGGCTTTGACAGTTTCTTTTTACCTTTTGGTAAAACTTTCGAACTTCATTCCTGCAATAACAGCTCTCCATTTCCTCGATCGCGTGCTTCTCACTATCCTTTTTTTCTCTCTGAGAAGCCGGTGTTTCTCTTGTCTCTTCTGCTTGTAGAGCGCATGGGTAGTTTTGGTCCTTCTTTGCAGCGCGGCCTTGTATGCTTTTTGTTTAGCTGCATGTGCTTGCCGACACTCATCATCACACCATGTGTTTCGTTGTGGTGGCCGTGTAAAACCCATCACTTCAGTGCCGGCTTCCCTGATGGCATTTTGGCAATGTTGCCACTGGTTTTCAATACTTGATGCTGGCGGATTCGTTTGGAGGATATTTGAAACTCGATCGCAAAAGGACCTGGAGATTTCTTGCAATTGCAGATGTCCGACGTTAAACTTCCTCACAGTATTACCTTTTCTTGGCATTGGTCGGGATATCCTCAGTCGTACCTTGGCTACAACGAGTTAGAGGTCCGAGTCAATGTTTGCCATTCGGAAAGTTCGGACACCCATCATACTGGATTAGTGCCTTGCATCGATCGCAATGTGGTCAATCTGATTGACATTGGATTGATCAGGGGATCTCCATGTCTCGGTGTGAATGTTGAGCTGTGGGAACTTGGTATTAACTATTACAATATTTCTCGCCAAAGCAGTCAATTAGTCTGAATCCGTTATCTGAGGTGGTGACGTGCAAGCTGTGTTTTCCGATTGTACCACCAAAGACATTTTCTCTCCCTAGCTTGGCGTTAAAGTCACCTAGAACAAAACATTTCTTTGGTGTCATGTTCTTTTTCCTCTGCGGGGGTATGCGCGCATATAAAACTTATATCGCAAATTTGCGAATATCATGAGAATTGTCATGAGGCGCTCGTTGACACATTTGCAGCTCAAAACCTCTTGCCGGAGCTTGCCTCTAACGACGCATCCACATCCAAATAAGCACTGTTTTTGTTGTGTATAGCAGTTGCCATAGTAAATATCACAGTTTTTCATTCTTCTTTTGCCCGACCCGTCTCATCACAATTCTTGGATGGTGGTTATGTCTGCCTTACAGCAGTCAAGGGCCTCCACCAGCTGTTCAGCTGCACGCGGTCTGTTAAGGGTCCTAACATTCCACGCACATATCCGAAATTCGTTGTCCTTATTTCGTTTGCAGGGTTCGTTATCAGTGAATCCGTCCGTACCCGAGGCTTGTGGTTGCTTCGCAACTAGTTGTTTTTGACTTCTTCCGCTGCCGCCTGGATGTAAGGAGTGGGTGCTTGTACCTATACACATTTCTACCCTTTGAACAATCAATACAGTCATAGGGAGGTTTTATGGTTTGAGTTGCTGAGTGATGATAAGAATTTATATTCGGCCATATTTGACAAAAAAAAATATTTTTTTCGAAATCACATTTATTAAGTTATTCATAATAAGTCATTGGTGCTAAACAACATATGTACATAGGTCCATGTTTGATTTATTACTCAAAATTGTACTACTTTGGAAAATAGTAATGAATAGAACTATTCACAAAAGAAGTCGTTTTTTTGCGATTTTTCGGTTGCATAGAAATCGTGATGATTTGTTTGTCACTTTAATGTTACCATCACTTTGTTACAGAGAAGTAAATATAACTTCACAATAACAAAGCGTGCCACTTGGGACCCTGCATTTTCTAAATATCTATCTGAAAATATACAGTACCGATTGTATTGAAAGTAAAAAATTAATACCTGCACGAAACAAAAATAAATGTTTAGTTTAACAAAACTGACGACTATATCAAAATGTAGTATAATAGTTCATTGTTATGATCGTTAAATTAAATGCTTTTTAATCATAACTCTTTGAAATAAATAAGAAAATTATAATTTTTTTAATAATTCGGTCAACCAAATTATAAAAAAATTGGTTTGTTACTGTCGATGAGCGTTGGAACCGAAGATGTTGAGGAGTTTTTAATATTTTTTACAAATGACCAAAAATTTTTACTGCCTTTGGGACAATGCAGAATTTTTTGCCGTAATTTTTGGTCATGCAAAAATTTGGTTCTTTCAATAACGGAGTTGCATGAGTTTCTTGCTTGTTTGTGCTTTTTCCGATTTTCCTCTGTAGGGTTGGCTTTGTAAGAACGGAAACTTACTTCTTTAAGCCTGATAGCTTCTTTACACTCAGAATTAAACCAAGACTTTTCTTTAGGTTTGATGCTTTTTACTCTGTTAGGAATAAAAGCACGCATCCCTAGAAGAATCACATTTGTGATCATTTCAGCACTGGCATCAATGTCACTATCGAGGAAGCATAGTGACCAGTTAAAGTTTCGGAAAAAAATATTCAGGCCGTCCCAGTTGGCTTTCTCGTATTGCCAAACGGTCCTGGTGGGAAGTTTTTCTTTAACTGGATGGGTGGAGGATGAGAAATTAGCTGAAATAACACAATGGTCTGAAGTGCCAAATGGAGAAGTTACACTAATGGTATATTTATCAGGGTGAGAAGTAAGAAACAAGTCAGGAGTATGGGCGGCTTGCCCAGCAACATCCGGTATACGCGTTGGCACATCGATCAGTTGGGTAAGGTGATGTAACCCGGCAAAGAGCTCGACATACCTTCCTTCGGGTGTTGTCTGACCAGAATAGCGGAGCCAATTGGAATTGTGTACATTGAAATCGCCCGTAATAACGATTTCAGTGCGAGGACAAAGGGAAACAATTTTCGAGATGGAATCAGACAGCGCATCAAACTCGTTACAAGTGGAATTGCTGTCGAGATTTGGACTCCTGTAAATAAAACAATAATGAATGACATGCTTGCGGACAGTGAATTTGAGCCACAAGAAGTTAAAGTCCGTGTTGGAACATTGCCCATATTGGGGAAGGCTCTGGCAAGCAATATCATTCCTAACATAGACCACGAGACCATGATGGGAAAAGAGTAATGGCACCAAGCTTTACCCATGTAGAGCAAACTCTGATAAATCAGTATTTACTCCAACCTGGGTTTCACTTAATGCCAAAACAGCTGGCCTGTATTGAACAGAGTAGACGTACAGGTGAAAGAAATTCTTTCTTATACCACGAACATTGGAATACACGACACAAAAATCATTTACCATTTCAAAATACTTACACACAAAACACAATTCTGACTAAGTCGAACCATGCAGTGAAAATCCAAATTAATCTCTGTAATAAACAAACTGTCTTAGGTGTTATGCCCATAAGACAGCTTGCATACTTCAATTCAATTTAAATATTCAGCACAATAGGACAAACTCAGATGCCCTTATCCATTTACCGCAAGCATAAGATGCCTACAGTAGATAAGAAAGAGGCAGTTAAGCTAAGCACAAAGGGTTGGGACAGATAGGAGGATAATTTGATTTGTTATGCAAGTGTGTATTATTTTTTTTTTTCTTCCACAGCGCGAATGGGCATCTTATCGTCTTCCAACGACACGAGTGGATATTGTTTTTTTCTTTACAGCACACGCGAGGGGTTTTTGCCAATTTCTCAAACGAGTGTGTAATATTATTTTTTTATCACTCGCGATAACAATGCGCAATAATAATTTTTTTTTTGGCTTTTGTGTAATTATTTCTGCGCGCACCTCGACCTGACGTCCGGCCTCTATGAGCTTAAGATCGACACTCACTAGGTTGTCGGTTGGTCTAGTATTTTGCAATTCTATTTTCAACATGATGATTTGTTTTGCCTTACTTTGTTTTGTACATGAAAAGAGAGGATGTGATTAAATTATTTTATACAAAGCCAAGAAAAATCACGAAGATCAAACAAATACTCTATGTATGTATGAACATGTATAAATTTATGACAATAAACATTCAACTTGTTCTAAAATGTTTGAGATTTTTAAAATTAAGTTTCCATTTTTGTGGATGATGCGTGCGTTGACGCATGTATGTGCATATGGGGGCGTGTGTGTGTCTATATATATATATATCGACGTGTGTGCATGGATGTGCGTGTGCGCATGGTTCGTGTGTGTGAGAGAGAGACAGTTTGTGCGTCTATGTGTGAATCGACAAAATGGACTTTGTGTCAACACCCATCTTCGCCGCTTCCGAGTCAATATTCACAAAAGCGCTTTTCGGTTTTGTTGCTCTTAAGCTTAGATATAGCTGGCTTTACTCCATTCAGATGTGGTGGTCGGAATTGTTGGTCTACTTCGCCCAGATAAGATGGACCATTCTGCGTGACAGCGGAATTCATTTCGTCATCGCCGTTATACAGTCTGCAGAAATGGTTGTTCCATATTCTTAGCACCGACTGCGATTCCACTACGATGTTCCCTTGATCGTCTTTGCAAGTTTCAGTTCGAGCTGTGTGGCTTTGACAGTTTCTTTTTACCTTTTGGTAAAACTTTCGAACTTCATTCCTGCAATAACAGCTCTCCATTTCCTCGATCGCGTGCTTCTCACTATCCTTTTTTTCTCTCTGAGAAGCCGGTGTTTCTCTTGTCTCTTCTGCTTGTAGAGCGCATGGGTAGTTTTGGTCCTTCTTTGCAGCGCGGCCTTGTATGCTTTTTGTTTAGCTGCATGTGCTTGCCGACACTCATCATCACACCATGTGTTTCGTTGTGGTGGCCGTGTAAAACCCATCACTTCAGTGCCGGCTTCCCTGATGGCATTTTGGCAATGTTGCCAATGGTTTTCAATACTTGATGCTGGCGGATTCGTTTGGAGGATATTTGAAACTCGATCGCAAAAGGACCTGGAGATTTCTTGCAATTGCAGATGTCCGACGTTAAACTTCCTCACAGTATTACCTTTTCTTGGCATTGGTCGGGATATCCTCAGTCGTACCTTGGCTACAACGAGTTAGAGGTCCGAGTCAATGTTTGCCATTCGGAAAGTTCGGACACCCATCATACTGGATTAGTGCCTTGCATCGATCGCAATGTGGTCAATCTGATTGACATTGGATTGATCAGGGGATCTCCATGTCTCGGTGTGAATGTTGAGCTGTGGGAACTTGGTATTAACTATTACATAATTTCTCGCCAAAGCAAAGTCAATTAGTCTGAATCCGTTATCTGAGGTGGTGACGTGCAAGCTGTGTTTTCCGATTGTACCACCAAAGACATTTTCTCTCCCTAGCTTGGCGTTAAAGTCACCTAGAACAAAACATTTCTTTGGTGTCATGTTCTTTTTCCTCTGCGGGGGTATGCGCGCATATAAAACTTATATCGCAAATTTGCGAATATCATGAGAATTGTCATGAGGCGCTCGTTGACACATTTGCAGCTCAAAACCTCTTGCCGGAGCTTGCCTCTAACGACGCATCCACATCCAAATAAGCACTGTTTTTGTTGTGTATAGCAGTTGCCATAGTAAATATCACAGTTTTTCATTCTTCTTTTGCCCGACCCGTCTCATCACAATTCTTGGATGGTGGTTATGTCTGCCTTACAGCAGTCAAGGGCCTCCACCAGCTGTTCAGCTGCACGCGGTCTGTTAAGGGTCCTAACATTCCACGCACATATCCGAAATTCGTTGTCCTTATTTCGTTTGCAGGGTTCGTTATCAGTGAATCCGTCCGTACCCGAGGCTTGTGGTTGCTTCGCAACTAGTTGTTTTTGACTTCTTCCGCTGCCGCCTGGATGTAAGGAGTGGGTGCTTGTACCTATACCCATTTCTACCCTTTGAACAATCAATACAGTCATAGGGAGGTTTTATGGTTTGAGTTGCTGAGTGATGATAAGAATTTATATTCGGCCATATTTGACAAAAAAAAATATTTTTTTCGAAATCACATTTATTAAGTTATTCATAATAAGTCATTGGTGCTAAACAACATATGTACATAGGTCCATGTTTGATTTATTACTCAAAATTGTACTACTTTGGAAAATAGTAATGAATAGAACTATTCACAAAAGAAGTGGTTTTTTTGCGATTTTTCGGTTGCATAGAAATCGTGATGATTTGTTTGTCACTTTAATGTTACCATCACTTTGTTACAGAGAAGTAAATATAACTTCACAATAACAAAGCGTGCCACTTGGGACCTTGCATTTTCTAAATATCTATCTGAAAATATACAGTACCGATTGTATTGAAAGTAAAAAATTAATACCTGCACGAAACAAAAATAAATGTTTAGTTTAACAAAACTGACGACTATATCAAAATGTAGTATAATAGTTCATTGTTATGATCGTTAAATTAAATGCTTTTTAATCATAACTCTTTGAAATAAATAAGAAAATTATAATTTTTTTAATAATTCGGTCAACCAAATTATAAAAGAAACTTAAAGGTGGGAGCAGGTACTTCCGCATTAGGGCTAAACGCCAAATTTTACGAATCATAATCCGTTAGGCAAGTACTTTCAGAGAGCTCTGTGGAGGTAGGACCTGGAGGGATTTTAGTTCAGAGTCAGCCAAAGTTCCACACAAAGGACTCAGGAAGGAGCCAAACCCTATGGCTCAATAATTTTTTTTGGTCCACCTCTTCCCCTCCCCTGTTATCCTACCCTTTCTATCCTTTTCTGTTCTTATTCCTCCCTTTGTCCTAGCCTATGCCGAGCTTCACTCCCCTTTCGCTTCTTATACTCTATCGCAATTTCTCCCTTCTTCCAATCCTATACCATGATGGTCTTACCAGTATTCACATACGGATCAAAGACTTTGGTGCTTACTAAAAGGAACTGTGATCTCTTATCCGCGTACGAGAGGAGAGCCTTACGGAGAATTGTTGGCTCCGTGAGCAGGTGAGGACGATTTCAAGGAAGATACAATCATGAATTGCATAAAATCTACCTCTACCAGTACAATTGTAATTTATTAATCATTATTTGCATCATATTTGGAGTCTCCGCAAAAATGACAATGTCGTCCGCATACATCAAAGTTTTTATTACTGTACCAGCAAAACTAATTACTTCAGGCGAAAACGATGTAAGGTCATCCAAGAAAAGCGAAAACAGAAGTGGACTCAAAAGACAGCCCTGTTTGACCCCGGAAGAAATATGAAACCAGGAAGATCCTTCATTTCCATCGTTTACATCGCCTTTTTTAAACAGTGGGACGATAATATTCCTCCTAAAGCTTTCTGGAATTTCACCAGAATTGAAAATATAATTATAACTTGCAGTAAGCTTAATCAAAAAAGTTTCTGTAGCGTATTTGTAAAATTCGTACGGAACACGGTCATCCCCTGGAGCCTTACTAAGATTGCATCTGTGTAGGACTCTCATTACTTCTTGAACTGAGAATGCACGGTCGAGATCTTCATTTTCGACTAAAGGACTAGCATATAATATTTGACTTGGTCTTGGTGATGCACCTAGAAGCTGTTCGAAATGGTGAGCAAGTGTACTCGTACTTATTATTGTTTTCCTTGCAAAAGGTATACCGTTGAGTGTACGTGCCAGATTCCAAAAGGATCGACTATCTCTTACTGCCGACAATCGTTGCATGAGGTATTGGGAGTATTGCTTTTATTTTTCTTTGCAAAGATATTTGAAAGCTTTATTCGCCTCTTGATACATCCTTTTTGTGAAATTCGATTTTGTTGCCCTGAGAAATCTCAAAAAACAAAACGACTTTTTTCCTGCTCTCTCACAATCTGCATCGAACCATGGATCTTTCCAGCTTTGCAAACGGACTGTTTGAAATGATTGTGCGGCCTGAGATACGCATGTAACTAATGTCTCAATACCATGGACCGATTCAATTTGCTCATTACTTACAGAATCAAGAAATTGGTTAAGATTTATTTGATACAGTTCCAAAAAAGAATTCGTCCATTGAAGTTTTGGTAACAGCTTCATATTTTCGTTGGTGTAACCCGGTTGTTCATCAAATCGACATTTAACATTCAGTGGTAAATGGTCTGAATAAACCAGCTCATCTACTTTTAAATCATCTACATACTCGAACCATTTTCCACGTATGAGACAATAATCTATTGTGGAACTAGATGTTCCTCTTATAAATGTAAAATGACCTTCTCGATCACTTTCAGTTTTCCCGTTCAACATTGTCAGACCAACCGATTCACACATTTCTATAAATCTTCTCCCATTTCCATCTATTTTCTCGTCCAGAGCAGATCTAATTATACTAATTGACGCTGGTGTAAATTATGGTTCCATCTGTAACATCGGAGAACTTCCTACCCTAGCGTTGCAGTCTCCGATCAGCATAATGCAGCTAAGTCATCCATCCATTTATTACAGCTAATATAAACCGGAACGATGTAAAATTGCTCATATGTAATGGTCATGGTCTGAGGGAATATTTCTCCATATTGTCCGATCAGTCAATCGCTGGATTTCTCCAATTCGATTTCCAACAAAGGTTTCTAGCCGTGATGGTTCAGACCTTATCCAACAGAGAGTAATCGTTGAGTCAGTCCAAGCGTGTACTTGAGTTTCGGGTACATTAAGAATTCTTCTGACATGACTTAAAAGTTTGGCCAACATAACTGTTCTCCAAAGTACCAAGCGTGGTATGCTCACAGGTTTAAGTGGGGAAACGCGAGTTTTTGGTATCAGGATATTCATGTAAACCATGCCTTCTCTTCCAAGAACTCGAATGTAAGGGGCGGCTTCGAATGCAATTTGTGATGCATCTGAACAACCGTGGATTTCAAGATTTTCGTAGCGTTGATCACTTTGAACCCCACGTGGTATTCTATTTATGCTCTATAGATCTTCGAAAAAATTGCTCCAGTTCCTTTCAAGCTCTTCCTCAACAAGTTCGTCCCACGTCAAGCCTTTTGCCCACAACAATTACAAAAAACCTTTTCCCTTTAGCACGCATGGTGAGATCCATCATATCGGACAGAAGATTCTTGCTATTGTCGATAATATTGATTTTTTGGTTGCCCTTGGTTGGTTTGGTGATATAAAGCTATAATGGAAGCTGTCTGAAGTTGGATGCCAATGATTACCTGGCATATTAAGCTTTCCAGAACCATATGAACGGAATGTATCCTCAACAGATATGTCAGTTAAAAGAGTTTCTGTGTTAAATGTCCACTTACGTTGGTTCAAACCCGTATTTCCAAGTATTCCTATTCCAAGTATTTTTTTTTCATCTTTAAATTAGCTCCTGGAATGGTATCTGCGCCAGAGATCAAATTGTCTACATATAATGGAAATTGAAAACGTGCACTTTCTACGAGGAAGTTGAGTGTTTTATGGCCAAAAATAGAGCAGACGCTGTGCCACAAAATCAATTGGTAAAATGAGTCCTTTTCATTCACCCAAATTTGACGATAATTTTGTTTTATATCGGCAGTAAAGGTGTATCGATACAGTCTCCATCTGAGTATTATGTCGATAATATTATTTTGGACGGGCGGTCCAGTCATCAGCATATCGTTAAGTGACGATCCATCCGATGTGTTAAATGACGCATCAAACACCACCCTTAACCTAGTCGATGTACTGCTTTATTTTGTAACGGCATGGTGTGAGAGGAAATAATGTGTGGTTTTTCCAAAATATGCTCTTCTACTTCAGTCATGTGACCCAAATGTATATATTCCTCAATGCATCTAATATAGTTGTTTTTCATACTAATATTTTTCATAAGGCGTTGTTCAAGCTGCTTAAACCATTGAAGAGCTCCCTCTTTAGAACGTACTAGCACAGGATAAACATTGCCTTTGAAAGGAAGGGCGACCTCAAAACGACCGTCAGGTAGATGCGTGGCATTACTAAATGCTCGGGAGTTTCATAAGTTTCTTCGAGCTCCTAAAATTTGCGTATATCTGCATCTAAATTAAATAATTCGTAAAAGGTCCGAACAGATTGTGATGCGACATAAACTCTTCTAAAGATAATCCAACCTAATCTTGTGTTCTGGGCTAAAGGCAAATTGGTATTCATGGACCTAGTTAAATCTGGTAGAAGTATATCAGCTAATACGTCGGTGGCTTACATATCAACCATGGCCGGTTTGAAAGAGTGGATCTGCTAGGTTCAAACCATTAAGATGTTCCCAATAAGCAACTGGAAGTGTATGGGCAGGGATACGCCCAGATAGCGACTTATAAACAAGGACATGTATACTATTTACAAGCGTGGAATGGAACGATCCAATTGTTATCTCAACTGATTTTTTACATGTGCCACTATTGACCATACCTAGCCCGGAAACCTCAACAGAAGTGGATTTGTGCCTTAAACGCAGAAGTTGAAGTGCTGTAAAAAATGAGGCTTCAGACCCAGAATTCAGTAATGCCCGAAATGAATAAAACTCTTCTGACTGACATCTGACCTTAACAATAGCTGTTGCTAGCATAACTTGATAACAGTGATATGTGTGGATAGACTTACTGCAACCAGGCTGATCGTCACCGGGTGCATCACATTGATTTGAGGAATGCCGTATCATAGTTGATGGCTGAAAACTAGGAGCAGTAGGGTTAATGTCATTAAAAAAATCTGATTCACTTTGTTGGTAAGTCTTCATTTGAGTTATTTTTAGGGATTTGAGAACTAAATGAACGATTATTACTGGAACCAGAAGTGTGTAAAAGAGAATGATGAGCTTGCTGACAATAATAACACCTGCGAGTACTCGGACAAATGGCTGTAAGCGAAAAAAATTCTACATAAACCTAGCTTTGATATAGCTTCACTGCGATCGTGAATGCTCATTTTTAAGAAACGGTGGCATTTGCGTATAGGATGTTGATCTTTATTGCCTAACTTACATGTATGCTTAGATGCGGTTGCATTTGCTTAAAAACAATTCCACTGTGAAACCCTTTCAGATTTTTCTAATGTCGTTCTTAAGGGTTGATAATTGGCGTCCTCGAGAGTTCGAAATCTGGCACCAAATGACGGCTTCAGTAAGCGAGTGAGTGAGTGCTATCAGTGATCGAATATACTATTATAATTGAGTGTCGATCCTAAGCTCGTTGAAGACGGATGTCGAGGTGCGCGCACAATTAGTTAAACGAAGTCCAAACAAATAATTGTTGCGCGTTGTTATCGCGAGTGCTTTAAGGAAAAAAAAATAATACACGCTCGTTGAGAAATTAGAAAAAAACCCCTCGCGTGTGCTGTAAAAACAAATAATAGTGTTCACTCGCGTCGTAGGATGAATGAAAAAGATGCCCACTCGCGCTGAAGAAGAAAAAAAAAATAAATAAAACGCATTCGCATAACAAATTATCCTCTATTCTGTCCCAAGACCTTTGTGCTTAACTGCCTCTTTCTTATCTACTGTAGGCATCGTATGACCATACAATGCTTGCGGTAAATAGATAAGGGCATCTGAATTTGTCTTATTGTGCTGAATGTTTGGATTGATTTTTTGTAAACAGGCTGTCTTATGGGCATAACACCTAAGGCAGTTTGATTATTACAGAAGTTAATTTTGATTTTCACTGCGCAGTTCGACTTAATCAGAGTTGTGTTTTGTATGTAAGTATTTTTAAATGGTAAGTGATTTTTGTGTCGTGTATTCAAATGTTCGTGGTTTAAGAAAGAATTTCTTTCACGTGTACGTCTACACTGTTCAACACAGGCCAGCTGTTTTGGCATTAAGTGAAACTCAGGTTGGAGCAAATACTGATTTATCAGAATTTGCTCTACATGGGTATAGCTTGGTGCCATTACTCTTTTCTCATCATGGTCTCGTGGTCTATGTTAGGAATGATATTGCTTGCCAGAGCCTTCCCCAATATGGGCAATGTTCCAACACGGACTTTAACTTCTTATGGCTCAAATTCACTGTCCGCAAGCATGTCATTCATTATTGTTTTATTTACAGGAGTCCAAATCTTGACAGTAATTCGACTTGTAACGAGTTTGATGCACTGTCTGATTCCATCTCGAAAATTGTTTCCCTTTGTCCTCGCACTGAAATCGTTATTGCGGGCGATTTCAATGTACACAATTCCAACTGGCTCCGCTATTCTGGTCAGACAACACCCGAAGGAAGGTATGTCGAGCTCTTTGCCGGGTTACATCACCTTACCCAGCTGATCGATGTGCCAACGCGTATACCGGATGTTGCTGGGCAAGCCGCCCATACTCTTGACTTGTTTCTTACTTCTCACCCTGATAAATATACCATTAGTGTAACTTCTCCATTTGGCACTTCAGACCATTGTATCATTTCAGCTAATTTCTCATCCCCCACCCATCCAGTTAAAGAAAAACTTCCCACCAGGACCGTTTGGCAATACGAGAAAGCCAACTGGGACGGCCTGAATTTCTTTTTCCGAAACTTTAACTGGTCACTATGCTTCCTCGATAGTGACATTGATGCCAGTGCTCAAATGATCACAAATGTGATTCTTCTAGGGATGCGTGCTTTTATTCCTAACAGAGTAAAAAGCATCAAACCTAAAGAAAAGTCTTGGTTTAATTCTGAGTGTAAAGAAGCTATCAGGCTCAAAGAAGTAAGTTTCCGATCTTACAAAGCCAACCCTACAGAGGAAAATCGGAAAAAGCACAAACAAGCAAGGAACTCATGCAACTCCGTTATAGAAAGAACCAAATTTTTGCATGACCAAAAATTACGGCAAAATATTCTGCAGTGTCCCAAAGGCAGTAAAAATTTTTGGTCATTTGTAAAAAATATAAAAAACTCCTCGACATCTTCGGTTCCAACGCTCATCGACAATAACAAACCAATTGTTTTCTCTTCAGAGAAGGCAAACTTGCTCGCCGCCCATTTCGCTGCCAGCTCCACGCTGCCTCAAAGCAACGTTGCCCCTCCTGTACTTGAGAATGTAAATTTTTCCATGGGACACATTTTTTTCCGCACTCGTACAGTAGCAAGAGTTCTCAAAGATCTCGATATACACAAATCCGCTGGCCCGGATGGTATACCCCCGATTCTTCTGAAGAGGTGTTCTTCCACACTGGCAAAGCCACTGCGTAAGCTTTTCCATCGCTCCTACTCTTCTGGAATCTTTCCTAGAAGATGGAAAACAGCATTTGTCCAGCCTGTCCCTAAGAAAGGTGACCCATCCTCCCCCTCCTCCTACCGACCCATAGCACTGACATCCCTTCTTTCTAAGGTCATGGAAACACTGATTAACCGTCAGCTTAAGGAATATCTCGAAGATCGTAAGCTTCTCCATGACCGTCAGTATGGCTTCCGCAGCAACCGTTCCACTGGTGATCTGATGGCATATCTCACCGAACAGTGGAACAAATCTTTACATCGCTTTGGTGAAAGTAAGATTATTGCTCTTGATATCTCCAAGGCATTTGATAGAGTTTGGCATGAAGCTCTCTTATCGAAAATGCGTGCTTTTGGGATCGATAATACTCTTGTTCGTTGGATTAGAAGCTATCTTCTGGACCGTTCAATACAAGTTGTATTGGACGGATTCAAGTCTGATTCCCATAAAATAAATGCTGGTGTGCCCCAGGGCTCTGTTCTGTCTCCGACTCTTTTCCTCATTTTTATAAATGATCTTCTGTCTGTTACTTCTAATCCACTTAACTGTTTTGCTGACGACTCTACCCTCAGCTTTTCATATTCGTTCGATAATTCACGTCCTTCGCCTTCGGACGTACAATTGCAACGGTGCCGTATGTCAAGCTCATTAAACTCCGATTTATACAGCATTGTCAAATGGGGTAATAGAAATCGTGTGGAGTTTAATGCTTCGAAAACTCAATGCTGTCTTCTGTCGTTAAAGTTAAACATTCCCTCAATGCCATTGTCCATGAATGGCACTTACATCGAAGAAACCGAAAAGCTCTCAGTACTCGGTATGTGTGTCAACGACGACCTCCGTTGGAACGACCATATATTTGAGATCGCTAAGAATGCTGCAAAGTGCTTAGGTTTTCTGTATCGGTGTAAGAAGTACTTTTCCCCATCTGATCTGGCTACAATTTATAAAGCGTTTATACGCCCTAAACTCGAGTATAACTCCCACCTCTGGGCAGGTGCTTCGCAAACATCGCTTCACCTGCTTGATAGAATACAAAATCGAGCGTTAAGATTGATAGGTAATAGAACTGCCGCTGAAACAATTGCCCCACTCGAACACCGACGCAATGTTTCATGTCTTTCCTTATTTTATCGTTTCTTTTACAAAAAATGTTCACTCGAAGTAGCCAGTTGCATTCCTCCCCTTAAAAGTTTCTCCCGTAATACTCGTCTCGCAAGGAATGCTCATCAGTTCACCCTTGAGCCTAATTTCGGACGTACCGTGAAATATAGGGATTCTTTTTTTAGCCGAACGACACGAATCTGGAATAGTTTACCCGGCGGGATTTTCCCTTGCCATTTTGATCTGCAAACATTCAAAACCAATGTTAATCGGCACCTCCTATCTCTCCCCTCCCTATCTTCGTAATGCCCGCGCAGTGTGTTCTACATTAAAAGGGAAACACATAATCCCTTGTGCGCGCGTTAATTATAAAAAAAAAAAAAAAAAAAAATTTGTACTAGTTATAATCATCCCCATGGTGTATTTATTGATTTGTCTATTGGCTAACAGATGTCTTTAGGATGAATTTTGTCTTGGATAAATGAATTTCATTGTTGCGATTCAGATAAAAGTAAACATTTTGCAACTAGTTCAATATGAAAAATGATTCATATTTTTCAAACGAGGTAATATTTATAAAATTTTGAGAGAAAAATGTGTAACAAACAACGACAACATACTAAAAGTTTATATATTTTCATTAAGGTACCCATTAGTGAACACTTTATCTATCGAATGAAAATCTGCTCGGCGGCTGAAGTGAAAATGTAAAAAAATGGTACCAGAATGCTAGATAACGTACGCTGTAATGCCAAACACAAATAATTCAGTCACTTATTGCTCGATTACTGATGCGGTAATTCGGCCCTTGGATTCAAGGAACTGTGTGAACTCGGTAAACCTAGGTTATTCTTTGGCATTAGCCTTTGATTCAAGTTTCTCTCGCAGAGCTGTTTGATTTTTGGTGATGAAATTTGTAATAAAATATAATTTATCATCACATCGCAATGTTCTACAGGCACTTTTAAGTTTTCAAGAGTATGAATAATTTCTGTTGATGTATCTAACAGTTAATTTATAGCATCAGATCGTTCCTGGGTTATTGAAGGTTGATTAAAGAAACACTTCAATTCCGAAATCACCAAAAATCGTTGGGGATCATACCTTTCTTGCAAAATAGCCCGTGCCTTTGCATAGTTACCCTTACAAATAAATAAATGTGATAAGATTTTCTCTGCTTCCCCTGATATACTTGTCTTAAGGTAATGCATCTTTTGGATATCGGACAAGTTTGAATTATTATGCACTGGAGAAATAAACATGTCATGAAAACTTCACCAAGCTTCAAAATGGCCAGAAAATACGAACACTGGAATGTTCTTTAATTTTATATCCGAGTTGTGATTGTATATAGAAATATTTGCTGCAGTTTCAGTGGATTGAGCATTGGTGTCTTTCACTTTAACATTCTCTAAATTATCCAGTAAATCGGCATGATAATCGAAGTATAGCTCTCTAAATTGATCGTAAATCTCTGCAAATCCAGAACATTTATCTTCTTTATTATCTGACAAAGACCCTACTGCTACCTCATACAGACTTTCGGCAGCTTCCATAGATTTATTTAACGACTCTAAGCGATCTGACACGTAATTTTCCGCACGAGAAAGGAGCACCCACAATAATTGGCAGTATTTCCTCAAACTTCTACACAAAAGTTGGTTATTTCTCTTATAGAGCTCGCACAGGAGTAGATATCAAAGCACAGCACACAATTTACATTGAGAATATTAAACAAAATATCAACTTTTTTTTCCAAAATGTGGACCAAAATGTTCGATTTGTGAACTTAAAGTGAATTTTATTTTACATACATAGATTGAAAAAATATGACATTTGATAATTACATCGAAAATTTCCTATTGAGATTAGCTTTATAAAAGTGTTATATTCGTAGTGTCAACATTCTCACCCGCCAATGAGCAGGGGCGTCTAGGTTGTCGGTTGGTCTAGTATTTTGCAATTGTAGTTTCAACATGATGATTTGTTTTGCCTTACTTTGTTTTTGTACATGAAAAGAGAGGATGTGATTAAATTATTTTATACAAAGCCAAGAAAAATCACGAAGATCAAACAAATACTCTATGTATGTATGAACATGTATAAATTTATGACAATAAACATTCAACTTGTTCTAAAATTTTTGAGATTTTTAAAATTAAGTTTCCATTTTTGTGGATGATGCGTGCGTTGACGCATATGGGGCGTGTGTGTGTTTATATATATATATATATCGACGTGTGTGCATGGGTGTGCGTGTGCGCATGGTGTGTGTGTGTGAGAGAGAGAGAGTTTGTGCGTCTATGTGTGAATCGACAAAATGGACTTTGTGTCAACACCCATCTTTGCCGCTTCCGACTCAATATTCACAAGAGCGCTACTGACATCACGCTGTGTTCTTCCGATTGTGTCAAGTCAATATCGTCGGCGTACGCAAGTAATTGGACGGACTTTTGAAAGGTGTCGGTGAGGTCTTTACCGTTCTTGACTGAACAGCGTGCGTTTCCCATTGTCATTTAACACAGGCGGACGAGTTTGGCAGAAATGTTAAAACTGCACATTGCTCTATATAACTCGTCTCTATTAATGCTGTGGTACGCGGCTTTGAAATCGATTATAAGGTTGTGGGTATCGATTTGAAGTTCTTGGGTTTTTTTCCAAGATCTGCCGTAATGTGAATATTTGGTCGATAATGGAATTTCCTGGCTTAAACTGCACTCATAAGATCAGACCTATCAGGTTGTCGACGAAAGGCTTTAGGCGTTGACACAAAACGACACAAAAGATCTTGTAGGCGATGTTGAGGAGAATGATACCCCTGTAATTAGTGCAGTTCAGAGGGACTCTTTTTTTAAGGATCGAGCAAATTATGCTGATATTCCATTCATCGGGCATACATTCTTCTAACCATATCTTGCTTATGAGTTGGTGCATACTCATAGCCAAGTCATCGCCTGCAGCTTTGAAGAGCTCGGCAGCTAATCCATCAGCTCCGTCGGCTTTGTTGCTCTTAAGCTTAGATATAGCTGGCTTTACTCCATCCAGATGTGGTGGTCGGAATTGTTGGTCTACTTCACCCAGATGAGATGGACCATTCTGCATGACAGCGGAATTCATTTCATCATCGCCGTTATACAGTCTGCAGAAATGGTTGTTCCATATTCTTAGCACCGACTGCGATTCCACTACGATGTTCCCTTGATCGTCTTTGCAAGCTTTAGTTCGAGCTCTGTGGCTTTGACAGTTTCTTTTTACCTTTTGGTAAAACTTTCGAACTTCATTCCTGCAATAACAGCTCTCCATTTCCTCGATCGCGTGCTTCTCACGATCCTTTTTTTCTCTCTGAAAAGCCGGTGTTTCTCTTGTCTCTTCTACTTGTAGAGCGCATGGGTAGTTTTGGTCCTTCTTTGCAGCGCCGCCTTGTATGCTTCTTGTTTAGCTGCATGTGCTTGCCGACACTCATCATCACACCATGTGTTTCGTTGTGGTGGCCGTGTAAAACCCATCACTTCAGTGGCGGCTTCCCTGATGGCATTTTGGCAATGTTGCCACTGGTTTTCAATACTTGATGCTGGCGGATTCGTTTGGAGGATATTTGAAACTCGATCGCAAAAGGACCTGGAGATTTCTTGCAATTGCAGATGTCCGACGTTAACCTTCCTCACAGTATTACCTTTTCTTGGCATTGGTCGGGATATCCTCAGTCGTACCTTGGCTACAACGAGGTAGAGGTCCGAGTCAATGTTTGCCATTCGGAAAGTTCGGACACCCATCATACTGGATTAGTGCCTTGCATCGATCGCAATGTGGTCAATCTGGTTGACATTGGATTAATCAGGGGATCTCCATGTCTCTTTGTGAATGTTGAGGTGTGGGAACTTGGTAGTAACTATCACAATATTTCTCGTCGCAGCAAAGTCAATTAGCCTGAATCCGTTATCTGAGGTTGTGACGTGCAAGCTGTGTTTTCCGATTGTACCACCAAAGACATTTTCTCTCCCTAGCTTGGCGTTTAAGTCACCTAGAACAATTTTGATGTCAAACCTGGGACACCGCTCGTATGAATTGTACAGGAGCACAAAAAATATTTCTTTGGTGTCATGTTCTTTTTCCTCTGCGGGGGTATGCGCGCATATAAAACTTATATCACAAATTTGCGAATATCATGAGAATTGTCATGAGGCGCTCGTTGACACATTTGTAGCTCAAAACCTCTTGCCGGAGCTTGCCTCTAACGACGAATCCACATCCAAATAAGCACTGTTTTTGTTGTGTATAGCAGTTGCCATAGTAAATATCACAGTTTTTCATTCTTCTTTTGCCCGACCCGTCTCATCACAATTCTTGGATGGCGGTTATGTCTGCCTTACAGCAGTCAAGGGCCTCCGCTAGCTATTCAGCTGCACGCGGTCTGTTAAGGGTCCGAAACATGGATCTTTCCAGCTTTGCAAACGGACTGTTTGAAATGATTGTGCGGCCTGAGATACGCATGTAACTAATGTCTCAATAGCATGGACCGATTCAATTTGCTCATTACTTACAGAATCAAGAAAATGGTTAAGATTTATTTGATACAGTTCCAAAAAAGAATTCTTTCATTGAAGTTTTGGTAACAGCTTCATATTTTCGTTGGTGTAACCCGGTTCTTCATCAAATCGACATTTAACATTCAGTGGTAAATGGTCTGAATAAACCAGCTCATCTACTTTTAAATCATCTACATACTCGAACCATTTTCCACGTATAAGACAATAATCTATTGTGGAACTAGATGTTCCTCTTATAAATGTAAAATGACCTTCTCGATCACTTTCAGTTCTCCCGTTCATCATTGTCAGACCAACCGATTCACACATTTCTATAAATCTTCTCCCATTTCCATCTATTTTCTCGTCCAGAGCAGATCTAATTATACTAATTGACACTGGTGTAAAGTCTGGTTCCAACTGTAACATCGGAGAACTTCCTACCCTAGCGTTGCAGTCTCCGATCAGCATAATATTTTCTTTGCCTAGTTCCATTAGGAAGTCGTTCAATTCAGCTAAGTCATCCATCCATTAATTACAGCTAATATAAACCGGAACGATGTAAAATTGCTCATGTGTAATGGTCATGGTCTGAGGGAATATTTCTCCATATTGTCCAATCAGTCAATCGCTGGATTTCTCCAATTCGATTTCCAACAAAGGTTTCTAGCCGTGATGGTTCAGACCTTATCCAACAGACTCGTTGAGTCAGTCCAAGCGTGTACTTGAGTTTTGGGTACATTAAGAATTCTTCTGACATGACTTAAAAGTTTGGCCAACATAACTGTTCTCCAAAGTTCCAAGCGTGGTATGCTCACAAGTTTAAGTGGGGAAACGCGAGTTTTTGGTATCAGGATATTCATTTGAACCGTGCCTTCTTTTCCAAGAACTCGAATGTAAGGGGCGGCTTCCAATGCAATTTGTGATGCATCTGAAAAACTGTGGATTTCAAGATTTTCGTAGCGTTGATCACTTTGAACCCAACGTGGTATTCTATTTATGCCCTATAGATCTTCGAAAAAATTGCTCCAGTTCCTTTCAAGCTCTTCCTCAGCAAGTTTGTCCCACGTCAAGCTTTTTGCCCACAACATTTACAAAAACACCTTTTGCCTTTATCACGCATGGTGAGATCCATCATATCGGATCGAAGAGTCTTGCTATTGTCGATAATATTGATTTTTTGGTTGCCCTTGGTTGGTTTGGAGATATAAAGCTATAATGAAACTGTCTGAAGTTGGATGCCAATGAATACCTGGCATATTAAGCTGTCCAGAACCATCTGAAGGGAATGTAAAAGTTGCCTTTCGATCCTCAACAGATATGTCAGGTAAAAGAGTTTCTGTGTTAAATGTCCACTTACGTTGGTTCAAACCCGCATTTCCAAGAATTCCTATTCCAAGTATTTTTTTTTCATCTTTAAGTTAGCTCCTGGAATATGCTCTTCTACTTCAGTCATGTGACCCAAATGTATATATTCCTCAATGCATCTAATATAGTTGTTTTTCATACTAATATTTTTCATAAGGCGTTGTTCAAGCTGCTTAAACCATTGAAGAGCTCCCTCTTTAGAACGTCCTTGCACAGGATAAACATTGCCTTTGAAAGGAAGGGCGACCTCAAAACGACCGTCAGGTAGATGCGTGGCATTACTAAATGCTCGGGAGTTTCATAAGTTTCTTCGAGCTCCTAAAATTTGCGTATATCTGCATCTAAATTAAATAATTCGTAAAAGGTCCGAACAGATTGTGATGCGACATAAACTCTTCTAAAGATAATTCAACCTAATCTTGTGTTCTGGGCTAAAGGCAAATTGGTATTCATGGACCTAGTTAAATCTGGTAGAAGTATATCAGCTAATACGTCGGTGGCTTACATATCAACCATGGCCGGTTTGAAAGAGTGGATCTGCTAGGTTCAAACCATTAAGATGTTCCCAATAAGCAACTGGAAGTGTATGGGCAGGGATACGCCCAGATAGCGACTTATAAACAAGGACATGTATACTATTTACAAGCGTGGAATGGAACGATCCAATTGTTATCTCAACTGATTTTTTACATGTGCCACTATTGACCATACCTAGCCCGGAAACCTCAACAGAAGTGGATTTGTGCCTTAAACGCAGAAGTTGAAGTGCTGTAAAAAATGAGGCTTCAGACCCAGAATTCAGTAATGCCCGAAATGAATAAAACTCTTCTGACTGACATCTGACCTTAACAATAGCTGTTGCTAGCATAACTTGATAACAGTGATATGTGTGGATAGACTTACTGCAACCAGGCTGATCGTCACCGGGTGCATCACATTGATTTGAGGAATGCCGTATCATAGTTGATGGCTGAAAACTAGGAGCAGTAGGGTTAATGTCATTAAAAAAATCTGATTCACTTTGTTGGTAAGTCTTCATTTGAGTTATTTTTAGGGATTTGAGAACTAAATGAACGATTATTACTGGAACCAGAAGTGTGTAAAAGAGAATGATGAGCTTGCTGACAATAATAACACCTGCGAGTACTCGGACAAATGGCTGTAAGCGAAAAAAATTCTACATAAACCTAGCTTTGATATAGCTTCACTGCGATCGTGAATGCTCATTTTTAAGAAACGGTGGCATTTGCGTATAGGATGTTGATCTTTATTGCCTAACTTACATGTATGCTTAGATGCGGTTGCATTTGCTTAAAAACAATTCCACTGTGAAACCCTTTCAGATTTTTCTAATGTCGTTCTTAAGGGTTGATAATTGGCGGCCTCGAGAGTTCGAAATCTGGCACCAAATGACGGCTTCAGTAAGCGAGTGAGTGAGTGCTATCAGTGATCGAATATACTATTATAATTTGTACTAGTTATAATCATCCCCATGGTGTATTTATTGATTTCTCTATTGGCTAACAGATGTCTTTAGGATGAATTTTGTCTTGGATAAATGAATTTCATTGTTGCGATTCAGATAAAAGTAAACATTTTGCAACTAGTTCAATATGAAAAATGATTCATATTTTTCAAACGAGGTAATATTTATAAAATTTTGAGACAAAAATGTGTAACAAACAACGACAACATACTTAAAGTTCATATATTTTCATTAAGGTACCCATTAGTGAACACTTTATCTATCGAATGAAAATCTGCTCGGCGGCTGAAGTGAAAATGTAAAAAAATGGTACCAGAATGCTAGATAACGTACGCTGTAATGCCAAACACAAATAATTCAGTCACTTATTGCTCGATTACTGATGCGGTAATTCGGCCCTTGGATTCAAGGAACTGTGTGAACTCGGTAAACCTAGGTTATTCTTTGGCATTAGCCTTTGATTCAAGTTTCTCTCGCAGAGCTGTTTGATTTTTGGTGATGAAATTTGTAATAAAATATAATTTATCATCACATCGCAATGTTCTACAGGCACTTTTAAGTTTTCAAGAGTATGAATAATTTCTGTTGATGTATCTAACAGTTAATTTATAGCATCAGATCGTTCCTGGGTTATTGAAGGTTGATTAAAGAAACACTTCAATTCCGAAATCACCAAAAATCGTTGGGGATCATACCTTTCTTGCAAACTAGCCCGTGCCTTTGCATAGTTACCCTTACAAATAAATAAATGTGATAAGATTTTCTCTGCTTCCCCTGATATACTTGTCTTAAGGTAATGCATCTTTTGGATATCGGACAAGTTTGAATTATTATGCACTGGAGAAATAAACATGTCATGAAAACTTCACCAAGCTTCAAAATGGCCAGAAAATACGAGCACTGGAATGTTCTTTAATTTTATATCCGAGTTGTGATTGTATATAGAAATATTTGCTGCAGTTTCAGTGGATTGAGCATTGGTGTCTTTCACTTTAACATTCTCTAAATTATCCAGTAAATCGGCATGATAATCGAAGTATAGCTCTCTAAATTGATCGTAAATCTCTGCAAATCCAGAACATTTATCTTCTTTATTATCTGACAAAGACCCTACTGCTACCTCATACAGACTTTCGGCAGCTTCCATAGATTTATTTAACGACTCTAAGCGATCTGACACGTAATTTTCCGCACGAGAAAGGAGCACCCACAATAATTGGCAGTATTTCCTCAAACTTCTACACAAAAGTTGGTTATTTCTCTTATAGAGCTCGCACAGGAGTAGATATCAAAGCACAGCACACAATTTACATTGAGAATATTAAACAAAATATCAACTTTTTTTTCCAAAATGTGGACCAAAATGTTCGATTTGTGAACTTAAAGTGAATTTTATTTTACATACATAGATTGAAAAAATATGACATTTGATAATTACATCGAAAATTTCCTATTGAGATTAGCTTTATAAAAGTGTTATATTCGTAGTGTCAACATTCTCACCCGCCAATGAGCAGGGGCGTCTAGGTTGTCGGTTGGTCTAGTATTTTGCAATTGTAGTTTCAACATGATGATTTGTTTTGCCTTACTTTGTTTTTGTACATGAAAAGAGAGGATGTGATTAAATTATTTTATACAAAGCCAAGAAAAATCACGAAGATCAAACAAATACTCTATGTATGTATGAACATGTATAAATTTATGACAATAAACATTCAACTTGTTCTAAAATTTTTGAGATTTTTAAAATTAAGTTTCCATTTTTGTAGATGATGCGTGCGTTGACGCATATGGGGCGTGTGTGTGTTTATATATATATATATATCGACGTGTGTGCATGGGTGTGCGTGTGCGCATGGTGTGTGTGTGTGAGAGAGAGAGAGTTTGTGCGTCTATGTGTGAATCGACAAAATGGACTTTGTGTCAACACCCATCTTTGCCGCTTCCGACTCAATATTCACAAGAGCGCTACTGACACACGCTGTGTTCTTCCGATTCTGTCAAGTCAATATCGTCGGCGTACGCAAGTAATTGGACGGACTTTTGAAAGATCGTACCTCTAGTGTTAGCGTGGGAGTTCTGCACTATTCTTTTAAATATGATGTTGAAAAAGTCGCATGACAACCCATCGCCTTGTCTAAATCCTTTTTTGACTTCAAAGGTGTCGGTGAGGTCTTTACCG
The DNA here is from genome assembly GCA_963971375.1 of Platycheirus rosarum. NCBI lineage: Eukaryota > Metazoa > Arthropoda > Insecta > Diptera > Syrphidae > Platycheirus > Platycheirus rosarum. Next base: position 87,074,210 of record OZ020510.1, on the reverse strand, counting down.
TTCTTGACTGAACAGCGTGCGTTTCCCATTGTCATTTAACACAGGCGGACGAGTTTGGCAGAAATGTTAAAACTGCACATTGCTCTATATAACTCGTCTCTATTAATGCTGTGGTACGCGGCTTTGAAATCGATTATAAGGTTGTGGGTATCGATTTGAAGTTCTTGGGTTTTTTTCCAAGATCTGCCGTAATGTGAATATTTGGTCGATAATGGAATTTCCTGGCTTAAACTGCACTCATAAGATCAGACCTATCAGGTTGTCGACGAAAGGCTTTAGGCGTTGACACAAAACGACACAAAAGATCTTGTAGGCGATGTTGAGGAGAATGATACCCCTGTAATTAGTGCAGTTCAGAGGGACTCTTTTTTTAAGGATCGAGCAAATTATGCTGATATTCCATTCATCGGGCATACATTCTTCTAACCATATCTTGCTTATGAGTTGGTGCATACTCATAGCCAAGTCATCGCCTGCAGCTTTGAAGAGCTCGGCAGCTAATCCATCAGCTCCGTCGGCTTTGTTGCTCTTAAGCTTAGATATAGCTGGCTTTACTCCATCCAGATGTGGTGGTCGGAATTGTTGGTCTACTTCACCCAGATGAGATGGACCATTCTGCATGACAGCGGAATTCATTTCATCATCGCCGTTATACAGTCTGCAGAAATGGTTGTTCCATATTCTTAGCACCGACTGCGATTCCACTACGATGTTCCCTTGATCGTCTTTGCAAGCTTCAGTTCGAGCTCTGTGGCTTTGACAGTTTCTTTTTACCTTTTGGTAAAACTTTCGAACTTCATTCCTGCAATAACAGCTCTCCATTTCCTCGATCGCGTGCTTCTCACGATCCTTTTTTTCTCTCTGAAAAGCCGGTGTTTCTCTTGTCTCTTCTACTTGTAGAGCGCATGGGTAGTTTTGGTCCTTCTTTGCAGCGCCGCTTTGTATGCTTCTTGTTTAGCTGCATGTGCTTGCCGACACTCATCATCACACCATGTGTTTCGTTGTGGTGGCCGTGTAAAACCCATCACTTCAGTGGCGGCTTCCCTGGTGGCATTTTGGCAATGTTGCCACTGGTTTTCAATACTTGATGCTGGCGGATTCGTTTGGAGGATATTTGAAACTCGATCGCAAAAGGACCTGGAGATTTCTTGCAATTGCAGATGTCCGACGTTAAACTTCCTCACAGTATTACCTTTTCTTGGCATTGGTCGGGATATCCTCAGTCGTACCTTGGCTACAACGAGGTAGAGGTCCGAGTCAATGTTTGCCATTCGGAAAGTTCGGACACCCATCATACTGGATTAGTGCCTTGCATCGATCGCAATGTGGTCAATCTGGTTGACATTGGATTAATCAGGGGATCTCCATGTCTCTTTGTGAATGTTGAGGTGTGGGAACTTGGTATTAACTATCACAATATTTCTCGTCGCAGCAAAGTCAATTAGCCTGAATCCGTTATCTGAGGTTGTGACGTGCAAGCTGTGTTTTCCGATTGTACCACCAAAGACATTTTCTCTCCCTAGCTTGGCGTTTAAGTCACCTAGAACAATTTTGATGTCAAACCTGGGACACCGCTCATATGAATTGTACAGGAGCACAAAAAATATTTCTTTGGTGTCATGTTCTTTTTCCTCTGCGGGGGTATGCGCGCATATAAAACTTATATCGCAAATTTGCGAATATCATGAGAATTGTCATGAGGCGCTCGTTGACGCATTTGTAGCTCAAAACCTCTTGCCGGAGCTTGCCTCTAACGACGAATCCACATCCAAATAAGCACTGTTTTTGTTGTGTATAGCAGTTGCCATAGTAAATATCACAGTTTTTCATTCTTCTTTTGCCCGACCCGTCTCATCACAATTCTTGGATGGCGGTTATGTCTGCCTTACAGCAGTCAAGGGCCTCCGCTAGCTATTCAGCTGCACGCGGTCTGTTAAGGGTCCGAAACATGGATCTTTCCAGCTTTGCAAACGGACTGTTTGAAATGATTGTGCGGCCTGAGATACGCATGTAACTAATGTCTCAATAGCATGGACCGATTCAATTTGCTCATTACTTACAGAATCAAGAAAATGGTTAAGATTTATTTGATACAGTTCCAAAAAAGAATTCTTTCATTGAAGTTTTGGTAACAGCTTCATATTTTCGTTGGTGTAACCCGGTTCTTCATCAAATCGACATTTAACATTCAGTGGTAAATGGTCTGAATAAACCAGCTCATCTACTTTTAAATCATCTACATACTCGAACCATTTTCCACGTATAAGACAATAATCTATTGTGGAACTAGATGTTCCTCTTATAAATGTAAAATGACCTTCTCGATCACTTTCAGTTCTCCCGTTCATCATTGTCAGACCAACCGATTCACACATTTCTATAAATCTTCTCCCATTTCCATCTATTTTCTCGTCCAGAGCAGATCTAATTATACTAATTGACACTGGTGTAAGGTCTGGTTCCAACTGTAACATCGGAGAACTTCCTACCCTAGCGTTGCAGTCTCCGATCAGCACAATATTTTCTTTGCCTTGTTCCATTAGGAAGTCGTTCAATTCAGCTAAGTCATCCATCCATTAATTACAGCTAATATAAACCGGAACGATGTAAAATTGCTCATTGCATCGCTGGATTTCTCCAATTCGATTTCCAACAAAGGTTTCTAGCCGTGATGGTTCAGACCTTTTCCAACAGAGAGTAATCGTTGAGTCAGTCCAAGCGTGTACTTGAGTTTTGGGTACATTAAGAATTCTTCTGACATGACTTAAAAGTTTGGCCAACATAACTGTTCTCCAAAGTTCCAAGCGTGGTATGCTCACAAGTTTAAGTGGGGAAACGCGAGTTTTTGGTATCAGGATATTCATTTGAACCGTGCCTTCTTTTCCAAGAACTCGAATGTAAGGGGCGGCTTCCAATGCAATTTGTGATGCATCTGAAAAACTGTGGATTTCAAGATTTTCGTAGCGTTGATCACTTTGAACCCAACGTGGTATTCTATTTATGCCCTATAGATCTTCGAAAAAATTGCTCCAGTTCGTTTCAAGCTCTTCCTCAGCAAGTTTGTCCCACGTCAAGCTTTTTGCCCACAACATTTACAAAAACACCTTTTGCCTTTATCACGCATGGTGAGATCCATCATATCGGATCGAAGAGTCTTGCTATTGTCGATAATATTGATTTTTTGGTTGCCCTTGGTTGGTTTGGAGATATAAAGCTATAATGAAACTGTCTGAAGTTGGATGCCAATGAATACCTGGCATATTAAGCTGTCCAGAACCATCTGAAGGGAATGTAAAAGTTGCCTCTCGATCCTCAACAGATATGTCAGGTAAAAGAGTTTCTGTGTTAAATGTCCACTTACGTTGGTTCAAACCCGCATTTCCAAGAATTCCTATTCCAAGTATTTTTTTTTCATCTTTAAGTTAGCTCCTGGAATGGTTTCTGCGCCAGAGATCAAATTGTCTACATACATTTCTTTTTGAATCATTTATGCTGCTAATGGAAATTGAAAACGAGCACTTTCTGTGAGGAAGTTCAGTGTTCTTATGGCCAAAAATAGAGCAGACGCTGTGCCACAATATCAATTGGTAAAATGAGTCCTTTTCATTCACCCAAATTTAACGATAATTTTGTTTTATATCGGCAGTAAAGGTGTATCAATACAGCCTCCATCTGAGTATAATGTCGATAATATTATTTTGGACGGGCGGTGAAGTCATCAGCATATCGTTAAGTGACGATCCATCCGATGTGTTAAATGACGCATCAAACACCACCCTTAACCTAGTCGATGTACTGCTTTATTTTGTAACGGCATGGTGTGAGAAGAAGTAGTAGGTTAGTGTATCGGACTGCTAAGCGAAAGAACCTGGGTTCAAATCCAGCTCATAGCCACCTTTTTTTCTGGGGTACTGCCTCTTGCGAGGAACTGACAAAACCTCCAAGAGTAAAATTTGTCTCGAAAAAGTGCATCTCATGTAGCCGTTCGGACTCGGCGTTAAACTGTAGGTCCCTTCCATTCTTGCAGATTAACAACAACACACACACAGGAATGGTTGAGAGTATAAGTCACTAGGCCTTGGCTCCTTAAGGAGCTGTCGCGCCAATAAATGTATGTAATGTATGTGAGAAGAAATAATGTGTGGTTTTTTCCAAAATATGCTCTTCTACCTCAGTCATGTGACCCAAATGTATATATTCCTCAATGCATCTAATATAGTTGTTTTTCATACTAATATTTTTCATAAGGCGTTGTTCAAGCTGCTTAAACCATTGAAGAGCTCCCTCTTTAGAACGTCCTAGCACAGGATAAACATTGCCTTTGAAAGGAAGGGCGACCTCAAAACGACCGTCAGGTAGATGCGTGGCATTGCTAAATGCTCGGGAGTTTCATAAGATTCTTCGAGCTCCTTAAATTTGCGTATATCTGCATCTAAATTAAATAATTCGTAAAAGGTCCGAACAGATTGTGATGCGACATAAACTCTTCTAAAGATAATCCAACCTAATCTTGTGTTCTGGGCTAAAGGCAAATTGGTATTCATGGACCTAGTTAAATCTGGTAGAAGTATATCAGCTAATACGTCGGTGGCTTACATATCAACCATGGCCGGTTTGAAAGAGTGGATCTGCTAGGTTCAAACCATTAAGATGTTCCCAATAAGCAACTGGAAGTGCATGGACAGGGATACGCCCAGATAGCGACTTATAAACAAGGACATGTATACTATTTACAAGCGTGGAATGGAACGATCCAATTGTTATCTCAACAGATTTTTTACATGTGCCAATATTGACCATACCTAGCCCGGAAACCTCAACAGAAGTGGATTTGTGCCTCAAACGCAGAAATTGAAGTGCTGTAATAAATGACGCTGCAGACCCAGAATCCAGTAATGCCCGAAATGAATAAAACTCTTCTGACTGACCTCTGACCTTTACAATAGCTGTTGCTAGCATAACTTGATATAGAGTGATATGTGTGGATAGACTAACTGCAACCAGGCTGATCGTCAACGGGTGCATCACATTGATTTGAGGAATGCCGTATGGTTGATGGCTGAAAACTAGGAGCAGTAGGGTTAAGGTCATTAAAAAAATCTGATTTACTTTGTAGGTAAGTCTTCATTCGAGTTATTTTTAGTGATTTGAGAACTAAATGAACGATTATTACTGGAACCAGAAGTGTGTAAAAGAGAATGATGAGCTTGCTGACAATAATAACACCTGCGAGTACTCGGCTAAATGGCTGTAAGCGAAAAAAATTCTACATAAACCTAGCTTTGATATAGCTTCACTGCGATCGTGAATGCTCATTTTTAAGAAACGGTGGCATTTGCCTATAGGATGTTGATCTTTATTGCATAACTTACATGCATGCTTAGATGCGGTTGCATTTGCTTAAAAACAATTCCACTGTGAAACCCTTTTAGATTTTTCTAATGTCGTTCTTAGGGGTTGATAATTGGCGGCCTCGAGAGTTCGAAATCTGGCACCAAATGACGGCTTAAGTAAGCGAGTGAGTGAGTGCTATCAGTGATCGAATGTACTATTATAATTTGTACTAGTTATACTCATCCTTATGGTGTATTTATTGATTTCTCTATTGGCTAACAGATGTCTTTAGGATGAATTTTGTCTTGGATAAATGAATTTCATTGTTGCGATTCAGATAAAAGTAAACATTTTGCAACTAGTTCAATGTGAAAAATGATTCATATTTTTCAAACGAGGTAATATTTAAAAAAATTTGAGAGAAAAATGTGTAACAAACAACGACAACATACTAAAAGTTCATATATTTTCATTAAGGTACCCATTAGTGAACACTTTATCTATCGAATGAAAATCTGCTCGACGACTGAAGTGAAAATGTCAAAAAATGGTACCAGAATGCTAGATAACGTAAGCTGTAATGCAAAACACAAATAATTCAGTCACTTATTGCTCGATTACTGATGCGGTAATTCGGCCCTTGGATTCAAGAAACTGTGTGAACTCGGTAAACCTAGGTTATTCTTTGGCATTAGCCTTTGATTCAAGTTTCTCTCGCAGAGCTGTTTTGTTTTTGGTGGTAGAATTTGTAATAAAATATAATTTATCATCACATCGCAATGTTCTACAGGCACTTTTAAGTTTTCAAGAGTATGAATAATTTCTGTTGATGTATCTAACAGTTAATTTATAGCATCAGATCGTTCCTGGGTTATTGAATGTTGATTAAAGAAACACTTCAATTCCGAAATCACCAAAAATCGTTGGGGATCATACCTTTCTTGCAAAATAGCCCGTGCCTTTGCATAGTTACCCTTACAAATAAATAAATGTGATAAGATTTTCTCTGCTTCCCCTGATATACTTGTCTTAAGGTAATGCATCTTTTGGATATCGGACAAGTTTGAATTATTATGCACTGGAGAAATAAACATGTCATGAAAACTTCACCAAGCTTCAAAATGGCCAGAAAATACGAGCACTGGAATGTTCTTTAATTTTATATCCGAGTTGTGATTGTATATAGAAATATTTGCTGCAGTTTCAGTGGATTGAGCATTGGTGTCTTTCACTTTAACATTGTCTAAATTATCCAGTAAATCGGCATGATAATCGAAGTATAGCTCTCTAAATTGATCGTAAATCTCTGCAAATCCAGAACATTTATCTTCTTTATTATCTGACAAAGACCCTACTGCTACCTCATACAGACTTTCGGCAGCTTCCATAGATTTATTTAACGACTCTAAGCGATCTGACACGTAATTTTCCGCACGAGAAAGGAGCACCCACAATAATTGGCAAGTATTTCCTCAAACTTCCACACAAAAGTTGGTTATTTCTCTTATAGAGCTCGCACAGGAGTAGATATCAAAGCACAGCACACAATTTACATTGAGAATATTAAACAAAATATCAACTTTTTTTTCCAAAATGTGGACCAAAATGTTCGATTTGTGAACTTAAAGTGAATTTTATTTTACATACATAGATTGACAAAATATGACATTTGATATTTACATCGAAAATTCCTATTGAGATTAGCTTTATAAAAGTGTTATATTGGTAGTGTCAACATTCTCACCCGCCAATGAGCAGGGGCGTCTAGGTTGTCGGTTGGTCTAGTATTTTGCAATTGTAGTTTCAACATGATGATTTGTTTTGCCTTACTTTGTTTTTGTACATGAAAAGAGAGGATGTGATTAAATTATTTTATACAAAGCCAAGAAAAATCACGAAGATCAAACAAATACTCTATGTATGTATGAACATGTATAAATTTATGACAATAAACATTCAACTTGTTCTAAAATTTTTGAGATTTTTAAAATTAAGTTTCCATTTTTGTGGATGATGCGTGCGTTGACGCATATGGGGCGTGTGTGTGTTTATATATATATATATATCGACGTGTGTGCATGGGTGTGCGTGTGCGCATGGTGTGTGTGTGTGAGAGAGAGAGAGTTTGTGCGTCTATGTGTGAATCGACAAAATGGACTTTGTGTCAACACCCATCTTCGCCGCTTCCGACTCAATATTCACAAGAGCGCTACTGACACACGCTGTGTTCTTCCGATTCTGTCAAGTCAATATCGTCGGCGTACGCAAGTAATTGGACGGACTTTTGAAAGATCGTACCTCTAGTGTTAGCGTGGGAGTTCTGCACTATTCTTTTAAATATGATGTTGAAAAAGTCGCATGACAACCCATCGCCTTGTCTAAATCCTTTTTTGACTTCAAAGGTGTCGGTGAGGTCTTTACCGTTCTTGACTGAACAGCGTGCGTTTCCCATTGTCATTTAACACAGGCGGACGAGTTTGGCAGAAATGTTAAAACTGCACATTGCTCTATATAACTCGTCTCTATTAATGCTGTGGTACGCGGCTTTGAAATCGATTATAAGGTTGTGGGTATCGATTTGAAGTTCTTGGGTTTTTTTCCAAGATCTGCCGTAATGTGAATATTTGGTCGATAATGGAATTTCCTGGCTTAAACTGCACTCATAAGATCAGACCTATCAGGTTGTCGACGAAAGGCTTTAGGCGTTGACACAAAACGACACAAAAGATCTTGTAGGCGATGTTGAGGAGAATGATACCCCTGTAATTAGTGCAGTTCAGAGGGACTCTTTTTTTAAGGATCGAGCAAATTATGCTGATATTCCATTCATCGGGCATACATTCTTCTAACCATATCTTGCTTATGAGTTGGTGCATACTCATAGCCAAGTCATCGCCTGCAGCTTTGAAGAGCTCGGCAGCTAATCCATCAGCTCCGTCGGCTTTGTTGCTCTTAAGCTTAGATATAGCTGGCTTTACTCCATCCAGATGTGGTGGTCGGAATTGTTGGTCTACTTCACCCAGATGAGATGGACCATTCTGCATGACAGCGGAATTCATTTCATCATCGCCGTTATACAGTCTGCAGAAATGGTTGTTCCATATTCTTAGCACCGACTGCGATTCCACTACGATGTTCCCTTGATCGTCTTTGCAAGCTTCAGTTCGAGCTCTGTGGCTTTGACAGTTTCTTTTTACCTTTTGGTAAAACTTTCGAACTTCATTCCTGCAATAACAGCTCTCCATTTCCTCGATCGCGTGCTTCTCACGATCCTTTTTTTCTCTCTGAAAAGCCGGTGTTTCTCTTGTCTCTTCTACTTGTAGAGCGCATGGGTAGTTTTGGTCCTTCTTTGCAGCGCCGCCTTGTATGCTTCTTGTTTAGCTGCATGTGCTTGCCGACACTCATCATCACACCATGTGTTTCGTTGTGGTGGCCGTGTAAAACCCATCACTTCAGTGGCGGCTTCCCTGATGGCATTTTGGCAATGTTGCCACTGGTTTTCAATACTTGATGCTGGCGGATTCGTTTGGAGGATATTTGAAACTCGATCGCAAAAGGACCTGGAGATTTCTTGCAATTGCAGATGTCCGACGTTAAACTTCCTCACAGTATTACCTTTTCTTGGCATTGGTCGGGATATCCTCAGTCGTACCTTGGCTACAACGAGGTAGAGGTCCGAGTCAATGTTTGCCATTCGGAAAGTTCGGACACCCATCATACTGGATTAGTGCCTTGCATCGATCGCAATGTGGTCAATCTGGTTGACATTGGATTAATCAGGGGATCTCCATGTCTCTTTGTGAATGTTGAGGTGTGGGAACTTGGTATTAACTATCACAATATTTCTCGTCGCAGCAAAGTCAATTAGCCTGAATCCGTTATCTGAGGTTGTGACGTGCAAGCTGTGTTTTCCGATTGTACCACCAAAGATATTTTCTCTCCCTAGCTTGGCGTTTAAGTCACCTAGAACAATTTTGATGTCAAACCTGGGACACCGCTCATATGAATTGTACAGGAGCACAAAAAATATTTCTTTGGTGTCATGTTCTTTTTCCTCTGCGGGGGTATGCGCGCATATAAAACTTATATCGCAAATTTGCGAATATCATGAGAATTGTCATGAGGTGCTCGTTGACGCATTTGTAGCTCAAAACCTCTTGCCGGAGCTTGCCTCTAACGACGAATCCACATCCAAATAAGCACTGTTTTTGTTGTGTATAGCAGTTGCCATAGTAAATATCACAGTTTTTCATTCTTCTTTTGCCCGACCCGTCTCATCACAATTCTTGGATGGCGGTTATGTCTGCCTTACAGCAGTCAAGGGCCTCCGCTAGCTATTCAGCTGCACGCGGTCTGTTAAGGGTCCGAAACATGGATCTTTCCAGCTTTGCAAACGGACTGTTTGAAATGATTGTGCGGCCTGAGATACGCATGTAACTAATGTCTCAATAGCATGGACCGATTCAATTTGCTCATTACTTACAGAATCAAGAAAATGGTTAAGATTTATTTGATACAGTTCCAAAAAAGAATTCTTTCATTGAAGTTTTGGTAACAGCTTCATATTTTCGTTGGTGTAACCCGGTTCTTCATCAAATCGACATTTAACATTCAGTGGTAAATGGTCTGAATAAACCAGCTCATCTACTTTTAAATCATCTACATACTCGAACCATTTTCCACGTATAAGACAATAATCTATTGTGGAACTAGATGTTCCTCTTATAAATGTAAAATGACCTTCTCGATCACTTTCAGTTCTCCCGTTCATCATTGTCAGACCAACCGATTCACACATTTCTATAAATCTTCTCCCATTTCCATCTATTTTCTCGTCCAGAGCAGATCTAATTATACTAATTGACACTGGTGTAAAGTCTGGTTCCAACTGTAACATCGGAGAACTTCCTACCCTAGCGTTGCAGTCTCCGATCAGCATAATATTTTCTTTGCCTAGTTCCATTAGGAAGTCGTTCAATTCAGCTAAGTCATCCATCCATTAATTACAGCTAATATAAACCGGAACGATGTAAAATTGCTCATGTGTAATGGTCATGGTCTGAGGGAATATTTCTCCATATTGTCCAATCAGTCAATCGCTGGATTTCTCCAATTCGATTTCCAACAAAGGTTTCTAGCCGTGATGGTTCAGACCTTATCCAACAGAGAGTAATCGTTGAGTCAGTCCAAGCGTGTACTTGAGTTTTGGGTACATTAAGAATTCTTCTGACATGACTTAAAAGTTTGGCCAACATAACTGTTCTCCAAAGTTCCAAGCGTGGTATGCTCACAAGTTTAAGTGGGGAAACGCGAGTTTTTGGTATCAGGATATTCATTTGAACCGTGCCTTCTTTTCCAAGAACTCGAATGTAAGGGGCGGCTTCCAATGCAATTTGTGATGCATCTGAAAAACTGTGGATTTCAAGATTTTCGTAGCGTTGATCACTTTGAACCCAACGTGGTATTCTATTTATGCCCTATAGATCTTCGAAAAAAATTGCTCCAGTTCCTTTCAAGCTCTTCCTCAGCAAGTTTGTCCCACGTCAAGCTTTTTGCCCACAACATTTACAAAAACACCTTTTGCCTTTATCACGCATGGTGAGATCCATCATATCGGATCGAAGAGTCTTGCTATTGTCGATAATATTGATTTTTTGGTTGCCCTTGGTTGGTTTGGAGATATAAAGCTATAATGAAACTGTCTGAAGTTGGATGCCAATGAATACCTGGCATATTAAGCTGTCCAGAACCATCTGAAGGGAATGTAAAAGTTGCCTCTCGATCCTCAACAGATATGTCAGGTAAAAGAGTTTCTGTGTTAAATGTCCACTTACGTTGGTTCAAACCCGCATTTCCAAGAATTCCTATTCCAAGTATTTTTTTTTCATCTTTAAGTTAGCTCCTGGAATGGTTTCTGCGCCAGAGATCAAATTGTCTACATACATTTCTTTTTGAATCATTTATGCTGCTAATGGAAATTGAAAACGAGCACTTTCTGTGAGGAAGTTCAGTGTTCTTATGGCCAAAAATAGAGCAGACGCTGTGCCACAATATCAATTGGTAAAATGAGTCCTTTTCATTCACCCAAATTTGACGATAATTTTGTTTTATATCGGCAGTAAAGGTGTATCAATACAGCCTCCATCTGAGTATAATGTCGATAATATTATTTTGGACAGGCGGTCCAGTCATCAGCATATCGTTAAGTGACGATCCATCCGATGTGTTAAATGACGCATCAAACACCACCCTTAACCTAGTCGATGTACTGCTTTATTTTGTAACGGCATGGTGTGAGAAGAAGTAGTGCCCCGTGGCTTAGTGGTTAGTGTGTCGGACTGCTAAGCGAAAGAACCTGGGTTCAAATCCAGCTCATAGCCACCTTTTTTTCTGGGGTACTGCCTCTTGCGAGGAACTGACAAAACCTCCAAGAGTAAAATTTGTCTCGAAAAAGTGCATCTCATGTAGCCGTTCGGACTCGGCGTTAAACTGTAGGTCCCTTCCATTCTTGCAGATTAACAACAACACACACACAGGAATGGTTGAGAGTATAAGTCACTAGGCCTTGGCTCCTTAAGGAGCTGTCGCGCCAATAAATGTATGTAATGTATGTGAGAAGAAATAATGTGTGGTTTTTTCCAAAATATGCTCTTCTACCTCAGTCATGTGACCCAAATGTATATATTCCTCAATGCATCTAATATAGTTGTTTTTCATACTAATATTTTTCATAAGGCGTTGTTCAAGCTGCTTAAACCATTGAAGAGCTCCCTCTTTAGAACGTCCTAGCACAGGATAAACATTTGAAAGGAAGGGCGACCTCAAAACGACCGTCAGGTAGATGCGTGGCATTGCTAAATGCTCGGGAGTTTCATAAGATTCTTCGAGCTCCTTAAATTTGCGTATATCTGCATCTAAATTAAATAATTCGTAAAAGGTCCGAACAGATTGTGATGCGACATAAACTCTTCTAAAGATAATCCAACCTAATCTTGTGTTCTGGGCTAAAGGCAAATTGGTATTCATGGACCTAGTTAAATCTGGTAGAAGTATATCAGCTAATACGTCGGTGGCTTACATATCAACCATGGCCGGTTTGAAAGAGTGGATCTGCTAGGTTCAAACCATTAAGATGTTCCCAATAAGCAACTGGAAGTGTATGGACAGGGATACGCCCAGATAGCGACTTATAAACAAGGACATGTATACTATTTACAAGCGTGGAATGGAACGATCCAATTGTTATCTCAACTGATTTTTTACATGTGCCACTATTGACCATACCTAGCCCGGAAACGTCAACAGAAGTGGATTTGTGCCTCAAACGCAGAAATTGAAGTGCTGTAATAAATGACGCTGCAGACCCAGAATCCAGTAATGCCCGAAATGAATAAAACTCTTCTGACTGACCTCTGACCTTTACAATAGCTGTTGCTAGCATAACTTGATATAGAGTGATATGTGTGGATAGACTTACTGCAACCAGGCTGATCGTCACCGGGTGCATCACATTGATTTGAGGAATGCCGTATGGTTGATGGCTGAAAACTAGGAGCAGTAGGGTTAAGGTCATTAAAAAAATCTGATTTACTTTGTAGGTAAGTCTTCATTCGAGTTATTTTTAGTGATTTGAGAACTAAATGAACGATTATTACTGGAACCAGAAGTGTGTAAAAGAGAATGATGAGCTTGCTGACAATAATAACACCTGCGAGTACTCGGCTAAATGGCTGTAAGCGAAAAAAATTCTACATAAACCTAGCTTTGATATAGCTTTGCGATCGTGAATGCTCATTTTTAAGAAACGGTGGCATTTGCCTATAGGATGTTGATCTTTATTGCATAACTTACATGCATGCTTAGATGCGGTTGCATTTGCTTAAAAACAATTCCACTGTGAAACCCTTTTAGATTTTTCTAATGTCGTTCTTAGGGGTTGATAATTGGCGGCCTCGAGAGTTCGAAATCTGGCACCAAATGACGGCTTAAGTAAGCGAGTGAGTGAGTGCTATCAGTGATCGAATGTACTATTATA